>JAWUZG010000040.1:10000000-10625000 GCA_036785705.1 Acanthornis magna | reverse complement strand
AGAGTTTCCTCTCTGCTTTGCAAGGTGTATGGAGCTGACAGGACAAGTGTGGCTATTCGTCAGAATTCCTGGCTGGTAAGGTTGTGGCTTATTTCTTTTTGCTTAAGTGACAAATGTTAGTTGTTTCTGTCTAGTCACACCTATTTTCTTTTTCTTTTTAAAAGACGGTATAGTTTTAGCTGATAAGGAACAATGCTCACTTGGTACAATAAAGGAAGTTCACATGGGCAAGTACCTGCCTGTTTTTAAAGGCCTGTGTAAAAGATCTCATGTTCCCCCCTCCCCCTCTCTGTTTTGGTTAAAAATGCAAATGGATCACTAAAAAGTAATGAAATAATTAGAAAAAAAAATTGTTGAGTGAGGACAAGGGACAACATACATATGAGTTATTCTCTTCTGGACAAGTTTAATTCAGTTATGTTTTAAGATCCATCAAGGGACACGGTGGCAATCTATTCGATGACTGTTTCACATAAATCTGGTATTTGTGAAGACAAATGTGTAATACGGAATTTGAAGAAATTCCCTTGTTGATTTTGGGTTCCTACAGAAAAACATGCAAATCTAGCGTTGTGTAAAGAGAATTTAGGGTGCAATATGGGAGTAGATTGTATTGTGCTGTGGTAACAGCACTGAGCAGAATCATTTCTGTTTTCACTGTGAAAAGAGTTACATTAGTTTAATGTTTTTCTCACACGCATTAAATTGAATGAGTAAAGACATGGCTAAAGTACTGCATGAATGGGCTTACCCATACAAAAGGACAGCTGGAATTAAAGTCTCCTGTCCTTTGTGCTGGAACAGAAAACCCAAACCCCTGTCTTTATCTCTGGATTCAAGTTTTCCTCAACAAAATGTGCCTCTGGAGAAAGTGGAGATTAACATCTTGTTTAATTATTCACTTACCTTCTTGCTTTCACCAAATTCTCTTTGGGATGTAGGGTAATATCTTCCTTTACTGGGCTCAGTTGTATTAATTGGGTTTCTCAGAAGGTTTATTATCCCCGTGCAGGAACTGCAGTTCAGTTCGGCAGGATTTTCCTGTCTGCCAGTTCTGCCAGCCTTCAATGGTTTGCGACAGCTCAAAAAGGAGAAATTGTTTTGCAACTTCTTACGGAATGGCCTTTCCGTACCCTCCCCTATGGTGAAACTCTCTAGATGCAAAAACTGCCTCTGTGGAAAGGAGATTCCCACAGTGCCCCTCTCTTGGCCTTGACTCTGGTGGCAGAGCTGCACTCAGTGTGACCAGATGGAAGTCCTGTGGCATGTGGAGGCTGTGTGCCTCGGGTCAGGCATGCCAAAGCTGTCTGCTTGCAAATGCTGTATCCCCTTCACTTTGCCCAGCATGCTGCCTCACTGCTGCCCCTTTTCCATCACAGGATGATGGAAAGCTCTGTTTCCCTTCACAAATGGCAAGAGCTATTAATGCCAGGCTGCTAATGTTCACGTGAACTTTTGGTTCTAGCTGTTTGCTGCTCGTCCCCATGCATACTGGGGGACCTGATTTCTTGCAGGGTTGTCCCGTTGCCAGAACACAGCATTTGCTTCCCACCTCTTGGCGTGTGTTTCCTGGAGCAGGTGCAGCAGCTGGGTGCTGCCTGCTCAGCAGGGCAGGCTCTCCACCAGCCCTGGGCAGTCCCTGCAAGGTGATAGGCTAAGGCATTGAGCCAACACAGGCTGAAGGGCTTCCTCGTTTTTTAAGATGCTGTGCTTTGTCCTTTTTGGTTCTAGATGTTTCCCCTTGCCCCGAAAATCCATCCCTTACACGCTCCCTCGTGACCTCTCTAAAGTAATAGTGGCTCGGTTGTGGGTTAGTAGGACAAGGTCTGGTGTGGATAAAGACATGGCTGTAGGGCACTTTACAGACAACAGAATTGTGTATTGTGCACTCGCTTGACTAAGTGGCATGGATTTGCAGCCTGCTGCTCACCAGCTTGTCATGGGGAGGTCCTAGGAGATTGTCAGCTGCTGTTGGATCTCGAGGTAGGAGCAGTAACCAGGGAAAAGGCTCTCGCTGAATGACATGATGAAGAGTTTCACTGTTTTGTGCACAGAACTCTCTTCAAGGAGTCTCTCAACCACCTGAAAACTCCCGAGTGCTGTTTCCAGGCCAGAGTAGCTAGTAGTCCTGGTTTTGTGTCTGGAGAAGGTGTCCTTCCTGATGCGTCACTTAATGCTGATAAAATCATGCTGAGTGTTGCACAATCACTAGACAGGGAGATGGGCACAGAGGTAATGTTGCATGTGAAACTACACCTATTGCCCCTTTCTGCATCTCAGTTCCTTCTTGCCTGAAGCAGAGCCACATTTTCTTCTCTTAAGAATTTCTCTGGAAAGCAGTACGTGCAGTTAAAGACATAGCCCATCAAAGTGTGTGCACTGTGTTTATGCCTTAGCGACATATATTTCTAAAAATATTTCCCTTTTGCAGCCTCCTCTACTCTTTAATTGCTCACTTCTCTTTCCTATCATCAAGTTACAGGCTGGCTGTCCTCCAGTGTCTGTTTCTTTTGCTTTTGCTGTGGGGCATCTCTGGCATAAATCTTGTGAATAGGCTGTGTCTGTCCTCCTCTAACTCTATCCCTTGCCTCTGGCGTAGCTGAGTAATGCTATTCCTGTGCTTATGCTTTCAGTTGTCCCCATATTCTTGTGTCCTTTCTCTCCAAACAGGTTTCGTGTGTTGCTTCCAGGGAAGAAAAAAAAGTCAACATAATGACATGGCCTTGCCTCCCCTACTACTTCTTTAACTGCTTCTTCTGCAGATATGGCTTCCTCATCTGGGCAGAGCTAATCTTCCTTTGATTTCTCTACCTTCCTTTCCTCCAGAACATCCTCTAGTTTTTTTTTCAGCTAGCATGTTCTTATTTCTTCTATTAACTACAATCAATGAACAAAAAACCCCCGTCCACTCTGCTTTCATTTTATCCTGGCATTTGCCTTCAGTTTTATCTGAAAATCTCTTCTTAAAACTTTCCATCTGTGATTATATCTGCCAATGGTTCTCCACCTGTTTTCTGAAAACACGTGCAAAATGTCTTTCAGAAGGCCCCAATATACCTCAAAATGCTGTTTATGATCTAAGAAAAGGTACTGTGCTCTGTTCCTTTCCTCTGCACATTTTGCCCAAGTGATTTTATTTACAAAGTCCTCCTATGAAGGACAGATCTACTCCTAAACACAGAATTGTCCCTTTTTTTTTTTTTAATCAAATGCAGAGTTCACCCTGTCTCTCTGATATGTCATGGCTCAGCTTTTAGTTGAATCCAGCCAGCATGATCAATTTCTATCTTTCCTAAGTTGTACTTGCTCGTTACTGACAATGATATACTGATAATGATAACACAGTCTAAGACTTTCTCCAGTTTGTTGTCCTCGTTTCAGAACTATTGATTAAATTTCGCACAAATTTTCAAATGCCTTCGCTCTCCATACACAGAAATATACTCTTATCCAAGCTGTCATTATCTAATGTCACTTTTACTGAAGTCTCCTGTTACCTGACCTTGACAAAAGTAACTTCAGCACCTCATATCAATTCAGAAACTCACTGCAAGGATAGTTTTCTCAGTCTGGTTCATTGATGAATCTCCCATCTTATTTATTTATACTTCTGAGCAGCATTAAAGAAACTGAGCCTCAACTCTCATTTTGAACTCCCTGGGATCCTTCATACCCTGAGATGCCTCTCTTAGTTTTACAAGCATTTCAATGTATAGTATCTCATTATTTTTCAAAGCCCTTGCTCTGGTGCTAACACAACCTTTGACAATGTCTGTCCTCAAGCATGCTGAAACCCAAAATATGATCCTGGTGGTTGTTGTCCTACTGTTTCTTGGAGTCTGTCTGATTCCTGCCAGCGTCCCCTTGCTGTATCTCATCAAACTGGAACCTGCCAAGAGCAGTTTTCTTTTCTTCCCTGTTCCTACAGTACACATGGACCATTGTAATGGAAGTAAGCATACTGCAATCCCTGTTGCTAATACTTCAGAGAAGTTTCTTCAAAAATATTCTGTGTGGTAATGCTGTAAATAACTTTACATATTTCCCTGCTTTGTTACATTGTGTAGCTGTTTCATTTCCCTTGTTCCTTCCTGCAAGGTCTCAAGAGAGCTCATGCTCTTATTCCGTGGTGCATCTAAGTCTACCAGGCTCTTCTAGGAGCAGCTTCTGGGTACAGGCACCATCAAAATGCCGTCCCAGCTGAGTCATATTAATTGTGCTTATTTTCTCTTAATCTGAAGCAAAAACAACCGCTAGGCAATTCAGTTTGCCTTAAAGCTCTTTTGTAGTGAATGTGTCTCAGCTAACACACAGTAATTTGCTTATTGTCTGAGCTTTCTGTAGCTCCCTAATACAGTCTCAAAATGATTTATGTGGATCTTACAAAGTGCAGGGAGAAAGGAGATGATGTCAAATAGTCAAATTTTCTCAGAAAGTAGCAGTGTGAAGATGTTTGCATTTAGTAAGATGCAGCATTTCCCAAATTGGTTGTTTAGCATCTCTACAGATAAGAGCAAAATAGGGAATTGGGAGGAAAGGCAAGAGGTCTGGAATGGAGAAACAGAAATTACCACTATTTATTTATATCTTTACTTATTTATTTATTTACTAGGAATTTAGTGTACTGGAATGGGGTTTTTTTTTCAGTTGTGGCTTTTGTATTGTGTCTCTACCTTGTGGTCTTGTGGTCTGTGCCCAAGTGTACCATGACACTTAAAGCACTGCTGAGATGAAGACTGAATCTGTATTCTAAACTGCCATGTAGAACACACCATTGCAGGGGTGAGCAGGACTCCTCAGCAGCTTTCTGTGTTCTGCATATGCTGTCTGTGCCGGGCATACACTTCATTTCCAGCAAAGACACATTGTGAAGATAAAATCCTAGAAACATGGAGAATCAGAGCAATTTAACTCTGCTCTTGGGTTCCTAAACCCACAGAAAAGACTTGGTCTTGTACTGCTTAATTGCTGACTCCACAGGGCTTTTTGCAGTGCAAATCACTTTGGTGATTTCTGATGAGACAGAACACAAATATAATATCATCCCTGCCTGTGGATGTGCAAGGACATCAGGTGCTCAGAGTCCATAGCTCTCCTCTGCTGCTGCTTCCCCTTCTTTCACTTTTAAGGACGTGACAAAGTAGGAACATACTGGTTGCACACGCAACACATTATGAAATGTGCTGAAAACTTGACTGACACCCAGTTTGAACAGCTGTTGAGCCTTCTGACCTGGTTCTGTGGAATTTTAGCCTTGGCTACCTTGAATTCAACATTTCAGCATTCTTTCATCCTATTCCTGTGGTCAGTTCTTCTTCTCCTGCTAAGAATTTGGCCTTAAACTCTGGCGTGGCAGACATTTAAGAAAAAAACAACACAAGCATATTGAGAGTGAGTCCTCTGAAGAGGTTTGGAATAGCTTCAATTTTTTTTCATCCTCATTGATCTCAATAAATCACAGACTGATGGTCAAAAGTCTGTTCTTGTACCAACCTTCTTATGAATTTGGATGAATCTTATATTAGTGCTTAATTGTATATAAGTTATAAAATTCAAGTTTAAGGACTGTAATACAATTTGAAAAATAAATATTTTCAGTCAAAACATACTTAACTTTAGAAATTATGTTATGGTTTAATACCACTTGGTATAAATTAGAGCTCTGCTGCAATGGGAAATACCAAGTGTGGCGTTGCTTTTCTCTAAGCATTTATCTATCATTTATTATTTTTACTACCATGAGGGTTCTGTTGCCAATGAGAGGAAGAAACTGGAGCAACAAGTTAAAATAATTTATTTAAAGAGGATCATAGAAATAAAAGTATCTATTGAGGATGCCGTTACTGTGAGATATACATTACCATTAAATAGGTGATGATACTAATTTTATATTGTTTTGATTACTATTTTTTATGATTGAAAAGTCAAGAATTTATGTCAAGAATTAATTTTTTTATTTAAAAATTATTTTGACAATTTCCTTTTTGTCTATAAAGCTTCAAAGATATGTGTATAAGAATTATTAAAAAATAGAGGTGTTCTATATTGGAACACACTCTCTAAGTACAAAAGGACATAAACAGCTGGGAACTTTTTAGAAGAAAAACAAAGAGAAAAAGTCTCTCCCTAGAAGAAAAATAAGAGACGCAGATTAACCTTGGGTAGACTGTTGTGAGAACCATATTATGGTGGAATATAAGGAGAAAATTTTGGTGAAATACAGCTTATGACATTAAAAAAAAATTACATTTTTTTTTGAAAAACCTTGAAATCCTTCCTGTGAAAGAACAAGTTCAGTTTTTAGTTCTGTGTAAGTAGTTTTAACATTCTGGTTTCTCGTTTAGAAAAAGGCTCACTGCTTTCCTTTCAGATTTTATTACAGTGAGGGAAATACTACAGAAAAGGAGTACAGGAAAGTGTTCATTTCTGTGAGATTCAAGAAGCAAGTTTCTGATGTAGTCAGATCTGCATTTGCAGGAGTAGCAAATGGTCATCTCTAATGATTTATTTCTTTGTGCAGATGTTCTGGCAAAAGCTATAGTGTTTAAGAAACAAGAATCAGTAAATCCTGAATGCCTAGAGGCACTGAAGGCTGAAGTACTGCAGCAATCATTTGCATGCAGCCATCATTTGCAATCAGTCATAGGAGTTTTTAAAGTTTTATTGCAGCTCTCAGGGCCAACCAGCTTGTTATGCTACCCACCTTAGACAAGACCCCCTTTCACACTGGCGAGATTCTGTCTTCTGATATTTCTTACTGTGCTCTTTTTGTGTGGTGAAAAGGCTTTTTTCTCTTGCTTACTGCAAATGTAAGTCTAAGTAAATATGGCTGGTAGCAATTGAAGATGAGAATGAATCTGTTTAAAAGAAACCCAAATCTACTGCTGAAACACTCTGAAGCAGGCAAGTCAATTGATAATTAAACTGGATTTCAGGGCAAAATGTTTCTAAGCATACCTTCTCATCATGTCTTTGAGCTTTCATGCTAGAGGTCAATTTTTGCCTCTCAGCAGTCCATATCTGGTCTGACTCAGACACACTGAGAACACCACTCGGCTCCCAGCTGCCTGCTCAGCTCACTGGCCTGCCTGTCCTAGACCTTGGAAAATTCTATGCTATATGCTAGCACATGGACCTGGATGTTGAACTGAGGAATGGGTGCTGGCTAAATTTCTCTGGAGAAGCTGTGATGTCAGCAGTCCAGTTTCCTCTATTCTCTTGTTCCTGGGGAAATGCCTTTCAGCCACAGGAAAAAGGAGGGCACATGCAAATCTGTATGGCTGAGCAGATGACACTGCAGTGCAGGAGCAGTTCCACCCTCCCCTGGTGAAACCTGCCAGGGCAGTTTGTCATTGCTGTGCCTCTCCCCATCAGGAATGCTCTATTGCAGAGGTGGTGTTTGAGTGCAGCACATGTATTTTCTCTGCTCTGATATGTGGGAGGAAGATAAACTCTTCATTGCTCCTGATCTTTTAATGAAGAACCAAACAGGGCTCTCAAGACTTCAGTTTCCTGAGAACTTTATGAATGTGGAGTGGAATTCTTTGAAGGAAGAAGCATAAAGTCCCCCAGATATTTCTTACCTATTAATTCTTACCCCAGATATTTCATCCTCATAATCATCAACATAATGATTTTGCTTTAATTTGAAAAATCTGTTCTCTTGAGATTTCCCTGGAAGTGCAAACACTGACCTTTCATATAGTGCTGTTGATAAAATGAACGTTGCCTTAGCGGAAGAAGATTCACATCTAAGCTTCAGAGAGAGCAAATAGGAAATTTTTCTGGCCTCTTGTTCTCAAATGCAGGAGTCAAAAGCAAACTCCTGTTATCTTGAGATGTTACATTGCAATTGTGTCAGTTGTAGTGGGACTGAATTTTCTTGTTACATCTCTTCTTAGGGTGGCAGCTCAAGAAGTATTGCTTGGGTAGCTGGGTTTTTTGGACAGAGGAGAAAACACCATCCACAGTGCCCTGGAGAGCACATGGAAACACAGGAAAGACTGACTGGCTTCTGTTTTAGCCTTGGTTTCACTGCCTTAAATCAAATAGTTGCTGCCCACAAGATGCCTTCAGCAATGTGTGAGTGGGGGCAGATCCCCTCCTGGGGCAGCCTGGCAGTGCAGAGGCCATTCCTCACCTTGAAGACTCCTGCCTCCCGGCTGGGTTTTCATCCCAATGGCCACTGGATGGAAAAAATAAAAATTCTCCAAAAGGAAAATGCCACTGAGCTGTTCTGGGAAAAGGACCCTGAAGTCAGTGTGTTTCTGAAGAGGCACAGGCCAGAGCTGAAAGTTGAAGTGTGCCAGACAGCCTAACCATGGCAGCTCTGTCTAGCACAAATTTTTGTATTAGTCTTATTTTAGGAAATCTGTTTCATTTTGCAACAATGCCTTTTCTCTTTCTTTTTTTCCTCTGGACCTTGTCCTCCAAACTCACATTTTTTTTCAATTTTTACATTCCACTGGATGCATAAACCTGCTGCAATGCCATGTTTGTCAGAGCTGCCTTCCAGTGAGGATGTCTCAGGCTCTTGTCACTGCAATGATCTACATTTGCAAGTAGAGCAGCAGTACTTTTGTGCTAGGGTGAATCATGCTCTTGCTCTCTATGTGCTGGACCTTGCAGTGTTCTCTCAACACTGTCCTTGCTGAACAGCTGATCTGAAAAAATAGAGGAGGGAATGATGGTCACCCTCTCTTCATCTGTATCTTTTCACAAGGGACTTGCTTCGAGAAAAACCCCTTAGATGGTTGTCTCAGGAAGGTCTATAGGATTTTTGTTTTATTTTTTTTTCCCTTCCTCCTTTCTGTGTTTCATCTTCTGGACTAGCAAAAACCTGTGCATCTTTGAAAGACAGCAGAACACCAGGGAAGTGCTTCTTTATCCCTGGAGTGTTTCCTTACCCCTTCAGTGCACTAACTCTTCGTCCATTTTTGCAGCCAGCTTAACTGCCCGCTTTCATTGCCTGCCACGGCAAAAACAAAAAACCAGCTAGGAGGCAGCAGGAATTGCAGCATTTCACTCAATGTTTCTGCAAACTCTTCCTTCAAACACAGCAGCACTAGGAGTCAGTTCAACACTACAAGGAATTTGGGGCAGACACACTTCATTAAGCATGCCATTTTCCTTTCTCATTTTAGTCTGTGAGGCCATAGAGGCAGCTGGAGCATGTCTTCCTTCTGTTGAACCTCTTCTTTCTTTCCAGCCCCTCTCCTCCTGAAGGCAGGGAGCACTGACTCCTGCAACTGCTTGCTCAGAGCTGTCAGCACATCTAACCTGCTGCCCCAGGGCTTCCCAGCTGGGCTGACAGGACCTGGCCATGATCCAAGCAGGGCGATATCTCCAGACCCTTTCTGTCTCCAACACAGGAGCAGTGAACTTTGTTCCAGTTTTTCCTGGACTTCTCCCAAACAGAGTCAGAAGTCATCTTTTTGAATTGCTTTCAGATGAGGGGATTGAGTAGTTCCAAATGCATTTGAAAATAACAGTATAACCAATGGTGTTATAAAATATAAAGATATTAGATATGAAAAATGCAGTTTCTTGCTGCTAAGCCTGTGAAAAGAACCCTTTGGTCTTTTCAAAGTTCAATGCTTATGCAAAAAGCTTAAAGTTATCCATTGTGGCCAAAGCTGAAGGCATACTCTGACAATTATGTCTACTTTCATAGACTTGCTCTTTCTGATGCTAATGGTGAATCTGTAGTTTCATCTGCAATTGGAAACATGAAGTCGTGGTGACCAGGGTAGGTGGGGCAACCTTATTCAGGATGGGACAGCCCATGAACTTTTGAGAAAATTACCTTAATGTCTGTTTGTCATTGCTCTGAGGCAAAGCACCACCTTAATATCCATCTTCCCTGGTGAGCCTGTATCTGAGAGAAAATCTGCAGATCAAGAAACTCCTTGTACAAGTTAGACAGTCAACTTAGATAGCTGATTAACCAGTTAAGTGCCTGACTAGAGCTGACTAATTAGTGGTTAATAGTAAGGTTCTGTCAGATTAAATTGATTTCTAGTAAGCCTAAGGACAATTATGAGCTAGCAATCACTGTGATCATTTTCCCCCTGCATTGTTGCAAGAACCCCAGTCAGAGGTAATGTGATAATTTAGGACTATTATGTAAGGCTGTCTCCTTGCCACAGGACAGTGCTTCAAGCGCTGCTGTAAATTGGGGCAATGCTATTCCTAATGTCTGGTGAGATATGTGATTAAGTAATCATTGATTTTTTGGGGGGAAACTTTTGTAGCACTCTCACTAGTTTCATATCGCCTGTCAATTCATTGCCCATCGAAGTGCAGATTGTTGCAGACAGCCAAATAAACAGAAAACAAGCACAGAGGTTAAAGCTGGTGACCAGGGTGAGAAATGTAACCAGAAGGCTCAAAGCTCATTTTCCAGGTTGTCTGCAGCCCTGGCTTGGTGCTTGATAAAACAGAAATTTTCTCTCAGAGTAGTCTGTGTCAATGTCATCTGAACAGGAGCTTAGTTATGCACATTTTGGGCACTTCTGTGACACAAATGGTCTGAATCATGTTGCAAATGTCAAATATTTTGCTCAGAAGCAGGAAGGCATATGTCTGCTCTGGATGTCATCTGAGAGACGCCTGGAAGGCATGTCTGGCAGGCTTATACCATGATCATTGCTGATTGACATACTCACTGAAGCCTGTAATTGGTAAGAGACAGCGTAAGGCCTCGTGGATTTTGATTTTCCCAAAAGGAATATTACTAATGAATTAAGATTGATTTTTGCAATTAGAGTCATTGGAACCTCAGTGTTTTCTTTTTTTTCCCTTTTTTACACCCTTTCAAATTACCTTTGATCTTTCCAGAGATATTTCTATATATTTCAGAGGAGATGATGAGTCAAATAGACTGCCTCTATCCATGATTGCAAGATATGTCTGATAAGGCACCTGTCACATTTCCACATTTGTTGCATCAGCTATTACTCACAAACCTACTTGTTTATTACTCTTCTTGAAAAAAGCAAGAATGAAGTGACACTAATAAAACTATGCATACTTATAGTTCAGTTGTTAAATCAAAATAAAAAAGCCCTCAAGGGCTTGATTTAGAAATCTTTTAACCGAAATGACATTTGACATATTGTATTCAATTAAGACTGAAATTAAATTAGTTGGTTCAGGTACCTCTAAGAAAAGGCAAAGAAATATCGATATGGCTTACAAACTGATAATGTAAATCCATCCCCTTTGCTTTTATTTAGTACATCCATTGCAGTTTGGCCCCCAGAAAATCAGAGATTCAACTTTGTTTTATCGCTTGTGAAGCCATCTGAAGTGGGAGAGGATTTTCCGTGTTTTATTTTCTCTATTTGGTTTATTCCATTTTTCAATTTTAGGAAGCTGAGCATTCATTAGAGCAGACATGCAATCCTGTCGCACGCCTTCCGTGTGGGTGCCTTAATCTCTAGGCTGGAGGGTTTTCCTCTCCTGTTCCTAGAATTTATGTTGTTGCCCGTGGCGAGTTTTAGGAAGAGGGCTAGAATCCCACACCCACCTTTGGGGGGTGATCTCCCTCTTCAAATTCAATATCCATCTAGGTCAGGACAAGGATACACACACATCTCCAGCCTGTAACATAGCACTGCGAGTGCTGTGAAATGGGGCAAGTCCTCTCCTGCTGCAGCTATTCGGGCTAGGAGCCACCCTCCTGATGGCATGAACTGAAGGGTTGTCTCTTGCTAAGCTCTCACTGACTTGCAGAGCTCCTGAGCTCAGGTGGAGCTGTGGTTCCCAGAGACAGCCCCTGCAGAGTCATGCTGGGCCATCCAGTAAGGTGGAGATTGATTGGCTCCGTTTGAGTGGCCCCATTTATCCAGCTCCTTCTCCTAATTCATCTATTTAGTAAAGAGAGATAGTTTTCCCACAGTGCACCTGCACGGAATTGAAAAGACTCACTTATTTCGCTGTAGTGCAGAGATAAACAGGTTATGCCCTTCTGAAGTGTTAGTTTTGAAACAGCTGAGTACACTTGAGTGGATATAAAAATCTTAATGCCATTTCACAGAGAAACTAATCTCACTCAGGTTGGGTTTACTTAGGAGAAACAAACTCAGGTTAAGTGTCTAAGAGTTATTTCTGCAGTGAATGTGTGATTTTTTAAAATATCTTTCATTATACAGGGAACAATAAATTATACTCTTAACTAGAATGACACAGAAGTCAATGTTGCTTTTGAACACTGGGTTCTGGCTCAAAGACTGCTTATCCAATTTTTGGAAGCTAAACAAAAGTTTGAGTTAAAGTCACTGAGAAGAGTTAGCTGAAATCCATTTCAGGTCCTTTGGCACAGAATACACAGGAGGAAACGTTGCCTTGCCAGTTAACTAATGCTTCTCCTCTTGCTCCTGGTACTGTGTCTGATTCAAAGCTGTGCAGTTCCTCCCCAAACCCCAGGCACACATGAAATGAAGGAATGACAGGAAAAAGGCCACGTCACAATAATTACTGTGATATGGTCTGTTATTCCCTTTCTTTCTTGCTCTGTATTTGAGCCTCAATGTTAATTTGCTTGTATAACTCAAGGTGTTTCCTCTGCTTGTTTGTACTAGCTATGATTTCTAAACATCCTTGAAATTATTGGCCATAACATCTTTCCTCATCATGATATTACTTCAACTTGAGCCACTTATAGAAAGTGCTTCTTTCTACTTTTGAACATTAACGGCTGGGAGCCAGAAAAATATGTATGTGTTTGCCTCTCTATTTTTGGTTTGAAATTACTGGAAGCCAGTAGGTGGGTTTTTATTTTCTTTTTAAAGGTTTTATTTTCAAACTAAGACAAATATTATGTATAAGGAGTGGCACATATCTTAAATAACTGGTTCTAGTAACAGGAAAAAGTTCTTGTTAGAAATTCTTCTGAAGTGTGACTCTATTTCTGGAAAGCCTTTCTTGCTTGCTTCAGCTGAGTCTTGTATCCTCTCCCATTTTCCTCAATGATTCTTTCACGTGGAGAGGGGTGAGTTTTATAGGAACTCTGCTGGCACTAAAACACTGGTATATTTTCATTGGTCTTGTACACTGCACCAATTCATCATCTGCCCATTCTACCAAAGGAAAATCACACTGGGATTTGACAAGTGCTTGTCTTAACCAAAAGAAATCACCTGATCTGTCCCCCAAATGGATTCCTACTAACCTGGTGTGTCTGTGGAAAATAGAATCTAGTGTCTGCTGTTGAACTGCTCAGATTTTGGTCTCCAGAAGGGAAAATTTCAATCCATTATAAAATGAGTACTCCAGTATGAGGTCACACCCCATTCAGGAGAACCAGAAGGTTACATAAGTTTTATTCCCAGAAAATGCTGGGAATTACTCAACCAAAGCAGAAGTCCAAATCCTATAGATTTCTTTCAGAGTAAAGACCTAAATGAACAAAAATAATCCACTCCCAATTTTATTTATTTATTCTCTCTGTACTTCCACAAAAAACCCCAAAACCCCTCAATCCCACCCAATTCCAAAACCCATCACAACCAAGCAAAGAGCAATGCTCTGGCTGCATCCATGAGCTTTATTCTGTTTATTGCATAAAAATAAGCTTGGGTAGTTTTGAGTTAATATTACTTACTGTTAGTTGATTTCTAAATCAGTAAAATCAGTTCACATAATATAGGGTTGTCTTTGGAAAAGTTTGGAGTTTTTGGTTTTTTGTTTAGGAATTGGAAGGAGTTGGAGGGTAGAGTTAGAAGGACAAAGTCTTTTAAAGCATTTTTTTACTCTATTACCAAGACTTATGTTATATGAAAATATAATACAGAGCTTAAGTACATGAAACTTTCTCTTTTTACAGCTTTTCCACAAGGCTTTGAAACCATTCATGGAAGCTGATGGCAATATTCTCGTAAGTATAACTGAAGATATGCAAGAGTTATTGATCATCTGAAGAGGTCATACATTAGGATTGTATCCTTGTTGTCATAGAAGACCGTGAACAGCATAAAATAATAGCATATGTGAACAGCCTCAATATCCAAACAAGATGTTTCTTATGGGCCAGGCCAAGTGGTGAGGCTGCCCCAGTTCTGCTCTAATGATGAAGTCTACTGCATGAGCCTGATGCCAGGGATGCCCTCACTTCCAAGTCCTACCCCTCAATGGATGAGCAAACAGTAACCTAAGACACATGAGCTAAGCAGAGGATTTTCTTAGCCACACATCTGTCTAACCCTTAAGAAGCTTAAAGAAAATACAGCTCTGTAGAATATAACTGTTGGTCACAGCTGCCTTTGGTGCCTTCTCAGACTCATGCATTGTGAGCTGAACTTTGAGACACAAAGCCTGTTTTTCAGTATTAGCCCAATACTCTTGCATTTCCACGGAGACCAATTTTTTTCTTTCCCCTGAAATAGCCTCAAATACCTATTTCACCCCATTTTTATTCCTAGTGAGTTTGCGAGCTGCAAACCGCTCAGTCTCTAGGCAGGAGCACCCCGTGGAGTGATCCTTGGCTGTTCCTGGCAGCCGCCTCTGACTCAGGATGCCTGGAGCCTTTGATGCACCTCCCTCTGATTAGGAAGGGTCATGAGTCCTTTACCTGGTGGTTGGGAGGGACCTACACTGAGTGCAGCCAACACAGCCATCAGTTTGTGCAGCAGGGCGTGAAGAAGGAGTGAAATTAGGGGGCCTCAGTTGAAACTGTGCTTCTGTAACAGTCTGGGACATGATGGCACAGTTTCCCCAGAAGTTGTAGAAGGAGCTGTCCCTGCTAGGGCAGAGGCTTCCACACAGAGTGTCTGCAGCTCTCCAAGTGCCAGGCTTCAGGGGGTGTCAGGGACGTCTCCCTGAGGCCAAGGGAGATGTCTCTTGGCCCTGCAGGCCATCTTGGAGGAGCTGTGCTGGCAAGAGGAGGAGGTTTGAGAGGAAGGGTGCAGACTGTGCAGCATCAGAGAAAGTGAAAGGGAGAGAGATAGGGTCTTGTCTGACACATAATAGCTTGAAGACCATCAGTCCCCACCTGCAATGGAGAAGCAGGCGGTGTCTACATCCACTATCAAAGTAAGCAAAACCTCTGGATAATGGGAAGGATGGAAGCTGATGACTTTTTGTATCAAGAGGAAGCTGCTGCCTCACCTAAGAACTTGCAACTGCAAAACAGCCTGACTGCCCTTGTAATTGAAGAGGAGCCAGATGTGCCTCCTAGCAAAGGACTTGGTTCACTTGACTGTAAACCATGCAGGTGTACCAGGAAGAGACGATGAGACACTGCAGTGGGTGACTCCCTACTGCAAGGGACAGGGCACCCATCTGTAGGCCTGACCAGCCATCTAGAGATGTGTGCTGCCTGCGAGGGGCCAGGATCCAGGATGTGGTGGAGAGGATGCCAAAGCCTGTCCAGCCCTCTGACTTCTACCCCCTGCTTTTATTCCATTTGGGCACAAAAGATACTGCCAGGGGAAACCAGTATATGCTTGGGGCCGTAGAGCTGGAAAGTGGCTTTGCAGAGAAGGACCTGGGAATCTTGGTGGACATCATGTTGAGCATGAGCCAGCAAAGTGCCCATGCTGCAAAGAAGGTGAATGGTATCTTTGGCTGCATTAGACAAAATACTTCCAGCAGGTCAAGGAAGGTCATAATTTATTCAGTGGCTGAGGCCACCCCTGGAATGCTGTGTTGGACTTCTCAATATAAGAGACACATGACATACTGAGGAGGCCCAGTGAAGGGCCAGAAGAATGACTAAGGGACTGTAACATCTAAGATATGAGGAAACACTGAGTGATCTGGGACTGTTTAGCTTGCAGGACAGGCTCAGGGGGCTCTTATCAATGGTTACAAATACCTGAAGGGAGGATGCAAAGAAGTGGATATGGTTTAATGATGAGCACGGTGATGGTGCTAAGTTGATGGTTGGACTTGATGAGGTCTTTTCCAATCTTAACGATTCTATGATTCTTTTCAGTGGTGCCCAATGACAGGACTAGAAGTGATGGGCTCAAACTAAAACACAGGAAGTTCCCTCCTAACATCAGGAAACCATTTTTACTGTGAGGATGACAGGGCACTGTCACAGGTTGCCCAGAGAGACTGTGGAGTCTCCATGCTTGGTGAAATGCAAAAGCTGTCTAGAAATGGCCCTGGAAAACCAGTTGCACATGGGGAGTGGACTTAGATGACCTCTTGAAATCCCTTCAATCTGAATCATACTGTGATTCCGTGGAAAAACAGGACATCTAAACTGACAGAAGTCTCTGCTGAGTTGTCACTTCTCTCATTATGTTTTTGCTCATCGCTGGAGTCTGCCTGGCACAGAAGTGGTTGTGAACAGTGCATAGTGGAGCAGGTTCCTTGGCAACTCACTCATGGTGTATTTTCCCCGTGGAGGAGTAATGGATGGCAAGTTTGAAGTCTGTTTTGTTCTGAAGGATCACTATCCCATCCTGTTCAGTCGTTAGTAAATGAAAGTCTACCAAAAAAATTAAAACCTACTCCATTACCAGTCTTGCACAAAAGTGTATGTTTTGCAGTTATCCAAGAGCTTTCTCAGAACTATTGCTCTCAGATTTTCCCTGGTAACAGGAAGAGATAGAAATACATCGGATATTCTTGTTTTGTTTTTCAGTTGAACCTGTGATAATTAAATAAATCACTTCCCATCAGGAAATTAAAAATTATAGAAAAATATCCACCATTGTCAGATGCAAAATCATGACATTTGGTTTAATTTCAAATTGTTCCAGTGACTGTGTATGTCTGTTACAGAACATTCACATCTGAAACTGCTGTTAAACCCCTGGTTTTAATGGTGACAACTCTGCCTTTCATGGTTTTCTCTTTGTTCGGCGCTGGTGAGAATCTCTATAAGAGTGAAACTCAAAAGTATCTCTTAATCAATGTTCACCCAAGTCCTCTGAAATAAAAGATTGTTGACCTTTATAAAACAGTTTTCAGTGAACAAAACTTTAATTTACTTCTTGAGAAAATGTTTGCCACTGGAGACTTGCTAATGTGTTGTATTCTCATGGAAAATTGAATCCAAACTCTGCTGGTGAGGCATTTTATGAATTTTGTGGTAGATTCATTTAAATATAGGTTTTCTATTGGTTTGAGATGAAAACAGTTTTACTGAAAACTGTTTGTTTGTCTCATAAAGTATCTATCTAACTCCAAACACTGCGCTTTGGAGAAAGAGGTTGTTTTTATTTGTTTATAGATCAACAAAATTTGAGAAGGCAATTTTATGAATCATGCCAGATTTTATTGCTGCAGTTGGGGATTAGAGCTTTCTCTTGTGTGGAACAGAGCACATTTTTTTTAGAGGAGGATAAACAGCACTAAAACACAACTAAAAGTTGCAGAATTTCAGGCTTAGTAATATTTTGTTGAAAATTTACCTCTGTTTTCAGGAATACTTGGAGAGATAATGAGAAATGTATCTTAATTCAAAAAGTTTTATTCAGCAGTTATTTTGTTAAGAGATTTACCACTAATTTTATCCAGGCAAACTAAATACAGTGCTGGCTGGGGACCGTGCTCTTCTTTCCACCCATAATTTCCTGACTCCTCCTGCACAATATATGAAGAAAAGAGGGTTGGTCCATCACCCCTACCGACTTTCAGGAGGATACCATCATTGCCGCAGAACAATACGTGTAAATTTGTGAATTCTTTTTGCTAGCCCCAGCTCTTGCTAGGTAATCAGTTTTTGCCTCAGTCTGATATAAAGTGGGCCCCAACAGATGACTTACATAATGTGGGTATTAACTCTTGACAGATGAGCAATAGACCATGTTATTCCGCTTTAGACTATCAACAAGTTTAGTGGAAAGATTGCTTCCTCCTCAGTCGGGTAGACAGAGCCACATCCTGTCTCAGTATTGCTCTTCTTGTTGTGTGACTTTATGTTTGTTAGAGATGAAATTACCCCAATATAGTACCATGGCAAAGAAGTGATGTCGCTTTATTACATAGTTTTTGTGCCAGGAGACCTGGTTCATAATTGTTTTTCTTAATATCCCTTTGGATATCTCTAAAGGAAAGTAATTAGTTTGTGTGACCCACTGATTCCCTGAGGCCATATATTATTTCCATGTGTCCTAAATAGGGCAGTACTTTCTTCTGAATGAAGACATGAAGGGTGGCCTATGTAGGATGGGAAAATAGCAGAGCCTCAAAGAGAGCTGATGTGTTTTCTTGTTGCTTTTCTTTGTGTGTTGTCATGGAGAATAGTCTGAGAGAGAGAGGCAGGGGTAGAATTTAAAAAAAAAATAAGAGAAAAAAGAAGAGAGAACACTCTGTGATTAAGCAGGAGTCTGGGGTTATTTGTGCCTGGTAAAGCCTCCCATAAGAGTGTTCTTCAGGTCATGTCACCAGGCACCAGAGTAGCACAGGACTGCAATTCATGGTTCTGTGCCCTGCCATATGCACTGCAAAGATCACTGCTTGAGAAAGTTGTGGCTCTTGTAAATACTGGTGACAGTGGTCTCTTCCATCACTGTTTGCAGATGGTGTGGCTTTACTCACCTTTAATTTGTCTGTGAGAATGGCCATCAAATATTTCAAGAGCAATGTGCAATGGGGTTTTGTTTTCCTGGGAAGCTGCTGGCGAGGCAGAGGGGCTACATTAGGGATGTTCTTAGCGTAGCTCTGCAGCGGATCAGGTAGCTACTGGCTTTGCATAGCAACGTGGTGGCCAGCATATTAAATCATACGTCACTTTATCCAGCATTTGTCATCCAGAGGCTTCAGCCCTTCCTAAAAATAGAAAAAGGTGAATGCTTTAGTTCCCACACTAGAGATGGAAAGGTTGGGGCAAAGAGAAGTCAAATACTTTGTCTGCAATCACACAACCACCCAGCCTGTCTGGGGAGAATATACTCCAAAAGCCGTATCTTCCATTTTCAATTACATCCTTTTTTGTTCTGTGGTCTTCTCTTTTAGTTTCATTTTCTATGTTTTTATGCAGGATGAAATATGTAGACTGCAAATGAATAAATAAATTCAATTGTGTTATTTTTGCAGTGACTAAAATTTCCATATATGTTGTAGGATTTTTTTTCTTAAGAAATATTATGAAACTCTTTCATAGGGAAAAATACATGTTCTGCATTAAACAAAAAATGGTAAACGTGAAGACCATTTTTTTTTTCTTTTTCAGGATTCCTTGGAATGAGCTAAATGACTATCAGTCACCTGGCATGTATTTTAATCTTCCCATGTTTGTAAATCCCCCTCGTGGAGCGTAACGAAGCATTAAAATGCTGGAGTTTTAACCTCTATTTTTTAACTTCAAAGCACAGAATACAATTCAGGCGAACACAGCAAAATAGAAACTGCCTGTGGATGTGAAACAGGAAGCACTAGTAGATAGACATGTGTAACAGGGTTGCGTTTGCTCTTGCTCAACTAGATATACATCAATTTTAATTAACACGTTTTGTGCTTCAGCTGCTAACGTCCCTTCAGCAGTGTGTGGGTTATGCGTTTCCATCCTGCATATACCACCAGCATCACCACCACGTCCTTCTCTAGCTTCCCCCTCCCCTTTCTACACAAATGTTGCAACACAATCTGAAATTTCCTCTTTTCTTTCCTTCCTGCATTTCTTACAGGTTCCTTTGCGTCAGAAGGCAAAAAAGAAAAGTCAAGGTAATGAGAGATTGTTTTTTCTTTTCTCTCCTGGATTCCTCTTTTGTTATTTTCTTAGTATGTCTTATTCTTGGGAGGGTGAGGATTTTGTACTGCTACTCAGCTGGTGAAAATCTGCTTTCTAACTCCACTGATTCTTACACTGATTCTGAGAAAAATGACATCGGGCTGTTCCTTCGGACTAAATCCTTGTGGTATGTTAATTGAATCAAAGCTGGAAATCAGTGAGGTAGAATCAGCTGCCTGCACAGACGTACACACTAGTGGTTTTCATGTACTTGGCATAATAGTTTTCTCTAGCTGACTTGAATAGATGTATTCTTTTCAGTGCAGCTGTGTGAAGGAAAATATATGCATGCTTCTCTTAAAAGGATCAAAGGCTGTATTTTTAATTTACAAAAACTCGTGTATGGTTATCTTAGCATTAATTAGTATCTGCATTATCTATAGCTTACTATTTTGTTTCTGAACATCAGCATGCCTTTCAAATGTGTGTTACTGCCACAGCCCTTATAAAAATGAACGACTTCTAAGTATATTTTAAGATATGCTTGCATGACTTGCTGAGAATGCTAAGTAAGGATCATATCTTTAATTGGCAGCAACATCTTTCCTGGTAATGCACTTTTAAGCAAACACAACTCTGTATTTTTAATGGTACAGGGTTCTTTATAATGAGCCGACGGAGGATATCGTGCAAAGAGCTGGGGCAAGCCGATTGCCAAGGATGGCTCTACAAAAAGAAGGAAAAAGGAGCTTTCATTGGCAACAAATGGAAAAAGTTCTGGTGTGTGCTAAAGGAGTCATCGCTGTATTGGTACAGCAGTCAGCTGGTGAGTACAGTGAACATCCAGCTCCAGGTGCCAGACAAACAGCATCTGCTGGGGCTGAGGGAAGGGAAGCTGGGGTCACGATTTAGATACACCATGGAGGAGTACAAATAAATGGGTTTATTTCTCAGCCCTAACATTTCTTGTGATCTGGGAAGTGTCTATATGAATGTGAAATATGCAGAAAACTGTGTGTTTTCTAGTTCAGTGAGTACTTGTGAAATGTTAACTTGCTGTCTGTTTTGCCCTGTAAAGAAAGCTCTGGTGGCATTTGAATTTGAGAAATATTTTCCTGGGTATAGACAATTTGCAAACACTTGTTACCAAGACTCAAAATAGGAATGTTTCTTCACTTCTTATTACTATAATTCTCAGAAATGTTTCTTCTGTTTTTCTCTCCATTCCCTTCCACAGTGAGATTATTCTGTTTATTTGTCCGCTTGGTTTCTTTTTCTTTTTTTCCTATTTAATTTTTTTCTATTGCAGTAATCCTCATTAAAAATTTTGCTAACTGTTTCAGGGAACAAATAAAATAGTTTAAGCCATTAAAAAATCTTCATACCTTAAACAAAGCTTTACTCATGTAGAGTATTTCACATTCTCCCTTCAGTTGAGAGTATAGCATTATTGGGGTTTTTGTGAAGTTTTTGTTTGCTTGTGTGTGTGAAAGTGAGATTTTCTTTGTTTGGATTTTTTTAATCAGAATAAAAACTTTGACTGGTACTTCAAGATGATATTAGGTATTTTTTGGGGGGGAAAGGTGAAAGTAATTCTGTTGGTCTTGGGCTGTTGTTTTTAATGATGTTGTGGTTGTCTGATATAGATTCCTTTCAAGACTAAGTCAAATGCATGAATAAGAGAAAGAAGAGAAATAGAAAAATTAGGAAAAAAGTTTAAGAAGGGTACTTTTTTCCTAATGCTTACAATGTCTCTGCTTGAAAGACATGGCCTGGTAGATATACTAATCAGCAGCATTAATACCTTTCAAACCTTGTTAATATTGGCTATTACAAACCTGTGTTTGCAGTTGTACTTCTGGCCAAGCAGTTTTAAAAAAGGTGAGCTGGCTGGCTGATGCTTTTTTTAGACATGGAAAGTATCAGAAAAGCATAATCCTGAGAAGTAATCAATCTGGGAGGAAATAAAATAGGCAAGAGTAGGAAAAGTTTGCCCCTGGGAATAGAAGGGCAATGGAAAAGAGGTGCAAAGTCCTCCACTTCCTTCAGTTGTTTTGGCCTGGTTGAATTCCACTCCAGAGATCCAGAGAAACCATGATTATGCGGGTCCCAGTGCTCCTAGACAGCACTCATCCTTTTAGTCCATTCCTGCTTTCTGATTGTCACTGACTGCCCCCAAATGAACAAGGCTGAAAAATAAGTGCGTGCCTCATTCCAATTTATTTAATTTTCTCTGAAGAGTCCATAAGGCTTCAAAACACTGCTGTGTTGTGTCAGCCCTGAGTTCTCACCTATCACAGTTGGTCTTTAAGCATGCTAGCTGGTAGTACCTCTTTGCTTTCAACTTCTGCCAACTCTCACACACTATTTTATGTTTAAAACTCAAGTTTTCTTTGGGCAGCTTGAAGTGCAGCCTCGATGTAAATGTAGATTCAGGCAATGTTTAAAGAATGTCAGTAGCTGTGGGGTTTGGGAAGGACAGGAGGTGCTCTTTGCTAAGACCTGCTTTCTTAAAGTCCTGAGACCAGAGGCATGCTCAGAATCATATGTGAGATAATTAGACCCAGATATTGTCACTTCTAGATTGATGAAAGAGAAATAACACTGACATATTCACCTGCTTGCTTGACATTTCTTTTAAGTCTTTGGCTTGGCATTAGGACTGCCTGCACTTCCACTGTCTCCAATAAAGTTAATCCTTGGTCCCAAGAGGCCATACAAGATGATAGCCTAAGGTTGTGTTGAAAGAGGAGTTCTGCTTCTCGTGTGCCTTTTCCAGAGGCTGATGCCAAAGGTGGTGCTGAAAGAGCAGGGCTGACGTCAAAGGAACCAGGACACACTGGTTGCCTGTAGCTCTGCTTGACCAGTTTTGCTCTTGAGAGAAATGAGCGTGGTTTGTTTGTGGCTGTGTAAAAACCAGACACTGGCAACTGTAGCATAGCAACAGGGTGCTGGACCTTGTTTTCTAATGGAGATGGAGAAAATAGAGAGTGGGTGGAATTTGTATGGGAATGTGCATTATCCTGGATTTGGGTAGATAACCTCATCTGCATATCATCTTGGTGAAGTTTGTCTTCAAGTGCCTTTGAAGCGTTGGATGTTTCTGTCACTTTGGTTTAATTTGCCTCCAAGCCTCTCTGGTTCTGAGTGTCTCACATGAGGCAGATTTGGGACATGACATGGGACACTTGTGACATTTGCAGATGATATTTCCTTCAATTTAACATAAAATACTATGTGAATGCCACCGCTCAATAGAGAAAAAATAATAAATGAGTCAGCAATAGCTGATCAGACACCCCAAGAGTAAAGCTTCTCCTCCGCTGAAAGCAAGGTAGAGAGCACAGGCACATCTGAACAGACTTTCAGTGAGCTAGATGAGGGCAGGGCCCGGTGGTCTCAGCAGGCTTGGGGAGGCTGCTCTGGAACCTGTTCTCACACACCCTTTCTGTTTCTATAAAACATGAGGCAAGTAAACTTCCCTTTGCAGCATGGATGCACTCCCAGCCTGGGGAAGGGAAGCTGTTTGGACTAGGATGAAGCACAGAAGGCTTGGTTTTGCAATGAAAACACAGGAAATGTCAGAAAATGGATCTGAGCAGTCAGACATTCTGGGTGCATTCAACACCAGACTCCTTGGACAGCTGCTCTTCCTTAGTGTTTGGTTCCTATTTTCTAGTCCTGCTCTCTGTAGGCAGCTGCCTTGAAGACAAATGTTTAAATAGTACAGACTGTGATCCTGCCTGACCCTTTAGCAGTTTCAATTCTCATACTGAAACCCCAGAGGGAATTAGTACTCTACATAGGAAGAGAGGTGGTGGGGGAGGATGGTCCCGTGTAATCCCAAGCTCCTGGCTCTGAGTGCTTGTTTTGGCTGTGTTGGATGGTGTTGGCTGGAATGGGACAAAAGACTAAACACCTCTGTCTGGTGGGTCTTTAGGGTAGCTTGACTGGTTTTCCAAGTGGAGTTGAAATAGGTTTTTGCAGATTGTGTTAACGATGGTTGTCATGGGGATTCAGCTGAAAAGAAATATAAATATAAAATTAAAGAGTTGCAGGCTGTGATCTACTGTCACTATTTATCTTTGTTCTTTTTTTTTCCCCATTCATTGCATTTAAATTGGTCCTCACTCCAACAGCTTTGCTGGAAGCTGTATAATTACAGTCTTTTAAAAGAAAAATCTTTTACCTTTGAGTTGTAATAGCTGTTTACATGGATGAGAAAAAGTCATTGATGTTGGCTGATTGTACTGAGGGGTTGGAGAACCTCTGGCCCAATATCTTACACAAATTATTCACTGTTCTGTAGGATGCCTCTTTGGTGTACTTGGCAGAGAGAAAAAAAAGACTGAAAAGTCTGAACTGCTCCTCCAACACCCATGGGGGGTGGCAGTGCTGAAACACTGATGAAGCCATGAAGAGTACCCTGATTTGCAGATTGGATCTGCTACACAATAACCAGATATTTCATTTTACAGCACTATTTAAAAGAAATCTTTCTGCAACATTACACTCAGTTTAAATGACTTACTAAATCTCCTAAAGCCACAACATTTAGATAATATATTGAGGCAAGCTCAAAAGGACATTAGCCTCTTTCACTAGATTCATGCATTATATTTCATAAATAATTTCTCTTTTTTTGAGTTTAAAGCTTTTTCTCTGAAAAAATGGCTTTTTCTTTTTTCCCCGAGCATCTGTGAGGCTGTTGTTATTATTGAAATTATTTTTCTACAACTTGGAATAGCAAAAGTACAGATTTATGTTAGGTTAACCTCCATAAAACCCACAAGACATAACAGTTTACTCTTTTAAACGTCCTGATTAAGCAGAAAACAGGTCAAGGTTCTTTTTATCTGAGTTTTTTAGGGCTATTTTACAACTTTGCATCAAAATCTGAAGGAAGCTTGAGTGAAATGTGTGAGTTAAATAAGAGCATTCTAAAGTCACGTTAGAGATAATTTCTTGGAGAAAAGAAAGCACTTAGGATTTCTATATGCTTTAAATGTTTTAAAATGTCATTTTTATCCCAAGAATGATTGAAAAGATGACTTCCACATGTTCTGTTCCTAGGATATATTTGGAATTCTATTTGCTGACTGTAGTAACACTCATAAGGCTTTAATGTTGTGACTTCTTTTCCTTTTCTCCTTTCTTTTTTTCTTGATCATTATGAAGCTACATACCCATCAAACCCCTCTTTTCTGTTACATAGATGGCATGATTGAGATGTGTACAAATAGCGCATTAAAAAATTCACAGCATCATCCTCCTTCCTTTCACTCGCACATAAAATGAAACATAAAGTTTTCTTTAAATTAACAAATAAGAAATAACAGACAGAATTAGTATAAAATCTGAATGTATTGAGAGAGAATGAGTATGTGAGAACATAATCTTTTACCAACTGGAACATGCCAAATACTGCATCGGAAGTCGGGGGTTTCTCTGTTGCAAAACTGTTAAAATTAAAGTACTGAAATCAAAGCCTACAGACCTATTTTCATTAGTAATTTAGAGGGTGCTCCCCTAATTTAGGTAGAGCAGTCTATCTACATTACCAATGTAGTCAGTGGTTCAAGTCCAAGTTCCATTTCGGCATGGGTGGGAGCATTCCATGTGAGTGTCTCCCCGCTGGCTTGCAGGGTCCTGATAATTCACTAGTCCAATACACAATCCAAACACTCAAATACTTTTGTACATTGGCAATAGAGACAGTGACTTATCTAATGGCATTTCATGGACCTAACACCCTCATGGGTGCTTGTGCAGCACTCTGAGCTTTTATAGGATGCAGTCTAGACCAATGGTTACTGCACTGATCGATAGAACTGGCTGAGCTGTGATTGCATCTGAAACATGCAAGAAAAGCCAAACCTGCCCCAGACCAGAGTCACTCACTCACCCACCTGATGGCTTATCCAGCTCAGGCCATGGATTAATTGCTGCATGAGTACCTGGGTATATTCCTTCATGCAGGCTCTTGTGGATAACTTAAACTGGGTTTATTGATTTATACTGCAGGGAAACAACTGGCATTGTATGCATTTCTCATCCAGCAGTGTGTGCAGTAGTGATTTTGGTACCTCATGGACAGCTTTTCAGAGACTGGTCTCTGGTATTCTTAGACTGGTCTTGGGAACCGAACAGGAATTTTGGTGTTCACAATTCAGTAGGTCACCACTCTTTTTGGTTCAGAAATGCAGGATAATACAATCTCTATCTTTAGTACAGTGCAGCCCAAGAATAGAGCTCCTTCACTACTCACTCATATTCATTTTCTCATCCCTATATACTTAGTATACGATAGATGTGGGATGGCAATACTAACTTTAGTTAGTTGTTATTTTATCTCAGTCAGTTTAGTCTCATGAAATTCCAACCTGTGGAATGGAAACAAAAGCTCCCCAAGCCAGTCTCTAAACAAGTTTTGCAGATACAAATACAATCAGAGAGTGTTAAATAGCAAATAATTGTAGAAAATAATCACTTTTTCATACAAATATTGCAAAATGAAAGTTCTTTCAGCCAAGATGTAAAAAACCCCCAATTTTTCCTCCTGTACTGAAAGAAAATAATAAAACCCCCTTCCACTGATGCTTTTTATGTGTTTGTGTGTGTGTCCTGATGCAGCATCACCGTTTAATGGTGATGATGCAAAATATAAACCTCTCATATGAATGTTTAATGCATGTAAATGACAGGAATGATGGTTAGGCCATGATTTATTGTATACCAGATATGCAGATGTGAGAGGAAGCCACCCACTGAAATATCCATTCTGTATCCATATTTCAGTTCTTGGAGATTCGTAGTTCCAAGCATTAAAGCTCAAAGACTTGTCTTGATGAACAAGTTTTTATAGTCTCGTCATATTCATGCATAATGAGACTTGAGATAGTGTCAGTCATCTTCATTTATCCTCTGCCTTTGTAATTGTTGTGTATATTTTACCTGCTTTAACTCCGTGTACTTCTTCAGAATTTTAATGTGTCTACGAGTAATGGCTGGGAGCAGCAAAAATGTAATTCAGGAATGAGCACTGTCTGTGTTTAGGAAAGTACATTTTTTCCTGACATTATGCAGTACAGACTTTTGTCTACATTATATATTGTGGATCTTAGGAGAAGTCCTAATCTCATTGCAGATGACCAGGTGTGTGTAGATAGATGTAGTAAAGGAATATATTTCTGCTTCAGATGTTACTGTTTCAGGCAGCAAGAACAGGGATTTGAGGCTTTCCACTTCAGTTTTGCTGGAGCAATGCTCTGACTCAGAGTCCTGCTGACTGAGAACAGAGACATCAATGCTCAGTAAACCTCCTCGCATGCAGAAAAGGCTGACTGCATATAAACAGGGTACTGTAGATGCCTGCCTGGATTTTACCACCTCTTGTAGCATGCCTGCAGATTTCTGCAGGGAGCGACCAAAGCCACCTGAGGCAGGTTTGCAGTGTTTAGCAACAGAGCTCAGCTGCGTGGGATGAGCTCCTTGCACCTCGTGGGATGGGAGCAGCCTGTATTGCCTCTGCCTTGCTCGTGTACAGATGACCCTGCAAAATGGTCCACGCTGCAGTTACACAGGGGACACCCTCCTCCATTTTTGCTTAGAATCATCTTGGGGCACTTTTGAATTGTATTTCTCAGCTGTGCATAGGTCATTATATGTGCTTCTGCTACGTATTGGTGTAAGATGCATACGCGCTGTATCATGGCACAAATGCACCTTTGAGATTGTAGGTACCATCCAGACCTGAATGGATGATCCAGCCCTTCTTCATCCTTACCAATCAATAAAATCTATACTCACACTCTGCCACTTGCACCAACAGGAGTGGTGGCTTTCCAGCACCCAGGGTTTGCACAAATATAGCTGGTATAGAAATATTTCATCAGGCATTAATCTGTCCCCATGGTGATGAGCATATATTTTCACGGTATAAAAAGCTGTCAAGAACAAGCACTTGCATGTTAAATATTATTCAGCATTGGAGTCTACTAGCTTACCAGTTGGTTGATGTGGTGATATTAAATATTTTTCTTTTATTGAAGGCTGAAAAAGCAGAAGGATTTATAAGACTTCCAGACTTCAGTGTGGATCGAGCAATTGAATGCAAAAAAAAGCAGTAAGTTTATCTCTTGTTCCCGGTTTTGCATGACTTTTACAACATTGCAAGAAATGAACCTCAGTAGTCTTTGACAGTGAAACTGTGGGGAGTTCTTTTGTGTTGTATAAATAATGAGATATTAATTGAGCTACTGAAAGAAAACCATATTGCAAAAATATTTTTGAGAAATCACTGCCAGATGTGCTTTGCTAAAACCACAAACAAAAGAACCCCCAACAGATCAGTGTGCCAAATGCTTTCTTTTTTTCCTCCTTTTTTTCATTCATTGATTAGGAGCAAGCTGTAGTTCTCAGATAGCCCCTCTTAGTTGAGGAGGTCAGCAGTGGTGCAAGTAATGCTGCTTCCCTCCTAGCCTGGACTATTCTTTAGGCTGCTGTGGTTCAACTGAGCTTGGGCTGTACTTGAAGCTTTTTGGCTGTGCAGGGTATAAATACTTTCTTTAGCAGGGTACACATTTAAAAATATTGTCTCCAAACTCCATATGCAGCACTGACTTCCAGCTGCTTCTGAGCACACTTCAAAGGTTTGGAGGGCTGTTACTGTTGTTCAAAGTTATAATAATGCACAGCATGGTTTTAATTGTGTCTCTCAAGAGAAAACCTTCATGCTTCTGACGGAGAAGTCAGAAGAGTCAGTCACTGTTCACCCACTGTGTGCTGCTTGTGATTGCACTGTATCACATGTCCCTTCCCTCAGCCATCAGTTCCCATGCTGTGGGACCTTAGCCTGATTGCCCACTCGTGGAAGCTCTTCCATGTCTTGGGTCACTACTGGTGCTTTCTCCAAACCTTTTTCAGGTTTTCTTTACATTTCAGAGCTGGAGGAAGCAAAACTACACATAGTATTTGAGGTGTGAGAACGTAACAGAATTATGTAATGAAATAATGGAAGCCTTTGTTTTATTCTTTATTCCTTCCTTTTTAGTTCCTGTAGTTTATACTCTCTGAATAATGTGTGGCCTAGTAAATGAGCTAAAAATAGACTAGAGTTTTAAAGAAAGAGCTATATTGATGGACAAACTAATCCGGATTAATACAGTGGAGCGAATAAATATTTTAAATAATTCATGCAGCTATTATTTTTTGTTTGTTATGTAAACTATTTTTCTTCATATATCTTCTTTTTTTTCTTTTCCTAAAGTGCTATTAAGATCAGCCACCCACAGATCAAGACATTTTATTTTGCGGCAGAAAATGTTCTGGAAATGAACACGTAAGTAGGAGCGACTGGTCATGTTTCGTGTCTCATGCATGAGAACATTCTTTGAAAGTTCATTCTTTCACTGTCAAGCAGTTGTTGACAAAGTTATTTGGGGAATTACTGAGTCTAATTTTTCTGGTCACCAAATGGAGAAAACTATTGCTCTTTGTTCACTAATTATAGTTGAAATCAGAATCACATAATTAGCCCAAATTTGATGCTAATCTTCCCAACATTTGCTGATATAAATCCCTTTCTGTTAGAGATGCTAAGACTTCATAACAAGTACATCACTTTGGAAGAAGTGAGGGGAGAAAGGAAAGAGATGAAAAAGCTTAGTATAGTTTTATCCCAGAAGTGATCTAGGACTAGAATATAACAATTTCTGCTTTCAGAGTATCATGTCATCTAACAATGAAGGTTAGAGGGATAGAAAGGGCTGTTTCTTTAATGCAAATAAGCATTTACTCCAGTGCCAAATTGTGCTGGAGTTGAATGGTCCTCATGACAGGTCAGAAATTTTCTTTCCAGAAATGTCCAGAAGAGCAACAATCAGATAGTTTTTAATGGAAGAAGTAAAATTCGACATGAATACTGCCATTTTAGAAACCATTGAGCTATCAGAAAGATATTATTTTCTGCTGATCCAATTTTGGCTGATTTAGACATATCTCATATCTTTTTTGCCTTTTTTACTTCAGATTGCAGTCTGTTCACAATGCTATCACATTAAATGGCCAAATACTGGATACAAAGCAGCACAGTTTAAATGGGAGGAGAGCTCCTGTGATAGTGAGGTCAGGATTTTAATCATGGCTCTATTGGTGATCTTTGTGAGATTTTTCACAGGGCATTGGCTACTCATTCCCTCAATATATGGGAGGCCTCATACATATTTACCACAATAGAAAAGGAGAGAGCAGCACAGAGCATTCTGGTGGGGAGATAACAATCCATTTCTGTGTTCCTGGATTTCCTACCAGAGCTTCTGAATGGAGTGACAAGTTCCTGAGGCAGATAGGATGAGGATGATTGAGAATGGGAGACTGCTGGACAGGAATATTTCTGTAGAGAGAGAGACCCTGGTTGAGACAGAAGAGATAGAAGGACGTATGGAGAAGGAAAATTAAAGCTAATGGAGGGTATTAGTGAGTGCTAACAGCCAGTTTGGAGCCCAGCTGGAAATTCTCATGTGAGAAATGTTTAGTCTCCTGTGAGTGAGTGATTGAAATCTATGCAGGTGTCTTATCTCTTATGTCCTTGGAATGACTTTCTTCAAACTCCACTTCTTGGGTAAATTTCATTTTGGCTTAAAACTACGTAGCCTAATGTTAGAGCAGCCTGCACTATGCTGTACTAACTCCTCACTGTTGCAGCTGATGATGTTTTCCTTGGCAAAGTATAAAATACATGCATTTAATACACAAAGTACACACATACTCACGCGTATGTCAAAACAGACCAAGAGACATCTGTTCTCTTGGCTCCAGTCCTGCAAATACATGTGTGAATGGTTCCACTGAACTCACTGGAGCATTTGTGTGTGTCGAGTTTCTGGTGTGCATAAATGCTTGATGGATCACGACCTTTTGTAACTCTTCATGTACATATCTATATATGCATATACCTGTCCATATATCTCTATTAAATCAACAGTGGATTTACTAACACAGTCATCTGTTTCACTGATTTATCATGTATTTGCTATTGTCATGCACACATGAAAAGTAAAGGCATGCTGACTAGATACATGCTTTTAGCTGGTCACTTGTACATTGTTATTAGTGACTTGCCTGCCCTCGTCCTTAATGAAGTCCTAGAATTTTTTTAGCAAATATTTTCCTTGTTAAGGTGGGTTTTCATTTAAAAAAAACATTTTGTTAGGTTTAGCTGTCAGAAAAGAGTCAATAGACCACTCTTACAGAAATGACACTTTGTTTTTCTGAATTGTTTTTTGGCTCAGTTGTTCATACTGCAGTCTTAAAGTGCAGTTACTTTGACATTGATCTTACCAGTGAATTTCAATAGTTTCAACTAGTATTGCTTCAGTAGAACCAAAATCAAACAAAATGGTTTTTTCCAGTAACAAATTCCTGTCCTTCATGCTTTCTCTATTTAGGCCTTGAGTTTTAATCTTAAAGGCTTGAGCTTTTTCGGTTGTTAGTTACTTAAAATCTGGATAAATTTGAACGACCTACAGGCAAACATAATATACAAAAAGTCTAACTAGAGAATGTTTCTAGCCCTGGCAAAATGCAGCCACCTAGTAAGATAAGTGAAAAAAACCTCTGTTAATGGCTTAAAATAACACAGGAAGCGAGACTTACTAAAACCAAAAGTACATGGCAAGTTGAAGAATGTGGTATGCCATGATCAAAAAGTTTGGTTTCAAGTGGCACAGACTGTGCTGCAATAGTTTTGGCTGGGGCAGCTGACATCATCTTCTACAGCTCCCGTGCCTTTCTCTTCATCTCAGGTGACAGATGACACTTTAACAGCTGGACCAAATCACTGACATGGTGTTGTAGCACAAAGACTTCCTTTAGCTTCCACAAATGCAGCTCCCGGGTCATCAGTAGTACCTTTTTGTCAGTATCAGGGAAAGATGTCCCAGGCAACTAATCCTGTTCACCACAGGGGATATTAGTACAGAGGTAACTGGTGCCTTTCTAGAAGATGAGCTGAGAAATAGAAACTTTGACATTTAGTCTTCAGGCCAATGAAAACAGATGTGTTGATGTAGAACACGACTGAAAGGAGCAAAACTCTGTCTGAAGAGCGTGCGAGCGTCCCTGACTCTGTGTTCCCTCTGTTTCAAACCCAGGTGGCTAAGTAAGCTGGGAATGGCTGTAGACCCTCAGGCACCAAACGGGAAGAACGAAGAAGGTATGCTCATAGCTGATTTCAGTATGTAACTGTGTTGCGTTCTTCACTTTTTTTATTTGGCCAAATTTTTGTCAGCTATTTTCTTTCTTTTAAACTGTCATCTTGGGTCTGTCTGCTATCTGAGCTCAGAGAAACCACACTGACACGGCACAGAGTAATCACAGGAAAAGAAAGAATGGTGAGAAATCGTGTGAGTGAGAGACACTCGATGATCTTGTGAGAGGTGTGTAACTCCTTTCTGGCAGTTTGCTGCCTTGCTAAGCCTGCCAAGTGAGAAGAGGAGCAGCTGTGCTACTCTGGGTTTTGGGCTGGTGAGTTGTATTACAGGAGCTGTGCTGCAGCAGGGCAGCTTGCAGGCCTGGGAACACCTGGTGCCCTGCAGAGCCATCCCTAATGTCCCCTCCAGTCCTGGGGGTTTCAACAACCCCAGCGCTGGGGGACAAGGGGGTGGTAATGCTCTTCTGGAGCCTACAATTGCCTTCAGAGCCAAGCCCAAGAGTTCATCATGGAATGTGAAACTTTATAAGTTCCCAGCAACTTATTTATTGTCTTGATTTGCACACTGACCTAATACAACTCTGGTGAGAGAGCGCCTGCACTCAAAGCACAAACCTGGGCAGAGGAGCTGGTTTAGAATGAGGAGTACTCTGGGTAGCATTAGGTTATCAAACCAGGAATGGACTCTAACCTAACGAATATGTGTCAACATCTGGGCTTTTAAGTCACCATTTTTAGAGTGTTTGTACCCAGTGCCCTTTTTAGAGTTGCTGAGCTTGTGAAGGAGCTGTCATTATGAAGAAGAAACTGGTATTTACCATAATATGAGCCCTTAGGTGATGCAGCCTCTTTTGTCAAGCACTGAAATGTTCCTCTCTGCATCCCTTCTGCTCTTTCACAAAATTCAAGATTGTGGTTTATGCCCAGGCTTGGGACATATAATTCCATTATTGATTAATTTGATCTGGCTCCATTTATGCTCTACCATTAAAAGCACCTTTGGAGTTGGTAAACACAGATACTACTGATTCCTGGAGATTCAGCAAGTTTCATCAGTTTCTTTGTTTTCAGTTCACAGTTGTTTCTTGTCAGGAAACTTGTTAATTCCTACACCATCTATTTCCTCCTGCCTGTGTCCTCTATCAACCCAACTTTATAAAAATGTTTTAGGATAAAGGTGGTCCAGCAGCTGCCTTCAGTGTGGGTGCAGCACCCACTGGTGCCTGGCTGGACTTGCCCTTAGAGAAACATTGCTGTGTTTCATAAAAACACTGCCCCTACCCACTGTCACTTCTGTTCCTGCTGACCAGTTCTTCCTCTCTGTATCACACACCATAATTCTTCAGAAGTCTTGGCTCTTGTTAATGGCATTTCTTGTGTATTCATGTACTTGCTGTGCGTTTTAACACCCCTCCCTGTCATTTGCCTGTTTAAAGTATCAGAAACTGCTGTTGATTCTTTTTCAGTTCTTCTGTATGCCTAAAAGGGAAGCTGTAGAAACAATAAGCTTTTTACTGAGAATTACTCAAAAAGGCATTAATAGAGTCTTAGAATTTGATACAGGCCTTATTGCAGCCAATTTCAGTTCTTTATGCTTAGATGTGCTAGCACATATTTTCAGTAAACAGAATAGCATCTATGCTACTCAAAACCCCTATGGTTCTTCAAAGAGTACAGGGAGAAAAAATAATGAACATCTTCAAGCTTCTCTTGGTTAACATGCTAGAAGATTCTCTCTCATGCACATAATTCTTCTCTCTTACAACTTTATTCCTTTCACTCTGTGCTTATTATCCCCCCCCCATGACATGTAGAAAAGTAAAGTGGGTGGGTATTAAATGAGTTAATTTTAGATGAAATAATCTTGGACTGTCCAGAGACCATGCTAACACACTGCTTTCTAGTGGTATGAGGCCCTGAAGTCCAGCTCTGATGAAGTATTCCCTGAATATAAGCAAGCCCTGCCCTCTGAGGCAGAGCTGGACAGTTTCTGTCAGCAGCTCTTGGGCAGCACAAGCTGCTGAGTGCATGTGGCTAGAAAAAGGGAGGGAGAGACAGTGTGGATCTCATGGATACCACGGGGGCAGCCTCTGTTGACCCTTGGCACTCACTTATGTTGTCCTCATGAAGCACTGACTTTGTCTTTGCAAAGTCTCATGTCCCCAGCTCGGCGGGGTGGGGGTGAGAGCTGTCACCCTGAGCATGACATGCAGGGCAGGATGCAAGCACTTGCTCCTGTAAAGGTTGTGTTTGTGCTGAGAGATTCAGCAAAAGTGATCTTTGTGACCTTTCAGTACTTAAAGAGGGTCTGTAAGAAAGTCGGGGACAAACTTTTTAGCAGGGCATGCAGGACAAGGGGTAATGGTTTCACACTAAAAAGTGTTAATTTAGACTAGATATAAAGATGAAATTTTTTACAGTGAGGTTGGCAAAACACTGAAACAGGTTGCCCAGAGAGGTGGCAGAAGTTCCATCCCTGGAAACTTTCAAGGTCAGGCTGGACAGGGCTCTAAGCAGCTTGGTCTATTTGAAGATGTCCCTGCTCATTGCAGAGAGGTTGGGCTCTATGACCTATTAAGCTCCCTCCCAGCCAAACTATTCTATGATTCTATGATCTTGTCCGATGTTTACTATTGCCAGGTCCTGGGCATCGGTACCAGCAACATACTGTCTCCCCTTTTCTGTGTCTAATTTTATCAATGATTATCACTTCATATAATCAACCTTTTAACAAATTTTTAGAAAATATTTTTAACTGCTACACAGATAGTTGAAAGAAATAACAGCATGCTTACCTCTGCCACATGTCAAGAGATATTCAGACACTTATCAGTTTGTTTTTGTTAAAAAAATAAAAGAAAAAGAGACAAGTGGGCTGGTCCTAGAGTATTGTGTTTACTTTTGGTACTACCTCTTCATATGTACTACCGTACTGCCATGCTGTATGGTGTGTCTGTGTGAGTTACCATGTGTGACAAAAGCTGCTCTGTAGTCTCCAAAACATGATATGAGCAATCAGTTTGCTCCAAAATTGCAGCCAAACCCCCAATGCCTGTTGGGGATGCCTACTCACAACAGCTCTTCCTAACTTCTGCTACAAATGAAACTTTTTTTAAAGGCTGCAAAGAGAGGAAGAAAACCACCCCAAACCTACTGGTGAAGCTACCTAGAGCAGTGCACCCAGTGTTTCCTGTCATAGCAGATTTTTTTACTTAAAACAAAAGAAAAAAATTGTTGACATGAAGTAGTATAGCATTAACAGAAGAATGTCAGTTAGGGGACGCTGACTTGTTGAAGTGTGGTGCTAAGTCCAGAACACCCTACTTGGTGACCTTTGGTTGCCACAGAGCTGTGAGGTATAAATATGTTGGTCTAACTTTTTATTTTGGCTCATTTTCCATGTATCCCTCAGAATGCTACAGTGAAAGTGAACACGATGATCCAGAAATTACAGACATGCCACCTCCACCCTACACAGTCCAGACATCACCTCCTCCTTCGGTAAGTGTTCCAGTGATTACCCTGTTTCTCATTGCAAGCCAGTTGAAACAAAACTCTCTTGAGGTGGTGGACCTCTAGGGATAACCAAAAACAGTGTCTGGAAATGTTCACCCTGTAAAACATGCATGCACTGACCGCCTGCTCCATGGCAGAGCACAGATTTATCACATCCTGCACCACAGGGAGCTTTGCACTGTAAAAGATCAGCTCCTTCCCATTTATCTTGCTGGAGAAAGGAAGGTGTCATTCATACACACACTGTCTTTTCTTTACAAGATTTTTAACACTCCACTATGAGCTGTTTTTTTAATGCTATTCTGTCTCTCTTTTTAAATCCATGCTGAAACATCTCTCTTTTTGTGACCCTGGTAGCATCATCCAACAGCTTTGTTTTTATTTATTTGCATGAGCTGTTTCTAAGGCTGCTTAATTTGAAGCTGCTTGTGTGGCAGTGAAGAGAAGGGAAAGAGGTCTCTTCACACAGTGATAAGATCTGGTTTTTTTTCTTCTACCTCTGAAAAATAGACTATGAGAAAAGAAAATAGGCATTCTTCCAAAATCTCTGTAGCATATTGTCCCAGAATATTCCTTCCTGTTTCACTTCATTTCATAAATTAGAATAAGCACTATGCACCCTCATGAGTCTAATCAAATTGACTTGCCTAATTATTATCCAGTTCTTGCCCTATTAATATTGTTCCTGTATAATTGTTTTTTCCCAGTGATCTCATTGCTCTTACATGTTCTTTAAATGGATTTGTAAAAATTTCTTTAAATTTTTAAAAATTTTTCCATTTTTAACTTTTTTTCGAGTAAAGAACAAAGTAGTTCATTTGCTATCATAGGTAGCTTCAGTAGCAGGTTTGGGGTGGGGTTTTTTCCTCTCTTTGCAGCCTTTAAAAGAAAAGTTTCAATTGTAGTAGAACTCAGGGAGAGCTGTTGCAAGTAGCAGAGGCAATACCTTAATGTCTGTAACCAGTAAGTTTTCTTGGAGCTAGCAACAGGCATTGGGGGTTTAGCTGCAATTTTGAAGTAAATAGATTGCTCACATCATGTTTTGGAAAGTATAGAGCAGCATTGTGAGAGTCTTTTGTCACCCCAGTTTTAATTTTTAAAAATTTTTCCATTACAATGGAAAGTCAAATTTGCTTAATTCTTTGTTTAGAGATGGATGATCTGGTTTGGGCTGGTAATGCAACTGAAATAAGGAGTCCTGAGTTCAAGCCTTTCCCTTCCCTAGCTGAAAGTTAGCACTGAGAGGTGTGCAGGAATACACTTAGTGCTAAATGGTCTCATTGCATCTCACAGAAGGGAAGTGTCTGCTGCCTCACTGTTGTGGTTCAAGTTCCTCTGTGGCACACTAAAATGACATCCAGCACCTGGGGTGGGCACAGGAGCAGCGAAGCAGGAGCAAATCTGAAATACACAGATGAGCTAGGAAAGCTTGTGCAATCACAGGCATTAATAAAAGGAGATGTCACGCACAGGGTTGCCTGTCTGACAGTCTCTAATTAGCTCACATAAAGCTGGGAGCACATGTCACACTGTCATCCACTTGCCCCCCTCATTTTCAGTCAGATAAGTTAGTCTTCACTTCCTCTCCTGAAACGTGTAGCATTTATCACCAGAACAATCCGCCTGGTGCTCGGGGGTGTGAGGCGTTCACTGCTCTGCAGAACGTGACTCTTTACTGCCTGAATTAACTGGAAGTTAAATGTGACTGAGTGGCTATAAATATCAGAGAAAAGAAGAACTTTGGCAGTATGTCTTCAGCAGTTATTCTGGGCCGTGGGTCGGTTAATAAAGCATCTTGAATTTTATACCTCAGTGTCTTGCCTTTAGGAGGCTGTAGATGTCTTTTCCGTCTGCTCACCTCTGAGTGAATGCCTGCATTTTTCCACATGATGAGCTTTAAACAGGTGCTGTTTTTCAGTTTTCAGTTTTTCTGGTTTCCTGCAGCTTCTTGGTCTGTTGCTGCAGAGGCGATCTCCAGTTGTCTCCTTCCCGTAAGCTCCTCTTGAGTGCTGGCCTCCACACTTTGGCAGGGAACACGTGGGAGGCAGGCGATGGTGGAGATGCTGAAGGCTCCTGCTTTCTCAAGCTTTCCCTTAAAGGTTATCTTCCCTTCAGCCTTTACGTTTGTCAGCTGATTTCCCTTCTTCTTATCCCTTAAAATCCCTTCCATTGTGTACAAAGGTTAGTGTCTCCTGAGCAAAGATGTCATCTTTTCACCCCAGAACTGGCTGCTGGAATAAGCACCATTTGCTGTGGGTCTGCCCTGTGCTCAGCTTGGTTACATAGTGAGTAGGAACAACTCTGTTTGACTGCAAATCAGAGTCTTCTTCTAAATGCCAAATTTAATACTCCTTTCACGTCTGGACAAGTGCTGAAACAAGAAAACACTGGGAGGATTGGGAAAGTGCAGCTTCTACTAAAAACTCAGTTCTAGGAGTGGAGGCCATGGTTGTCTCAGGAAAGGCTGGTTAAACACTGCTTGCTGCCTGTTTATTTGTTGCAGAGGTCTTTATCCAAGCTGTGAAGTCTCAGAAATACGGTGGATTTGGGTTCATATTCTGTGGGTACAGCACTTGGCCTGTTTCAGTTTTCTCAAATTGCTACTGGAAGTGACACTCACCCTGACAACTCAGCCCAGCATCAAGAATGCCACAGGCATTGACTGAAATTGAATTATTTTTAATATTTTAAGCAGAAAGGCCTCCAAACTTCTTGACATCAACTCCAAACTGAAAACTTTTAGTCTGAAAACTGATAGACACCCAGGTGCAAGTTCTGTTACATTTTAGAGCAGCAAACGCTTGGCTGTAATTCTAGCAGAAAGTTTATACTTGCTGTTCTATTCCCTGCTGACTCACACCATTTTGAAATTTGCAGAAGAAAAAAGTAATGATCACAAGCTTTCCATGTCCATGCATGGTTTTGGGTATGTGGAAGAAAATGTGAGGAACAAGTAAATGATAACATCTGTAGGACAAAAGTTAAACTGACCACCTGCATTAATTTGTCCACGTGTGAATGGATTTACAGTTCAAAAGTCAGCAGATATGTTGAGACAATAGATTGCAGCAGTCGCCAAAAAAGCAGTTGAAGAGTTTCATGATCATAATTTTTCTCTAAAAAATATCTAGAGACTCATTCATCCCCAGTGAAATCCTTATGATCTGCTTTTAAAAATATCCCGAAATGGAAATATATTATCATATGGATTATTGCAAAACTTCCAAAGGAGTCGCTCAAATAAGTTAGGTAAACATTTGTCATGCCAAAGGAAAAACAAAACACAACACATATGCAGAGAAAAAGAAACACCTTCTGGCAGTTATATTTATTCTCACCCATATTTTTTAATTAACACACAATGAAAATGAAAACAAAAATATATTCCACTCAGTGAGGCACAGTTTTCATCTCAATAACACTATTTTTTTTTTTGCATGGACAAATGCCAGAAAAATAGAAGTGAGATCTAATATCTTCCTTTCCCAGCTTTGAACAATTGAAATTAGACCATCTCCACCACGTGGAGAAGAGCTTTTACTGTTCGTTTGTTCTGCTTGGCTTTACAAATGCTTCAACAATTTGTCTTTGTGATAGGAGCTCTTAGATTAAATGCTTCATATCACCTGTGTTCCTAAGGGTGTTTTTAGTAGTCATAGTTTACTACTGCATCTCCTTGTCCTTTTCTTGAGGATGCATAAATGAAGGTTTTTATTTTAGAAACAAAAACACACCTGAAATAAAATATCATATATTTCATAGAGGAACATGAGTGTCTGGGTCCTGCAATGTCTGGAACAGTCCTAGAGGAATCGTGAAAGGGCTAGAGAACATGTCTTATGAGGAATGGCTGAGAGAGCTGGGCTTGTTCAGTCTCTAGAAGAGGAGGCACAGGGAGGACCTCATCACTTTCTACAAGACCCTGAAAGAAGGTTTTGGTGAGGTGGGGACCGTGCCTGCAGTGAGAGGACTGGAAGAAACAGCCTTACACTGAGACAGGGGAGATGCAGATCAGATATGAAAAAAGAAAAATTTCACCATTTTGGGTGGTCAGGGATTGGAATACGTTACCCAAGGAGGTGGTGGAGTCACAATCCCTGGAAGTGTTCAAGACATATCTGGATCTGGTGCCTGATGTTGTGGTTTGGTGGTTTAGGGGTTGCAGTGGTGGTGCTGGGTGTGTGGCTGGACTGGATGATCTTAAAGGTCTCTTCCAACCTTGACAGTTCTGTGATTCTGTGAATGGCATTGAAATTTTACAAAAGTTAAGAAGCTGCTATAAACAATGGTACCCACAGTCTGATATTGGTCCTCCTCATCTTCTGAATTGACCACTAGTTACATGGAGCAGCTGCATTAGAAGCACAGGAAGACAAATCTACTTTGCTGTTTTCAATTTAAGAAGGAAGTAGTGTACATTATAGTATACAACACTGAATTACGCAAGTTTATAAATCATAACAAAAAATTTCTGACTCTGTGTTTGGTTTGTTTGAATAAAACTTATTTCTGGTTCACTGGGTTATAAATAGGTATTCCAGGCTAGTCCCTTTACTGTGTTTGCAGCTTTTCCAGGTTTCCCTAGCAACACCTTCTCAGTAATTTTCAATACCTTCAGTCTAGTTTTCATCTGTTTTAATCCTTACACAGATCTATTCTACACAAATATTGAGCACAGAAACTTGCCAGGATTATGGTCCATCAAGTCTGATATTCTGATACTGGTATTGACAATGGCAGATGATTTACAGAAGGAGTAAATTTCTGCAGCAGCAAGAAATCTGTCTTTCATATCATGGTGATCTCATCTCAAGTTCTGATAGTTCCTGCTAAGCCTTCTTGCCCTGGTGAATGATTATCCCTTGAATGGACTAGGAAAAATACTTCTTTATTGTACTTCACTGCTTGGGACCCCTTCTGTCTATCTCTGGTTATTGCATTGGTGGAAGTGTTCAGTGCTTCAAGACAACTTCATGTTCAATGGCTAATTTGGGGTTTCTCTTCTGCACTCTTAATTAGGCAAATAATGTGAAGACAAATTAAAGGAAGGTGAGTGTGAGACCTAGCACAGAGACTACATTCAGCACAATAGTTTTCCTTAGTCTTTGTTTCTAGGCATTGTCAGGTTTATATCTGTTGCCTTTGGCTTGCTTGTGGCTTGGTTTCTGAAGTTACTGCCCTGTAGGAAATTGACTGCCCTACCTCAGACTTGTTTGGATGAATAGTAAATCAGATTACATCAATTTTTGGTCATTTAGCATGTCAGCTGCGTATCTATATCATGTAGGACCTTGGAACAGAAATAACTTGCAAATATTTTTTCTTTTGTCTCTCCTCCCTCTTTTGTCCCTCCTTTTGTTTCTGGAAAACAGGACCAGCAGAAGTCATCCTTCACCTCAACTCTGTCAAGTGAAGCATCTTGCTCTCTCTCCTCTCCGGAAAGCACTTTCAACTCCCAAGAATCATCATCTTCCTTGGCATCCAAAGTGGTTTATTCCGAGAGGCAGTCCTGGCTTGACCTAGTTAACAGCTCGGCCACAGAAGAGGGAGATCAGCCTCTAACATTCTGTGTACAGATCCATTCTGATGAGCCGCCAGAAGTGGTGTGTGGAGATGCAGCAGAAAGCCAGGAAGTCCGGCCTTCTGAACCCAATGGTGGATCCCAAACCTCTTACTTAAGTGCAGATACACATTGTCTAGCTGTGCCAGATGCAACAGGACAACGATCGCTAGCCAAAGGTGAGCTAATGAGACAGGAGATAAGAATCTCTGCATGTATATATCTCTGCAGAGCCATACAATATGAGAGTCACAGGTTTCCTTAACTTCCTTTCCCCTTCCTTCCTCTGTGTTCTTCACTGAACTGTTTTCCAGTGGCACATCATTTATAACAAACATTTAGTTTATTGCACCTTAAATAAATAACTTAGTATCTGGTTAGTAGGTACCTTTACAACTTTTCTCAAATTTTACCTATATTTTAGATCATAAGCTCTGTATATAAATCTAGCATAGACATAATTTTATTGACAGACTTTATTTCAATGCAGATGTCTTTTATTAGTTAAGATTGAGTCAAAATGTTAAGAAAGCGTGTCACAAAATGGATACCCTAAGCAAAATGGAATATGTGGGAAATGATGAACATGGGCTTAGGTCAGTCCAATTTTACAAATAAATGCAGTTGCATTTACTCAAAGTACATACTTCCTATTTGCTTCATTAAGCTTCATTGTAATCAAGAGAAAACAGCTAAAATCCTGAATCAGAAAGTCTTTTAAGACTGGATTTTGTTTAAGCAAATAGGTATCTGCAGAGTATCCTCCTACTGAAATGTACTGCTAGTTGGAAAAGGTGGTGTAGTTCCAGAATTTGGTCATTGTTACTGTTCATAACTCTCCTGTGTAGCAAGGAAATATCTCTTGCCTTTTGAGCAAAGCTTCTTTCTGCATTAGAAGCAGTTGAAGCCTAAGAGTTGTTCCTGCCATACTATTATGCTCCCTAGAGAGACAGCACATAAGGGAGCAATAAGGTTCCTGTGCATCCGCTCTTCCCGTGGTTCCAAATCCTTGTAAAGATTTGGGGTACTTTGTTGCTGAAAGAGAAGGGTTGTCTTGGCACAATACAAAACAAAGGTGCATCTACAAGCTTAGGCTGAAGATAATGCAGTGATGGAAAGAAACAGTGCTGGGGTTGTTGAGGACTCAGGGTATTATTCTGTAGGTGAACTTGACACTGAAAGATGATACTATAAGGCACATTAGTTGCAATGTCAGTCTCCCTACTGTTTTACAAATATCAGCTGTTAGCAAGTTAGCACCCCTTTATGTTGCCATGTGCTTTTGATTTTACAAAAAAAAAAAAGATATTAAGCAAAGTACAGTTTTTAGTAAAAATGAAAATTACTTCAGTGTTCTGTGCTTACCTTTATTACCCATCCTCTAAGCTGCCCTGCTAGAAAATTCTGTAGCAATGAAGATCAGAAAGAATGAAAATCCAGAGTGAGCATATGTGCTGTTTCTGTGTGTTGGAAAAGAGTGCTATGCTTTGAGAGAGTTCCTGTGGAATCTAATTCCCATAAGTTCTGGCTTTGCAAGTTGTGAAAAGGCTGGGGCTGGCAGAAATGGAGTCCCTAATGAAAATCTCACAAAGACAGATTAAATACATTGTTTTCTGTAGTTTTACCTTCTGGGTTAAATTTGACAAAGTAATGTCTTTGTAATCTATTACTAGGGACATTCAAGTGGAATGTTGGAATGAAGGTCATAAATGGCGTAGTGGCTTATAGGTCCTGTTGACAAAGATTCAGTGGTTGGTCTTCATAAATCTAAACTTTTGCTTAGAATATGTTGCTCTGGTATTGTCAGAAATCCTGCAATAATGTGTAGGTTACTGCTTTCCATCATAATGTAAGGGTGACAAGTCTTTTATGGATGGTCATAGAAGTAGCATGACACATTCAGAATCACTTAAAGTATAGTTTGATGGGCTCAATCATACTAATCAATAAAAATGGGATTAAAATGTAAATCAAGGCACATTTTGGCATATTCCTGCTGTTTGCAAAGTGGTTTAATTTTGCTCAGAAGAAAGAAGAAAATGAATTCTCCTGTTGCTCACTGCTTAGCTGATGGGCAACCCTGATGGCAGAACACAGAACAATTCCATCCTAACCACGGTGGTGATTGCTGACAGAATTCCAGAAATAGACAATTTCACTGAGACAGTCACTATGGAAACTGTATAACCTCACTGGTAATTGTCTGCATCATAACCCATTGCTGAACAAGTAAAACATGCAACATACACAGATTTTTCTTTCCTCTATCAGCCTGAATATAATGAGGAGGGTATGCAGAAGGCTGGTGTGTGGGGCTCTCCTCTGCAATGGCCACTGAAAAAATTAAGGAAATAATTTGCAAGGAGATTAAACTACTTCAGTTTGAGAATGAGGTAGGAAAAGAAGGATTAATGCAAAATAGCAATTCAGTTCCAACTGAAAGTTACAAAAAATGATGCAGTTCTGGTTCTGTGGCTTATCTCCCAAGAATTTCCCTCCCCAGCTAGTTGACTAGGATGCGCATGAATGCTGTGAGATGAATTCAAGTTGTTCTAGGTGCAAATTCTCATGATTTACAATAACTGGTAAGGACACCCTTGTTGTCTGCTGCGAAACAAGAAGGCATAGCTCAGTGCAGTCTATTATTTCCTTTAGGGTGCTTCTGGATAGTGCATTTCTGACACGTTTCAGAGTCATGAGACTGCATCCAGGAGGAGATAAGTCTGTCTTGTGTCAACATTTGTCCTGAAAACACATTTCCTGTGGGTAAAGATGGCCCTGCTATCATAAGAACAGCTATGTAGTCTTTGATCCCACTGCCCACAGAACCTATGAGTGTGTCTGTGCTCTCTCCTTCTCCTGGTGAGGATAAAAAAACCTGCCATGATGTTTTCTGGCCACATTCTGCATGGTAAAACCTCATGGGGAATTTTTGGTTGTAGCCTAGAGCTGAGGTAAAAATTTTCTAGAACTGAAGAGTACTTTTGCCAGACAAAGTCCAGAAATGGAGACCGATGTGAGAAAAGTTGGTATCTAGAAGGAAGAAAGAGTAGCTGTGGTTTTGTGGGAAGAGCTTACCATGAAAACATACAAAAACAGTGAAGAGACCTTAGTGATGAGTTAAACAAAGAAAGAAACATTTTTCAGAAACAAATGGATGAAACTCCATAAGAAAAGTTACAGATTCAACTAAATGATGATGGATTATTTTTTCAACAAAAATTATTTAATGAGCTCTCTAAACAACTGTGAATATCTGGTGCAAGAAGTCATAACATATATTTTTAACAATAATCCCAACCACTCTTAGTGGTGTTGTGAACATTCTCAGCACTGATTCTCCACACAGTTACCGGGGAGATGTTACATACCAGAGAGTGATACACAGGTACAAAGAAGAGGAGTTTATCAGTTTTCTCTTTTGAAAGAGACCAACATTATGCTTCCATTTTCTTTTTGGCAATATTTAATACTTTGGTGATGCAGCTTGCTACATGCACAGTGACAAAATATTCTAAGCTGCCTGTGATGCAAAGAAATGGAAAGGTAAACAAGAAACAGCTGAGAACACAAACAGCTATCTGACTACGTGCTCTGCATCCAGAAGCTGGCCTTGCCCCCTCCAGGATGGCTAGACACACTCTCCAGCCAAAGTCCATCCTTTGTATTTCTTCTGGCAACCACTGGAACAAAAATACCTGACTGTGACCCACCACCATTATGATCAAACACCGCAATAGCAAAAGGAAGCCACAGGAACTGAGAGGTTATATAAGAAAATAGGAATGTGTGTTTCTATTTATTTAGGGATCTACTACTATAGGAGTAAGATCCTTCTTCCCTGAGTTTTCTGAGGGTTTCACAATCATATAAAGTTAATGCCTCTTGGCAAGGCACTCTTATTTTACCACTTCTGGTTTATTTTACCTTAGCTCACAGTAGCTGCAGAAGAGTTGGTGTGTGCTGATGTGCTCAAACTTGGACAGCTTTTCATATACCACTTGGGTTTTATCTGGATTGGTTTTGTGGGAAGGAGTTGGTTAAATGGGAGCTGGATTCATTCAATTCCTTCTCTTCTGAGAACTGACATCCTCTTCCTTTGTGGTGTCTGCCTGTGCCAGTAATAGCCAGAACAGATACTCTGGTCTGCTCTGGCCCCTTTGTTCCTTCTGAAAAAATTAGAGAAAATGGCTCGATCGTGGCTGAGACTAGTGAAGAAGTGTGCCTATGAAAAAACTGCGTAGAGAAACAACTTGAATAATTATTTTGTTTCTCATCAAAAAAGCTTTAGAAATCACAGTGAAAACTTTGGTGCTACGATTCTCTGAACTCTCTGAAAAAGAGATACTTATTTACATTGTTTCCAGTTCAGTCAGTTTATTAAAATTCCATCCCTCACTGCTGAGTCCGCTATATTGTTATACAACAGCATCTAATTGTTGGTGGTAGCATAGTTTTCCTATTATTTTCTTCCAGTCTCTCCTACCTTAATTCTTCATTTTCCAGTGAGGAGTTTGCCTGAGCTATGCTCACCTACTTCAAAATTCTTCTCATCTTTTCTGCTCCATAATTATGTGGGAAATGTGATTTCCCTGTGGTGACTTAATATTCCCATTGAAAAATCTATTGTCACTATGGAGAAGGGCTAAGGGGTGGATAGGTAGGTAACGGCAAAAATAATTTATTACTTTTTTAGCTCTGCTCTCCCCAGACTGGGTGTATGTGTTCTTTCCCACTGGCATAAAAAATTTTAGCAGAATCAGAAATAGAGGTGCTGGCAAAGCTACAGGAAGCTCATAAGAGTAGCAAGAGCAGGAGGAAGAAGCAGATTTTTCTTCCCCTGGGATTAATACACAACTGGGGGTCTGTGACATCTCAGTTACAGAACAGGAGAACAAATATTTACATTTCAGATAAATTTAGTCAGACATGTTCTGTTGGAGTGGTTTTCAATGCAAAATGCTCTTTCTGCCAAACATTTCCGATTTCTATATCTTTATCACTGGGAAACAATCAACTTTATTTTTCACAGCTGCTTTTTGAAAAGTTCTGGATAATTTCGTTTATGTAGGCTTAAAGAGCATTCAAGTTGAGATTTCAGACAGGCTCCTGTATTGATGCTCCAAGATGGAGAGTCTCAATACCTTAATGTCTCCAGCCTGTGGCGAGTTGGCGGACAGGAGGGTGGAAGCTGAAAATTGAGGAGGTGAAGAATAGGCATGTTGAGTCCCTGGCAACTTGTTCTTGTCTGTGATACCTCCTGTTAAAGGGAAATTCCAGGTAAATGGCATCAAGCCTCAGAATTGCTTTTTACTTCCCCTAAATCAGAATTTGTCAGTTGTGCCTGACTACTCCAACCTAGAAGCTCTCTTTCTCTTGAGAGTGAAACTATCTCTAAGCAGAACTTCCCCTTTCCTCAGGTCAGCACTGGCTCTTTTCCACTTTGCTCACTGTGGAGTCTGACATAGTTAAAGGAGATATACAACACTGCAGACATTTTCTAGAAGTGCTCTGCAGCTTTAGCAGGCTGTGGGGCTTGTGAGGGAAGGGCATGGTGTAGGATCGCAGGGAGACAGGTCCTGCCAGTGGCATCGCTCAACAGAATTGCTTATAATTAGTAGTGCTAAGGGAAGAAAAAAGTTCATCATGCACATGGTCCCCCTGATTGCAAGCACACCATCATAGATGCACACAATATGAAATATCCTTCCACTGTGGCCATTTGTTCCTTACCACTTAATCCTTCAGTAGGTCCTGGGAGAAAAATGAATGTATTTTATCTTTAAAATAGGATGAGATAAAGAAGTGCTGTAGTAGCATTTCAGTTTCCTAACTTGCCTGACTGAGGCAGAAAGTGCTTAGCTTGAGGAGTGGCTGGTGGAAGAGATAACTTGCTGTATTTTATTCTGAAGTGACTTTAAAGGTGCCTGAAGTGAGCTGTGTGACCCGGCTGGAAAGAAACACTCCAGAGCAATGCTAGTGGGGTCCGACCTAGCATATTATTAAGAATTTTTTGCCAGTGGAATATATCCATCCTTATAAATCTTCAGAGGCTAAATAAAGCTCAAAGCAGGGATGGTACATTTGTCTTTGTGAGCCTGACACAGACAATCTGTTCATTTTTACACCAGGGCCTGAGCTTATGTACTGTATGCTTTTTGCATATTTTTTATTTGTGATAGAAAGCAACTATTTTGTTACAATTTGGTAGTACAGTCTAGACACCACAGGTTTCTTTCACAGAAAGAATCCAAATCACTGCAGCCTACGAGTACAGAACTGGCGAGTGCCTGGGCCTCTGTTAGAGACCTGCCCCTCTGCAGGTCACTGCTCTGACTCCAGGTTCAAGCAGTACCAAATTCTGGGAAAATGTGCCATGAATGTTTGAATCTGGAGAAAACATCCGATCTGTGCTAAAGCCTTGAGTCATGATGCTTTATTTCTATTATCCAACCCTAATTTTCTCTCAGGTATTTCATGGGAAAAATAAGCAAGCAAACTACAGGTAGTGCTTTCTTAATTTACTTTTCTGGCATTAAGAAATACTGAAAGGCATCATTGTGTGAGTGAAGATAATTCTATTTTCCTATCACAGATCCTTTTATTTGGCTTGTTAATTGAATGTGAGATATAATGCCTGTTACCTTCCTCCATTAGCTCTCCCTGTTTCAGATTTACAGCACCAATCTAGTGCATTCAGGGGCAGTTTCAAGCCTGCAAAATGTGGGATTTTTCTTTCTGAACTTGCCTCAGGGGTACCTGAAGGTAAAATTCTGGATAGGTAAGAGACAGTCTGGCCTCAGTTTATGGAGGTTTTATTGGCAGGTATATCCTTTGTAAATAGGAACAGTATCTGCTTCTATGCAAGCACACAATATTAGGATACTCTTTTATTTTTTAACTGTAGTTGAAATTCACCCAAAATGGAGACAAAAGTGCTCTATAACTCACACCTGGCTCTACACAACCTGTAAGTTCCCCTCACCCTCATTTTCCAACAGTTGCTGAAATTCCATTTAGTTGCTTTATTGCCATTTCTGTTATCCACCTGATATGAAGAATCTGGTACATTCGTTTCCCTTAGAAATTACCTGACCTTGATTAATCCTTTGGAGGATGAGAATGGTGGAAGAACAAGAAATAGGAGAGGAATTTCAGGTAGCAGTCTTGAAAATCTGCTGGAGCTGAGTACACTTTGCTGAGCAAGTGCATCATCTGGGACCCTTCTCCTGGGTTTCTCTGACTTTAGCTCCATATTTTTCTGTGCTGTTACTGTCCTCCTTGCATTTACCCACAAGTGCATGGAAGGTATCAGAATATTTAGCATGGAAGAAGAGTTTTCAGTGGGGGTGTTTTCTCATGCTTGCTGCTTTGTAACTCTTTTAGGACACTGAGTTTTGAGTTAGCCTCAAAAGGTGTCTGGAGTAGGGACCTTAAGTCCCCTGTGGGTTGACTTTATATAAAAATTGCTGGACAGGATTGAAGCAATTTTTTTTCTTCTCACACAGTCTTTCTTGGATAGCTGATAAAAGTAAATTCATCCCTCCAAGTGTTACTGTGCACAGTCCTGATGAGTGCTATCTACAGCAGAGTTGAGCCAGTCCTGTGCAGAATCTGGGTAATGGAACAAACAGCTGCTTCATCCCAAGAAAGCAGGCAGGAAACTAGTTATTACGAGCCTTATGGCATGAGCCAACAGTTTTCAGGAAATACTACTGCCGTGTATTATGCCTTACACTTCCATTTTTTTTTCTGTTTCCTGCAGCTTGTTAAATATACAACAGCTCTCCTTTTCCTCCCCCAGCAATGTACCAGTGTTGGAAGCTATATTTAGCTTTTGTCAAGTTACAGTAGGCTTTTTATAATCACACAGTAGTGAAGAATAGGCCAGCAGCACAGTGAAGGCAAATATTTGCAGCATATCATAAACCTTTCTTGTAACCTAAATATTTAGAAAGAACAGAGATGTAGAAGGGTGCTGTACTTTACAAAACATGGAAAAGATAAGAAGCAGCCTCCTAAGCATGCTGACATATTGCAGAAGTCTTTTAGCTGCAGCATGAGTGAGCAAAAGGACTTGTTCCTTTTCTTCAGAATATATTTGCTGACTGCAGATGATTTAGAAAAGAAAATGTTTCACTTTCTTTAAAAGAAAAAACGTCCAGCCAGTTCAAGGGCACAGGGAGGACTGCAGTTGAGAAAAACCAACATCATTACCCCCAGTGATATAACACCAAGTGTTATCCAAAGTGGATTTTGAGGGATGCAGTAGCACCATGAAAACAGCAGTAGCTGTAATATTTTGCTTTAGAGATCACTGAAGCAGTGTGGACTAAAGGACAAGAAGTGAATTGCGCAGTCTGTTGCTAAAAATGGCCTTCTGCTAAAACACCCTACATATGCCTGGTACATTTTTAGTTTCCATCTGTTCATTTTTAAGTTGCTTTATTGTGAGAAATGCCTTTGCTTCAATTTTCATCTTATTATACGCTATTCTCAGCTGTTTACTCGCTTTTCCTTTCATGTACTCTCTGTCTTGGAAGACGGTGCTGCAGCTTGGAAGCCATCAGAATAATTGATTGGAGATAATCAATGCTTTGTTGTGAGGCATCACAAGCAAATTCTGTGCTGCAATCTGTGGAACTCAGGGGCATGACATTAGATGCCCCAAGGGTTCTTGCTTTAATCTGTTTTCTAGGGACCTTCTCTTGGGGCCACTGAAATGTTTCTATGTTTCATTTAATTCCTCATTTTTTTAAACTCAGTTTTCAACAATTACCAAAACTTGGTGGTGAATCAGCACATCTAAGAGAATTTGCCCTGTGAGTTTCCAGGTAGAAGCATAATCTGCTGTGTATAGCATGCAGGGAAGGGTGAATGGGTGCCGATGTTATAAGAGTTGTTTCATTCAAACACAGAGTTACTGACAGTTGTTCCAAGTCTGGGATATATTCAGAACATTAAAGCAGCACTCTATTAGTGGAGATACAGGCCCATATCTGCTTGGATTATTATCTGATTCTTAACAACATTTGGCTTTGGAAGTATGTCTTTCTCATAGGTATTATTACCCTAGAAATTACCCTAATTGCCCTCGGTTTTAACTCTAATACCATTACTTTTTGGCGTGGTTGAGAGACTTCCTGATGGCTGAACATAACAGTTCTGCTATCTGCTGCCACATTCATGTTCTCATACCCAATTTATTCTTTTCTTTGCAGACCAGGAAAAATGTGATGATGATGAGATGGAGCGACTTTACAAGTCATTGGAGCAAGCAAGTCTGTCTCCCATTGGCGATCGTCGGCTGTCAACTAAGAAGGAGCTTAGGAAGTCATTTATCAAGCGCAGCAAAAACCCCTCCATTAATGAGAAACTCCACAAAATTCGAATGCTGAACAGTACATTAAAGGTGAGTTCGCAGATCTTGCCAAGGACAAGCCTGAGAGAAAGAAATAGTTTGGCTGAAAAAAGAAGCAGGATAGACTTCAGCCAAACTCTAATTACATATTTACTGAAAGCCCCAGAGAATTTGGTTAAGTTTTTGAATTTTTTTTCCTGCTTCATTGTGAATACTGATCTGTGTTTTGTTGTTCAATTTGAACTGGAAGCAGAGGCAATAGCTCAGGAGGGACTCTTCTTGCAGAAGTTCCAGCTCATTTGGAAAATTTAATAAAGAAAACTTCTCTTAGTTAACTGGAAAACTTGCAAGCTCAGCTGAATGCACTAAACAGGGGAGCCTTAAAAAAGGAAGAGCAGACAAAGTACATTGATGATAAAGGACATGAAAATGACCCTGAGCCAAAAAAAGTTTTCCTTATGTGATTATTAGAGAATGTACAGGATGTGCCAAAGCTATTGTAAAGACCTCCTGTAACTAAAGTATTTTTAATAACAAAAGCATCCTGCTTTTATGTTGGAAATATATCACAAACTGGAGGGGTGCAGGGGTTCAGGAGATGTTCCATGAAAGGGCCAGTAAATCAGTCTGGAATACGGGGATTTATGGACCTGTTTACTTGCCAGCATCAAGTGTTACAGGATTTCAAAGCCTGCTTCTGAATGGTACTGAGGGAAACAGAAACATTTATGTTATAAAGGGGAGAAAGAAAAAATACAAAGTGGGGCTTTACTGGCTTTTTATATGCATTAGAAGCAAGAATCGGGTATCTAGTTTTACGTGTATATATTTGGCTTCAAGCACTGCAAACTGGGGAAATGTATGTAAAATGGTTGGACTTGATGATCTTAGAGGTCTTTTCCAGCCTTAGAAATTCTATGATTCTAAAAACTTTTCCTATCATCACAATCATTGGTTTGATTATTAGTTGCAGTTGGAGGCTTGGCTTTGGCACCTCAGCCTGTATTGAAATTCCTGAAAGGTGCAATTATAAAGGGAATTGGGAATAGAGGCATTCTTCCTGGCTCCATATGAGACCTGGAGAAGTCACTCCTTAGTATCAAAGAGTTTTCAGTGATATGGCAGTGGCTCTAGAAATATTGATTTGCATCAGCAATAAAGTGAGCCCACCACATAACAAAGTTTAAAAACTATGCCTATTTTATAGGATAGGAAGCTACATACAGAAGCATTCTGCAAGGTTTTCCCTGATAGGAGCCTCACCATTAAATTTAAGAACTAGTTAGTACGAAATGGAGTTGTGTTTTCTGGGACAGTCACTTTCATTAGTAAGGAGCTGAATGGAAACCTTAATGTTAGATATGAGCAAGGAGGACAATTGTGCACTGATTTAGCATGGGAGTATTGTATAAGTTGTGATTAATGTTATTCATAAACTTAGCTTTGTCTAACACTTGTATTTAATATGGAAAAATTAGTTTTGGAGTGTTCATAATGTATAAAATATGCTGATTACTTATGCTTTTTTTTCTCTCCAAACTCAGAAACTGGAGTATTGAAAAAACAAATATAGCACAGACACTTTCTCATAGACACAAACAGAGTTCTGCACACAGCAGTGTTTAAGTTTTCCTGTCTGAAAGGCAAATGCCTGCAGTGGGAAAGTACCATATTCTTTACATCAGTTAAATTATCTGCTTTTAAAGTCAATTTTCTTAATGTATAATATGAGACATAAGATAATTGGAAATGATCTACTGGATATTTAAAAATCAGAATTTTTTTGCTTCTGATCCATATGTACTCTGCTTTAATTAAAACCCTATTAGTTTCAGAAGTGCTTTATGCAAGTCTCAGTGCAATTTTAATTTTAGACTTTTGACTCCACATATTTAACAACAGATTAATTTTGCTGCCATAACATATCATTAACAAAACATGCTTAGAATACTTTGGAAGAGAAGGCAGCTATGTGCAAGTGCATCACAGTCTTAGTGAAAGTGGGAAATAGATTTAGTGCTACAGGAGAAATTCCATGACATGACTTTTTGCCGCCAAGTTTGTCCAGTAGAAGTACTCCTCTCCATTCTACCTCCCTATCTTCTCTCTTCTTCTCTTAAGCTAACTGCACATATCCCTGCATCAATGTTAAAAGTCTTCTTACAGGGGCTGGCACTGGGTCTTGAGTGTAGAATGTGTGTAAACTACAGCTGAACAAGCTTTTGTGTTTAAAAAGCAGCCAAGACATCACAGAGATTGGAGCAGCTGAAGGTTCGATAGAGTAGCAGTGGGATATGGATGTATAAACAGCTGATTGCTGCTATCAGAAAGTGAAATGAATGTGTGGGGGTACTTTCAAGATGTTTTCAAGGCAGTCACCAGCACAGAGTGTCCTTGGGTGTGGTGAATGGGTGGCAGCAGAAGATGGTTAGAGCTATTCCATCACTTTCACACTCAGACTGGAGGGATGGAGCCTAGCAAAAGTCAAGGTTTCTTAGTGCAGCATGGTGCCTCCTTTAAGAAATTGTACCTGCTAACTAGGGCTTCTCTATCCTGTGGTCCACTGGATAGAGACCACTGGCGTGGGTCTGTCTGAGGAAGGGTTTTGGACCAAACGACTTCCAGAGGTCCCTTCCAAGCTCAACCATTCTGTAGTTCCGTGACATACAGACAGTCTCAGTGTCCCTGCATCAGTCACTGCTCACGTCTTAAAAGTGAGCCAGGGTGCCTGCAATGGTCTGAGCTGCTCTTGCTTAAAAAGCAGATACCAGATTTATTGTAGGAGCTGGTGGTAGATGGCAGCCACATGTGCTGTAGCCACTCTGGTGCCAGTGCACAAATTATATCCAAAATTATGTTTAGTCTAGCTCCCAAAGAAGAGACACTTATAATCTGGAATAAGTATTTTCTGAGAAAGTTGCAACTGCTGTGAAGTACAGAAATAAATGCTGTTGTGTCTAGTTTCATGCAAGTACTGTCTTGTTGAGAGACATCATAACAATGTGTAACTTTCACCTGAATCTTCTCTCATGAAGTTTTGTTAAGAAGCCTATAAAAAATCTAGATGAAATCATAACTCGCCTTTAACTGGGAAGAATTTTTGCTGTCGACACAGCTTTGATGACCTATGCTCTAAAAGGGGGAACAAGCTGCCAGGAGGATGGATAATTGGCCATCTCCTTGTGACATGGTTCCCTAATGTTCCCAGCGTGTTTCTGTAATGGACAATAACCTTGACAGTTTCTGTGGAAATAACCACTTGTTCTCTTCCTAGTGTAAGGAGCACGACTTGGCCACAATTAACCAATTGCTAGAGGACCCAAAGTTGACAGCGGTGAAGTACAGAGAGTGGAGGAGCACAAACATCATGCTGGTCCAAGATATTTATCAACAGCAGGAAGTCCGGGACATGTCCACAGAGAATAGCGAGGAGCAAGAGGTGACTCCACAACCAATCACTGAAAGTGCTATTTGATCAATGGCTCATGGCAAGAGTTTTCTCCACGGGTCTTCGTGCACAAGCCATTTAAGCTGCTGTATCTTGAGGTTTGTTTTCCGCAAGTGTTCAGAAGGAAAACAACCCCTTCTCCAAAGTTTTGATTGCTCTTGCAGAGCTCAATATCAAAAGGGCAAGCTCCCCAAGTTCAAAAAGCATGCCTGAACCTGGCCTGCATACCGAAGAAGACTATTTAACAAAGCAGAGAATAAATGTTTTTCAGTGTTTGGAGAAGAAAATTATAAGTGTCCAGCTCCTGGAAGACACAGAACTATGTAATATGTACCATATGAATATGAGATCCTTGGGATTGTTTTAACCATTTAACTTACCTTGAAATGAAGCTAAACTGATACCAACAGGATGTAGTCTGCTCTACATTTTTGCCCTCTATGGTAACCCAATGTATGCATTTTCATCTCTGCATCCACTTATTTTCACCACTCTACATTTAAACTGAGACAAATGGAAGAGTAATTATGCATGAGTTTATACTAGAGACAGCTGCCAGGCACCCACTTTGGGCTCTGCCTGACATTTTATGGGTTTCAAATTTATTTATGGTCTAGACCAAGAAGGTACTGTCTTTCTACATGAAGAAGAGAAGATCTCTCAGCTTTTGCTAACATGCAATTTACTCTTCATTGAGACAAGTTTCAACTTTTCTTATGGACTTGGCAGAATTCCTTGGAACAATATGTTCTTCTTTCTTATTTTTGACAGTTGGGAGTATATAAGGTACAAGCTCATCCTGGAGTCCGACTTAAAGAAGGTGATCAAGTTCACAAGGCAGAAGCTAAATAACTAAACTCTTAATGTGGATCTGGAAGTGTAAAACAAAGCTGAAAATATTTTTGTAAATATATGTAATTTTATGGCTTATATGAATGTGACTATGTACTGTATAGATGTTTTATTTATATATTTATATATGCTGAATTTCCTAATATAAATAGGCACATGTGGACCAAGCCCACCCAGATGCAAATGCTTACAGATTGATTTGAAATGCCTCTTCGTTTTTTGTTCCATTATAGATCACAGTAATGGCTCAAAAGCTGAGACTACCCTGAGACATCTGCTGTGACTCTTTCTTCTGCTTTTCTAGTTTTAAGTTTTAGATGAAGAAAAGCTGTACAACTTAGGGCCTGGAAGAAGTTTTCTATAGAGTTTCAAGATTTTCCTTTGGGGAAACAAAAATACGAGGTTTTGCTGCAGGATCATGATTTTTTGTCTTCCTTCTCCTCAGTACAAGGCTTTGTTTTCTTGCCTTCCCCTCTTCTGCAGTATAAGGAATTTTGCAGAGTGCTGAATTCAGAAAAGCAAGAATTAGCCCATCCTTCTCAAAGCCACTACAGGAACTGTGAAAACCTGCACTTCTGTTGCTATTTCATAAAGATATTCTTTGTCAATAGTTTTCAATACAGTTTATCTTTTAAAGCAAAATACACTATAGAGATGCAACCATATTCATCTGTCTTTATACATTACATGTTTTATCCTAGCTTGACTGAGAAAACAAGAGGTAATGGTGTCAGTGGGAACATATGAAATCTTTTCCGTCTGTGTAGTGATTAGTTTGACTGTTGATATTGCATTTTTAATACTCAGCAGCTTTTCTTTTAAAATAGAGACATAGAAGTAGATGAAAATGACTAAATGGGAAAACAGACACAAAACCCTGGATGGTTAAAAAAACTATTCTTTTTCAGGAAATCATCATATGAGTGGTGATTTCACCTCTTCACTAATTCTAACTAGAAGTTGACAGACATTAGACAAGCTTAATACCTGGTGCAATTTGGTTTAGAGTAATTGCATCTTAAAAATGGAGCCCATTTTTAGGTTACTTTTTTGTTATTTTTGTTTTTTGTTGTTTTTTAAAAATCATTCTTTCACCATTCCCATTGAAATGCTGTCAGTTAACTACTGAGAGCACCCTGAAAATTAGGAGTGAAGGGATTAATTTGCTCGGTCCATTTCATTTTTAACTACCTGGTGCTAAGTAATTGATTGATACTGGAGGTCAAATTGCACATCGCACATGCAAGTTTCTCATGAAACAAAACATGTAAACACCATTTTTCTTCAAAAGCATCTTCACTGAGATGTTGGAAAGAAGCACATGCTTAAGTGGCCTGTTGAGCTGGGCCAGACAAGTCAGTGCCTTGCAGTCCTGAGCAAAGTCCTAGTCAATTCCATTTGCTGAAGTAGATTTGCAGTGTACGAAGAAAAGCACTGTGTGGCCTGTGCATGCTGCGTTGGTTCTTTTCACGCTGTACTTGTATATGCATATGCAAAGCAGCTTTCCCAAATATAGAGACAAACAAATGCCCTTGGACTACCCAAAATCTACTGTTGGTTCTGACAGATCACATAGCCTAAAATGTAATGCTTTTAAATACTCTCTTTCAGATGGTCAGTAGATCCTTATTGTTGAACTATTGAGGTTTTGGAGACCTGCTGAGAATGGGCTGTATCACCCCTTAGAAAAGAACAGAAAATTCTTGAATGGGGTTACTAGAATCCAGTTGTAATTTTAACAAATTTCTGTGTTCAGGCAAACAAATGAATGGGCTTTATGCAAGTACTGTGCAGGAACTAATTCCGCTCTCTTCAGCTACTGTTTAGACCCAAAAAAATGGAAAGCGCGGAAAATGCAAAGTGAAAATTGCAGTAAAACAGGATTAATTTTCTGGCATTACTAATTACTGTGACAGTTTTCGCCTAGGCTTATCACAAGGGGCTGCCCAGCAGTGTGAAAGCCATAATCGGAAACAGAATTACACACAAGCTGACAGCTACAGCAGGGAGCCACCTCAACAGGAGAAATTTGGACAAGTCCATGCTCTGCTCAGTGATGCTTGGAGTCACTGGTATTTCTTGGTCTGGATTTGGAAGACCTGCACTGTTGACTCAGCACAGGGAGCTGTGCATCCCTAGTGTGTGAATGTCAAGAAGTCTTTAGCCATCTGCCTCAAGGGACTTGTTTTACATACTTTTTCAGGAGAAACTATGTGTGCATGGGCACGTGCACATGCACAATTATTCCTCTGTCATTAAAGCCAGTTGGTGCAGCAATCCAGATTTCAGAATTACTAGTAACAATATCTAATTATAACTGTTTCTGCAGTTTTTCTGGAAGTCAAATCTCTCTCTTCTGGTGGTGAAAGATGTGGGATCACATTTCCTTTCCTGTGATGGGGGAGATTTCATGTGGGGATTGTGAATAATTTTTACATCTAGTTCTGGTGAATCAATCAATGCTAAGGTTTCACCTTGTCATGGTTTTAAGTCGAGCTGGAGATGAAACACCATGCAGTTGTTTGCTCAGCACCCCTCTCTTTTCTCTCCCCACCCCAGTGTAATGGGGATGAGAACTGAAGTAAAACTTGCATGCTGAGACAAAAACAATTTTATAATTTAAAATAAAGTAAAACACAATAATAATGATAAATAATAATAATTATAATAAAAAGCAAAAAATTCCAAACAAGTAATGCAATTGCTCACCCCCCATGACCTGCCAGACCTCTCTTCCTGAACCCAGATCAGGCTCCCCTTCTGGGGAACTCCCCCCAATTTATATATCAGGCATGATGATCTGTGGTGTGGAATATCCCTTTGGTTGGTTTGAGTCACCTGTCCTGGCTATGCTCCCTCCCAACTTGTATACTTTCTCACTGGCAGAGTACGAGACAAGGAAAAAAGCCCTTGGCTTAGGATAAACACAACAAAACCCCAAAACATCAGTGTGTTATCAACACCATTCTCATTCTGAATCCAAAACACAGCACTGTAACAGCTACTGAAAAAGGACTTTACCCTAACTGAAACCAGGAATAAACAGAATAAATAATGTACTACTTGTCTTTTAAAAATAATTTTAATTTTGGAGGAAAGCTTCATTTTGAGCGAAAAGTCTGTTTTGGGGTAGCCAAGGAGGGAGCAGAAGAAAAAAGTGGTATTTGATCTAAAACACTGTGGAAATTCAGAATTTAAAATTATTTCTAACTTGGAAAAGTTAGAAAGTTATGGGCTTGTTACATCTATTGTGTGCGCCTGTAAGCTTACCTATCTATTACAGATTTAATATGAAAACTTGTATTTTTAAACTTTTCAAGTAACAAAGGAGCCCATGTAAGCATTCTTTTATGAGAGGAACTCCATGCATTGTGGTAGGGGTTTGTGCTTTGGGCTTTTTTTTTGCTGTTTTGCTTGGTTAGTCATAAAACAGTAACCAATTGTGATGAGGGCCTGGGCTTACTTCATTTATACGAGACATGTCTTTCTGCTAACAGGAAGCCAAAGTGGTTTTCTCATAGTAGTAGAGCCAAAGTGGAATTTCCTGTTTTGTGTGGGGCATTTCAAAGCAGCAGACATTTTAAGATGTCAGTGAGTATTTCCTTGATTCTTGAAGCTTTATCCCATTTTGGTTTGCTTCAAGCTGCAACATTCTTGCATTTTTTGAAAACTGGCTTCATAATGAACTCAAACAAAATTTGAGGTGAAAAAAGGAACACAGAACAGGAAAAGTTCTCAGCTAAGATAATGCTGAAATACACATCTCTGCATAGGGTAATGGGAGCTAAGCTTGCCAAAAGCTAAGCATTTCAACACTGAAAAAATATTGTAAGGTGTTGAAAAGAGTACTACATTCCTTGAAATTTGCTATGGGAGAAGTTCCAAGACTTGTCTGCTCTGGAAAAATGAATATTTTCCTAATTTATTTCCTTCTTGTAAAAATCCAATGGGAGTGGTTTATAAACTGACAGCAAGTTAAAGCTGAAATATGCCTGTAATTCATTGATAGCTCAACAACCTTGATGTATGATCTGGAAACGATTGACTTTAGATGACTCAGCCTGTAACACAGAAAATTTATTTGGGAAAGCATTGTAGCTACCTATGTCTGAAGCTTATGCACCCCATCTGGTCCATGTGAGATCCATTTTGAGGATGTAGGTGAATGGCCTTTCTATAGGGCAAATAGCTTGTATCATCATATCATAGCTTAGGAGCCACTCCCTGTGTCCTACACGCCTTAGGACCTACTCAAATCATTCTGACTCTTGTAGTTGTTTATGGCAGCTTTATCGTCTCTCAACTAAAATAAAAAAAAAAAAAAAGCGAAAAAAAAGCTATGAAAACACATCCCCCACTCACATATGAAGAGAAAATAGCACTGGTCTAGCAAAGGTTCATGTAAGTCACCTTATTTATGAGTGTTTAGCAAAATAACTCAACCTTGTGCAAAGCTGTCAGAGCTGAGGACTGGCCCAAAGGAAGAACGGCTGAGTTTGTCCCACTGAGCTCTGTGCAGAGAGGGAAAGTCATGCAGAGAGGAATATTTACAAGGACGTCCATCAGGCAGGGGCAGGGCCTGCAGTACTGTGGAAGTATATGGAATCCCAGTCTGGTATTTTACCTGCTGAGTCTTTTTTTTTTTCTTCACTGGTTTAAAACCCACAGCACAATGTTGGCACTCAGCGCTGCCTTTTTACTGCTTGTTGCCCACACGTGTGAACTGATTTTCATGGAATGATACACACATCTTGCAGAATGAGAGCCTTATGTTTGCACTTGTCAATTAAACAGTGAAATGAGAGAATATTTTGCTCAGCTTTTTTTTTTTATTTTTTATTTTCACTGCAGATTTTTCAGTTTACTGCTGTAAAGTAAAATAAAATTTTTCTGGTTCTTTAGACAAAAAATTTCCCCATGGGACTAATATTATTATTAAGTTGTATAATCTGAAACCAGGAAGAGTCAATTAATGGTTTGACTGAGGAATGCCCTCTACTAGTTCGCAATGTAAGATTTGAAACTGCTGTTAAATTAGTTAACTCTCTTTAATTGGTTGTTATAAACACCCTTTAGGAAGATTGGTCTGTTCTGACAGGTATGGAATGTTACTGGATTTTTTTTAGCTCACAGTGCAGCCTGTTTCGATTAAAAGAAGATCAGGATTTTTGTCAAAAGCACTTCAGTTTAGCTGGATAGGCCAGCCAGGTAGCAGTTTGGTGAAAGTGTGTTTCCTGTGAAATGAGCTTGTCCTAAGGGCTCAGCTGAAGGAAGGAAGAATGTTGCTGTCTCTGTCCCCTGTGTTCCCCCAACCTCCTACATGCTCCCACTGCGTGCCTTGGGCTAATCAGCTCATTGTTTGGCACCTCTGTCAGCTCAGCCAAGTCAGGCAGCAGGGGACAGACACAGCAAGCTGGCTACTCATCCACACTGATGATTACTAAAAATGCCTTATGGAGTGGTTCAGTGTCTGAAAGAGTCCTCAGAAGGGAAGCAGCTGCATTCCGTAGGCAGAAGCAGAAGGAAGAAGAGCTGCATAAGTGGGAGGGAAGAGGGGGATATTCTCCTTTCAGAAGCAGAACATTAGCTTGACTCAGCTTCCCACAAAGTTATACCTTTGCTTCCAACAAGCAATGATTTCTCTTTTTTCCCCCTGCCAGACAGGGAGCTGTGAAGACAACCTGAGGAAACAGCTTTCATGTGATCTCAGCCTGTGCTTTTGCTTTCAGTGCCTAACGCACAGCAAAACACTTTGTTTCTGGGCCTGAAAGCCAAACACTGCCAAAAAGCATCCAATGATATCTGTCCTTAGGATCCTTCCTGGCATGCTTGCTGTGGGAATGCTGACAGGAGAGGCATTGGGGTACCATATGTGTGCCCTTATGCCTGCTGTGACACCCCACCTCACTGGCTGGGGCTGCCTCTTGTTTGGCTCTTGCTTTTGCTTTACACCCTCTTGTGGTGGTACAAAACATGGCCTGTTCCAAGGTTTTCTAAAGATATAATTGAGTTGCTCATCATGATTTGGACATTTGTCTACTTAAAAAAAACCTGCTGGGCTTTATTTGGCTTCCTGTGAGCTTGGGCATTCCCTGTGAGCTTGGGGTCAGGATGATCATTGTCAACACAGAGGGCAAAGGCGCCATCCCTGGCACCCGACCCTATTTCATCACTGCTTACTTTTGGAACGGCTCGGTCATCATTCTTCTTATTATTGTGGCTTTTTCTTATTGCTGGAAGAAAGTGCCTACTGTCAGTGAGGAAGTTCCTGTATTATCTTCCTGTTCTCGAGAAAAATCCCCGTTGTCACTAGGGGATGTTTAAAGCTGTCTAACAGAAGCCTTGGCAGTACGTGGGATACAGAGTACAGTGACAAACTGCTCTGTTATTTTGGTGGGGAAATGTGTATCTTTCCCCTTTCCACTCCTTGGCAAAGTGGTGTCAGTCTTGGGCAGACAAACAGGTTCTTGTACTGCCAGTGGGAAAACACAGCCTCTGCAAAAGGATCTCAGTGTGTTCCTGCTGGAGAAAACTGATCCCTCAGCACAGCCTGCTGGCTGCTGGCAGCACGACAAGCCAGAGGGCAAATCACAGGTTTGTATGTAAGAGGGGGAAAAAATAAGAGGTTTTGCTACAGGATCATGATTTCTTGGCTTCACTGTCCTCAGTAAAAGGTTTAGGGTTTTTGCCTTCCCCTCTTCTGCATGTGTACAAGTGTGTGATGGTCTCAGCCCACATTTGAGGAGGTTTAGCAGTGAGATGAGAGCATTTACTGCAGGTGTGAAAGTGGAGATGCTGTCTGGGACACTGACCTTCTCCAGACCTGAAACAGAAGCAGTAAAATGAAACCGGGGTCGGTGTGGGGATAAAGATGCCCTGCGATGAAGAGCAAGTGGACACCAGAGCGGCAAAGGCAGACAAAGAAAGGAGAGCTGGTAAATCAGGGGGGATGGGAAAGGCAATAATTATTGCCTGTGGGAAAATGGGTGGCATGAGATCAACGGAACACCGCAACTGGCCATACAACTGATGTCTCAGAAGGGGTGATTTGTAGTAGGTTGTTATTTAACATCCACATAGCTCATCCAGCAACTTCTTAAAGCTCTGTTTTGCAGAGCACCCTGAAAGCTGAGGGTTCAGATGTCAGAGATCGTTTTGTGGAAAATGCTCTTAAGGACCACAGTGTGTTTCTGTCCCTTGTGAAATGGTCTGCACATGTCTGGTGAAACCCCAAAGCCAATATCATGGTGCGTCACAGGAAAATAGCTGAAAATTCAGAGGTATTTACACTGTCCTCAGCCCTTGCAATGGCAGACATGTCCATCATGTCCATGGTCTGTCCAATCGACAGGTCTACCTGTGCTCTTGCAGTCCTGTTGCTGAAATAGAATGTTTGTTTCTAAGGTGCATTTTCCTAAATATAATTTTTTTACAGACAGTAAATTCAATTCACCTTGGCAAGCACTATGTTCATAAATTACAGCAGCAATTAAGATGACCCTGATTGTGGTGTCATTTGCTGTGAAATTTGGAAATTTTGCTCTACAAATGTCAGGAGGAGCTCCAAATAAGATTTCATACTGTTGTAAAACACATATATCACCTTCCCAGATAGATGTGATATTTCATTTGGAGCATAATTTGCTTTCTGTGAAACAATTTATTCTGTTCATCTTGCTTAGGACAAGCTGAAGAAATTCAGGCAGCTGTGTTGTTTCTGAAATGTGTTTTCTAACACAAGAAAAAGAATGACTTTCAGTGCTGATGCTATTTGGAAGAAGCAGATGAGAGTCTCAGGACTGAGGCAGCAAACAAAGCTCAGCCCTTTGGAGAGAGTGACACAAATGATATCTTGAAAAGAGGATGTGGGAATTTCACTCATTAAAGAGAGAAAGGAAGCCTATCCCATAAGGAATCAGAGAAATGATGAAGGCAGAGTTTGTGTGACAGCACTGTTCATAAAAGATCAGTGTATGAGGTAACCTCTGGGAATAAAGCTCAGATGCAGGAAGGCATTGACTGGTTTAGGAGCAGGGCTGCACTGGAGTATTGTAGGGTGATCTGGTTGGGCCATAGCCAAGGCAGGACTGGCATCAGCTGACATCTGGAACTTGCTTAATGACACAAGGCAAGAGGATCCCAAGGAGAGAAAAAACAGGATGCAAAACTGCCTTAGCTCCCAAGTTCCATTTGTTTCACAGACACTACCTGACAAGGTAAGCAGAGCATCCAGGCATAGTAAACCATGTCTTGGTGTCAAGAAAGGATGGGAAGGTGACATGACAGAAACCAGAGGAGGTTCAGCTCCCGAAGACATGTTTGTACATGGTAGGCAGCTGCAATATGCCAGCACCCCGGGCCTGAATTTTGGAGTGTGGCCTGAACCATGATGCCATTTTTGGCAATGTTCACAATTCAGTTTCTCCCACCTTAGGTCTTCCAATGATTTTGTCACTTCGGAAGATATGAAATCCCACTATGTGGGTTTACACCTTCACTGATGTACTATCTACCTCCTGGATAGGAAATAGTGATAAATTCTCTTTATAGTTCAAGGGAAGCTAAAGAGACACTGCATAACTGCCTAGCAAGACACAGTGGTCTCTGCAATCTTATGCTATCTGCAGCCTCCCAAAGTCTCACAGTAAAATTACTTTAGATGAGGATCTTTGCAACCATTTCATACTCCTACTTTGTCTATCAAAATGTACAGTAAAGATCAGAAAAATAACCATACACAAACCTGTATTTAATTCTTAATGTTGCATCAAATTCATTCCACTGCACCAAATTCACTTTTGGCCTTAGCTGAAGAAAGAGATATGTTTTTTTCTTTGATTCAGTGAAAATTTTGGAGTAATTTTTAGTTGCAGTATCAGGCTAAATTCCTAAGTGCTACATTAGTGAGGAATATAAAAGTAGTATAGATAAAGATGAAAGAGCGGCATTTATTGTGTATTACTCCAATTAATCATTTCTCATCCAGCAGACTTTTCTAGAGTACACATATTTTACATACCCACAGATTCACAGATTAAGGTGCTGATATTGGTTGCAACAAAACATCTTGTGCTTGAAGAAAGGTGTTTAAAGCCTGTAAACTACTGAACACTCACAATATTTTTTTTCTTCATAACAATTTTTATATAACATTTTATTTCACGGTTCTTTTCATCATAAACTTAGAAAAAAAGTAATGCTTCTTTTAACACTCTCATTGATATCTCAGCAGCAGCAACCATCAAATACATTATTGGAAACTATGCACTTAAAAGGAAGAATCATTTTTAAAAAGAACAGGACAAGAAAGAGGATTGCTGCTGTGTTGGAGAAGAGGCAGCAGTAGTTCCACTGAAGTTACACCAGACAGAAGGTAAAACAGCAACTACAAAGCAGAGGCAGTAATGTTAAAGGGGTGGGGGAGTGGAAAGGGGAAACCTTAGTAAGACAGCCTGTGGAGATAACCACCTATGTGACATCTAAAATTTGGCCTAAGTTTTACTCCATTATGGGTAGTACTGATTTCACTGAATTTTCCTGCATAGTAATTTTTCTTCTACTGTTTGTTTTCTTCTTCTCACTCCTAGACTATATTTTACTGACATGTATTTAGGGCTTTTAAGAGATTTCCTGACATTTTGCCATCATTACCTAAAATCTACTGTTACGAGTGACCTGTATTATTACTTTTAAACCAAAACACTGTGAGGATTTCTTTAGACGGTGTTTTACTCACTCCTCACAGGCAAATTCACCAATCCAGGGATTTGAAAGCGAAACCCAAATGCTACAACCTTCTGGTCAGACTTTCTACAGAAGCATTCTGCTAGTCTTCTACCAAGTCCAAGTGATCCCAACACATGATGCTTTGCTTTAAGAAAAGTGGGGAGGGAGGGTATTCTTGACTCAGTCAGTTGAAATCCCATTATACCTTCATGATACTTCTGTCTAAAACATCTCTAGTACATGTTTTCACAGGGGAGCCCCTGAATTGGGCATTGTTTCACTTCCTGCCGATTGCAATTCCTTTTCTGACTGTTTAAAGATCCCCTACTATTAAAGGGACTAAAACTTCCAGCTGGTGAAGGGTCTGGAGCACAAGTCTTAGGAGGAGCAAGTGAGGGAGCTGGGGGTGTTTAGCCTGGAGTAAAGGAGGCTCACAGGAGACCTTATCGCTATCTACAACTATCTGAAAGGAGGCTGTAACCAGGGGAGGGCTTGTCTATTCTCCCAGGTAAAAAGTAATGGGCTGAGAGGAATTGGCCTCAGGTTGCACCAGAAGAGGTTTGGATTGGATATTAGGAAAACTTTTTTCATGGAAAGGCTTGTCAAGCATTGGAACAGGCTGCCCAGGGAAGTGGTTGAGTTCTGATCCCTGGGGGTATTTAAAAGATGTGCAGATATGGCCCTTAAGGATGTGGTTCGGTGGGCTTGGCAGTGCTGGGTTAATGGTTGAACTTGATGATCTTAGAGGTCTTTTCCAACCTAAGTGATTCTATGATTCTGTGATTCTACTTCAGCTCAGCCAATAGACAGAAGTACAGATAGTGTGTACAGTTACAAGTACCTGTGTAATTCCACTGCTACTTCTACTTTCATAAAATTAACATGGGGCTTCTCTGCCACATCTAGTGCATGGTTTCCTTGGAAGAGAAGAAAAGCTTTCTAACAATTATCCCATATTCAAATTCGAGAGAGAATGATGGCAATATAAAAGGTGTCATAAATGCTCTATCAAATGCTTAAAAAAAATTAGTCTTTGGTTGCTGTCTGATGGCCTTCATTAAGCCAGGGACCATCAGCACAGGGGGAGGTTATCGTTATTAGCAACACCAATGGGAGGCCTTCCATTCAGAGTTCAATTGGTGATGATATTCATCTCCTCCATTACCAAGAATTAATGTCAATGCAAGAAACTCTGATCCATCATAGGCTGATACTATGACATGGTCTGATCCTATCTTGAAAATACAAACCTCATAAACATTGTATAATAACTTTTTTTGTTAGTCAGTGTTATGATGCTACCACTCTCTGTTTTTATCTAATTGCATTATGATACGTGGAAGCAATCTTGATTTGTAAATCTTTCAGAGCTAGAAGTTTTGTCTGCCTTCATCATAAGACCCCTTACCATATTTGGATCTACCAGGTTGTATTTATCTCTCTGACTCAATGCACAGGATGCTGGGAAGAATGAGTTGTTCTGATGCTGCCTACTGACAGCATTAAAAGAGAAAAATAAAATAGATATTTACAGAAAGAGACTGTGACAGCAAATTGATGTGCAGAAACAACGTGATGCATCATTTACATGTGAATGGTGTATGCCTTGAGCCTGCCTGTTCCCTCTTCTTTTGTCTTCTGCTCTCTGGAACATCAGATACAAGAAAATATCTCAGTGAAAGAATACAAAAAAAAGCAATTTGAATGGCCTGTATCATCTCTGCACTATTGAGTAAACCAAGCAAACATTTAATATAAGAGGTTGAATATGTACATTTGTAGAACTGATAAGCAGTGAGAGAGAATTCAGATTACCCTGAACTAAACTGCACCTTATTCACAAATAGCTTGCTTCTTTGAAAGATTCAAAAGAAAAGAACTAGTTGTTAGAAATCTGTGTGGGGGAAGAAAAAAAGAAGAATATGATCCTGCGTCAGGTGAAAAGTTCAGCCAAAAAATATATGAAAGTCCAAGCACTTTTGACTTCACTTTATTTGCCAAAATGTAGTACATGGAAGCACTAATCAAGCGAAAATTTTAAGAAGATCAGAAGAAACAGCAGCTGGTCCAATCAGGAGCTGGATACCAATAGAAAGTAAAGTGTTGATCTCATCACCTGGTTTGGAGATTTCAGTATTGGCAATTCCTAGCTGATGTATTTTCCAGGCAGTTAACAGTCCTGTCACAAAAGCTAAAAAGAAGGTCTTCCAGTTTGTTTGTACAAAAAGGCTTTCAAGAGAATATGGTTTTAAAAAACATAGTTCTGAGAAAATCAAGTAAGTCAGAAGTAGGCCACTGAAAAAAAATTATTGAATGGTCTTTGGAAAATCAGAGCTAATCAGTTTTTGTGTAAATTTGGCAAAACACTCATCTTATACAGAAAACTTTTGTGATTAAAAAAACCCCCAACACACTAAAACCAGCGGAAAATAAGTAGAAAGGACAGGGACACCCACCAGAGGACTGCACCTGCAAGTGACCCACGCTGGGGCAGGGAACCACTGGAGGCCACCAAAGTAGTATTTTCACCACTGCAGCTGGCACATAGGTGATTTTGAGTTTTTCCTGATTACTTGAATCCTTATGAAAACTTTGTGTTAATTAGCAAGAATTAGTTGAGACTGTTTTGCCCATGACACAATCTCCTCTAAGTGCAGAGCACACAATCTGCTCTAAGATAAGTGTCTTATCTTTTTATAAATTTGGAGATATGGAAGGGCCTGATGTAGATTTCTAAGGTTTCATCCCATTACTCAAAATGAGAGTCAGATGCTTGTAGCACAGGCAAGCTTACTCATGCTGCCTTGCCTTAATTAACAATAAAGTCAAAAGGATAGGGAGTTCAGCTGTTGAGCTCTCCCCTCCCTTTGTCAGCTGAGTGAACTGGCAAAAGTCAGCTCAAAGCCAGCTCAGCTGTGTATTTCTTCTGCTAAAGCATCTGAAATTGAACTCAGCTGCATTCCAGCTTCAACAGAGACAAGATCACAGAAACAGACTTGGGTTCATGGACTATATCTCTGCAGAGGAAAATATCAACTTCAGGGTGGAGCACCTCTTGTCAGAGGGGACATTTATGTAGGAAATCTCTTCAATTTTCCTTTCCCCATACATAGAGACCCCTGAAAGTAAATAAGGAATTGGCTGATGTAGTTGCCGAGACAGTCTCCATCAGATCTAAATAGTCATGGCAGTCAGGTATAGTCCCAGGTGACTGGAAAAGGGGAAACATTGCACCTGTCTTTAAAATGAGTAGAAAGGAGGCTCCTGGGAGCTACCAACATGTCAGCCTCACCTCTGTGCCTGAGAATGTCATGGAACTCCTAGAAGCTATGCCAAGGGACATGGAGGAGAGGGAGGTGATTTGAGATAGGCAGTATGGCTTCACCAAGGGCAAATCCTGCCTGACCAACCTTGTGGCCTTCTACAAGGGAGTGACTACATCAGTGGACGAGAGAAGGGCCTTGGATGTCATCTATCTGGGCTTATGTGAGGCCTTTGACATAGTCTCCCATGATATCCTTCTCTCTAAATTGGGCACATAGGGGTTTGGTGGGTGGACTGTTCAATTGATGAGAAATTGGTTGGACAGTCACATCCAAAGTGTAGTGGTCTAAGGCTCAATGTCCAGATGGACATTGGTGACAAATGGTGACCCTCAGGGGCCTGTGTTGGGATCAGTGCTCTTTGATGTTTTCATCACAAACATGGACAGTGGGGTTGAGTGCAAATACACAAGAAACACAGACATTTTTATTAAAGGTTTACAATGCAGATACACAAGTTTTGTAATAATATGCTACTTACTGCAAAACACTACCAACGAACATTCAAGCCTTCTGGAAAAAAAGAAAGACTTTTTTTTTTTTTTGCTAGTGCTCTGATAATAAAATTTACTTCCTCATATCCTTAAACCATCAAGGCTACAACATTATTACTGCTAAACATATTTACAGTCAGGTTTCTCAATTGTTGGACTGCAGAAACAGAAAATATCCTTAAAAGTATTTGGCTGTCTGCTGGCAAGTCACAGTATTTTGCCTGTGTGCTTCATCCAAAGTAGAGAAGAAATAATGGCTTCATTTAATTATGTAAATTTTGTGAAAGCTGAGCTTTTGACTACTCACAAAAATATGGTCTTAAGTTTATTCAAACATGTTTTTGGTCTATCAGTTAAGACTTTTCAAATATTCATTCAATATCTCAAAATTTTTTTGAGATTGTTGTACGTGAACATGTTATTACTCTGAACCCATCACGTAGTAATGATGTCGTAGGATGTTAATCTGTTTACACCTAGTGTATTCTATGTTGGTTTTGTTATTTAAATAATACTGCTGTGTGGTGCGAAACAATATATCAACTTCTTCCAAGCACCTACCTTATGCTGTTTAAAAGCTAGATGCAAAACCTCTTAGAATGGTGATTACTCTGGTTTAAACTTTAATGATCACTATGAGGTGATACAGCTAAACTGACACAAAATTAAACAAAAATCCGTATGACAGCACAGTGGAATTTTCAACAGAAAGAGAAAAAATTAAGGCACTTCTGTTACATCTAGATTCATATGCTGCTGATAAAAAGGCTACATATTTAGCTGCAACACAGTGATGAAACCCAAATATTCCTTTAATTTACAACTTGCAAGGATTTGGTCTTCAATCTTTATTATGCAGTCTATGGCAGAAACAAACAATTTCACATTATAACATTATCGTTTCACAGACTTTACCAATGAAAATAAGAAATACATTTTGGCTGCAGAAAGAAAAAGACAACCCCCCCCCCCCTTCCATATAGTTGTATTTTAGAATACACTTAAATTCATCGAAGTACATTTTTTCCTTGTTAACTACTGATGATTTATTTACAAAGCAAGTAACAAACAATGTCTAGAAAATACCATTGCACCACAACTTATCTACATGGATATTCCTATTTTTCATACTAGAAAACAGCTAAGAAGGCATTTACTGCAATACAATGCTTCTTCCTGAAATATTGTTTTAGCAGCTAATACAAAATGCAAATGCAGACTGTATTATGTTAATTATAAAAGCAAACATATTATGGGTTTGGTTAAGAAAAAATAGATGTCTAGCAAAATTTTTTTATAATTCCTTTTAAAAAAAGTTCTAATGCATTAACTGCTCCAAGTACTTCACATAGGGGCTGTTGTTTACTTACGAATTGAAAATGCTGCTGACAGAGCAGCTGAAATTTAATAAACTACTTGAAAGAGAAGACATCATCAGCCTGTGCAAGCTCTGACAGGCTTATAGCTACATTTTTATTCACAAAGAAATTTATGATAATATATGCTGTTTTGGGGATCTTTTGACAATCAATAACAATGTGGAATACTTTCATTTACTCGTCTCTTTTTCTAGAAGTGATAGCTCATTGTTTTGATTTTAAGATTTTTTTTTATATGTGAAATAGAAGTAGAAGGTGAAGCATGGAGTTTTAGAGATTTTTTTGTTAAGAGATCACTGAAAAAAAAATTTTTCCTTTGAAACTGCAGAACATGCAATCCTTGTAAGAGAAGACCTCTTGAACTACAAACGTGTTGCTCTAGATGACCTCATGAGACTTCAGTATGAGAATTACCTGTGCAGAAAACACCTCTACAAATAAATTTTAGGAATAAATAGAGTGTACCCAACAGTATTACAACTTCTTATCTCATTTTCCATCCTCAAAAGCTCACCTTATTTTCCAATCTCTAGTCATCTAGCCTTTCAATTTTTGTTTCCGACCTGTCTTTAACACCACTGTAACTTACCAAGAGCGTGTCAGGTAGCTACAGGCACAGTAGCTCTGTTTTAGACTAGCGTATGTACTCCTGGCAAACGTGATTGCTTTGAACACTGGAGCCTGGAAGGCCCCCGCATCTCCTGGCTCTGCTCGCTGTTACATTTCATGCTTCTGTTATGTGCAATGTAGATGTGCTGCAGAAGCAATTTTTGACAGACTGGAAAAGCAGGCACTTTCCTCTGTGGTATTTTTTTTGAGGGAAAGCATATCCTACGTGTTCCCACTAGCACACTAGGGCAGTGCAGTGGCGTGCAATTGCTCTGAGAGCCATGCAGCAGGAGACCCTGTCACGGCAGTGGAGCAGTTTCAGCTTCTTGAAGTTCCAACTGAAAGGAAAGAAATTGCAAATACAATGAACAACTGCTTGATATCTTCCCACCCACAAGTTTGTGTGTGCGTTTACTTGTGTGCGTTTTTTTAAGGAGGAATTTATTTCTCATATGCAGCTGCTGTCCTGCTGTATAAAGCTAAAAACAGAGAGCCCAGAGTAAGGCAAGATTATGCTTTTGCCGTGAAGCAACAAAGGCAGAGAAAATGATCACAAAGAAATATTAGTAGGTCTGAAATTAGAATTGGAATATACTTCATATCAAGCCAGTTCTCTTTCTAGGGTGGAACTCTCCATGAATTGCATGAGCATGGAAAAAATTCACTCCCCTTCTGTATTCTTTCTGTTGCAGTTACAGGGGAATTAGTATTTTTATTGAATACATTCTGTGCTCATATCAGGATATTGTCTAACTTGCAGATTTTCACTTACAGTTTATTTTAAATTCTGTGTGAGATGGATTTACATCAGGAAACAAACCCAATAACCTCTCAGCCCTGCGTGCCCACAGTATCCCTGCTGAGTACTATTTGCTTGCAGGCACAGTAACACTACAGATGTTCTCATCAAAAAAACCTACTTATTGCACAGCATGCCCTGAAAGTCTGCAACCTCTTTTGGCTGCCCAGCAAATATTGTACCAGAACCTGTTGATAGGTGGGTGGGAGACACTGCAAATGAGGGGTTTACAGAATGGAAAGCAGAGACACAGATGAAGCCTGGGAATTCACAAAGAGCCCATGCCAATGTGTATCAGTCACAAAAGAAAGCCCAATTTTAAGCATCTATTGAACTTAGACAAGTGTTTCATAGATGTTACCATCTCACCAGAAATGGGCTTTTTAAGAAACCAGTATTTTAAAATTATTATTGAAATACAGCATAATTTACAAAGGAGATACATCCGTTTCCTAAAAATAGACAGAAAGGCCATTCTCTGTTAGTACAGGTAGATGTGAATCTGCCAAGGTTTGGAGTTACAAAAGCTGCCTATTTTTTTTCATGTTTCTGCAATAGGACTCACCGGTACTCCCCATATTTGTTCGCAATATATCATATAGCACTGGGAAAACTAAGAAGGAAGAAAACACTTTCTTCATTTATTTAATCAACATGAATCTACCTTTCAATTTTTCCTTGTTTTAACTTAAAAACTTTTTATTGAATCCAATATCCTTTTTATTTCTACACCTGGCTGCTAATCCAGGCAGTAAAGGCAAAGCTTTCAGGGCTGAGCCTTTTGTTACTGAAAATATCTGAGGTCTCATTTTCAGCATATGAGGAAGATTTGCAGCTTCCATTAGGGCATTTAGACATTTCAATAGCTAAGGAGAAAGCATCAGAAGCTAAAATTGAAAAGATTAGTTACATAGGACGACTAAATAGTCCTGAAGATATGCTATACATAATTTGCTTAGTTGCTTGGATACATTCAGGTGAAACTGCTATAAAAGCAGCTGTAAAAATGGGCCAAAAAGAAACTAATCCACTGAAACAAACTTCTCAGATTTCCATAATTATTAATAATCCAGTTTCCTAATTATTTATGAATTTTTGTTATTAGCACATAGATACTAGCAAAAATACATTTGGAAAACATAGTTTTCACCAAAAATAACTATCAATCAATTTTACATTCAAAAAAATTAAAACTTCTTTTTATCTCAGAGATAAATTGATGCAGAGAGTCTCTGAGCATCTGAAGTAAAAGCTATTTCAAAATACTTACCAAGGTCTTTGATACAAGTCAGTTTAAGTCAATGACATCAAAAACACTCAGCCATTTGCAAAATTTGCTAGAATTTGGTCCTTTATTCCACTCCCTACCAATACTTGGCCATACAGGGAAAAGTTCAAAGAAAGCAGTTTTGCTTTTCAAGCATTTTTTCCCCCAGGATTACATCACTCCTTCTCCATGCAAGTGCACTTAGAAGATTGCATATACACTCCTGAAAACTCAAGCGAGCCAAGCCTTTAAGCTCCCTCTGGAACAGATGTGCCCAATGCGTTTACTGCAGGAGTCAGCTGAGTGTAACACAAGATACAATCCCGACAGATGTGAAACACTTCAGTTTCACAGCCCTTCCAGTTCCTGCATGCCTCATGAGCCATCGCCTGCTTTCCCTCAGAACTGTGTTTCTCCACTCCATTTCTACAAATGCTCTTCCTCAGAACTGTTTCTCCTCTGAGCACACTCCATTTCTACAAATGCTTGCACCATCAGTGTTACAGATCAGATGCTGCTCTCTGCATCCGCAAGATGTTGCGTTTCTGCAGTTCTGATCTTGTTTTGCTCTTCCACTTTCTGTAAATGCTGATAAAACAATAATCAAGCACTTAATCTAGGCCTTTTTGGTAATGCCGAGGAGCCACAGAGTAGGCCAAAGACCAGTTATTAACTCAGAAAAATATGAATCTTTATGATGTTTCCTGTTGGTACTTTTGAACTCATAGAAGACACTGCTGTTCTTTCCAACAACTTAAATGCTTAAGAGTGTTAATTTAAAATGTTTTTAAATGCTTCAAGAGTGTTAGGCCTTATGCGATTGAGCCTTGCAGTTCTCATTAACTTTAGCAGGAGAAAAGAATTCTCACTTGGCAAAAAAGCAACTTGTAGAACATCTGTTCCTTAGAAAATTTTGTGAGGTGTGCCAAGCACTACACAGCCTTGCAATTAATTTATACCAAATGCTCTCCAAGGCCTTGTCTATGCAAGAGCAAGCTTGTCAGAATACTTCAATAGATACAGACACACAAGCTAGACCCCTTGTACAGAAACAACTTACCTGTGAGAATACCACCCTGTCTATAGAATTTACCAAATCCCACTGTCTGAACAAACATTGGTTTGTCTGGGGGTTTATTTTCTTTTTTCTTTTCTGTGAGTTAAAGCTGCATTCACTCTAGGTTTTTTCCTGTTTAAATATTAATAATAATATAAAAATATTAGGTGTTACATGTGTAATTACTATTCCAGAGAACCTTTTTAGTGTAGATTAGTTCTACAACCTTGTCTCTCATTCTCATAAAAGCAGACATCAAAAAATGTCACTTACAGAAATGTTTGCTGGAGAAAAAAGCTTACTATTAAGATTTGAACATGGCTTGCTGTGAATGTATTCTACAGACACTGTGGAGAGTGAGAAAGGCTGCACCAAATAGCTGCTGAGCTGTACTCCAGGGAGAAGGTTCAGGTCAGCATTCAGGGAGCACATCTGGCAGAGATAAACCAATGGCAGCATCAGCAGCTGCCAAAGCAAAGACTGCAGGGATACTGGTGAGGGAAGTGAAGCTAGCCACTCCAAATTCTTTCAGATACCCAAAGGAGAGACCTATCCACCCACCCATGAGGACCTGAGCTTCCAAGTGCTGTCTTCTTCTCCCTGGTTCTGGAGAAAACTGATGGTTAGTTCCTAGGAAGAGCTACCAAAGTAGTCAAACAATTTCTGCCAGTTCTGTATGCACCTTTTTTGTTCCATCCAATCCAAGGATTGGCTCTTTGCTTCAATTTCCATCCTTACTGCCTCACTTGGACCTCATTCCTTATGTTTCCCCTTCTCCCCAGCACTCTTCCTCTCACCTCCCTTTCCCTTCAGTGTCTTTCCCTTCCCTTCTCTTTACATATGCTTTATTTCTTCGTAACTAACTTCATCACTGAGTCCTGAATGCAAACAAACCAAACCCTAACCAACAAAATACCCAGCTATGAGACTTCCTCCTTATTGCCACTCTCAAGATCACTTCACTTGCTTGGCCCATCCCTGCTGCTGCCTCTCTTGCTGGTGCAGGCTGAAACATCGCAGTGGGAAACATCACCTTCTACTCTGTGCTTGCTCAGTGCTCAGGGAAATGGACTTTATTTCACTCAGCCTCTGGGCAGTACCACATTTTCTATAGGTAAAAGTTTAGAAGGCTACAGCTCTCCTAAAAGTAATATAAAGATACATAATTAAATGTAGAAAATGGGTGCTACACAATGCATTCCTAGAAGCTGGAGTTGTACTAGACAGAGATACAATCCTGTTGTCAGACACATGCACAAAATTGACTCCATCAAGTGTTACAAATGCATTATCAACAGATGAATCTGATAATTTGCTACATCTAGTAAATACTACACATATATAAATACATACATATATACATATATATATGTGTGCACCTATGCCATGTTTGGCAGCTCACCACCAGACTGAGCAGGTGCCGATTTCACAGGCCACAGTTTGGCATGTATGAATCAGACACTGGTGGACAACAATACCAACTGCTGATGCTTAATAAAACTTCTCACTTTAGCCCTTCTCCCTTTAGACTGTCTCCTCCTCTGGTGCAATTACTGTTCAGTCTGCTTGGAGATGGGAATGCTCTGATTTGGGCTATCTGGCAGCAGCTGAGTGGCAGGTGGGTAGCTGCTTTCACAAGAAGCCACTGAGTTCTGCACCTCGAGGAGGCAGCCAGCTTATGGCTGAAGTGGCAGCAGTGAGAAAGTGGTACATGAGCAACCGAAGTATATTGCTGAAAGGTGATGTGGCAAGGAAAGAACCAGGCTTACTCCTTTTGTTCCTATTTTTAAGGAATTGCAGAGACAACTTAAACTTCTTGTAGTGTTTGTGATGTGCTTGAATTATTTTCGTGAATGTTAAGATTTGCTTTCAAGTTTTGCTGAGGGATGAAGATTGGAAATTCTCAAGACAAATCATAGGACCATGGATATTGAACATGTAAAAAAGAGCTTCTTTGTAAAAACTATGCAAAAATAGGCTGAATAAAAAAAAAAGTCATCCTCTTTTGTTATATGATGTGCCATAAAATCCCTACTTAAAGGCATTTTCTACATGAAAAAGGTGTTTTCTTGTTATACCTGAAATGGCAAAATGGCACATTAGTTTTTAACATGTGTGTATATATATATTTTATATCTATATATACATACATACATATATACATATCTACCCCCACCTTATTCTCCACATAATTATCTGACACAAGAACTGCATGTAGACAGGCCTTGGTCTATCTCTTGCATGTCTTTCAGGACAAACAAGGCCACGTAGGCCTCCTTTGTACATTAGTCAAAAGTGAACAAGCACAATTTTTTATCTTTTTATTCACTGTCACAAAGGGAGGAGAAGAGAGATCTGTATTCTGTCCCACTCCTGTCTCCACCAGCAGACAAGGAGTATGAACAGAGGAATCTGTGATTAATCTTCAACCTGTTGTGAACATCCTGCCAGTGAAACGCTGTTTTATGTGCTTTGTACATGCATGCACGCTGGACCCAGTCACCCAAGGTACCCTTTAGAGCCCTTGGCTTCTGAGCATCAAGCAGGGCAGAGAGCAACGAGCACCATGCAGGACTGGGGTCTCTGTGTATGCATACACCAGTCTCAAATATAACCTAGAAGGTGTTCAGGACCTTCCAACAGCTACAAATCAGTGTAAGCAGTAACTTCAGAACACATGTCATCTCCAAGCGGGTGGCCTGGATCCAGAGATGACATCTCCACTGCTAGTCATACCTGATGGTTAGTCCTATCCACAGTGTTGGCAGTGGAAGCATGGTCACGAGTGTTTTGTCGGACTCGGGTGGAGTTTTGCTGCTCAATGGTTGAGGAAGTGGGGATGCAGAACTCTCTGAAACACCTTTTGAAATTCTCATCTAGAAATGCATAAAGGACTGGATTAAGGCAGCTATTTGTATACCCTAGAGCAATACAGAAGTGCCAGGAGACAGTCTGGAAAGTAGTTTCTGGGATGTTGACCAGGGCTTTAATGATAACATAAATGTGGATGGGAGTCCAGCAGACAATAAACACTGCCACCACTACAAGAACCATCCTCGTGATTCTCCGCAGGTTCCTGTCCTTCTCTTTGGAGCCGGACAACATGCGGACGCTCTTCAGGCGTAAAATCATCAGCCCGTAACACACCGTAATGATCAGCACTGGCATGATGAAGGCAAAGATGAACACACAGATTTTCAGGAGGTTCTCCCAGTACCAAGCAGGGTGGGAGAATGTAAGTGTGCAGTCAATTGAGCCTGGGGAAAAGGAAAACAGCAGAGAAGAACATGCAGGTCAGTTTTTCATTTCTTTTTCTTTAAAATTTTCTTTAATTAAATATAATAGGCAAATATATGAAGACTTTACACCAAAGTAAACATGTAGAATGAAGCAATCTGTGACCTGTCATTTGCACAAACATTGGTAGGACAGAGTACTGCAAAGCATGCATGAAGTGTAAATTAACATGTTCTCTTTTGCATTTTATGGCTTGGAACTTAATGTACACTAAACAAGTAAAAGAGCTGAATTGTCATAAATGCTTTAACTTTGACTCATTTTCACTTTCAGTATAAAAGGCGGTGCAAAGAAAGATTGTCAAGCCACCATATATGCTGAAGAGTTTGGGCATTTCAGGGCAACGGTGAAGAAAATGACACGACACTTGGTAACTATGCACTGTGGAGGGTCTGGATTTATGTTGACATGCTGTCACTGTCCCTTCATGGAAGGTCTTGGAGCACCAGTGATCCAGAATGTGCTCTCTGCTCTGTATCATGTCCTGCCAGACAAGGTGTAACATATCTGTGACTGCCAGCTTCCCAGGGGGAGTATCCTGGGTAAAGCACAGGTTCCTGTGCTGTAGGGCAGTGCAGAACTGCCCCACAGCAGGAGGCAGGCAGGCACAGATGCTTTTCCAAACACTACAGAAACCGTGTGGGACAGCAGGACTTGCATGAAGCCACAGAAGGAGCAGGAGCTGCCTGTCGTAAAAGACAGATCACATGCACTGCTTGTCCAGACGACTACAGCCAGGTGCAAAATTGTTGAAGGACCCCACTTACACTGATACTTGCTATATACAGGTTGGAGGTCAGAAGTTAATTCTTCTACACTACAGTGAAACAATGCAGAAAGGAGTTTAAACGTTGAATACTCAGTTTAGGAATGAAAGCCAGACTTACCATGCCTGTATTTAGTAGTTGCCATGAACATAACTGGCAGGCCAATGGCAGAGGAAAGAATCCAGTTGCAGACATTGACAATTTTGGCATTTCGGGGGGTACGGAAATCAAGGGCCTTAACTGGGTGGCAAACAGCCACGTAGCGATCCACACTCATGGTGCAGAGTGTGAAGATACTGGTGAACATATTGTAGTAGTCTATGGAAATAACAATCTTACAGAGGATGGTGCCGAATGGCCATGTTCCCATCAAGTAATTCACACTCTGGAATGGCAGAGTACTTGTTGCTAGGGCATCTGCCAATGCAAGATTGAAAATATAGATGTTGGTGGCAGTCTTCATTTTCGTGTACCTAGGAAAAAGATTGGTAGAGCATGTGAATGACTACAACAGACACTGTTAAATAAAACTGAATTCAATGCATAATCTATAAGAAACTTTTTAAAAATAATGTGTTAGATACTGTCAAAGATCATATTTTCTGCTTTTAACCAAATGATCTTGCTATGATTCACCAACGTGTTAGCTGTTCATGAAGACATCAGCTAAAGGGTGTAAGAAAGAAAAGATTAATTTAACTAGTGCAGAAGGAATAGATACACATAGAAGAAACAATATTATATATGCTAAAGAATTGAGAAGCCGAAAAAACTTCTATGTTTATGTATCAGATACTGTACTACACGGACAGATTTTCTGTACCTGCTGATGTCATGCCAAATATCATAACCATGTTCTGTCGAAACAGAGAATTCATTTGTAGGTTGTGGAGTAGTAATGATTTCATCCTAAGTGAACAGCACTTGAGACCCACTTTCTATGTGGATGATGTACTTTTGCAGTGGTACAACAAATGTTTCAATTTAAGTAATGCTCCTGGTCATGCTGCCCTGATGCCCTGACTGCTGCTGAGGTTGCTGGGCACTGCGGCTGCTTGGCTTTTGGGGGGTTAGATGGCTTGCTCTTTTGATGAAACTTCCTTCTATTTCTGCAAAACTAATAAGCAGAGTGTTTGATCAAACATTTTACAATTTATAGAATGCTTTACAAGAGAAATAGCCTATTTGAAAAGATCTGTCAGGAAACCTGCTAAATAAGACAAAATGTAAAATACAGTATTTCATGGTTTTTATCTCTCTGAGTTAGATCTCTTCAGAACATGAGTCAGTTGCAAAAAATCCCAAGGAAATGATTGTGTAGGGAACATTCATTTGAAATTTTCTTTGGTAGGGTGTGCAAAAATGCAGACTTCATGTTGAATGGACCTAGATAGCTTTTATGATGAACATTTGAAGTCACTGGTATTGAATTTGTTCTGTCATTTTTTAGCACTGTATGAGGAGCCATTAATAACCCTAATTTCAATTTAGGGTGGTTTTTAAAAACAGATTTTCAAGTAGATTCAAACTCTATCCTGATTGCTGCCTTGAGAAAGTATGATCTGAATATGATACTTTCAAGTTGTAAATACATCACATATTCTGAAAGTCCTGTAAAAACCCTCCTTAATCCATTTATCTAACAAGTTTGGAACACTAACCCAGGAGGAAGTAGACGCTGCAAGCATCCATGACTCACTCTTCTGGAAGTTGGAAAATATGTACAGGATTGCAGTGTGGCAGAGGCAAAAAATAAAACCTACAGCTCTAAAAACTGGAGGTAGGGAAAAGAAAATATTTCTTGGGTAATTTGCTGGAGGATCTTGCAGATGAGAATGAAAGCAGCAACATCTTTATTTTGCTTTTACTATTATCCAATATTAAGCCCTGTGGTTTATCAAAATGAATCTCTCCATAGGTATGACATACCCAGGAGTAGCTGAAGGCGTGTCCAGAGCTAACCTGAAGGTTTGATTGTGTTGTGAGCAGACATATCCAGCTTGTTCCCACCTGATCTGCTCAGGCAGGGACAGTGGCACAGGGGCAGCGGCTCTCAGCTCTGCACAGACAGGGGAAGATGACAAGGATTCTGTGCCCTCACTCAAGCTGCTGATCCCTGCTCAGCCCTTAGATGATTGCCAGCCTTATCTTTATGGCTGGACAAGAAAGCACACTTGGGAATGCTGCTCAGTGCTGCTGCCATCACACGTGACTCCGGGACAGTTGTGTCCAGAGAGCTCATGGCCAGATAATAACGACAATGTTTTGTTATCAGTAATTAAAGCCATTATGGTTTAAAGGGAATGCTTGACACAGAACAACAACCACAAAAAAAAAAACAAAACAAAAAAACCCCAAAACCCAACCAACCAAAAAAACAAAAAAAAACCCCAAAAAACCCCACAAAAACAAAAAAAACCCAAACAAACCCCCCCCACATACACAAAAAAACCCCAAAAAACTCCCCAAAAAACAAACAAACAAAACAAAACAAACCTCCAAAAACAAAAAAAAACAAAAAACCCCAATACATAAGTGACTTTCAAGTTAGTATGACAGATGATGGGCAGAAAAAAGCTCTGAATAAATATAATGGAATAAATAGAATAAATTTTCTTCACTGGGAATGGGCCTTTTCCCACTTAAATGCTACAAGTGTTTCAGTTTTGCTATCTACTTTTTGGTTTAAATTTAAAAGTTCTTGGACTTACTTTGTTTAATGGCCTCTATAAACCATAAAGGAAGGGTTTTGCTTGATGTACTCAACAATAGTTGTATTTCTAATCATGCTGTTCTTACAATGAACAGAAGCAGAGCTTTCATGGTGATAGAAACTATTTACCTCCACCATTGCCTAATCAACAAAAGCCTATTGAAATTTACAATATTCTTCTCAGTGAATTCTATGGGCATTTCCCTGTACAGAGTATTTACAGATTTTAAAAGGGGCTTATTTCTGAAAGGTATATTTTGTAAAACATGTATTTTTCCAAATAAGTAGATCAACGGTGTCCCCAGGATTATTTTTTTGGCACAAGCAAATAAATACTGAAGGAATTGATTAAATGTAATTTTAACAGCATGAAAAGTAACAGTCCATCAAAAAGAAGCTTTTCAAAGTCTTGATCTTAGCTGTTATTTTAGCTTTTGCTAAGGTATCAGTGTACCTATTGGAACAAGCAGAAACAGCTTTTCCATTATCCAGACATACATGTGTATGTGATGAGATCTCTACACTTGAGAGTGACTTAGTAATACAAAAAGTTTTGTTTATAAATGCAATATTTTAATATACTGCTTTCAGACTTTCATTCAAACCCACTAGACAATCTAAAGATTAACAGATGTGTAAAGAAAGAATCTTAATTGCAAACTCAAGAAAATCTGAATACTGGTATTTAGATTAAATTGAAATATCAATGTCTAAAACACCAAGTGCCTTAAATTTTACATGACAATAAGCAAGGTTGCAAGTGAAGACAGAAGCTGGCTTCCGGTGGCCTTTTATTTTACAACTCTGCAATGAAAAGACTAACAGAATATGATGATGCAGGGGGTTTTTTTGGCCAATATTTACTGCTCTTGACACATATCTGAATTAATTATGTTCATTATAATAACTGACACCCACTAGTATACCCCTTCTAACTTCCCAGTGCAGGTTTTGCATCATAAAATATCTGTTTATGAAATCTTGTTTTGTTGGTAATAGTAGATAATAAATCAGATTTGCAACAGTAAAAATATACTTTATGTCTAAGTTTTTAAGGAAAGCTCAGCCTTATCTTTATCTTCAATCCAACAAAGCTCTAAAATAGATTTCAAGTTTGAAGACCTGAGTGTACAGGTCCACACAACTGGGATTTGCTTTGAATAAGAAAAAGCAATTGAGAGAAGAGTAAGAATTCAGCTCAGGTAGCCACCAAGCTCCTAGCATTCAAGGATTAATAGAAAGTCTTGAAATGGACCCCTCAACTGGCTGGGCCACTTGTAGTTTGTAAACCAAATAAGACTTTCACCAGATTAACCTCAGAGAGACACTACCTCCCTTCTACAGGGTGTAACAGCACCTTGGACAGCAGACAAGAGCACCTTCTCTTCCATTCCTCACACAACTGGTGACAGGTGAGCATGCTTGTGACTCTCTCTGCAAGACACCTGCCACGGCCCTGCTTCTGGCCTGGCCACTCCACTGGTTCATTCTCCACCTTAACACCTTCCAACATTTTTTATGAGTCTCTTCTTTTAAGCTTCCATTACTCAAAAGTAAAAAACAAATAACACGAAGACCATATATTTTCTTAAAATTTAATGAAATCTTTAGTTTGAATCATATTTTATTTAAGCCTAAGCAAACTAAGACATAGTTTGTATATTACTATCATAGTCTATACAAGTAATGCAGCCATGTCCCTACTGCTTCTTGGTCAAAGTGGTTTATATCAAAGTGGATTGTTGAGATATCCCCTCCTCCAGAGCCTTCTGCCCTTCTGCACCACATCAGCTTTATAGCACCTTGCACCACTGGGCTGGTGCAAAGAAGCTACAGAGGTAGTCCACATTTAGCTCAGTGTAATACAGAGTGTAATAATAATAATAATAATAATAATGATGATGATGATGGTGATGATGCTACTCTATTATTATATTACTATTATATTATTGTTATTATTATTATTGATGACAATGATGATGATACCATTACAAATTAATTTGAAAAAATCTACTATCTGAATAACATCAATGAAGAGGAAAGCAGGAACAGTCTTTTGCATTTAGGAAATCGGCTGGTCGATGTTAGAATTATAATTACTTTCAGCAACACAAAGGCATGTAAGGTTTTGCCTACAGAACACAAATTTGGAGACAGAGAATACTTCAAGATCTGTGTTTAAGTTCATCACAAAATACATGAAAAACTGGAGATAATCACTGGAGATTCACTGCAGACAGTAGTCACTCTCAAAAATGGCTTGGGTGCTGAAAGAAACAGCCAACAGTTAGGTCTTGCATACAGACAGTCTGACATAACTCTTGTTGATGCTGGAGGAGATTAGGTTAGCATTTCAAATTCATGTTCTTCTTGCATAAATGACTTGTTAAACAAATGAAGAATCATTATGTGCATACATTAGATTAGTTGAGGTCGCCTTGGGTGGGAAGATAAAAACATGTGAAGTATGCCTAGTTTAATCTATTTAAATTAATTTTTTCCCATGATTGTTCTGGTGCACCTTGCATATGCAACTCAAAAACAGTAGGAAAAAGGGATTTTTTGGCATGTTTTCCTGAGATATCAGGTACTTTCAATTTTTGTTGAGTCCTTACAACTTCGAACAAGGTCATGGCATATTCAAGGTGGTCTGTGAAAACTCTCAAAATTTTTTCTGTCTGTTCAATCCAATCAGTATATTTGACACTGAAATGAAGTCTCTCAAGCCATATTCTGGAAAGTACCTTTGAACTAAAGGGTCTCAAATGATGGACTTCACTGCTGTCCATCCTATTTTATTGTCCTTCTTCTTTCTTCACATGGTAATCAGAGTAAGACCTGTACTGTATCTCAGCCACAGCTGTGATGTATGCCATGGTAGGCTGTAACCTAATAAAAGTTTTGAAGTCATATATATATTCTGTATAGGTCTAACCCTCCTGTCTGTGAGCACATTATTTAATCAGCTTGAAAACTTAAGTCTTTGATTTTTCTATTCATGGGTACTTCTGAATGCTTATTCCTTAGGCCATTAAATTTCATCACTGGGTACAAGCCCCTTAAATTTGTGTACAACCCTGATAGGTTATTAGGCAGTAAGGCTACCCAGATTGGAGGTGCCTTCTTGTGGTTAATAACCTGTGCATCATTTTGATGTATGTTCTACTGAAGAGATTATATACAAGGCTGTAATTTAAACATAGTAAGCCTTGAGTGAAACCAAACCAACAACAAATTGAGAAAAAAACCTTGAGCAGGTACAACATTAGAGCTGAAAGCATTCACGCTTGGTTGCAATGAAATTGTGCAATTTGCATCACATTCACTTATTTCCTGCACCCATCCTGAGTCTGGGGAGAAAAGCTGAAGTGAAAAGGGGAAGTGGAGGAGCTTTCACTGCCTTTAAGAAAGAGGCAGTTGCTGTTCCCTCCTGTTACTGTCTTGCATTCTGATGCCTAGCAGAGTGCTAACCCAGTCAACTAGAGAGATAAAAAATATTAGGCATCACTTCAGGCACCAAGACATGACATACTGAGGGAGTGCAGTAGATTGAAAATCAAAGGGTTTAGTTATTTGACACACTCAGTCATGCTTCACATACATTGTGCTGGAGCAGCCTTTCTCTCCTTTCTTCACTTACTGGCAAGGCGATGTCCATTTTCTGAAGGAGTTTGAGTGTCTGTGTGGTCAATGTGGACCTGAGCACAGGGCAGGTAACTGCTGGACTGTAGCTGCTTCAGCTGCTACCTCTTTTCTCCCTGATAATTTGTCCTTCCACTGCCAAGTTCCTTTTCCACTTTATTCTCCTCCATAGCACAAATGAGACTCAGCCAGAATGTCACCAGAGCTTACTTCCCTTTGACTTCCCAGCTTATCCTTTCCTCACATCAGGACAGCACCAAGGCATGAGCAGATCCAGCAGTATTTGTTGACAGGATGCAGGAGAAGCAAGCACAGCACATCACCTCCTGGGAAGCTCAGGACCATTTCTCTTGTACTCAGAACCCATCAGGAATTTCTCTCGTACCTCAGCTTTGGTAAAGGGTGAGCTAAACAAAAGCCTTTTAGGCAGAGTCACCTTTAGACTCCAGTGCCAGTCTTTTTGGGAATGATGTGGCACCAAGAGAGTTGTGAGGGCATCTGACTCATCCTGTTTTTCTGTGTTGGGCTTTGGACTGAAAATTACTTGCTGCTGTCTTTGTGGCTCCTCCTGCTTTTTCTTTTTGCTATTGAAAGGCATCATATAGAAGTCCTCTTTCTGCTATTTAGTTTGAGTTAGTGAGTTTAGTCCCTACCCAGAGAAAATAAAACAAGCTTTTTACTTTTGAGAAAAATAGCTATTTTCAGGAGGCAGGCTAGTCCTTTCCCTTGATGTCTGACTGAGAGGATTAACAAGCAAGGAGATTGCTTCAGACAGAACACACACACTTCACAGTAGTCATAACAAATAATTATTTTATGATTTCTTATTATTGTCATGCCTTTTAAAGTTACATAAATGTGAAAAATATCCTGGCAGAAATGCATGCAAAATAAAGCTGATGGGATGCATTTTTTTTTTTTTTCAAAAAGGGGTGGAGAACCAGTCAAGAACAGGTAGAGATATATCACTTGCCACAAAAATATTTAAGACGTTGCCATGTCTTATAACTCCTATTACTCTAATTTCCTCTTCTTTTCCCACACACCATAAAAAGCTACTTAATGATAAAAAACAAATGACAGTAATATGCATGCTCCAGTGCCCAACAGTCATCTGCTGGTACACTTCCTTCCCTTCCAGCCTAGTTAAATGCGGGGAAAATTACCTGCCAATTATTTCAGAACTTAATCTGGCCTGTTTGTCAAACCACTTTTATTTGCATCTCTGTTTGCCTGGTGCTGAGGCATATATGGGTCGCCAATAAAGGTCCCTGCTTTCATGGTTATTGTGTAACATATCTCTTTGAAATAAATCAATGGTGCTAAAAAGGCTAACTTCAATATATTGCCATTATCCAGCAGCAGGTGCTTATTGTTGAAGCTTTTACTTTGCTAGGAAGACATATAAAGGAAAACTGTCAGTATATTCAATTTAACTTTCTCCCCTCTGCCTTCAGGGAAGTGTGATCGAGAGTAAAACTGCTGACTACATCACCGATAACTGTGGTGACATTTTTCTAGAGGGGACAAGTTATCAGCTACTTTGTCTGGTTTCCAGGTGCTGGTGCCCTCCTCCTGATTTGTAGACTGATTGCCTGAGATAAGGATTGTACATGAAACATCCCTGGGCAGCAGGGAAGCAGGCAGGGAAGCCTTTGAAGGCAGTTTTACTGCTAGCAGATGTGAGACCCTCAAAGGTGTGGTAAGGAAGAGCAGGTAACCAATGCCACCTGGTCAGAGGGTAGCAGGGAGGTGGCATGGGGCTGGACGCCAGGCCACACACAGACTGTAGAGATCAGAGTAAAACCAGGTACATGAGGTATGGCCTCTTGCATACAAGGGATTGGGATCTTGTGGTGAAGCTGTTGAGTGTGATCTCGAAAGGAGTGACAGAGATGAGACAAAGGAACTAGGGAGAGAATAAATGATGTGGGGAAAAGGGGAAAACAGACAACGATGGAAGCAGGCATGACAGAAAGAAGGAGCACAGTTACGTGTTATGTGAGAAGAATGAATCAAAAATACTGGGAATCATGGACTCAGCCTCTACATGACAAGGATGAGATTGTGTCTGAAACTGGAGCTCTGAGGGAGTTACTAAGACTACAGTCTTATGAGAATGATTTGGGTAATTGGCTCCTTAGATGATTTTTCCATAGGGGCAGCACATCCCAGGACTGAAGATTAGCACTGTGACAACTGCTGCTCCCTGCTCCCCCTTAAAAAAGAGACTTCACTCAGTTGGAACTGCTCCACACAACACGGTAAGGAGGAGATGTTCCATTTTACACAAACATTTTTGTTCTGAAGTTTTATTCTTGATCTGAGATTCAAGATCTTACAGCTGATAATTGAACACTTCGCAGTAGGAAGGTGGAAAAAATCTATTTCATGTACTTCACAGTTATTTGATTAGCTATGGTGTGTCATCCCTACCTTTTTTCATCGCGTAAATTCAAAGGGAAATATAAATAAAATTTAGAAGTGTTTAACACTAAATGGATGAATAAGAATGCTTCTTATCACAGTTTGGCTAAGCTGAGGAACTCCTTGATTGTGAACACCATTAAAAGCCCACTTCCAAAAGGGACTAGGGGTCTTTGGAAGATAATTATAATATTCCCACTTTCAATACCATAAACCCAAACTTCATGATATAAACCAAAAAAGACACAGATGGTTTTCTTTGAGACCAGCTTAAGTACAACAATTCAGAAAATAGCTGCTTTTGGAATTTTTAAAAATACAGTTGCAAGAGTGGATTTGTATTTTGAAGAGACTTATCAAGCATTGAAAACTTGTTTTCACTTGGAATCATCACGAAAATAAATAATTTTTTGAAAATGTCTGTTAATGAAGATCTCTACAACAACCGTCTTAGATCACCTAAGCTTAAAAATAACCAACTTAGAATCTTTAAAAATGCTTCAAATATTTGTTTCAAAGCAGCTTTGTTTAGTAGTGGCAATCTTTGTGACCTTTTATTTCCAGTCTTTTTCTTGATCCTCATTTTTTTTGGGACTTCTGCATGTTAGAAATATCCACAAAAAGCTACTGAATAAACGCTGGTGCAAACTGCAGCTCAGAAAGTCTCTCTGCAGTCTAACAGTCTGTTAGAAGGATACTCACACAGTGTTGTCCCTATTCCTTCCACTCTGTTACTAAACACCAGCTGCTGCCTGTGGTTGGAAAAGAAGCTAGTAAGCTAAATTATGATTCTTAGACATTTGGGCTTGCATCATGTTACATTTGGGATTTTTGTAAGTACGTCACCTTTTGATCTAGCAAAGTTATACAGGCTTATCCACAGTGATCAGCAGAAGTTATGCTTGATGGTTTGGAAAAACACTGTAAATTAAAATGAAATAAAGCATTCAGCATTAGATATTAGCTGAGTTATTATTTATTAGCTTGCTAGTAAATATGCAATATAAAGAATATATGCATACAGTATTTTCTACCCTTACTGAAGCCATGAAAAGTTGGTAATCTTTGATTATTTTTACACAGAAATTAAAAAAAAAATCAAGAAGTGTTTAACACTATTTTTCATGGGAGACATTACCATAGCGGTACTCCAGGGAAAGTACACTGGGATCAACCAGCTTTTTAAAAAGAAAGTGAGTGAGAAGGGCTGTTTTCTGCCCAGGATTGCCCAGTGGTAGCCACTAGCAGAGCCAGAGGGTCTGTGCACCTAGGCCTGGGATGATGTGCTGTGTGCAGGAGTTCACTGGGCCTGGGGCGAGGCACAGGGTCTGGAGATGAGTCTGGGGCTGCAGAGCTCTCACTCATCCCTCAGGTGCCTCTGCTTCCTCAATGAGATGGGTGTTACCCCCAGGTTGCGGCCTCATGTATTTTTGGTTAAATTTTGACCATGTCTGTAAAAACATAATAAAACAAAAAGAAAAAAAAAAGAAAAAGAAAAAAAAGAGAGAATACAAAGGTATACATTCCATTTTACCTGTCTGCTTTCCTTGAGGGAGAGAGAGGAGCTGCTTGCTAGTCAAACATTTACCCACTAGCAAAGGTTAGTAAACTCTGTCACAAACAGTATGCAAACAGGGACACCTGCCTTTCTGCAAGGCAGCATGCTGAGGGCTGAGGGTCACCCCCTTGCTATGCTGCTGATTTAATTCAGCTCCTCTGCTGCTCCTGCCCAACAGTGCTCCCTCAGTTCTGTCCCCAGATTTTCTCTGGCTGGTGCTGTGAGATGTATTAATTCACAATTGACATGACTGGATAAGGCTGCTGAGGCTTTCAGCTCTTAGCATGGGGGCGGAACCTTTGTAGTCAGTGGAACAGGCAGGAGACACACACACAAGCAATGCCATGCAAATGCAGAGAAGCTCATGAGGCTGTGGTCAGGAAAGAAAAGCAGGAATTTTATGCATTTCTTGGTTTCTAAACTCCCTGATCTATGCTGCTACAAAAGATGCTGTAGGCTGCCTTACATACTGCATCACCATCTCACCTTGCAAAGAACCCATTTTTCAGAAACACTTGTTTTGCTTCAGCCACTTCCAAGCTTGTGAAAATTTTCAGATTTTTTTCTCTAAAAAGATTTCACATTTCTGTGCACATGTGTAAGAATATTTATTCCTCTGGTGATATCGATTATTTCTACAATTGAAATTTCAACCCTAAGTCTGTTCTTCTTAGAACAGTCTTTATTGTGAGTGAGCTGAGCTGAAGTAAAAAGTATTGGGAGAAAGCTGAGCAGAGCTTTCAGTGCTGCATAGCCTTTCCAGATTAGATGATGCTTCAGTCACAGCTCATTTTTTTTCAGAACACTATTAAGAAGCTGTTTTGAGACACATAGAAAGATTCCTCTTAATTTCAGAGAGAGGATTTGGACTGCTTTCCCTGTTTGCTTTTTTTTTTTCTTTAAAGCAGTGTAATCATTTACTCAATGAAACAAGACATTTCCTTTGCAAAGGATCACAGAGGATCTGAGACCCCTTTGTTTATGATATGTGACAAAATTTATAGCAAAGCGAATGAGGAATCACTCTGAACTTGAATGACTTCAGCGGCTGTTGGAGGTATTACAGTCCTCCCAGGGCATTTGGATCGTGGAGGACTGGGGCCTCTGTCAGCTATTCCTCTCTCCCAGACCTGCGATGCTCAAGATTTTCATCTAGGATCTATTACAGCTTTCCAGCATATTGCCTTAATTGCAAGTCATATTCTTCTTTCCACTCTAATTGTGAGACTAATATCCCACCGACTTGATGAGAAAGCTGGAAAAGCCTTTGGATTACTGTGTAAATTAATTCAATGCCACATGGTAATAATTGTACACTGTCTTGTTGTACTCTGCAGCAGCTAGAAGTAGCATTTGCTGTTGATATAGCCATAATGGCATTGTGTTCATGTTAGTAATTTACACTTACACAAAGCACATGAGGAAAATACATAATAAAAATTATCTACAGATTTTTCAGATTACAGGAAATTCATGGCTGGCAGTAAAAACGATTAAATTACTACTGCTGTCACTTGAAGGCATTTTTTTGGTACTTGAGAAAGGAAACAGCTCAGTGTCAGTAACATGAGATTAAGCCTCACACACTACATCTAAAACATGTAAATATTAATTCAAGGATGAAAGCATTCAGCTGAACAGGAACCATCTGGAAGAATGAGGAGGGTGGATGAGAATGCATTAATTATAATGTGTATAAATCGGAAATCCATGAGCCTGCTTTGCAGGAAGAGCCTTATTTTCATGTCAATAATCACAATACATTTCTAACTCCTTCTCGGACATGGCTGCCTTCTGACCTCTGTTTGCCCCAGCAGGGATGGCAGAGTGGCATTGTGAAGTGATAGTGATAGTTGCCTGTCAGGCCAGCACTTGCACAGCTCTGGCTCCAAACCCCTGGACTTGCTTCATGTGTAAAAGTTTTAAGAGTAATAATGTTTATAAGAATAATACGATTATTTAAAAATATTTCCAACGAAACCAAGCATGAGATGTTACCACGCAGAACACTTGATCTGAAATCACTGCTGCTTTCACTGGGGCTGGACTCTGAAAGGTGAGCAGGACAGTGTCAAATATTAAAGCACCTACCCCCAACTCCTACTATTTTCAAGACAAACTAAATCACTTAAAAATCTTAATTTTCAGTAGCCTCAATTCCTCTCAAAATTAATATGAAATTCAATGTTTTGTTTTTCCTGAGCAAGCATGGTGGGAAATGCAGATAAAGAAGGGGAGTTTTATATGATGACAAGTCAATCCAGTAAAACACTGGCCTCCTATGTGTAGCTGGATGCAAGGATGAGCACATAGGGTGATAGCACATGATGTGAGCACATAGGGTCACCATTTCCTAGCTACATATTCTATGATTTGGAACTCTGTCATGTCAGTGTAGCTCGCAACAGGAGCTAAATCACTAAGGTCCCTATTGCTGACCAGATACTCTATACCTACAGAGAAGCACAGAAAGGAAATGTATTTTTGTGTTGCTTAAGCCACAGATCCTATTCAGCCATTAGCATGTAAACTCTTTTTCATCCCAATTGCTAAACAGCTGTGTGGTATTAATTGGGAATGAATTCTGTCATACCAAAAGCTGTTATTGAACAGGAGATGCAGCGTTTGCCATAGAATTCCTGATGGTTTTGGACAAGCCATTTAATTTGTGTTTTCCTCTGTAAAATGAAAATGTATTTTTGCTTTCTCCTATTGCTTCTGGCTTTTGTTTTTAAGCTGTCATCTCAGGGAAAGATACTCTCTATAGATAGAAATCTAAATACAAGTGCCTCATTCGATTTGGCTTTGTGGTGCAAGTGTAATTCGATTAATTACTGTAAGAAATATGAACCTAGTAAGGGTTATGCCCAAGATAATAAATACATAATACCAGGGACAACTTGTGGCATATTTCTCTGCTGACAGCTATCCTGGCTCTGTTACACTCTGCATCTGCTTCTTCTCCCAGAGGAATGCATTCAACACTGCTACGGTGGTTGCAGTCATGCCCCCACTCAGTACCCTTTCTGCAGATGTATCTTCACACAGATAGCTTGAGTTTCAGACCGACCAGAAAACCCCACTGGACAGAAGAGAATCTCCCCAGCTCTGTGCATGCAGCCTCTAAACTATAACTTAACCCACAAGGTTTCTGAACTGCTCTAGTCTGAACCACTGATGGATACTACTTGTGTTCCCACCAGGTCTACCAGACGCACAGGTTTGCAGTGACATCCCTCACACGTGCCGAGGGAATCATCCTCCACCCTTCTGCAGCACCCCACCGTGACCGCCACCCTCACCCCCGGCTGTCTGCAGCTGGCACTGCCAGCGCTGCACCCACGCACCACAGAGCCACCCGGTGCCGCTGGGCTGCAAGTGATGCCAAGAGACAATCCCAGTTCCTGCGGCCACCTATGCCCGACAGCGGCGGCCCCGAGTCCTCGGGGAACGCAGCGTTCAAAGGGAGAACGGGCGCTCCAGACGGGAGGGAAATTCGAAGTGCTGGGGCTGCCTCGATAGGAAGGGAGCGTGCCCCTGCGCCACCCCCATGTCCCCCGTTAAAAGCACCCGCTGGGCTCTCCAAGGCTCAGCGGATGCTTGCTTTGGAGACGACGAGCCGGCACCAAGGGAGACGAGCTCAGTCGGCCCCGTCCTGTCGCCCCCAGCCGTCCCGTCGCTCCCGGGAGGTGGCAGTGTTCCCCCATGGAAGCCACCCGCCCCGCTCCGCTCCGCTCCGCTGCCAGGCCGGCAAAGGAGCCTCTTTCATCTCCCTCTCACTCGTTTTCCGCTCATTTGAGGGCAATGGATTTATCGCGCGTGATATGATCTGTAATAGCCCTAGTGGGGGCTTTTTCTCTTGCGGGCGAGAAAGTTGCGAAATGCCGCAGCGCAGCCGGAACGCGGGGATTACGGAGAGAGGTGGCGATCATGGCATACGTATTTATACACGTGTATACGCACGTATGGATATACACAAATATAAATGTATATTAATGTACACATACATATCTAGATATGAGGTAGAGGATCTCCAAATACGGGCACAAAGAAGCGTTTAGACGCGGTGCCATTTACATTTTGCTCGTGCATTTGGAAGAGGTGGATGGAAAGACAGGTGGATGCGTGCCGGCTGCCCGTGTGCCACGCCGTACCGTACACGTTCACAGGCAGTGGCCATAGTCCCTTAAAATCCTCGCTCCTCAAGGGACAGGTGCGGGATTGAGGCCCCAGAGCAGCTCGCAGAGGTGCTGCAGCACGGATGGTCCTTGGAACATCCTCGGACGCGCAGCGGTTTCAGACGGACCGGCCGCCCCTCACGGCTCCACCGCAAGTTTCTCTTCCCCGATCACCCGCCCCGGCTCTTTATCAAAAGCCTCCTTGCCTTTCCCACGGGGGCCGGCGCCCCTCCGCACCCCCCAGTGCGGCCCTTTGCGCGCTGCCTGCCGGAGGGGGACCACAGCATCCCCGCCGGGACACCGTCCCGCATCCCGGCTCCTCGCGGTGGGGTCCCGCCCCGACGGCAGCGGCCGTGGGCTGCGGGGCGGGGCAGGGCGGCACTCACCTGACGATGACATACATGACCAAGAAGTTGCCGAAGAGCCCCACGACGCAGACCACGGAGTAGAGGGCCATGATGGCGATGGCGGTGACCACGGAGGGGCCGCCGCCCGCGGGCGCGCAGGGCCCGCCGCCGCCCGCGCTGCCATTGCCGCCGCCGCAGGGCTCGGAGCGGTTCCAGCCCAGCGCCGCCGAGGCGTTGCCCCAGGCCGGGCAGGGCGGCCCGGGCGGGCGGCAGGCGGAGGCGTTGGCGGAGAACGGCACCTCCAGGGCGCCGGCGAGGAGCGGAGCGGACCCGTTGCCCAGCAGGTAGGCGACAGCCATGGCGAGCGGCGGCGTCAGCGCGGCCACCCGCTCCCCGCGCCCGAGGGACGCGCGGCGATGCTGGCACGGTGTCGGGAAGGCGACGGCGCCCGCCCGCCCCGACGGCGCGCCCCGCCGCTGGGTGCGGGCACATGTGTGCGGCGGGCGGGGCGGGCCGGGGCGGGCCGGGAGGAGGGGCCGTGTCCGCAGGAGCGGCGGGAGCCGCCTCCCCGCGCCCGCCGCCCGCCGCCGCTCCTCCCAGGCCGCCGGGGCGCGGTGGCGGCCGCCCCCAGCGGAGAGCGGGGCGCACCTGCCGGGGGCAGCGGGCGGCGCGCCGGCGGTGCTCCCCTTCCCTGCGGGTGGCACTTGAAGGCGAAGCGCTTAAAATGTTCCCTTCCCCATCGCCCAGGCATCGGTGGCAAACACCGGAGAGAGAGAACCGGAGGAGACTGACTTGGCGGGAAAAAGGCCGGTGCAGAGAGGAGATCAGTGCGCTACTGATTATCGTAGTGAGTCAGGGATCTTGGCAAAACGATATTCGCAGTGATTATAGAGATAACAGAAACTTGTAAAAAAATGCGATGAACTTTACGCCAACACTTTGGGAGGGGTGGTTATGAAGAGACTTGTCCTTTGGAAATTACTCGGATCTCATGGATCCTCGGGGTTTTCAGAGGACCTTCTGTTCAGAGCTGCAAAGATGCTCTTCCCTAGATGTTGGGGTGATTGTTACCGGATGTGATAACACTGATAAAAAAGATATCAAAACCCTTCTCTTCAGTCATACATTCATTGTTACTGGGTGCTTGATTCACAAACCACTTGTTTGCACCAGCACCTTTTCGTATCAGTTGTTCCAAATAAGTACAGAGGTGGATCTCCAGGACTGCCTGATGGCTGATCATTAGGACTTAGCTCTTTTACTGTCTCACTAATGAAATCAGAAGAGATCCTTGGCAAGGCAGAAAAAATACCTCCTAGTGAACAGGAAGGAGATAGAGTAGCAGTGATTGCGCCTGCTGCCTCATCATGGATGCACACTTACTCTGTCTGCTCACCCTGTGCAGAGCACCTCCTGCTATTTCAAGAGTGGTAATGACAGAAGTGCAGAAGAAACAAGTAGCAACCTAAAAGAAAGATGCAGAATCCCAGGCATTTTAGTCTAAGGACTTTCTGTGTGCTTGTGCCACAAGCGATGGGAACCTGTGTGGCTCGGGGCAGGTAACAGTAGCAGGGTTGACCACACACTCTTTCAATATGTATCTGATAATTTGTGGGGAGGAAGAAGGGAGAATGGGAAAGGGGTGTCACTAGACTTTGAGAGGGATATAGATCTGGGGAATTTGTATTCCTATTTTCATTCCAAAGTGGAATGGAAAGAGAAGATCGAGTAAGCTATTAATGGGCACTTTTAGTAGATAGCATGTATTGTTTCATGGCCAGAGAGAGTATTTTCAGCATCCTTCATTGGTAGGAAAGAGCCATTTAGCATTGCATTCAGGAAGAGCTTTAGAATAGGAGTAATTTTGTTTCTGGAAAAAGCTGTGGACAAGGGCAAATGAAAGCAAGAACTCAGAGATTTTACATGGTCAAAGACACTACCTCTTTATCCCTTTCTGAAGTATAGCATGTATAGTCATACACAGAGCGGGAGGAACAAGGCTTTAAAACTGGGCCATTCTCAAAGGCTTTCATCTCTGGGTATGTGCACAGAGTGCAGGAGCCTCTCTCTGTGCTTGGCCTTTGTTGCACCAAAGCCATCAGAAGAGTTTAATGTAAGCCTGGACACAATTAGTATTTAGCCCTTTGAATTCAACTGTGCCTGGCTGTGGAAAGCATGGGGAAGATGTGGAACACAAATCAAGTCTGCCAGGAGATCCACTCCCTATCTTGTGTCATAGCCAGATTTTTATCATCTTCACTGTCAGAAGGCCCTTTTGTGCATTAAAAATTACTTAATAATTACATTAAAATGTCTTAAAAACCCCCTGAAAAATGGATGCCAGGTAAATCTAGTGTTATATACAAGTCTTTATGACTTCTCACAGAAAAGTGATTACACACTCAAAAAATTGTTATGCCCGAATAAATCAACCTTTTGGCAGGTGCAGGTGAAAACTTAGGATGCAGAGAGGGCTGGCAAAAAGCCCTGGGAGCTGAGCCTGTTTAAGACAGGCCTCATTAAGCAAAATTTCAAGGTAGGGGATTGATAGTTGAAAGCACCTCTTTGCAAAGTTATTACAAGTGTTATTTCTCAAGGACATAGGCCACATGAAATAAATCTTTATAATAATGCTTTCAGATGGTGAAGGCCATTTTAAGTGTCATAATGTGTGAGACCCTTTCTTCAAATAATTTTTGATAATAAAGCACTGTGTGGTCAGGATTTTGCTGAAAGGGTGTTTGTGAAATTGAAGACTAGTAATCCCTTCTTGTTGGTAGTAGTTCAGCTTTTTCCTTCTTCACAGAAAAGAAGCAGTCTCAGTCATCGGCGTTATTTCTGTATTCACAGATCACCCATGTCTCCTTCCTAGATTGTGATAGTGACTCTGCAGATAAGGGCAATCTGCAGAGTGGCAAATACTATATCCATTAGGTGAAAATAAGTACTTTAGGTTTCAGTATCTCTGCGTTCCTCTGCCCTTGTAAAAATAAAATGTCTCTTCAAAGTTTAATAAATGTAGGTATAAGTGATAGCTTTTGTGCTTGCATAACAAGTCTGAAGGATATCAGTTGGACCACACTGATGGTTGGACTGGATGATCTTGAAGGTCTCATCCAACACTGATGATTATGTGATTCTGTTATATAGTCAGTCTTCAATTTCCTAATCTGGCAAGGCTACAAAGCAGATTCATTATGGTTTATTGAGGACCATATGAACTGTCCTTGACAGTTAACTATATTCTCAACTATCCTTGACAAACTAATAATTTTGCTTTTGCTGTGTTGGAGTGATATATTGAATGAGAAGAATGAAAGGTGTTCCAAAAAACTACCACTGTACTGAGTGACAGAAGGGTCTAGAGGAAGCTAGTATGTGATGTAGTTAAACACTGTAATGAGGGAAACACTTCAGTTCATACAATCTTACATTTTCTAGCTCTTAGGTATTTTGACTCTGCAAGTTTAATTCTTGGTTGTTGGTTAGGCTTTCCAAATCCAGTAGCTCTACAGAGGGGAGGTTGCTGCAGCTCTGTGCCCTCCGGTCCAACTAATAGCCAGACTGGATTTGTATTCCCAATAGTTACACCTGCAAACACCTTTATAGAACCCACACATGAGCATATACACACAGCTGGCCCCACAGACGAGCACAGCCACGAGCTCAGCACTTATAGAAACACAGACTGCACTAACAGCCTCATCCTGTTCTCCTCTGGCTGTTCAGGGTGAAAGTCTGCTAGTGGGAATATAGAGATATATACATGTGCACCATATGGCTCTCCTCAGTCAGCATCTGGATCAGACACTCAGTCTGCCCAGTAGCTGCTCCCTGCATCCCAGATGTTGGCACATGGACATAGGAGCCCTGAGGCTGCAGCCCCACTCCAGCCCTGGATATGGACACACTTCCAGACACCCAATGCACACATGGGGGGACACACTAAGGCCCCCTAGAAACCATCCTTAGATTTAATGTACCCAGTAGTTGGCCTGTATCACTCCCTTTTCCTGCCTGTGCTTCCTTCCTTAAGTATTTCATTATACATTTTTGTACAATCCCAAGACACTCCTCTCCTGCATCCCATATCGTGTCCCATATCCCTCGGCAGTGACACCCCTCAGTCTGGGAGGGGCTGCAGGAAACTGCTCCCCTATGGTGCTGTTTGTTATGCTTGGCTCGTGGGGCTGAGGCTCCCCTGTGACAACCTGGGGACAGTGTAGGGAGAGATCTTATTTCTCTGATGGCATTATTTGTGTTCCCCCATTTTCCCTTGTGCTTTGGTGCTCCTTCCTGTGTGAGGAGATGGGTCTTTTTTTGGTTGACGATTCCTCTGGTGGCTCCTGGAGTAGCCAGGGCAGAGAATTATTTAGGTTCCCCTACCTGCTGCTGTCTCTGTGTCCCTCTCTGCATGTGTGCAGATACAGGTCACATACTTTAGCGTAATCTTTGGCAATCTCACTGCTAAATACTGATTTCTCTGATATGCCAGACAGACAGCATTAGACAGACACGGAGGATGCACCTGTTGGAGAAATACTGTCCACAAAGAGACTGACTGCTCTGCCCACTCACAGAGGGTAATGTAGGGGAAAATATTTATGTGGACATACAATGGGCTTTTGCTGAAGGGAGGAGAATCAAATAGGTAATTTAAATAAAGTTATATACTTCCAGGAAATCCTTGGAATGGACTAGTGAAATATTTGTTATGGGCCTCACAGTTTTCACAAGGCATTCAGAAATAAATGGAAAACTCTGAGCCATCATAAATCGCCCTGTGATAAATATCACTTCTAAATTATGCTGTAAAGCCATTTTGGTAACAGTAAAAGTAGAGCTCTGTCTGATACTAAGCAATTGCTACCCATTATGTGATTAATGAAATTAAATAATACAATGTGGCAGAATAAAGAGATGACTTTGGTTCTTGAAGGGGGAGGACACTAGCAAAGTCTACAGAATGGGCATGGTGATATCTGCCTTTTCGATTTATCCATGTGATTTTATTTTGAGAAATAAATTATTTTCAAACACAAAAGGAGAGGGAAAATGAGGGAAAATGAAGGATTATGTTTTTGAGAATTTTCCAATGTGTGTTTTAGTTAATTTTGGAAATTATTCAAAGTTACAGAATTTAAAATCTGAGAAGCTCTACTTATTTTCAAATGAAGAAATAGTCTCAGTTTGCTCCTGTGTGAAGTGTGAGCTTATGATTCTGTCCATAAAAACCAACTGTGGGATTTTACTGCCTGACATGTTTATCAAATTTAATATTTCATTGCCTCTACCTGCTTACATTTCCAAAACCTTTTTGTGGGCATCCTATATGGATCTGTTTTTAGGACTGCATTATTTATTCTGTCCTGCAAACTCACATCCTGTTCCTTTTCAAATCCTTCCTTGTTTATTATTTCCTTTGTAGCCCTTACAAGAAGTGATAATACATACATTTGATCTAACACAGGGAAATCTGTCCAGTAACTCTACTGATATAATTGCCACCATTTGTGTTCCCATGTGAATACTCTTAATTTGAAATAATGGGAAGTTTTAAACAAATGGATGGTTTTACTCCTAATTATTCTTGCATATAAAAGTTAAAAATGTCAAAGAGAATGCACATCTTGGTCAACAGCAGCTGTCCAAGCGCAGTTTGATATTCACATTGAAGGTTTATAGGACCATTCTCACACAGTCACTTGTCGTTCCATTGGTTGAGACCTGAATGTATCATCTTAGTGTGCATGTTCACCTGGCTCTCTGTGTGTTCATCAATTCTGTTCTTCAGCTGCCTTACAAGGGAGAAGAGGGAGGGCCATTGCAAAGAAGGTACCTAACCTGTCTCTCAGTACTTATGCAAATGCTCAGGATGCTGCCGTTGTCCTAGGTCATGGACATGATGGAATGCTGAGGTGAGGAGGCCACTCTGGAGATCATGGAGTCCAATAGCCTACCCAGACTAGGGTCATCAACTGCAGGTTGCTCAGGGCTGTCCTATCAGGTTTTGAGTAACTCCAGTGATGGAGACTCCACCACCTCTCTGGGCAACCTCTTCCAATGCTCAACCACACACAAAGTAAGGAAGCTTTTTCTTACATTTAAATGGAATTTTATTTACCTACTCCATCCTTTTTACACTGTCCTGTCAGGCACACACATCGATAAGATCCCCCTAAGTCTTCTCTCTAGGCTGAACAGTCCCAGCAATCTCAGTCATTCCTCATATGCCAGATGCTCCAGTCCCTTAATCGTCTTCATGGCCCTTTGCCTGCTCCATATGTCCATTTCTGCTTTTTGCTGGGGAACCCAGATGTACCTCACTGAGGCTGAGTGCAGTGGCAGGATCATCTTCCTGAATGTGCTGACAATGTCTGTGCCCCTCTGCAGGTAGAACCCATCTCTTCTTAGCAGTTCTTGATTCCCAAAGTGGGTCCCAGCATGGTACAATCCCTAGAGCCATGCAGTCACTTACGTCTGATATGTTCCAGGTCTCCCCTGCCCAGACAAAGCTGTAGAGAGCTAATAAAAATATGAGCTACATCTTCCTGACTTTGTAAAATTTTATGGCTTACATGTAGAAAATAGAATGCCAAGTCTGAATAATGGTCTTCCCTAGTGATAATTTCAGTATTGGGATATGAATATCAATTTTTTGCAGTTTAGGTAGAGCACATATGGCAGCTGGCTCTCAAGGCAGTCATGATCTTCAGCCCTTAGGAAAGCTGTCTGTAAACTTCTAGGGTTGGAAAATTGAAAATGTTGCCTGGCTAATGGGAAGATGGAGAGAGGCAAGGAGAGGATTTAATTTAAACAGCTGCTTATCTAACCCCTGGTGAGGGTTCCCAGTACCCCTAAGGATATTTATCTTCGTTGACACCTCTTTTAGTCAGATGCTCAACCTTGTCTTTTGACAGGCAACAGTGAAGTTGTTCTTTTTATCAAAAGGAACATGGGGAATAGTCCAAAAAGAAAAACGAGTAAGCAGTAGTGCCTTCAGTCACAGTTATTCACACCTTTCCATAGAGAATTTTTGATGTCTCACTTCTCAGAAGGGGCTTGACTTTGGAAATTACTCTTCCCCATGCTGGCCAAGATTAGAGTATCTGTTATTCCAGTCCTAAATTCGTGCAATTTGAGAAAAAGTATATTTAACTGAGTTAACTTTAAAAAGCCCCCTAATGAAAACAGCTTAACCTCATAAGCCAGAAGCATGATGTATCTGCAACTTCCATCTGGATATCAGCAGTAATTTTGTTCTTGGATGGGAGAAGCTGTTGCCCCCTGAGGGGCAGTATTTTGCTATGTTTCAAGAATAGAACTTAAAATCTAATGGCTTTGGTATATTTTCTTACCCTTTTTGATAGTGAGATCCTGATGTTATATGTCTTGCAAAAGTCATGCTGCGAAAGGATTGCCACATCTTTGTGTTATGATGTTTTTGCCGTATTGCCTTTTTGCTGCTATTTGCTCGCAAGGGATGAATACACTAAGACAAGATGAAAGCCCTAAAAAATATGTAGCTGAAGCTGACAGGTGACAGCTCAGTATAGTGATTTCCCTGGATGAGAAAGATGTACACTTTTTCTTCTTGCGAGTTCATTTGCACACATTTGCAGCTGTGACATACTGTAAGGATTAGTTAGATTTAAATATTAGGTGTTCAGCATCCTAATGGATCATCCTGGTAATGTCTCCCACAAAGGGATATGTTGGCTTTTATGAACATTCAATGAGACTTTAAGTCTCTGCGTTCTTCTGGAAGGACCTCTGAATGTCCTTAGTGAACTTTGTTTAGGTCAGTGAGTTTACTCTTTCTGGTCTTCAGTTGCTTTAGATACTCCCTTAATCTCAACACAGTTTACTTAGGAGTTGTAATTTGCCTTACATTAACCCAAATATTATCCTGTATTGGACAAAAAAATAAAATCTCAAGAGAATCTTGGTCAGCAGGACACCAGCCTAGTTTAGGTATTGAGGTTCAAAATTATGAACCTGTCATTTGTATTCTGGATACATTTGAGATCCATAGTCACTTAAGATTTTCACCTTCAAAGCTGCTGAGAAACTTCTTGATTATGTTTAGATGAACTTCAGCCTCCACGAAATGAGACTAAGGATTTTTTGGCAAGGGTATGTGCTCTTTGGAGATTTCTGCTCCTGCTGCAAAGATTATTTATGTATTTTGTATCAAGTGATAAATAGAATATGTTTATTTTTAGGAGAAGAGAAGGTGTTTCTCTATGATCTAATTATTATATTGTAATTTATGTGTTTTCTTTCTTCTTCTTCATCCACTGAATCTTGAATTTTCTCCTACTGCTCAGACAAGTTCAGTAGGAATAAAGACTGCAACTCAGTATTCCTTGGAGTTCTGAATACAGGTTGTTCATGAAGATGCTGAAGAGCTCAGGGCTAAGATGGAGCCCTGCAGAACCCCACTAGCCACCAGATGCCAGCCTGATGTCACCCCATCCACTATAACCCTCTGTGCCTGACCCGTGATCCCATTGCTCACCCATCATGTATGGGTGTGTGCTGGGTATTTTGCCCTGAAGGGTACTGTGGGAAGCAGTACCAAAAGCTTCACTGAAGCCCAAAAAGACTACATCTACTGACTTTCCTAAACCAGGTAGGTGGCTTACCCCTTGAGGTCAGGTTTGACAAGCAGGACTTCCACTTCATGAAGGGCTGGCTTTGACTGATGACTGTGATGAATTGCTAGCTGTTGTCTAAAATCAGTCTCTTTCAGCTTTGTTTTTGAAGACAAAACTGCACTTTTCTAGGACAGCTGGGAGAGGATCAAGTGGAGGATGCTACCTATTGTTACCTCTGCGTCACTGAGAAGGGCAGGATGCCACACCTTTGTCCTTGCCATTTCATGTTATCATACGTAGTGGGTGACAGCCTTGGTGGGCAGATTCATGGATCTCGTTCAGAAGTGCCTAAATCTGCTTGTTTTGTGCACAAGGAAAGAAGAACCAATGAGCTCTGTGTTCTCTGTTTGAAAGCTGGACCACCTGGTCAGCTAAGGACACAGTGGTCAATGCTGTGATAGTTAAGTTGGTGTTTCAGCATTCTGTGTATCTGTGAATCTTGTCTCTGAAACAGTCTTTTTGAATTCAAATTAGTCCTAAAGACATTATTTTAAATTTAAATCTTAATCAAAGGTCTCTTTTCATTAGGATCACTGGAACAATTAACATGTTTTCCTGAGTTTTGTGAGAAGCTGTTACTTGTACTTCTCAGATGATTATTTATTTTTAAACTCTTCGATGATAATTTGCACTCAGTTTGCTTCTAATATAAGAAATCAGTGGTAATACCAAATGATTTTATATATTTGTTCACACACACAAGGATTTTATTTTGATATCAACAGAAATATGTTTGATGTTAATACGAAACGTTAAACCTACTTGAAGAAGGTTCTGCCATTTAGAAAATCTAAAGAAATAACAGTGTTTCAGAGTATTCCACTGGGTTACTGTGCATACTGTATGAGGTTGGTAGAAGATTTCAAAGGGCAAATAAAAGTTATATTAGATATACTGTAAGTTACTATAAAGAGAAGCAGAGAAGAGATGAATTTCTTAGCACAGCTTATGAACCTTAAATCATAGAAAAATATTTTCTAAAAAATGTGATGTTTCTTGACAAATAATAAATGTTATATTCTAGGAAGTTTTTTTGTTATTATTTTATTTTCTTTTTTTTTTTTAGGCCAAGTTGAAAAAAATGTATTGAATAGCAATAAAGAGAGAAAACTATTGAAGGGCTCTTCAAATATCCTGTTTTCCCCCTCATGAAAGCATAAGCGAGAGCTGAGGCACTACTGAAATGAGCCAAAATAAAAATTCAGCACACCTCCTCACAGCCTTTATCTCTATTCTTCCACATCCAGAGGAAGCACACTTTACCACCATATCTGCAGTAATTTGTAAGGAGATAATTTTAGAGGCTCATATAAATCATGAAAGCAGTGTCCTCACAAGCAGTGCTTGCCAAAGGCACTGGTAACATACCCGACTGTGAGCAATTACCTACAGGCATGCCATGGGCTTTGTTTTTTCAAACCTTTCCACAGTAAGTGATACTGTGAAGTGAATTAATTTTTCTTTTGTCTTCCCAGTAAGTATCAATTAGTGTAAAATAAGGTCCTCTGTTTTCCAGCTCGTAATTGTTGCTTCTTGCTTGATTTGTCTGCTCTGACATGTAATACTCAAAATGCTCTTGAAGCACTTGTGTTCATTCTTGCTGTGTGCATCGTGCCTTGCTTCTTTCAGAACGGGAGGCTGCCTGCTTTTGTAAGACAGCACTACACTTTAAATCTTGCACAGCTGTACACCAGAAGACAGAAGTAGGGCTAAAGGCTAAGCAAAGACAAAAAACAGGAAAGGAAAAGGCACACTGGAAAACCTGAATTCCATAAGGAGTCTGTGGCAAACTGGCTTCTCATAACGGCAAGTGCAGTACTAGAAATCCTTGCAAATAATGAGGGAGGCTGAACCTCATTTTGTGTTATTGAGTAATAGGAACAACCACCTTGAGATGCAGCACAGCATGAGTTCATCAAGTTCAATTCATCAGTTTAGCCACAAAAGGCCAGTTTGACTGAAAGGTTTAGATATTCAACCATAGAATCACAACTCCTTTCCAAAATGTAAAGCTCCATACTTTTATTTGGCTGCCACTTGTCACTAGATGCTAAATATTTTGTATTTACAGTGTTCACTGGAATAGAGATTGGTATTAAAGTTCACCTCAGGAAGCAAAGCTTCTTAATTGCTGAACTGGGTGTTATCATTGTCCCTTTGCTCTGGCTAAGTAAGTGGTTAATTATCCACAACTAAATGGAGCAGGTTCCAAAAAGAAAGAATTTTCACTTCCTTTTTGGAGGAAGTTAACCTAACCATTCCGTGATTCTATGACTGTTTCTAGAGCCTTGGTCTCACAGAATTTCTCCCAGTCTCCCCTGAACTATTATCCACTCTTTGAGCACTCTGCTAATAATTGTGCTTCGGTCCTTTTAATCTTATGAGATATGAGAGCTCAGGCCTTCCAACTTCTTTGCAGGGTGTATTGTTCTTGAGGTGCAGATTAGGACACACGAGGGAGAAGACAGAGCAGCAGCAGTAGTGGCTTATGAAATGTCATGGAGGTGGTCACCCACCAGAGGAAGGAGTTGTGTGTGTGATTTCAAACTTGAGGGAGGCATCTCCCTCGAGTACTGAGTAAGGGAACTTACGTCCCAAGGATAACTGCTGATATTGGTGCTCAAATTCACTTTAACACTTACAATTTCCTACTTTAAAGAAACCTTGGGGTGCGAACTCAACCCACACAGAGCTCTATGGATGACTGTTGAGAGATAATGACATTGTCTAAATAGAGTATCTTAAGCAGAATGCTGATGTAATCTCAGTTTAGATTTATGACAGAAAGCAGAGCACTTCTCTTTCTGAGGTTGTTTACTTGAATTCGTCCTTGTCATACCTTTGACAAATGTTTGAGTTTGCATCTTACAAGTATTGTGTCTCTACATAAAACACAAAAGAAAGGCAGTTACACTTCTCCACTTATTTGGTTCCTAAGTGTCCTGGTTTTAGCTGGGATAGAATTCATTTTCTTCTCAGTAGCTGGCACAGTCTTGTGGTTTGGATTTAGTACAAGGATACTGTTGATACCACACTGATGTTTTGTTTGTTGCGATGTAGTGCTTGACCTAAGTCAGAGACTTCTCAGTGTCTCATGCTCTGACAGTGAGGGGGTGTACAAGAAGCAGGGAGGGAGCACAGCCAGGACAGCTGACCCAAACAGGCTAAATGGATATTCCATACCATAGAACATCATGTTCTGTATATGAACTGGGAGGAGTTGGCTGGGAGGGGATAATCACTGCTTGGAGATGGGCTGAGCATTGGTGAGTGAGTGGTGAGCACTTTTATTGTGCATCACTTCATTTTCCTGGGTTGTATTCCTCTCACTTTCTCTATTATTATTATTATTATTATTATTATTATTATTATTATTATTATTATTATTATTAAGTATTAAGTGTTAATTATTATTTTATTTTTATTTTTATTTTTATTTTTATTTTTATTTTTATTTTTATTTTTATTTTTATTATTAAGTTTGTTTCAATTATTAAATTGTTCTTATCTTGATCCTCAAGTTTATACTTTTTTCCAATTCTTCTCCCCATTCCAGCAGGGGTAGGGAGTGAGCGAGTATCTGTGTGGTACTTAATTGCCAGCTGAGGTTAAACCATGACACACAGAAAGTGGAGTTGTCTTGGGGTGGTGCTTTTTTCACCTGTGGCTTGCCAGTCCATGGGCTGAGAAAAGGATGAACTGTTGTAGCCTTGTTCCCACAATAATCCATTCTGAACAATGAACCTGGTGAGGGGAGACATTGCAGGAGGGCGAAGAGTTTTCCTGGCTAATTTTTCTTGGAGAAGTATACGTGCTCAGCTTATTTCTTTGCAGCAGGCACAGGAGACAACATATGAAAAGGTAATAATCTTTCTTGGTGCCATGTGGCATAGGATTTCACGGGAACATGGGGATGTGTTATTGCATTCCGAGTGCAGTATTTGTGTTGTGAATATGTGCAAGCATGCAGAGACTCTGCTCAGTGAGTTGTTAAGCCTCTTTATCAAATGCATAACAGAATCGGCAAGCTACACAAATTAGATGTCTGAGTCATAATTTTCACATTTGCATAGTACTACTCACAACAGGACGAAAGGTCATAAGTATGTCCTGTATTTATTTATGTATTTTTAAGCAACATAAAATCTAAAATTTGAAATAAACTTTTAATTCTGATTTTTTTGATTTATGTTCTCCCTTCCTTTTCTATTCTCTTTTTAGTTGCAAGTAGTCTGCAGTTACTAAAAAGAGAGCATAGGAGATGATTCATTTCCAAATAACCACAATAGGAGAAAGAAATCAACTTGAAGTGAAGCTTTCACACTTATCTGTATAATAAGCACTTGCAGTTTCTCATCAATTAGTGATGGCAAAAACTAATTTGCAGTAGGATATGACATATAGGAAGATGACCTTTAATTTGTCACTAAGATTCTGAATGCTAACAGCCACTGGCAATAGAAGGGCGTCCTGTTGGGGTACACTGATATTTGAAGTGATGGAAAAAAATAGTCCTTGCATCTCACCTCTTTAGATTGTAGAAATGATTGTTTCTTGAAATTTCTATAATTTCAAACTAGTTTAGAACATATTTTCTCTCTTTGATTTCTCCGTTCTATGAAACATCTGTAGTCCATTAGGTTAAGATCTCTTGTAACCTCTGATGTGTGACTTTCTTGTCTTTGCCGGCAAGAATAAACAGAGTGAAGAAGCATGTGCATTTTTTGCCTGAAGTAAATGGGAGCACATATGGGGAATGCAATGGAAAGTTGCATGATGGAGTACTAAAACCATGGATATTGTAGTTGCATAATTATTTTTTGATGTTTTATGTATTTGAAGTGCTTGAAATGATAGAGTAGTACTATCCATGTTAGCCTTATTCTTGCCTGGTTTGGATATGCCCCCCTTAGCATCACGTTCAAAACTTCTCCTTTTGTAGATGCCATTATCTTTTTGTACTATAAACCATTTATTCATAAAGAAAATGATGAGACTATTTTTTCTTTGATATTACTGGAGTGAGTAAAGTATAATTCTGCTGAAATTAGTGGAGCTTACAGTGTAACAGGAACTTGAGGAAAGACTTGTTGGTTATTGTTACCCAGGGGAACAGAATCTGCTCTGTTGATTTACTTAGACTGCAAGTTTTGGGAGGTGGGAAAGACCTTCCTTTTGCTATAAGTGTGTAGAGCACCGGGGGAAAGGTGATGGCAAAGGAGGCCACATGAAGAATAAGGAGGTAATTGGTGACAGCCAACATGGTTTCACTAAAGGCAAATCATGCCTGACAAATCTGGTCGCCTTCTGTGATGGAGTTACACGAGGGGTAGAAGAGAAAATTGCAACTGACATAATCTGCCTGGACTTGTGCAAAGCATTTGACACTGTCCCATGACATCCTGGTCTCTGAACTGGAGAGACATGGATTTGATAGATCAACCATTTGGTGAGTAAAAAATTGGCTGGATGGTCACAGCCAGGGAATTGCAGTCCATGTCTCAATGTCCCAGTGGAAAGCAGTGACGTGTGGCATTCCTCAGGGGTTGGTATTTGAACCAGCACTTTTTAACGTCTTTGTTGACACCATGGACAGTGGGATCGAGTGCACTCTCGGCAAGTTTGACAGCAACATGGAGCTATGTGGTGTGGTTGACACACTGGAGGGAAGGGATGGCATCTGGAGGGACCTTGAGAGGTTTGAGAGGTGAGTCTGTGCAATTCTCATCAAGCTCAACAAGGTGGAGTGCGAGGTCCTGCAGTTGGGTTGGGGCAATCCCAAGCACAAGGGAAGACTGGGTGTAGAATGGATCAAGTCTAGCCCTGAACACAAGGACTTGGGGATATTTGTGAACAAAAAGCTCAGCACGCACTTGCAGCCCAGAAAGCGAATGGTGTCCTGTGCTGCATCTAAAGCAGCGTGGCCAGCACTGGGAGGGAGTTGATTCTCCCTCTCTGCTCTTGTCAGATAGTGTCCATCTGAAGTGCTGCATCCAGCTCTGGGACCAACACAAGAAACACCTTGACCTGTTGGAATGAGCCAAGAGGAGGACCATGAAGATGATCAAAGGGCTGGAGCAGCCCTCCTATGAGGACAGGCTGAGGGAATTGAAGTTGTTCAGCCTAGGAAAAAGAAGGCTCTGGGGAGACCTCATAACAACCTTCCAGTACCTAAAGGCGACCTACAAGAGAGCTGGAAGGGGACTTTGCACAAGAGCATGCTGTGATAGGACAAGGGGCAATGGCCTTTAGCTGAAGGAGAGTTGGTTTAGGCTAGATAGTAGGAAGAGATGCTTACCATAAGGGTGGTGAGGCACTGGAACAGATTGCCCAGAGAAGCTGTGGATGCTCTGTCCCTGGAGGTGTTCAAGGTCAGACTGGATGGAACTTTGAGTGAAATAGTCTAGTGAAAGGTGTCCCTGCCCATGGTGGGGGTGTTGGAATTAGATGATCTTGAAGGTGCTTCCAATCCTAACCATTCTGTGATTCTATGATTCTGTTTCTAGAGCCTCGGTCTCACAGAATTGGCCTGCCTGTGGCCACACCCTTTCATGGTGCATCCATATCATGACCCGTAGTGGCAGCTTGTACAATAGCCATAGCTGATGGTATAGCTGCTGTACAGGGATAGTAAATGTTGCAGGAGGTGGAGGAGAGAAGCAATGGATGTTGCTTTTTGGCAGAATTTACTGCAGCATTACTTCAGACAGAACTTGGGGCACTTATGTTACTAAAGAGTCAGCTGTGCTAATAGGAGAGAATAGTAAGTTCCTGACTTGTATTTTCGTTAATGTTTCAGTGAATCTGAAGCAAAAGGAAGTTTTAGCCTTCTGGAATAAACTGCTACTGAATTCCCTTTGCTTTATTTTGAAATAATATGCTGACATTTCTCACTTCCTGCTGAAGTGTTTATATACTGTCAGATAATTTCTTGGTTCTCTCTTGGAAGCTAGTACAGTTTACTGAGGAGCTGAAGCATTCATTACATCTTTTATGTGTCTCAGAAGAGTATTACGAAGTTCAATTAACATTTGAGAAGTGTTTTGCAATCCTCAGATGGCAAGTACAGTGGAAGCATACAAAATGGTTATTATCCATTGAGTGCATGATTTTTGCTGTGTATCTATCTTTCATCAAGTTACTCCTAGGTAGAAGTGTTCTTTTCTTGGTTAGAAGGCCACTTGAACTTGTGCATCAGTATTGTCTAGGAGGTGTGAGATTTTGATGCTCGTTGAAATCGCTTACAATTGAAGGAGAGTGGCAAATCATTGTTAAAGACTTCATTTATATAAAAAGCTTAACAATTCTCATCCCACATCTTGTAAGAACCTATGAAGTCATTGTGAAAATAAGCACAAAGGAAAGGAAGTCTAGGAAGCAGGAACCATGACCCTGCTATTGTGAGTGTTTCACCTGCCAGGCATGATTACCTTTGCAGTCCTTGCACCACTTCTAAGGTCGAGTAAGCAGAGTAATTAGAACATGAATTCAGAGATCAGGTTGTCCTCGTAAGTTTGTGCCTTGGTATGGCAGACTGGGGGAGGATGGGTTGCCAAAACCTTGACGTTTCATTAGTCCTGGAATGAATCATTTGCACAGAAGAAAGGCTGAAGTCAGTCTGCCCTCTTTGCATGAATATAGGTTTATTATACTCCAGTATTGTGAGACTGGTTGCAGAGCACCCCACAATTCATACTTTCCAACTTGGTCAGTCAGGAATCCCTTCTGATGGAGCTTCCTAAATGCAAGTGCCCAGGAGAACATTGGACTATCAACTGCTGAGTGAGGTTAGGGCATAAGCACAAAATAAAATGTAGGCAAAGGCATAGGGTCCTTCAGCTGTAATACAGAAGAGGTAATTGCAGCTGAGAATCTGTCTCTAATAAATAACTCAGCAAGCCAGTGGTTTATTTCTTCCCTTCCAGGTCCTTCTAGCAAAATTTTCCTTTCTTCATGAGCATGATAAGAGTGCAGCAACTTCCAGTATTGCTTTTCTTATGTCACCTGCTGTTATTCATGCCCATCCATAATTAAATTCCCCTTCTGCCAGGAACTGTAGACAGCGTCCCAGACCTGTAGGATGTACAGGAGGGATAGAGAACAGAGCAACAGTGGGGAGAAGTAGTAGAGGCAGAGTGGAAAATGCATTGAATCATTTGTAAAAGGCATTTCTCTCTCCCGAGGAAGCCTCTGCCTTTCTGTTTCCTGTGTCCATGCCGAGCCTCAAAATCCCTAACATGGGTGCCTCTGTTAAGTGCCCAAGTAAAATGAATCTAGACTTCAATTTTGTAAATTTCCAGGGGATAACTTGCCCATAAGAACATGTCATGACCTATGCCCTGGGATAAGAAAGCCACGGAGTTTTTCAGACTAAGGCAAGAGAAGTTTGACTTCAGTTATCTGTATCTATTTCTTGTCTTCTATGGCATTGTAACAATAAGGATCAGCTTTTTTCTCTATTGTGTGTAAACTGAGATAGGTTTTCAGGACTTGTGCCTTTTCAATACAGTTAGTACAATATTTTGAATTAATTCTGCTTTGTTTTCCTTTTAAGTTTGTAGTATAATAAAGTATAAACTTGTTCCTTTGAAGTAGACTCTGGTGCCTGTTGTCCCAGCCCTGGAGAGGGGGAAATCCTGAGCTGAGGCTAGGCAGTCAGTTTCCTTGTCAGACAGCTCCTTGCTGGTGGATGTGTCAAAATGCATTCAGATCCCAAGCCGTGCCCTCACTGCGTTGAGAGTCCACTAAAGCACCTGCCGATTCTGACAGGTGCACTTTGGAGGTGCCAGGGCTGATTCCTCACTTGGTACACATGGACCTAAATTTTCCTCATTACTTTTTTGTGGTGTTCTATAAGTAACACTAAAAATAAACCAAGGTATGTCAGTCACCATATCTGTCATCAGGTATTAGTGGATAATGTGTCTTCTCACCATAAATATCTTTCTATTTTAAACTGTTGATTTGAACTTTTCTTTGGTAGTATAGGAAAATATGAGTAGAGTAGCTTTATGTAACAGCAGAGGCTTTAACTTTTAAAAGAGTGAAAGGCTAATTTTGTCCCAATGTGCTATTAGAACTACCAAATATCTTCTGTTTAAAGAATTTGCTCATTCCATCTAATAGATATTTGCATGGCAGAGGCAATGAGGCATGACTACCAGATGTTTCCAGTCATCCTGGGAAACAGACTTGTGCCCCGAAGGCTGGAAGCCTTGCCGTTTTTTCAAAAGAGTCTCATTTTTAATCCCAGAACAGTGTTTAAGGATGTACAGGTATGGGTATTATCAATGTTCACTTTATGTGATTTTAATATAAAGATGGATCTATATTTCTATTTTGGCCTTAACTCCCACCTCCTACAAAGACCACCAAACTTTTGAGACTTATTTCTAGCATTAAGAGTAGAAGAAAGGGGAAAGAAGGGAGAGGAAAAGGGAAGAAGACCTACCTGCAGAGAGACATATTATGTATCCAGCTTGTCTTGCTTTGTATGGTCCTCCAGACTGAAGGAGGACCATAGAGATTGATCAACTCCCTTGCCTCCCTCTGAAATGTCGCTCTAGAAGGATGCTGTAAATGCAGTCAGAAGTCTATATTCCAGATTGAAACTGGGGGCACCAAAAAATAAGTGAACCCATCCTGATATAGCTAATTTATGTCTCAAACAATTTTACAAATGGAGAGCACAGGCTGCCTTCTCAGTCTGGCCATAATACTACTTTAATTTAGAATACTTTGTCCTTATGTCCAAGCAAGGCTTGGATATAATTTAGGACTCCAGGAGCTAAAGAGCAGTTCAGTTTTAAATTGCTTAACAGTGAAAATTTCAATAAATTACTTGCATCTTTTCCTGTCTCCTTCAAAAGTGACTTGTTCAGCCTAAATTTCTCAAGCCCACACAGAATCTCTGACACACACAGAGCAGAAATTCATTCTCTCAAAGAAGCTTACAGTTTAAAAAAATTACTTTAATTTCAGCTGTATACAAAACCTGACATTTTAAAATTTGCCAAGAAAGAATTTCCAGAAAAAAAAAAATTAACACAGCACAGTTTTACTTTCAAAACATTATTTTTTAAATCTATGTTTTATTTTTATTAGTCTCATCTGCTCTGATTGAAATTCTAAAAGGAAAAATTGAATCAAAATTAGTTTTCAGCACAGTCATGGTACTCTCTGAAAAGTTTTAGCAATCCCAGAATCTCCAGTTCACATACCAAGGACCTTTGTTTCTTTCTATCCCTCCCTACCACGAGGTTCACTGTGTCCTTCTCTGCATGGGATGATCTTCTAACTCAGCACTGTTGTATTGGGACTTGCTGTTGTTTCTCCCATTATATTCAAAGGGTTGGAATTACATTAATCAACCAAATGAAATAAGTATTCAAGTTCTGCCTTTCTCCAGTGCAGGTCCCAGAGCATATCTTATCCTCTGGCTTTTAGATGTTAGTACCTTCTCTGTGTCCCAGGGCAGCAGAATATTTAGGTGTGCATTAATAGCTAAGGAAAAAACAAACCAAAAACCCAAAACAAAATCTTTGTAAAATGTGGGCCACTGAATTTGAATTAGAGGGCTCAGACTTGACAGAGGCTTTCTCAGTGGCCAGTTCAGACGGGGTGAATTTCACTTCCTTGAACAGAGACAACCATTGCCATTAAAGATATCCTTTCAGGTGTTCACCTGGTGTGTCTTCAGAAAATCTTGTGTCATTGCCACCACATGGTGTCCTCATACAGTACAAGAATCCTGTCCTTGGGGCCTTAGGGTGTATTTAAACCTTGCCTTGCCTTGCCTTGCCTTGCCTTGCCTTGCCTTGCCTTGCCTTCCCCCTACATGGAAGAGTTTTTGTTATGAATACCATAATAATGAGCTATAATAATCCATGAGGAACTGTCAGTGAGCCTTCTCTGACTCCTATTTGTAACCTTGGGGTTTTTTATAGACAAGTATGGTATGCTAATGCTATTTCCTACTGTCTGAGAACCACCTACACCTATCTTTGTCCTTACACATTCATCAGAAATACACTGTCAGCTGTAAATAACAACAAAATTGAATTGTAGGCATTTTGTATTTCGCCCTGTCTTGCCTGAAAGACATTAACACCCCTCTGTACTTAATGTAATATTTTCAAATGTCGCTGTCTCTTCCTCCACCCATGCATCATGACTGCCAGTAGGCAACGCAGTTAAGGATAGAGTTCAATTATTTCCAAAGATATAGCACTATAATATTAGGTATGCAGATATTTTCTACAACAATTCAGATTCCTTCTTGTATGACAATCTGCTGTTTTTGGCCACTGTTTGACATCCACTACATATGCACTCTTAACAGTGACTTGTTGATCTCTAATTTGTTTTCTGATTAATCAGAGCTTCCTGAATGCTGGCATGCAAACAAGCACCCACGCCCATCATTTAGTTTGCCTCAGCATACATTACATGTACATGTAGTACTATCTGTGTGAATAGTTTCGTCAAAGGAAATGCATTTTCCCTATTCATAATTTTTGCAGTAAGGAAAGTATTTATGTTGGTTTGCTAAAGGTGCAACTACTTTTTGCTCAGCGTTGTCCTTTACCATGTCAAAGCAGAGTGAATTTGCTTAGCGTATCCTCATCTGCTGCTGCATTAGGAGAACTCCTGGGAAAAGGCACGAAAAGCCAGAGAGCCTTGGGGTTGTAAAAATATTTTTGTCAAGGAAACAAAGTGTAAAAACAGAAAAGCAAGCTCTTAGTTTCTTTTTTTTTTTTTTTTTTAAGAAGACTTAACACTTCCTTTCTTTTTTTTTTTTTTTTTTTTTTTTTCTTCTTTATCCCTATCTTACAGCTTAAGGAAAACTGGCATAGAACTGCTGGTCTTACCTAGTTTGGTTTCTCCTCAGGAAGAGAGTACTGTTTATTGCATGAGCAAAACCCCAGTGATGGATTAATCTTTAGTGTTATTTGAATTGCTCCCTGGATTGGATGAAAAAAATCGAATCTGTGGGCATGTTTTATGAATGTTAAGCAAGCTATGACCTTAGTTTATGAATTCCTGATTTGCAATTCAGCCACAGAGGTATTCATGCATTCACCTCCTATTTAAATTGCACGCTTTAGGTTAATTAAATCAGGACTACATCTAAAACCACCCAAGATACACAGTTCTTTATGTAGCTATATTCTTTATGCATTTAAACCAATTCTTCTAGCAGGCCTGTGGCAGTTACTGTCAGATAATATAGAATATAATATGTGATAACCACTGGGGACAGAATAAGATGTAAGTAGCACTGCAGCATTTATGAGTAACTGTTTCAAATGGTTTGTGTCACCATGCTCTAGTTAAGTTGAAAATCAGATGACTGGAAAACTGGCATGGGAAAAAGCGGTGAGTGAGGGATTTCCACAGGAAGAAGGACGGTGGAATTAGTTTGACTGCAAAGGTTGCAGTCTGCTTATACTTAACCTTATTTTGCTAAAATGGTATCCAATTGCCTAACATACAATAAGATGGTTTTTTATTAGTGAGTAAGATAATAAAAGAATAGTCCATTGTGAAGGTACTGCTCCTTTGGCACTGAATTCATATTCATGCTGAGTTTCCCAGAAACCTTGAAACTTTTTTCTGGTCTTAGGTGAAATTTTCATAGAATGGTAGAATATCTGAAGTTGGAAGGGACCCACAAGAACCATCAAAGTCCAGCTCCCGGCCCTGCACAGGACAACCCAAGAGTCACCCCATGTGACTGAAAATGTTGTCCAAACATTTCTTGAACTCTGTCAGGCTTGGTGCTATGACCACTTCCCTGGGGAGACTTTTTCAGTGCCCAATCACCCTGTGTGTGAAAAACCTTTTCCTAATATCCAGCTTAAACCTTCCCTGACACAGTTTCAGGCCATTCCCTTGGGTCCTATCACTGGCCACCAGAGAGAAGAGCTTGTCCCTTCTCTTCCCCTCACCTCATGAGGAAGTTGTAGATGGTGATGAGGTCTCCCCTGAGTCTCCTCCAGGATGATCAAACCAAGTGACCTCAGCTGTACCTCATATGGCTTCTCTTCAAGGCCCTTCACCATCTTATTGGCACTGCTTTGGATATTCTCTAAGAGCTTTATACTCTTCTTATGTATATTGTGGTACCCAGAACTGCCCTCAGCACTCGAGGTGAGGCTGCCCCAGTGCAGAGCAGAGCAGGACAATCCCCTCCCTTGCCCAGCTGGCAATGCTGTGCCTGATGCCCCCAGGACAGGGATGTCCCTCCTGGCTGCCAGGGCACTGCTGGCTCATGTTCAGCTCGCCATCCACCAGGACCCCCAGGGCCCTTTTCATGGCACTGCTTTCCAACATCTCATTCCCCAGTCTGTCTGTACATCCAGGGTTGCCCAATCCCAGGTGCAGAATCTGGTATTTGCCCTCGTTAAGCTTCATATCCCTAACACAGGAAGAACACCAGCCTGTTGGAGTGAGTTGAGAGTAGGGCCATCAAGTGGATTAAAGGCATGGAGCCGCTCTCTTCTGAGGAAAGGCTGTGAGAGTTGGGGTTGTTCAGCCTGGAGAAGTTTGTGGGGAGACCTAATTGTGGCCTTCCAATACATGAAAGGAGCCTACAAAAAAAAGCTGGAGAGGGACTTTTTACAAGAGCATGTACAAGAAAAGGGGGAATGGTTTCAAACTGAGAGAGAGCAGGTTTAGATTCGCTATTAAGAAAAAAATTCTTTACTGTGAGGGTGGTGAGACACTGAATGAGGCAGGTTGCCCAGAGAAGCTGTGGATGCCCCATCCCTGGAAGTGTTTAAGGCCAGGTTGGATGAAGCTCTGAGACACCTGGTCTAGTGAAAGGTGTCCTTGCCCATGGCAGAAGAGGTTAAATTTGATAGCTACACTTTGTGTCTATGTATTACTCAGTGCCTAAATTTTATTCTGGGAGACTTCCAGTTTTTAGAGGAAAGGAATGGTTTTAGAATTCTCCCCTATCATGCAATCATTTTAGTAGCCTAAAAAAGAAAATAATTGATATAAAATAATTTTTTTTCCATTTATTAAGGTGAGATTCTTTCAGCCTTTCTTGATCTGTGGACTTGAACGCAGGGTGGAAAGTTAAAGGGAGAAGATTTGGTTTTATTACGATGATGTTATTTGTATTTGATGTATTTGCTCTTTATTGTGATAGCTGAGCTCTTTTTTAAGTGAAAAACCTGTAAGTAGTTTACTGGTGAAAGTGTAAACCTGCTCCTTGAGTCATACCCTGGACCTGAGGCAATATAATGGCCCATTGCTCTGCCTGATGCTTTGGGTACGGCTGTGTCACAGGCAAGACTGGACCTCTCACTCTGGAGCAACTCTCTGGCCCTGCAGTGGCGTGTCTTCCTTGGGGACAGCTAACCCTTGGCTAGGGAGATCATAGGATCTTCAGCACTGCAGGCTTTTAAAAACCTGGAGAGTGGCTCGCCCATCTTTCATCAACAACTAATCCTGATTAGGAAGGCATAGAAGAGATGGCCTTCCAATTTTAGGGGAATTTTTAGGTTTTATTCCTCTATTCAGTCATTCTGAGTAGTACTCTCCGTAATTTCTAGTTTAATTTTTTTCATAACCGGAGGTAAAAGCGGGGTGTCTTGACAGCTTTTGGCTTAAATTCTTAATTATCACATCAGATGCCTAAAGGTTTTGTTATGTGAATTAAGATTTTAGAGAAGAATGAGGAGGGAAAGAAAAAGAAGACTCAATAGGCAGACTTTTGCTGTTGACAGTTCAGTCCTTCTGAAGATTTCAGGCCAAGGTTTGTTTGAGAACAGGATGGACTTGGTTCTGATACCTGGGGAAAAATTGCCTCATGGGAAAAAAATTGAGGAGGTTTCAATTCAGTTGAACGTGGTGACACCTGCAATCTCCTCACTGGTACATGAAAGACAAGTGCTGATAGCATGCCCCACCCTTTATGAAATCTTAAACAATGAGCTAAAAATATATGTCATATGTCTGACAGTATATAAACAAACATAATAAATTAATCAACGTATTTCTTACGTGCAAGCAATTTTCTTGGAGATCAAAAAGCTCTCTGCAGGCTAACTGACCTGTATATGGATATTGACCACTAATAGATTATTTGAGGGTTTGTTAAGCTTTATGTGGACATTAACTTTTTGCCATGTTTTGGCAAAATAATTGTAAGAGGAGAATGAAGTGCTGAATTCTAGGTAGGTGCAAAGAAAGGTGATGTTTGTGACAAGCAGAGTGTCATAAATTCAATATTTACAGTTTGTTTAATACGCCATAAATTAAGGAACAAAAGAAGGTCATCTTATGCTTGATTTCTGTAAAACATCTGCATAATTTTCTTTGAAGGTTGTGACATATTGAAAATGGGAAAGGGGAGACTTCCACATTGCCACAGCTAGCTGTTGTGCGTGGAGAGATAATATTTCATGGAAGAATATGTGTTATAGAAATGCTAGGTTATGTCAGGATCTGTGAAAGGAATATGGTCATCTGAATTAAGACTTAGTCGTGGACTTTGGCACTGACTTAAAGTTCATTTCAGCTATCCCCACTGACAGCTACCTGAGACTATTAAATAAAACAATTTGTATCCAGTTGCCATCTGTGAGCTGCTAGCAGCTTTTCTCTCAGCTGGGGCACTGGATAGGACAGTGGCATTCCCATTTTACCATTCCTAGAGTACACAAAGGGTCTGTAAACCTGGGTACGAACCTGGATCTCTTCACTTAAATCTGAATCCTCAAACTATGAAGCCACACTTGCTAATGTTCTATCTTGGCTGCCAATTCATTGTTAATATTCTTTTCCCAGAGGTTACACTCACTTAGCAATTTGTGAACAACAGCAAATCAGATAAAAAGGCAAAAGCTGCTTTCCAGAGTAATAACAACAAACAATAAAAAAGACCCAGACTTGCCAATACTATCTAGATAAGATCACTTTCAAAGTGAGAATTTACACCATACAATGAGTTCTTTTATTGAGGTGTTCTGAGAGGAACGTAATTACTACCCAAGTGACTGTAGGCAAGCTGATACCTGTGATACATCAAAGCGAATCAAAACTTCAGCCTCGTTGAAATGATATATTATTACATACAGTATTGTGCTGTAGTCTATGGAAAAAAATATTCGCTAACCTTACTCTAGATTAACTGTATGTTAACTGTAGAAAATATGTTAGTACTGTTGGAATGATGAAGTGGTTTCTCTTAACCTTTGGTCTAAAAACATCACAAAGGTCTGTATTTAAAACACTGTACCAACACAAGGTGAGCAATAGTTGCTGACTATTGAAAGTCAAAGGTAAATAGACTGATGAGGATCTGTGAAGAGTGAGAGATGAATACACAAAAAATAAATCTACAACAGAGAATTGTAAGGCTGGAAGGAACCTTGAGAACATACTGGGTTCTTCTCCAGTCCCAAGATAGAACTAAATATGCAAAATACACTTCTCGCAAATGTTTGTCTATCCCCTCAATGCTGGGAGGAGGTTTCTGCTCCAAACAACAGGGTTCTGGAAACATTTTCCAAGAGCAGTAAAGGGATTGAGATGCTAGATACTGTCAGGATTTGATCTCCGCCAAACTTGACCAGGTGTCCCTTTGAAAGGGATCTGTGGGATAACAGCTAGTGCTAAGAGGAGACTGGAACTGATCTCTGAAAAAAGTCTGTATCTTCTCTGTATTCTTAGGAGGAGCTGAGTATTCTGCCAGGAATAATATTTCATTTGATTCTGGATCATGCAGGCCCAAACTAGCTAACTGTAAATTTGTTTGCAGAGTAGGTTTAAGCAAGATGTTCCAGTGGAAATCATGAGGGAACACTCCTGGGCTCAGTCTTAGCTGCTCCTGCCCTTTGACAGGAATATAAGGAGGAAAAGAGACAGAGAAACTAGAACTAGACTAGAAGAAAGATGGAGAGGATGGAGCCATTGTCTAGGGCAGACAAACTTCTTGTGTGGGGGATTGAGTAAAAGCATGAGTGTGAATCCAGCTCCCTCCATCCCCAATGACTCTGTCCCTCTCCCTCATCAGCAGCCAGTCTGACCTTCCAGGACCTTGGCATGGACAGAGGATGTATCCAGGCTATGACCATTGGTTTCTGCCCTGTTGCTTTAGGGAACTCCTTATATCACTTCTGCTGAGCCATCGCTTCCTGCTTGTAAGCAATCACCATGAGAGCTGGCAGACTGTGCCCACCTAGTTGGCCCAGGGAAAACTTGCCATGATGGCTTGGTGCCACCAGGAAACCTCCCATGCCTTTTTCTTTTCTCCATGGGCCATACCAAGTCCTGATGGCACATGACCACCTCTCAAGTGCCTCCAAAATAATATTAGATTGAATATTCTAGAAATTATGCCCCTACTTTTCTCCCCTTCATCCCTGATAACGTGACGTTCAAAGACGAGGAAAACGTGCATGGCTCTGTTAGAGCTGAAATATGGGGTTTTTTAGCAGATGTCTAACCATATTAGATGCTGGTTCTTGTTCAGTTTAAACTGCAATCCAGATTTCCTGATATGCCACATCTCCAAATTAGATATTGTGTTACATATCTCAGGGGTGAAATAAAGATGTTTGCAGAATAAAACTGTCAAAGAATGTTAGCTTTCTTAGCAGTAACATAAATGAAAAGCAAGCTGTTTTGAGTGTATGCAAGACATTACATTTGGTGAATGCAGATAAAAGGATAGTTTTTATGCAATGACAGCCCTAGATCAAGGAACTGAAACAGATAAGTGATAACCATACAAAAAACATCAGGTTCCTTGGTATTAAGACAACATTAATTTCATCTTGCATAAACAAGCAGAACTGAAGGAAGTAAAATATTAAAGAAAGACTGGTAGAGTGCTGAAAATCATGTAATATAATATTTTGTGTAGATTTACTTTGTAGTATTCAATTGCTCTTTACAATGTCCTACCTCAGTTTGCATCAAATTCTATCACCAAATAAGAGTACTTTGAATAGGTTCACACTCCTTTCATTCATACACAGGCAAAAACATAATTTATGTAGAGCTTAGGTTGGAAACATTTCTAAACAGTTTAAGTTGTGATATGTTTAAATATATTTACAGGCTATTGTAATTAACTTATCTGAAACCAGAAAGAAAAAAATGAGAGAATGTATTATTAGATAAGTGAATCTAGACATGATAAGATATAAAAACATGTGTTTGGGTGAGCTAGGAACTGTAATATTCCCACGTAGAACCTTCCCAAATCTTCACCTGGTTTAAAGGCTGCAATCCTGTTCACTAAGTACTTCAGAGGTTGTCTTCAATTTTTCTTCATTCATCACTGATGAAATGACCTCCTTTGGAAGAAATCTTCACTTTCCTCATAGTGACACTGTGCAAAACCTACAAGATACCTGGGTATCTTTAATGTTTGTTGATCTAAATTAATTTACACTATACTGATTTTTAAAACTCTGACTCTTTTATCTTCCACTCCTTGATGGTCTTGCTGTAAGAGAATATTAAGGCAAGAAATGGTGGTAGGAATCTGGGGAGATGATGGGAAAAGATCAGGTTTGTAGCCCCAATTTATTTTGTGAACTCGTTCTCCCAGTTTGCAAAGAAAGGTTTTAGCTCTATGTTCAAAGCAGGAAGGATGAGAACCATGAGTTGGGATGGAAAGCAGAAGTGTGTTTGTACCCTGTGGCGCTCTGCCAGTGCAGAGCACTCCATCATGTTTGCTTTAAACTGGCTTGGGTGCAGGAGCACTGCAGCCACAGGAGCAGTGCAGGGCAACTACTGTGCTATTTCCTTTCTACTTCTGGCCTGGGGGGACAGCCTTGTGCCCTGCCAATGATCTTCCCAGCAGCATTCCCACAGCACCATCTGAAGTGGGATCAGAATCAAGAGGGACTTTCACATTATTGTCTTGCAGTGGGAAGATAGCTGGGACTCCTTGAAAGTTAATTACATGGCAGAAAGGATTGATGAGAGACATGCTGGTGTTTTCCTTTGAGTTTCCTGTGGAGATGGTGCTTAGGAACTTAATGGAGGCCTTTCAAAGTGTTATCTTCTGTCAATACTTCTTCCTACCTTCAGTGCTTCTCATTCGATTGTAATCCCAAAGACCACTGAAGTCCATTGCAGGATTCCACTGGCCTGTGGGGGTTTGGGACTATATTCTAGCATATAATTTATCTTCAACTGCACTGGAAATGGTCAAACATGAGCATAAGTTAGGCCATGTCTCAAGCTGAGCCACTTTTCATTCAAATAAAATGTTTTGAAAGTGGATAAATGACAACATTTTTTAAAAAAGAATCTGAATGCATTTGACATTCTCAATGAATTTAGCACAGCTAACAGCTATTCTGAGAGTGTTGTGCTTTTTATCTTCTACCTTCATGAGTTGCTTGGGCCAGTGACAGTCCATCCTTCCAGCTTTTGAGCAACATGATTAAGCCAAACGTGCAACTTATTACTTAATTCCTCCCAAAAATTGGTTCATTGTGAGCTACAAAATTTGAAGTGTTGGATCCCAGCTGTCACAGCTCAGCATCTTCATGTAATATTTGTTAGAAATGACAGCCTTATGACAACTGTTAAGGTAGTAGCTATGAGAAATCAACTAATGTTGTTGTCAAGTATATCAGCAAGATCACTACTGCTGGTTACAGTTCACAGTCCCCACACTAATTTTGGAACATGAGGAACAATACTTTTAGGGTTAAAAATGCTTCAAATAGGTATACGGGTCAGAGTCTCATCTGCTTTTCATTCATTGGCTTCTCTGAGAAGCCACTCTTTAACTTTCAATGTGGCACTGAAAGATACGCTCAGTGAAAAGGCAGATTTATCAAAGTGAGGGAAGGCAGTTGTTGCCGAGAGATAAATTCATTGTTTCTGAAGATCCTGACTACGCCTCTGACTGTGTGACTCTGGTGAGACTCTAACTGTGTGGGGTTATTCTGTGGAAAGCAGGGGACCAGCTAAATGATGAAGAGCAGTAACAGATCAATTCTTAACAATGAAGTTCCATAAATATGCTTTTTTTTGCTGTAGGAAACGGTCTGTGCTTAAGGTGGCTGTCTAGAAAATGGAGTACTTTAAAGAAAATTGTTGTCCCATGATCAAGGAGAGCTGTCAAAACCACTTGGCAAACAAACACACAAAGTAATTAATGCCGGAGATATTTATGTGTTATTCCTAAGGAGGAAAAAAAAGTCATGTTGAGTGTATTTGAGAGTCTAGCACAAGTTGCTACACAAGTTTTGTGAGGCAGAAGGGATGGGATGTAAAGAGCTCCTAAATTGGGCTCTGAAATAATATTTCCCTGTCACTAAGAACATAATAAATGTGCTTCTCTTCTTTGGTCAGTCAGATCCACTCTAGAACAAAGCTCTTTCAATGTATTTTATGTGGTTTTGGGTTTTCCTTCTAGTGTGGCTAATCATCTCCATTGCCCGCGAACTTCACCACCTCAAGGGTTGTACTTGTTGGGATTTACTGTCACACATCTTTTCTTAGAAAGCCATCTAATGAATGGAAGCAAAGAAGCAACTACAGATTAGGGTTTCTTTTATCGCCTTATCTACAGCTTTCTATGTGCTAAATCAGAATTTCTCCCAAGAGTCCTACCTTGTTGTGTATGATTTTTCTGTAACCTACTACCTTCTTCTTCCTTCTGGCTTTGCCCTCTAGCTTAAGAAATATCCAAATTGAACCCGAGGTGTCTAGTCAGGCTCATGGTAATGACTGAGCAGCAGGATGAGCTCCAAGTCTCCTGGAAGGAACAGCAGGGCAAGCCAGTCAAGAGTTTCTTAGCGGTAGGAGCATGCTGTCAGGGTTTAGACTCATCTCAAGGTGATGTGAGCTGCTCCTAGTGTGTTTTGGACATGGAGCAGCAAGGTGAGAAGGGGCACTTCAGTTTCCTCTATGCCCTTTAACTCTCTGTCTCCTTTGTTTTGCTTGAAAAAGAAATCGCAAAAGGAGCGACAGAGGTGAGAGCTATGGCCTTATCCCTGTTGTCTCCGTTGCAGTCAACCAATTTCATTCCAAGGTGTTTTTCCTGCTGTAAAAATCAGAGAGGAGGAGAGGAAAAGTAGCTGCACCGGTTTGTAAACACTGGTTTAATGTTTGCTTACTTGAGCACTTTGTCAAGAAGAAAGAAGCGCCTAACTCGCCGCTGAAGCGCGAGTGACTCTGAGCGCTGCGGGGCCGAGGCCCTGCCGCTCCCTCCCCACGCAGGGAGGCAGGCCGCGGAGACGGGGGTCCGGCAGCCTCAGCCCACAGGGCTCCTGGCCCTGCAGTGGCCATTCCAGCCCCGCAGTGGCCATTCCAGCCCGCAGTGGCCATTCCAGCCCGCAGTGGCCATTCCAGCCCCAAGGGGTGGCAATCGCTGCCCCGCTCCGCCCCCCCCGCCTGCACCGAGCACCTGCACAGAGGGCTCTGCCTGCCGAAATCCTCCACAGCCAGCCAAGCCGGCGCTTAAAATGCGCCTTCCTCTGCACAAGCTGCCACCTTTCAGGTTTTAGAAAATTTCCTGAGTCTGATGTCGTGCTCTTTTCCATGCCAGAAATCTCAAGTAGAAGAAAGCAGCTGTTTACAGTGGCGAAAGCCAGGATGTTGTCTCAGAGACATTTACCTGGAGTCACATGGAAGTCCTGAGGCCTTTGTAGGTTTTAGTCTGGTGCAGGATTTGCCCATCTCGCTCAGTTTTCATTTCCATATTTGTTCCTGAGGTATGAAAAAATAAATAATCTCAGCAAATGAAAGGGTGTGTGTGTGGAGAACAGTGTTGTTAGTGAAGCTAAGAGTTCATGCATTGCCATGGAAACATTCACATCCTAGCAACAGCTTATTGATAGCAAGATGACATGGAAAGACAAGAGCTGATGCCTTTGACTCATGGGAAAACAAGCTATCCTGCATTTCTATTTCTCTACCTTCTTTTCTTTTCCAAGAGTGTAATAGTGCTTTAACATAAAAATCCCTAATGGACATTTTTTTTCATAATTGTGTGTGGTTTTGTGTTGAAACATTACTTGCTAAGAAAAGTTGATACAGTTGAATTATTATAGTTGTCTATCTGTCAAAAAAATTTAAAAAGTTAAAATACAGCAAAGAGACACAAAGGCATTAAACTAAATTTTTTTCCCTTTAGAAATATAGCAAGACATTTTTTGAGTAACTGAAAACATGTAGAAGGTCAATTCAGTGTTTTCTGTCCATCTCTGCACTTCCCAGAATATTTGCTACAGCTGAAATCATTAAGATGTCACTTGGTGGGGTACAAGGTGGAATCATTTGTGATGTGGTCTACATTCCTCATGATGCCCAAGGAGTGCCCGTGCTGGGAAGATCTGAAAGTATTTGTGTGCCTTTAGGTTCAGGTGGGCAGAGCAGCACTCAGGTGCATTTGCTGAGGAGGTGCATCTCCTTTATTTTCCTGATAATATTGTGGTGCAAGAAGCTTTACCCCAGTGAAGAGAGAGTACCACAGAAGTCACCGTGTGTGGAGGGACATATCTTTGAGAGCAAGGATCAGACTGTTGTTAGCACGATTATTATTGCTGTTAAGTACAGTAGCATTGTGGAGTCCCAGCTGTAAAGCATGATTGAAATGTGACTTGTTCCACACAGATGCGGGAGGTGTTTAGGAACTTATGATTAATTTGTTTGCCATTGTGAGTATTCATTGCTAAGAAGAAAACCCAACAGTTCCTTTATTAATTTTGTGTTTGTGTGTGTGTGTGTTGTAGGTGTATAATTGTTGGAAATGTTTCTGTCAAAGCAGGTATTCCAATAACCATTTTGGAAAATCAAGAAATGTATGATGTTGTTTTGTACATAGCGTCACTGCAGGGTAAACATTTGTTTAAGAGCTTTCCTGTACTGGGTCTCTATAAAGGACTCCCTGAACATTACATTTATTGTGAGAATAACAGTGAATCATAATATTTTTACAGCTAATAAAATCCACTGTTCACAAATGTGACCCTTTACCTATACATGAATTAAAAATGGAGCTAATGAAATATCCCAATAGAAATTAGTGATGTTTACAAACCCTGAGTTATAAACCCTGCTTATTTACTACCTATTTTGATTTTAAAAAAATTAGACTTTTGTGCACTTTTTGTTCTTTTAGCAATATTTTATCCTTGGAAAATCACCAAGGACTGCTTGGGTGATCAACAAGCAGGCTGATGTTTTGATACTACCATTGCATTAGGTTTGCAATAAATGAGGAAAGTAGTGCTGTGGAGCCATTGGGGGAGCAGTTAGGAATGTGTGGAGAGGAAGAATACAATATTGCCCGCAATACAGCTGGAGATTTTCATGCCTGCTGTTAAAGTGCAGGATTTCTAGAGAGAGAGAGAGAGAGAGAGAAAGAGAGAGAGGGAGAAGCAGACTCTAGAAAAGGATGATGATAATTAAAGCTGGACATAGATGGACCCTATACTGTGGTCATTGTTTTCACCCTAACAGAAACAGCACTTGAGCTAACTTGGTACCTCCTGTTCTGATCTGGAGTTCCTTCAGTGCCAACACTGCTGTGTTGCTGCATTTCCAGAGCAGGATTTATGTGAATTACAAAGCAGAGGACTCTGATCAGCTGCTTACTTACTTCCCAATAGTAAGCCATAAATCAAGTAATCCTGAGAGCAGGAGCTAGACTTGCCAGCCTCTTCTCAATTGGCACTGACTTTTGTATGGTCTCTCTGGGGCCCCTGGATATCATTTCAGCTCCAGATTTGAGAAGGGTGGAAGATATAGAGTGGGAATTGCCCTAAAGGACTACAGTGGAGCCTCCTGCATTTCCTCAGCGCTTGCAAAGCAGCACACACCGTGAGTGGTGGACCAGGGTCTGCCATGATTTTTACTCAAACATTCTTTTTCCCACTCCCTGTTCTTGGATGAATTCTTAGAGTTAGGGGCAAGGAAGGCCATGGTAAAGGCCTGTCAAGGTTAAGGGCAGGTGTGCCATGTGTTTGTGTGAATCTGTGTAACAGCATGTCATTAGGTAGCTTAGGTGAAAATGCTTTTTCCCTCCACTGAACCCTTTGGAGTCTTTATAGATTTGAAAAGATATGTGTTTTGGAGAGGAGCAGGCAGGCAGGGAATAGCTGCAAATTTTGCTTCTCTCTCTCCAAAGAAGAGTGAGGAAATAGTTCTGCATGTTGAGATTCATGATTTCTCCCTTTTTACTGAAGAATAATATGAAGAAGTTCAATTCAGGCTTTTCAAGAAATGTGATCAATGGTATTAACTTTCTTGCAGGAGCTGGGGGAATATTAACTTTTTGGATAGAAGTAATTTTTGAATTCTAATAATTTACATTAATTCAGGGCCTGTGGTACATAACTAATGCTCTGCTCTCCTGATTTCTCTTGGTTGACTTCTTGACTGATGCACTGACTGATTTGGGAAAATGTCCTTTTCCTTTCTTTAGTTAGAGGTGTGTTACCTGTTAATAGAAGATTGATTAGTCACCACTAGCACCTGGGAATGCCTTTATTTTTATTACTTCAGGCAAATATGTCTGCAGCTGGAGTCATAATTACATGCATTACTGAAACACTTTTTTTCTGTTCTTTTATTATATTTTGACAGAAAAGAAATGTCAAGGGAGTAGCACTCACTTTTTAGCTCTGAAACATTTACATCTGTTGTACATATTTGTCTCTACTTTGTCATGCTATCCTTTCAAATCTTCATTTTGCTGCCTTTTAGTTGGTGTCTTGCCACTGTTTCATGAATTAATGTCAAGGTTTTATACAAAGATTTCATGAAGAGCAGCTGCAGATTGTCTGCTCAAAAGCTGTAAACCATCTTTGTTCAGTTGCAAAGGCATGAAATCCACTGGAGCTTTAATGATTTATAGCAACTGCAAAGCTGGTCAATCCCTCTAAGATTTCACTCCTGGCACACATTTTTTACTGTCAGACACCAGTGCAGTGTCTATCCTGTGTGACAGAAGTAAATGGCATTAGTAAAGGTTACACATGACTTCAGGATTAGTGTAAGTATTTTAAGTCTGTTTTTCTGGTGTTTACTCTGATATGTATCAAACAACTGGGAAGAAAAGATAAAAACTGGGAATGCCAAAAAGAAATTCTGAATTTTTGCAATATAGGAGTAACATTTCTGTCTATTTGGGTTATTTTTTGGGCAACAGCTGAGGACCAATCTCATCTGCAAGCATTTGTAAATGCCTGACATACAAAGCAAAAATTAATCTGGGCTTGTACCAATTTTTTAATGAAGGTAGAGTTTTTCCCATCATCAGCAATAATTTCCATATTCAAAGATGTGTTTTAAGAGGAAAGCTCACTGTTACAAAAAGTACAGAGCTAATTAAAAGAATCCAGTTGTAAGGGGGTATAGGACAATCTGTCACAGGAGTTATGACAGTAAACAACAGCTAAGTAGCTGTCAGTGAATCCCAGTTGTAAGAATTAAGTCATGTATGGCACTGTTTCATCTCAGCTGTACTGAGAAGCTGATGAGAAGAACTCCATGTACCATGTCATTTCTTTGAGGTGTTACGTTACTTGTAATTGAGAAATTCTCTGAGGGAATGACTTACCGTCCCTAAGTGATGCTGATGCTTTGGGTGTCACATTTCCCATAAAGTTACTACTGAACCATAGCCCCATTGGGATGCTAGGAGACACTGTGTTGCTTTGAAGAATTGTCATACAAGGCACAGACTTCAGGATCCTGCTTTTTTCTTGTCCTTGTAAGTGCTGCTGTCCCTTTTATAAGAAGCAGGCATTGTTCTGAGATTTCTGCATGCATAACCATGCTTTTTTCCCCTAATATAGCCTTGCAATTGAGGTTGACCACTGAATTGCTGCTAGTTCTTCTTTTCTAACTTCTTTCTCGTCTGCAGTTTGGAAAAACACTTCAGAAAGGAATTGTGGCTAGCCTACTATCCCCAATCCTACAGGGCTTAAGATCATGATATGTGCAATATATAAACAATTCACAGTATCTGAACTGAATGAAAACATGCCACACACTCTATTAACAGATTCTTCACTCCCTCAAGTTCAATTGTTTTACATTTTCTTAGGCTCTTTCTACTGAAGCTGGGAAAATAGCTGTTCGTTACAGGCTATTTTAATAAGGTTCTTTTCCTCTTTGCAGCATGCCTTCAAAATGGCCATTTTCTTAGCTGTGCTAATTGCTGAATATTTAATTTTAGTCTAGGGCCCACCACTGAAATCAGCTCAACCAAGTCCATTTGGCTCAACCAAGATAGCACATTACTTCATGGTACATTGGGCCATTTCTCTGCAACATATACTTTTCAAATTGCATCTCGTGAATGAAAATTCTGGGTCAGGTTCTTGGCAATGGCAGAGAAAACCCTACTCAACTGAGAGGAAAGCAGGAATAAAAAGGGGTATGGACAGAAACTGTGAACAATTTTATCTCCTACTGTTTTTTTCTTACTGTTTGTTTTATACAAGGAACCTAACAATTAATGACATCCATGAAGCATTACAGGGTTTCTTAGCTTCGTATTTCCTGCTTTCCCTCTTTCCTCTGGTATTACCACCTCAGCCAAGCAAGGCTCAGTGTTGTTCAAAGGTTGTTTTCCCCAACCTCACACTTCCCTACCTTCTTCCAGGAAAGGTGCACTAGGTCTGTGAGCAACTTCAGAGGGGTTGTAAGATGGAAGGAAGAGGCAACAGGAAGGTTCAAGGACATGGAGAAACCTTATGCCTAGCAAGAAGATGTAAAAAGAGGGTGGCATGTGAAGGACTGGCTACACAGAAGTCCTGTCATCAGAAAAGAGGACAGTGTTAAAGAGGATAGGGGAGACCTCTTGCATGGCAATACAGCAAATGGAAGTGTGGGATGGAAGAGTTGAAGATGAGCTGTTATGGAGGAGGGTGAAGAGGAGAGCCCCTTGGACGAGATAGAAGCAGAGGACGAGGGTTGGACAGCACACAGGGAGCTGAAGGAATAAAATGAAGGAAAGCAGTGAGGCCCTGCTTATGCAACACTTGCTCAGCTTTCAGAAGCTGTGAAGAGTATGATCTTCTGGGACTGGGACACAAATGACATCTGACTGCTGTGGTTCCAGATGGCATGAAGGCTAACTGATTATAATCAAGTTTCCAAATAGTCCTTTTGCACACGGGATTTTAAATCCACTTACCTCAAGTATTCAAAGATGTGTGTCTAAGTTTCTTTTCTACAACCACATTATGCTGTTGAAAGTAAGTTGCTTTTTACCTTAACAGGAAGAGAACATGCAAGGAATGAGAAAACACAGGAAGTCAATCAGCATAAAAATCTGAGCAAATGCTCAGTGAACAGACATTTTTACACTCGGTGAGCAGACATTCTTGAGTAAAGCCTTTTTCATGCTTGTCATGACTAGTGAAAAAATAGAAAGAGAACTTAGATTTATTTTTTAATGTCTTTGGGACGTCTGAGAAAGTGCTATGGATTGATTCATTGGTATTTCATGCCTGGCTACTTAGAATAGCAATGATACACGTTTAAATTTAAGTAGATGAGAAATAGACGCAGGATTTTCTATTATAGGTTATTGTAATACTTCTTTCTAAGTTGCCATTTAGGTCTTTGTAGAATTGAAGTCTGAGATTTCTCTTATGAGTCAACTTGCTTTTTGATAAATCATTTCAAGAAATGAGGTGATTATCAGTTTTTAGTGTGAAGAAGTGCATTCAAATCTTATAGAATGTGAGGCCACAGAATGAAAATGGAAGGGAAGACTTGGGTTAAGTATACTTCAGTGTGAATTTCTGAGTCATTTTGGGTCAGGGGTCAGAATTTATTGTGTAACTGTATAATTTTGCACTTTACACGGACTCATAAAGCAAGAGATCACTTGCTTTATGTACATGCTCCTTGTTCTATGTACATGCAAATGCATTTGAAGATCTTGTTTTCCTCTTGGGCTTTGCTAAGTATGCATTCAAGGCCAGGGGAAGAAAACCTGATGCTAATGAAACCCCTTGCAGAGATTAAGCCTCGATCTAACACACACAGCCTCAAAATTGTAGTTTTTCCATATATGTATTTATGTATGTTCAGGGCATGGAGGGTGTATTCCTGTTAAAGCTTATGTAACTTGAGGGAATAATTTTTCAACTACAGTATTTTCCATGTATTGTTCTACCTCCACCCCAGAAAAAAGGTTAATTTGACCAAAGAAGTTAAAGTTGATTTTCCCCAAGATTTGAAATCAAAAGTGATGTGCAAATTAGGGTCCATATATTATCTTTATCCTTCAAGTATATGCACAGTTTAGATTATGAAGGAAAGATGCAGGCTTCAATATATGGCATGAAGGTTGGGGAGAGCATTTTTCTTAGTTCAGATATGTAAGCTCAAATTCCGTATTTTCCTCTGTAATAATGAGTCTTTTGATCTGTGGTTTAGGTTTAGTTCATTGTGGTAAGGGACTGAGTAGGAAACAGGGATTCCCATCCAAACAGAGCTTTCTTCCTCACAGCTTCTCCATGTCTAGTCCATCACTTTGCAGCTATTAAATAGTGAGATTAACTCAAGGCAGAAAACATTGCCATCCTGCAAAAGGAAGCACGGGGGTTTAATGCTTCTCAGATAAAGGAGAAAGAAAACTGCAAACTATAAGGCATAATACATAATACAGAAATTTATAGAAAATTTTTAGAATGTTATAGAAAGATCTAAATCAAATTTCACATGTTTTTCACTTCTGGGGCCACCTTATATTCCAAATCAGCAAAGGTCTTTTTCGCTACAAAATCTTCACAACAATCTCATCTGCCCCGAGTCCTGTGAATTTGGTACTGAGGATTTCTGTTTATTTGAATTTTAGCTTGTACTTAACACAGTTGGCCAGAGATGGTGCTGAGTGCTCGGATATTGCAGAGTGAAATGCAGTGGCAACTTGAACAGAAGTGATTTGGGACATTAATCATAGCTACACTCAGCTGCCATGAGTTATGACTTTGAGTGAATTTAAAATTAGAGAAAAATGCCCCACTTGTAATACTTAGCCAAACAGCAGCAAATAATATGATTTTAGAAAATGAGAAAATGGTTGGAAAGATGTAACCCAGGAACAAAGATTTATTTGTTTGGTGTATTTGCTGGTATTTTATTGCTCAGTGAAATAAAGGTAATATTCTGGAGGTGAATTCATATAGCCTTATCAGATAGGTAGTGGAAATGGAAATAAGCTGGATTTACTAGTAGCACCTGTGGGTTGCAGCTAATTTCTTACTGTCTTTTCTTAATTGCTCTCCTATTTTGTCTCTGTCCTTTATTCCAGTCTTTGTGAAAGTCTGTGCAATAGTGAGACAGTTACACCACATGAAGAGTTACACTGTAAGTGAAGGTCAAACGCTGGAACTCTGTCCTTTGTGATGAGTTCTTATCCAAAACCAACCCATTGTAGTCAGTGCCAGGTTTCACCGGGGTAAGGACCTTTAAGAGTTTCTGAGATGAGGCTGGAGAGCGAGCCTGCTTTTCCATGTGTACTGGTCTTTTGCAGCTCCTTCTCACCCGTGACTTTTTTTTCCCTCTAATAATAATTTTTCTGATTTATGTAAGTATAACTAGCATGTCAATACAAAGAACAAACAGTTGAAAAGTTCTGTTCACATGCTGTTTTTTTCACAGTCTTTATTCCATGTCTTTTGCTGCTACCTTTCTGGTGCTGGACCTAGGATGTTCATCTCATTTGTCAGTAACATGGACATGCTGGATGCAGCTGGAGTGTGTTCCAATAGATCAGGAAAGCCTTGTCCCCACTGAGCTCTTCATCAGTGGCTCTGATTGGCTCCAGGATGTCCTTCCTGCAGGGACAGGTATAAAAACCTGGAACAACATTATGTCCTGGTCCCCTGCCTGTCCACACAAGGGATTAGCCTGAGTGGGCCAGGATGCCTTCTGGCCTGTGTCAAAGCCAACTCGCCATGGAAAGCAGAGCACAGGGAGAACGTTGTGCATCTGAGTTTAGTCATGACAAAGCCTTAGCTTGCTGCTCAGTCCATGGTGTAGATATTACCTAAGCACAGATTACAGGGATGGTGCATTCCAATTTTTTTTCACAATTTCACATTTTTATGTCTGTCATGCCCTTACTGTGTAGCTGTCATCAGCCTTATTAACCTGCCTGCTTTTTAAAATCTGAAAATATATCCTTTTCCTTTGACCAAATTTGTGTATGGGAATTAGATTGGATTAGATTCCTGGACAGAATGTTGAGCTCAGCTGGTGCCACTGCCCTCCCTCATGCCCAAGGTGTATTTCGGCTGTGCATTTTCTTGCACACCCACCTCTACCCCATTTCAGTGCAAGGTAAATTGTTTGGAAGGCACCAGCAAGGACTCTTGGTTAACAACAGTTTTTTGTCTCTTTACATGCTCTGAGGAGCACTAGTGGAAGTCTGACATGCCCTTACTTTTAAGACCCCATTTTATAGCTACAGGAGTCGTCCTGTAAACACAGATTTTTCCAAAAGGCTGTGAAAGGCATGTGGGAGGATAAAATTATATTGTCATGCTGACTACAGATGCTATACAGATGCACAAGGCTACCCAGTTTTGTATTACTGGGAAAAGTGTTCAGGATGGAGGTGGGTAGAACGAATTGCTCCAGGGCAGTTTTGTGGCTTTTCCTTTTTTTGATATAAAGCCAGTACAGCTTCAACTCATGTTCCCAGGGGGTGATTAAGGCCTACGTCCCATGAAGGACCAGCAAGTTTATGGGAAGGTGTTTAAAGGAGCAGCTCAGGCTGGCTGTGCCCAGCGTTCTCCACTGTGATGAGGGAATGCCTGTGCTGGCACTCACAGCTTTTGCTGAGGAGCTGTGGCCAAGGGCAGAGTGACACACAGCTGCCCCCATGCCCGAGCACAGCATGGGCAGGTGAGCTCTAGGAGTCATGCTATAATTTCTGACTCTTGCTTACCACAGGACACTATGTGTGTGTGCCTGAGAGCACCTGTAAGAGATCCAAATTTGGTCATCTCCGGAGTAAACAAATGCATTCAGTGTCACATGCACAGAAATTAAGCGAAGTTCTTATTTTTTTAATGGAATCTGGTTTAGGCGTAGTTTAAATTGCTGCATCTGCTTTCAATTTTTTTTTTTTTTTTTTGTTGTTGTTGTTGTTAATCCTGTTTAGGGAGCTGTATGTAATAAAAATATTATTAAACTCCTTTATTATGCAATCTCAGAACCTGAAGTCAAAGCAATATTGGCCTCCACAGCCATGGATGGATATCCTACCTCCAAAACAAAACAATAATAATTCCTCATGTGGCTCGAAGAGTATTTGTATCAGTGAGATTTGTTTTCACAGCCTTTGCATAAAAAGACCTTTTGAACAAAAGTGTTTGAAAAACAGTTTCAATGTGGAGGAGAAATAACAACGTGTTGTGCAAAGCAGTATGATGTTTTAAAAACTATATTAGCTGCACAGAAGCTGAAAGAAAAAGTATGTTCTGCTTTTATATATTTTTAAAAAATAGTTTCTGAGTGGAATTAAAATCCAATTAGCTGCAAAATAAAATAGAAAAAACACTATTATCTTTTGCCCATGAGCCAGTTCCCAGAAAACTCACTGAATTCTCTCTTGTGTTATATTGTGAAGAGATTAAAACATGAAATACAAGGAAAGGCTGTCATTAGAGATGAACTAGATAATGAATGTCTGTTCCTGTATTTCCATGAGAATTGGTGGCTTTATCACCTCTCCCTTCTCAGCCCCTCTTCTACCCTTAATATATAAACCGCTTTTTGCGGCAGTTTGTACATAATTTAAAATTATCATGTTAAATACATAACATTGTTCTTAACTTATATTTAAAGTTCTCTGCCTCTGGTAAATTTCTGAAATAGAGCTTCTGCTTTCAACAACTCTTTTTTTTTTTTTTCAACAATAGCAGCTGGTAGAAAAAAAAGGATATTATTGCTTTTCACAAACTTTGTCACACTTTTAATATTTAAAATTTTTCCTTCATTCTTTATGGTTACTTGGAAACATTTTGCCTGTGTAACTCTGACATGAATTTAGATGGTGTCCTTCTGTGCCTACGAAAGGCTGAGAAATGGAGAGAATGTAGAGGGATGAATGAGGGCTTGTCAAGCTGGTGTAAGACAGTTCCTGGTAACATTGCAAACAGGTGAAAAAAAATCAGAGAGAGAGAAAAAATGAAGAAAATGAGAAGGTACAGGGGAGAACATTAGTAGGTGGCTGTAGTTGATTCCCAGTATGGATGCCACACTATCACAGTGCAGGATGATCTTTCAGGGATCAGCTGCATCTGTGTCTAGTTAATTGTTTCTTCAAGCAGTGTCCCTTAGTGTCCCTTTTATGGTGTAGTTTGTTTAGGAGGCAGAGAGCTGTGGCAAAAGCTAAAAAAGTAGTGCTGAAGGCTGGACAGGGCAGGCAGTGATTTACTGTAACACTGATCGTGTAGGGCCATGGTCTGGAAGACAGCAAAAGGGATACCTCAGCTCTTGGATAAATGGTATGAAATCTCTTATGTCCTGAAAGTGGGGAAGAATGTGAAGTTCTTAAACCACCACAGATTTTTTGTTAGGCTTTTGGCTTGTCCATGTGGGTGGTGTGGATTTTTTTGGCACAATGAAAGGAGAAATCCTAATGATTTAATGGACTAACCTGTCCTGCAGGAAGTCTGTGCTTAGAGCTGGTGGAGGAGAAGGGGAATTACCAGGCATTAGATATAAAGAGCATCCTGGTGCAGTTTGCATGTATAAGTTTTCATCCTGCCCAGTTTCCAGGAGTCTTTCTGCAGCACATAGTACAGGGATCACTGCAGGCAGCAGGAAATTGAACGTACAAGTTAATCACAGTTTACGTTACTGGGAAGACGAGTGAACTCTCACATTTCGTGAAATGTTTTCTCTCCAAGTCTTCAGCTTCACTAAAATCAGTAAGGTTTGTTGTATGAATTTAATTAACATGAAAATCTGAAGATATCACTTGGGTTAGGAAATAATTACTAGGAGCAATTCTACATCATCATTTATGCATGAGTGCCCCAAAAGGAGGAGCAGAGGGGCTCTGAATCACAAGTGGCTATATAATTGCTCTATCTACTTTTCTATGAACTTTCTACAACAGTTTCTGGAATTTTAAGTTGGCTTGTCTTAAAAATGAACATACCCAGGAGAAGGTCAACTCATAATAGTAAAATTCAGCAAAAATTCCTCGTGGTGTTAGAATATCTTATTCCGGAAGAACACATTAGGACTCAGACTAACATTATCTTTGAGATTTTCTGCAATTCTGTCCTTAAAATATCTCTCAGAAAATCAATAATTTTCTTAAGGAAAATATGCAGGTTTCAAAAATCAAATCTCTCTCTAGAGTGCCTAGTAGATGAGTGAAATATTCTTTCCAACATGTGGCAATACTAGTTTTATTAAACTTTCAAGCTCTATGCTTTCAAAATTTTCCTTTTTGGCTTTACATGACTCTGAGGTAGACAGTCTGCTGCACATTATAAACTGATATTTGCAGAATATAATAAGCATACATTGCACATCTGCTGATGAAAGCTTTCTGCAAAACACCATTAAAGGCTCCAGCATGTACTGTTCAGCAGAAGGGAGTGGGGAGCTTCCATCCCTGCTTCCCAGTTACTGGGATAAAACAGCAAAGCTGTACAAAAGTATGAAATAACACTGTATGAATCTCTATTCATGCCAAGTGGATTTGTTTGTTAGAGAGATTTGTGCTCCCACCATGGCTATTAAAAGGAAGGCCATAACCACTTGCAGTTACAGAAGCACTGGGCATTTTTTGCCGGAAAGAGCAGAATGCTCTTTCCAGTGTCTGCTCCAAATTTCAAAGTAAACAGTTCTCGGCTGCATGGCTGAAGTTTTGTGCTTTCACTTGCATGGAATATTCATTAAGCTGTCTGGGTAGATAGATTGTGCGTGTGGTCTTTTTCTGATCCATGAAGAGAGCTTGGGACTGTTTGGGGGCTGATTGATGTGCTTCTTTGTTTATGGACTTCACTGGAAGCTGTGCTCGCGGGACAGGTGTAGAGCATAGGATGTAAATCATTTACGGAGGCAGTATGTAAATGTGGGACCATCACAGTTCTCAATATGTAAAGCTTGATTAAACCGCTGATGCACACAAAAAATAGAACCACAGAACTAAAATCATGCCTCTCAAACTAAGCTGCTTAATTCAATTAACTCTTATTTTGACGGATATGAGGGGCCAAAACATTTTCAGAAGTCTAGTTAGGTGAATTAGTCCCTGAACTCAATACCTTCTCTGCAGACTATTAAAAAATGTATAAATTTTTCTCAGTCGATCGTTCCCAAAGAATCTATTTTGATCATTGATATCCATCATCTATGCTGTGCTGTTTTTTATTATTAGAGTCCTAAAGTTTATATTCATTACTTGGCTTTTTCAAAGACAAACCTAGCATGTGAACAGCTTGTAGCATGCTTTCTTTTAATATTCTGTAAGGTTTCCTTCATAGTCATTAATCAGGAAGTCACTGATTTTGCTAGCAAATGTTTATCTGTAAAGTAAAAAAAAACCAACTAAAGCTATATAGGCACAGGCAAACTCAACAACAATTAATTTGTCCAGTTTACAGACACAGGCAAACACTAGCCCCCCTACTCCACTGTTTATTATGCCCTTATCTGCAATATCACTCTGCAGTGTAGCATATTGAAATCACTTTTAAAACTTTCCTTTCAGCAATTCTTGAACATGAAATCAGATGAAAGGCCTCTCAGAATTAAAAAAAAAAAAAAAAAAGAGGAATGAAAAGAATGCGACTAATCAGAAGGATTGAAGTGGCCCTTTATTAAAAAGCAATACAGAACAGGTATTTTAATTGTCAATTGTAAATTTACATGCTGTCAAATTATACATATTGTGTATGCAGGGACAAAAGAGATGCAGAAAAAATTAAGAGGAACTTAGAAAAACAGTTACTATAAACTTTTCTAGATTGTTATGCTGTAAGAGATATGATATTGCATCCCAGTGTAATCTTAATTTGAGGCCCTCTTTAACTCCTCAGAATTTTCCTATCTTAGTACTTCCCCTTCATGTAGACAGATCCCTTAAAACAGATCACAGTCTGATTTTAATGACTCAGACATAGAAGATCCTGCCTCTGACAATTACTTAGACCTTGGAAATACTAGCAACTTTATATGAGTGGTCAGTGCAGCCTGTATTAAAAATGTTGATATGATCCTTGGGTGTCTAAATAGGTGAGCAGTGAAATTATTTTTATGTCAATATAGAGCACTGATGAGACTGGAATACTGAATCTAACCCTACGGTCCTCACTGTAAAAGGGCTTGGAAAATCTGGAGGGAATGCAGAAAAAAAACAAAGCCATGTATTTCTGGGATCCAGGGGAAATGCCTCTGAGAGTGGAGAGTTCTCAGTCTGCTAAAGGCAGTGAATTGTGATTCCTTCTTTGGGGTGTGTAAATATTTTCACTAAAGAAGATATGAGGATCTAAAATGCGACCTGCTATGGCCTACAAAGACACACTGTGAACTTGTGGCTGGAATCTGCATCCTGAAAAACTCAGAGCAGAACTTGAGCAAAATGAGAAATCCATTTTTGACTGTGACATTGCTCAGCAGGTAGGGCAAATGAGTGAGTCGAACATTAAAGACATACTGGTATACAATGCATTTTTTGAGGAAAGCTGATGGACAGCTGGACAACTACTTTAAACACAATATTTAAAATAAGTAAAAGGAAAATTACTCTAAAGAAATTCAGGATGTTTGCTTCTTAGATCATATTGACTTTGAAATATAGATTCTCAAACCCTAAGCTGCTTATAGAAAAGTTGTCCTTTTCAGCAAGCTAATTTATGGTTCATTATAATTTAGTCACTCTAGTTTCTTTACCAACATAAATATTATTATGACCAATACAAATCCTGTAAAGTGTTTTTGCATTATGAGGCATCAATCTGAACTTTACAGACTTCAAGAGAAAAAAATGCTATCAGTTAAGAAGTAGATTTTTCTGTTTCCTTCATATGGAAGTCAGTTTGTTAATAACAGAAGCTCATTTAACAATGATGAAAGAATATTAAGTAGCTTAAAAACTGCTGCAGGTCAGAGTTTTAGCTAGATCCATATGGCAGTTAACAATAAATCAGTTATTACTTTCCCCTCTGGTAGTTTTACACAAAGCAATAACTTGGACCAAATTAAAAGTCATTCAGGTGTCCAGGAGTAGAAAAGATGCAACCATTCTCATTCATCATTTTTGCCCTGAAGGCACCTCAAGTGCTTCTAGTAAGGGCTGTATAAAGTGAAGAAACAGCTCTGGAAGTTCCTGGGGCTAAGGTGACTGTACAGGGAAAGTGCTCCTACACTCCCGTGGATATAGGTAGAAGAGAGCATCTCCCCACACTACTGACCATCCTCTCCATTGCCACTGACTTCATTGACAGCAGGTTTTATTCCAAACATTCTCTGAAATCTTAGTGCTGAAGACCAGGTGTGGATCACTGTGGGGTTAGTTTTCTAAGTGTGATTAGTTGTCTGGCAGGCAGGATGTAAAATGTTACACCAAACTGTTTCAATCCACTTTTGCCCTGGTGTTGAGAGGTTTGGCCAGATCTGTGACAGTAATGCTGGAAGATGGAGCAATTGGTAAGAGTATTCTATGGAGTTTCATGTACTCACTAGATTCTGAAGAACAGAACTGGTTTTGTCTTCTGGTGGTTCATTTTTCTTTGTTTGTTTATTTTGTTTTGGTTTGTTTGGTTTGGGTTTTTTGTAGGGGTTTTTTTTTTTGTTTTGTTTTTTTTTTTCTTTTTAAAGGGGGGAAAAAGTAAACCCAAACAACCCAGAAATACAGATTACTATACAGATTAGACATTGGCTAAGTGTCTTGCAAATCTTAGAAACTAGAATAGCAACTGGTCTTCTTTCAGCAAGATGACAAGGAATAAAGCTTTGCCAGTGCTTTTCTTAGTTTGCAGCAAAGAACTCGTGAACCTAATGCCAACAACTTATGGAACGGAAGGAAGCCATTTAATCACTGCCAATGTGTCTATTTATTATGCAGGGTGTAGAAAGCATCTGTGAATTTTCTCATCATTGCCTTTGAAATTACCTGTTATAAAGTAAGCTGCACAATTACTTCTTAAGGTGATAAAGTGCTCAAAAACTCATATTATTTCTGGAAAATGGATCTTAAGAGTCTTCAGTCTTCCAGAAGGTTTTCTCCTATCTCACAAAATTACTTTATTAGAAGATCAATTAGCATTTATCAACTGTGTCTCATCATGATACTTTCAAGACTCTTCTGTTTAATGTCTAATGGCCACCACTGTCACCTTAATGAAAGTACATGGGTCACCGTGGTAGTAGACACCAAATGTAGTACAGCGAGTGTCATTATATGGTATTATTATGTAAATAAGTACTGTATAGTGCCTTTCAAATGCACTTCAAAAGAAGTTGGAGGAAAAGCTGATTGACTTGAGAAGAAAGTACAGTAATATGAGGCAGGAGTTTGAAATGTGTTGCTCTCGACATACGCATGTGTCAGTGTCTCGCAAATGTGCTGTCAGGTTGTCTAGGTGATGTTCTAGAGAAAAGGAACAGGGAGGTAAGAGTGCTATATCTCAAGTAAGTGTGATTATTTTGAAGAGATTACACTCTGATTCTAAGAGGATGTTCAGAGCAAACGTATTTGCTCATAGAATTTCGCTGTGAAAGCTCTCTGCAAAGTAATTCTATACAAGCTGCAAGGGACAGAATGCCTCTAAGCATGATTTTGTAGGGCATTTCGTCCCTGAAGTGAAAGTTAGCTCAACATAGTGTCTCATTTCAAACTATATCCAGAAGAATCTAATTAATTGAAGATAATGTTTTGACACCATATGTTTGATCTTGAATATTCAGCAATTATTTTTACTCAGACTCACCAAAGAGCTGAAGTGAAAAACCAATTATATTTTAGTGACACAGAACCACTCTCACCCAGTGACTTCCTTTAGTCGGTACCTAAGAGCTGAACTAATCTTGTGCTGGCTGTATACTTTTGACATTTTGCAGTGTTTGATGGGAAAGTGTTAAAACTCTAAAGCTGAGAAGGGTCAAGGTGAACCACAGCATGTGTTTATGTAGGTATAAATTCCAAGAAACCATTTCCAGAAGGAGAACAGAACTGGATATGTGTTTTACTGGTTTTCCATAAGATGGTAGATAACCCATGATAACTATTACTGCCTCAGCAACCACATGTTAGGGAATCATAGAATGGTTTGGGTTGGAAAGGACCTTAAATATCATCTAGTGCCAACTCACATTTTGAAACGTTGATTTTAATTAATTAATTTTTTAAAAATTATTTTTTAAAAAAATAATTAAAATGAAAATTAAATTAATTTCATTAATAGGTGGGTAACTCCTGGAATGCCAAATATTCTCTATATTCATCCTCCTTTCCTCTGTCCACAGATTTTATGCAATAAATAATAGTGTATGAAATATTTAATTGATTTTTTTTTCTCTGCAATGTTCTGTGGTCCTTAGGTTAGTGTTCTGAAAAACACAACCCCAAAGTATGGGCATGCAAAAGCTGTGCTGTGTAAGTAACAGCAACAAATGGAATGGTGATTATGACTCGGAAGGATTCATTTTTTAATATTTATCTTTGGGTATGATTCATCAATATTCTGTCTAATAAAAAAATTGCCTTGCATTTACATTAAAATCTCACTAAAATTATTTTTACACTGTCATTTAGCTTACCAGAAGTGGTATTTCCTATATGCCACCATTTTAGTGATGAAATTTACCCATTGTGATAATTCAGTGTGCTTGTTTGTTAAGATATGAAGTTTTACTTAAAAAAAACTTGGCCTTTGCTTCAGCAAAAGGGTTTGTTTGAGAAAGAAGGAGAATTTTTGTTAATTTTGTTAATCTGATAATTTCCCTAATTTAATTCATCTACATGGCATATGTTTTCAGTGCTTTCTTATAAATAGAAACTTTGATTTTTTTAATGTTTTTTTAAAAAATGTCTTTGAAGAACAGGACGCTTGTCAGTATTTATGATAAATTAAAGAGACTAGATTCTATTTTTTTTTTCTTCCAGTAAAAAACAAATTCAACAAAATATCTTCTGGTTTTGCTTCTATCTTTCAATGGAATCCCCATTTCCACTGTAAGTCTTCCAGCTGGAGAATGGTGCAAAGCATAATAATAAAATTGAAGCGTCATGATAGTAATGAAAACTCTGGAGTTTCTGAACTGCCCATTTATCATGAGAACTGTTACATCCTAGCACAATTCCTCAACAGTTCAGAGTTCAGCTTTCAGATGAGAAAATAAAACCGGGTGTGGAAGAGAGCTGATTTCAGTGTCTAAATCTGTAATACCCTTCTCTGAGACTCTGCCATCAGTTTCAGTGAAAATGAAAAGGGCTGGGTCCTGTGCTGACAGGAGAAAGCGAGAGCTCTGCCAAGTGTAAATGCTGAATTACAAAAGCCAAGGAAGCTCTTGAATGGTGTTTAAATATCTATCTAATTTTGGGACCAGGCAGTGAAAAGTATTTGAATTCATCCCAAGTATAATGGGTGCACACCTGTGTATTTTTTTTCTGAGGGCAGACTGGAACATCTTAATCATTTTATTTTGTTCAAAATGGTCTGTATACAAAAGTTATGCAGACAAATGACATGGCTGTCTTATCTGGAAATTGCACCCAACCAGCACACCTCCAACCTGTGGCCACTGTTTGAGCAGGGTAGCCAGTCTATTAAAAGGATTTCCAAATGGTATTTTCTCATGTTCTCCCTTCTTCCTCTTGGTGATTTCCCACTGTAGCAAGGAGCTAAGTAACAAAGGAATTAAGGGAAGAAAGGAGGCTCTGCAATGACCAAATGCTTCCCCTAGACTGTAACTTTGTAAGTGCCTCCGCTCCTGCTGTGCCTAGTGACCTCCAGCCTCTGTTCCCTCTTTCCTGGAAGGAGGACAGTGTAAAGAACAAGTTTCTGGGAAAATTCCCCCTACAGCTTGCTGCTCATATGCTGGTGGCACTTGATTTTGTACAAGAAGTGGCTGCCCTGTGATCTGGCTGTTGTCGTGCATTACTCCACTGCTCCAACCTGGTAGGACCAAGTAACATTGCTTTGTATTTTCTGTCCATCCTTTAACTTAAAATTTCCCTGGGGCATGGATTTGTTTTTTGAACGGCAGCCAAGAGGTTTGCAACACTTCAGGTAGGCAGTGTCCAATGTAACATAGAAAAACACCCTCCTCCACCTTCTCAGCATCACCAAAAAACCCCAGAACTTTAAGATGGTTCTCACAACTGCTGGAGCGTTGTCTGAGGAGTTCTGACCACATAAGAAAGCCTGTCTTGAGAAAGAGTTGTTTTCACTTTTCTGCCTCTTGGGCTAGATTCTGGGTACAACTTGACACACTGACTTTAAGCACTTCCAAATTTATTTTAGCAAGCTGTTTTGCCGGTGACAATGCTGCTTTCTGCTCAGACTTGCTATGAGCAATAAAGTGCACAGCACCATCTGAAAACAAAGTAAGATTCGTAACTGCTGCCAGAGCAGCAATTCCAAAAGCTTCACTGCAACTCTTTTTTTTTTTCTTCTTTTTGTTGTTGTTGACATTTTTTCTGTCTCTGGATGTGTGCATCAGAGGCAATTTAATGACTGTAGCATCTGCAACATAACTGAGAATGGGAGATATTCACCTTTACATCATTATGCTTTCTTTCTCATTAGCTAATCATGGCATAAAGCCATTCCTATTACAAGAGACTTTAAGAAGACGGAATTTAATTTTTTCAAGTTTTAAAATTTGAGAGATGTGATTAACTGTTGAGACAGCATTTTTAAACATTTAAATCGGCCTTGAGGAAAGAAGAAAAAGAAGAAAAAGTGCATATTTCTAGATATATCCTGTAGAAATGTCTTCTATTTTTCTGTATTCATGTTTCTCTTTTCCAAATAAATGTTTTAAACTTCTGATAGCAGAATGACTTGAAATCACTTGGGCAGGGATACACAGCAAATTCTCTTCATGCCTCTGATCAGTAAATTCTCTCATATAGGGAGGGGAGCTTTGAACTCTCTGAGTCTTGCCTTGTGGCCTGAAGCTGGTGGACTTTGCAAGTAACTGCAAAGTTTTCTGTGACTGAAAATATCTTGAGATTGTTTTCCCTCTGTACTTCCAGCCCATAGGAACAGACAGATTAGTTGAAATTCTAGCCTTTTCAGACCAGAAATTCTGTTTCAGTGCATTTGTAATTTAGCAACGCATTGAATGCTTTTGAAATTATGGAAATGTTTCTTCTGAGAAGGTAATAAAATCAGAATCTCTATCTCTGAAATAATTTATTTTTTAAGTTAAAATGTTCACGCTTAAAGTAAAAAGCTGAAATTTAAAAAAAATAAAAAAAAGAAGGAACCTGTTCTGTTCTTTCTGATCTTTGATTAAACCCAGACATTTTGTTCCTCAATTGTATCTTTAATGTCTGTACTGGAAATTGAATGATTTCTGCAGCTATTCTGTGTGGCATTTGGTGTTGTGAAAATCCAGTTTCTTTTGTGAGATGATCATAAATATCACTGTAGCTGCACTTTAAAATGTCAAATAATTAAATTATGGGGAAGATGAAACATTTTGCTGTATATATTATATTCTGAAGTTTAGTGAATATGTTCATGGGTTCAAAAAAATAATGGAGATTGTTTCTAAAACAGTGTTGTGGAAATCCTACACTAATTGCTTATTATTTTAGGCTACATGTCCCTTGAAAAGGTGTTGAAAAACAATGTGAATCACAAGTTTTGGTTTTTGTGTAGAATACTCTTGATCCCAGTTTTTGTTGGCCTTTCTTTATGCTCAGAAAAGAACATAACAAAAACCAGTGTTTTTTTTTCCTCCTTTCAGTGAAGTGTCTGCTTTAGTCCCAGTTTCTCTAAGCATTTCTTTATGCAGGGTAGCTCCTTATCTCATCAGGAATCCTGCAGAAATAGTGCAATTTCAGATAACTTGGTTGGATTCTACAAAATAGCAGTTTGGTGTAGTTCCTGTAGTCCACACTGGATTTTTGGCCATCCACAGTAGCCCTGTGTTGATTTAAAGCAGTTCATTAAATGACTCTTCCCAGTGTGACGGCAAATGGTGCTGAATGGCCTGCATCCATGTCCTCTAAACTGTTATCTTCCACACTGGGTGATCACATCAAAATGTCCTTTGGGGAGTTGGCCTCAAACAGTGTTTATACCCAAGCAGGGCTTGGAATCATGTGGGTGAGTATTATCTAGCTAAAGCTGAAATTTAGCTATAGCTAAAAGTGTGTAAGAGTCTAGCAATTTAACAGCAGGGATGGTGGAGTTCCATCACCCTGGAATATTCTCTGGCATGAGCTCAGGAGCTGGTTTTGATGCGGGGCATGGGGATCTGCCCCAAAGCACAAGTGGCCAAGTGCCTTTGTCTCCCTTAGATGTGTCTGTGATGACGCTGCTGCGAGGGGTGATGGGTGGATTTGGATGGAAACTCACACAAGAGCTTTTCAAATCTTCTTGTGAGTAGCACTTGCATGACTACAGATGGCAGGGCTGGGAGAGATGTTTTATTTTGTTTGCAGTAAAAATGTGTGCCCTGTTCAGCACAGTTGAGAATGAAGCACTGGCTCAAAGCAATGTGTGGTCAAATTATCATCCTAAACACAGCCCACCTGGCCAGCACATGATAAATGCCCACACTGACCTTCTCTTACCTCTGGCCTCAAAGAACAACTACACTGGCCCCTGTGCGATAGGATACAAGTTTCTGAACAAATCCTTTTGAAACTTCGATACAGAAAGCCGATTTACCTGTGGGGAGAAAGGAGAGGTGTTTAGTGTGTACTCTGATGAGTGTGCAGTCAGAGGCCTTCTGGACACGGTCTGACCTGGGAGAGTACGTAATGCCTCATTCATGAAATAGCCTGAGATGTTATGCTTCCTCTTTCTGCCTCTTTTAGGCTGTCCACCTTTTCCTTCTTTTACATCTCTTTTACATCTTTTACTGTCTTAACTGACATTTTGTAGCAATTCTCTCATGATACCTACCTTCATTTAAGACTGAGTATTTTTATTTTATGAGCCTTTCATTGGCCCCAGATGAATAACTTGGCTGGCATTTACTCTTTCTGTCATTCTGTTGTGCATGGCATGGTTATTCATGCTGAAGGCTGCTCACTTTAGTGATTAAAGACTCATCATGTGGAGCTCAAAGACCCAGCGAAGACTGGAGGAGCAATGACAGGCAAAGAAACATTACTAACCCACCTAGTGGAAAAGGACAGCTCAGCTGCTCGCTAAGACCATTCGAGGGGTGGGGGAAAGATTGACCCTGGAGTGAAACCCACTGAGAGGAGTTGGTGGGAAAGGACAAAACTGGGGAGAGAGAGAGGGAGCATGGTGGACTGAGGAGGAACAAAAGCAGAAAAAAAAGGAAAAGGGTAAGAAGGAGTTAACTGAGTGAAGGTCAGGCAACTTGTCTGACGGACCTAGACTTGTTGGGCGCAGTCTGTTCTCTGTTTTACATAAATCTGATTTGTGACTGCCTTTTTGTGGCTGCGCTCTCTGCTCTAGATGTGTTTGTGTGAACACTGGCAAACCTTAACCCACAGTAGCTGGTGAACAGGAGAGGTCTGTGCCCAGCAGCAGCAATGAACTTCAGGGTTTCATGGGTGTGGGTGCCAACAACTGGAGCATGGCAGGGGCACTAGGAGCTGCTCCTGAGAGACTGTGAAGGCCAACAGCAGCAGTGACCCATATATTGTATGTGCCATTTGGCACGAGCAGACAGAATCCGGTCCTGATGAGCAGGACAGAAGGAGCTGGACTGGGCCACCTGTGCTCTCCATGTTCCCCTGAGGGCTGTGTGAGGCAGTGCCCTCTCCCTGTGTCTGCCTGTGTGCCTGATGGGTGGGCAGTGCGAGTGCACAAATGCAGCTGTCAGGAGTGGGTGCACAGTCTCTCTTCTGCCTGCACTCAGAGAGGGAACAGCAGCCCCACATCCATGGGGCTGGGACAGGAGGACAATCCCTGGCTCCCAGTGCCCATCAGGTTCAGCTGCCTCTAACACAGATGAAGTTTTCTGGCCAAACCCATGAACACTGTTAACTTCTGTGGATTCCTTGCCACCTTCTGCCTCTCATCATTCCTAACCCATTTTTTAGCTGCCACTCTCTGTGCAGGGGACTCAGTGATCTGTGACTTTCTTACTGCCCTACTGAGGTGTCTAATCATGCCTTTCAAATAGTTATCTGCTTAATTTTCTGCCTGTTTTGTCTTACCTTTCCTCTTTTTTTTTAAAAAAGGAAACTGCTGCTGCTAAGCATGCAACTAAATGAATACATTTATTAAGAGAAAGAAAGAAGAAGCAAGCCTCCACTGAAGCACCTGGGATAAATTCTGTATCTACAACATTTTCCTGAAACAATATAATTATTATGTTTTTATTGATTTGTTTCAAATTCTCATACAAGTTCTTAGTATCATTGAGGGACTGTTGTACTATTGAACTGAATACTGCAATGTAAAGGAAGAATGCCTTAAGTCTTAATTGAAGACTATTATTTAACTTTTGAACAGTTGGGCTTTTTCCCAGCTATTCAAAAGCCAAATTCTGGCTCCCCATGAGCAGTAATGTGCTCATATCATGACAAATAAATTTAAACAGATTGCCTTTGATAGATGTGTGAAATGTAAAAGTTAACATTTGACAAGAATATCTATTGCCTTTAAGAAAAAGGTGAACCCTGTATACACATCAGCCTTGGTGAATGGATTTTTTCACAGAAACAGCATGGCATAAAAATGAAAAATATATGAGTCATGACTAAGTGAAAAAAAATTGATCTGGATGTAGCCAGGACAAACTTACTTGTGATGAGAACCTTTTTCATGCTTGGCCATTTAATCCAGATTCCATATATTTACACAGAAATGTGAGTCTATTCAGTGAATACACTGAAAGCTGTGGGGGTCAAATGAATGAAGGAAACCATGTCAGACTTCTGTGCAAAGTTCTCAGTCAGATATAAAAAAAAATTATTTTCTGCCTGGAAGCTAAATTGCATCATTTTGCTCCAGTGATTAGTTCCAGTGACTAGAGAAATGTTAGTTTCACCAATTTGGACTATAGGGTCCTGAAGGGAATGAACAGAAGGACCTGAAACCCTGCTGGATCTGTGGGAGAATAAATAATTGCAAGATTCTGAGGCTGCACACCAGGAATGTAATTGAATGTATCAACTTATCTCAGAAAGGATGAGAAGAGTCCTTAAGAAGATAATGCCTTTCAGATACACCTGTCAGAATTTCTAGAACAGTAAGATTGCCCCTGGCTGTGATTTGCTCTTTATGGATAGAGGTATATGTGTACATTCTGCTGACTCTTTAAAGTGGTTTCAACATTTCTGCCTTTATATTTTAGAAAATTCACCATGAATGAAGCTATCAAAGTCAGAATCAAAAGCAGGTAGTTAAGATACTGCAATTTGGCATTATCATAAATCAACTCAGTATGCTTTGATGTTGATACTGTGGCCAATACCTTTTTACCTCTTCTCCTTAGACTAGTGGATACATTTCGTTTATTTTTTGAGAATGGTTAATAACTAACATTTATGTTCCCTGAAAGACTTATCCCCTATGAAATCCCATTAAATAATTTAATTGGAAAAATAAACAGTACAAAAAAGAGATTGGAGAGAAAGGTTGAGAATGTGAAATACAGGCAAAGAAGGGATTTGAACCAGCACAAAGAAGGGAAGAGGAAAAACTAAAACTGAAGAAAAGAAAGAGGTGAAGAAAGTCAGGTTCAGATGCCTTAGTAAGAGAGAAAGAAAAAAGTGGTTCAGGCAGAGTCAGTGAAGTATAATCATAGAGTCCAAGAAAAGCACATGGGAAGAGTCTGAAAAGATATGTAAAGGGACAGAAAAACCACAAAACATCTTATTTGAAAAAGCTTTCACATGAAAGCTGTAAAAGTAAGATTTTGCACAAATTAATCTGAATGTCTTCTAAAACCAAAAAGACTGGTCTGATAATCTTGATAACCTTTTCAATGTAAATTGATGTTTTTCCTGAAAGAGTTCCTGGTTTAATACTTTTATGGAAAAAAAAAAAAGAAAAGAAAAATATCTCAATTTAAAATGTTCACAGTAGAAGCTCCCATAAAAGTCTAGGCAAATTTTTTTCAGAGGATTATGACACTTATTTTTACATCTCTTTCCTCCTCCAATGATCTAACTTCAACTTCATCTCAAAGTCCTATCAAGCAGAATGAAGAGCCCTCTGTCAAATTTCTGTCCTTATGATGTACTTAAGTTTAGATGAAGTAATTTATATGATAATAAAAATGTTTCAAGGTTTCTGACTCTTGTTATAAAGCATGTTGTAGGATCTATTTCATGACTCCCTTCTTGCCTCCACTTTCATCCTGCCTGTTTGTTAATACCCTTCTTCAAACAGACACAGTAGTCTGGTAGCAGACAGAGATTTCAGTCTCTTGGGGTTTTTGCTGAACATCTCCCAGCTTACATACCTGAAGACAGAATTAAGCTTTTGGGAAAGGATTTAGGTGTAGACCAAATGCTGCAGAAGACAGCACTGGGTCTCTAGGATTTGGGTTACAAGCTTGAGTCAAGTGTGGCTATTGACCAAGCAAACTGAGGGAGAGGCAGCTCCTGTTCATTTTCATATGCACCTGTATACAATGCTGCCTTCTCCATCCTTTATCTAGATAATAATTTTGAAGTAGCAATGCTTGTCCCAGCAGTATGGCTTAGCCTAGCTAGCTTTTAAAATGGATGCCACAATTGTCCCATACCTCCAGTGCTCTGGATTCTCCAGAAGGTTTGGAAACCCACTGACAGTCGGTGTTCCTGGCTCAGAAATCTCACTGACTGCCGCTTCAAAGCTCCTTGTATGGGGTCTCATGCCCCATCTTAGTCATCATTGCTTTTGTATCCTACCAAGTTATTAAATTACTGTCTTGTCTTCTAGTATTTTTGTCAAATATTTCTACCTTTCATTTAACTGCTGGTTTTATAATTTCTATTTGTGTAGCTATTAACTTCAACTGAAATTCATTTGCTCAGATATAAATGTCTTTTGTTTTCTTTAGTTTCATTTGCCTGAGATTTTGCCTTTTCAGCTTTTTTTTTGTGTGTGTGAGTTCACTACAGCTGTGAGACTTCAATAGTTCTAATTTTAATTCCCAGTTAAGTGGATTAAGCAAACTGTTACCTTTTAAATTCTGCATATGTTCATGTCCTGTTACTCCCACTATGCTCTTTCTTCATGCCAAAATAAATCCTTCACTTAAGTATGTTTTTGCTGCAAAGATGTGTATTGTATTCAGTGGCAAGATTATTTTTATAACTCCCTTGTCATGCATTCCCTTTATAGAGGATCCAGAGCTGATATTTCAGCTGCATTTCGTGGAAAAGGAAGGATGGAAAATTGCTCAGGTTTGAGAGCTGAACAGCAATAACCTCAATACCTATAAAAGCAAAACCATGGAGGAAACATCCTTTTGCAAAACAAAATCATGGGGCGAATTTCAGGACAGAAGAAGAAGAAGGAATAAGGAATTTTGGCATAGAAACTTTGCTGACAGAAATACACAAACATGTCCTGGGAGGTGCACAAAGGTTCTTGGGCTCCCATTGGCTTAGGTGCATGTGATGCCCCTGGGTGAATACGGGAATTATTCTTGTCTACCCTCCCTGAAAAACACTGTGGTGCCAGACTCAGTGAAATGTGTGTTTCGAGGCCAGCATGGGAAGGGTAGGGCCAAGGGGGACAAGCTGCACTCTGTTCATTGCTGCCAGTTTGCTCCCCATCTGCAGGAGGGAAAAGTTGTTTTGTGTGTTGCTTTTGGCTACAAGAAGAGTTGCAGGCAAGTGACTTGGAGCACGAAGCGCTCATTTGCACTCAGCAGGAGAGGGGCATGCTCTTGCTGGCATGAGCAAGGCAAACCCGAGGCAGTTCTTAACTTCTGCTGTGAGATACACAGAATGAAATGCATGAGAAACGTTGAGGTTTTCTTCTATTTCTTTCCAACATCAGCATCAGAGTCTGTTAATGTCCTTAACTATCTTTTTAAAGAAAAAACTTAATAGGGCTTCTATTAATTTTCTATTTATTTTATTTGTGGTTTTGACCAAAAAAGCCCCACAAGACCAACCCACAAGTCAAGAGGTAGATTATAAATGTAAGGCTTCTGCTACTTGATATTGCTTATCTACAGAGTAATATTTCCACTAGTGAATCTCACAAGCAATTACAGAATGTGATTGTAGGTACAGATGGAGGTCTGCTCTGCAGGAAACACGAGGTAGGCTTCATCTCCTCCCTCAAATTCCAGAACAACTGCTGAGTGGCAGACTGAGATGGACCCACCAGGCCTTATGTAGCAAGTTTCACCTGCACACGCTGGGGTCTCAGCTCTCCCAGAACTAGAAATAACACGGGTGTTAATTTTTTTTTTTTTGCAGGTTGGTCTAAATAGTGAGGTCAATAGAACACAGTAAGCAAGTTTCATCCCTGGGTGGATATGCAGCAAATAAATTATAAGTGTACAGCACTCCAAGTGCTCATGGACTTTAAAATGCTGACAGAATAGAGAGGATGACCCTGTAGGTCATCCAGCTTTGATAAATAAGCAGAACACCCTTAAACCATGATAGCTGCTGGCCAGGACAAGGTAGTCAGTCAAGGTCTGACTGACAGAAGTTCAGCAATATATCACTTGATGAGAAGGCCTTGGCCACCAGATGAAGCTGATTAGGCAATCATTGACAAGGTTATAAAAGAGCCCCCTCCTTTAGTAAACCCATCATCTGGAATGGCAGGAGGGGAGCAGCAGAGCTGCTGAAGAGGCTGCAGTTAACTTTTACCTGGTGAAATGTCTTCAGAGTGGGTAGAAAAGAGAAAGGCAGAACAGTCAGAGGTGTGTTTAGCTTCTGTTTCACTATTTGGTCTTTACTGTCTCTCTTAAGGAAAGAATAACTTCATAATTTCTATGCAAAACATATTTGTGTGACATGCTTTACCTCCTGTCTCTGAGGAGATAACCTGTGAAATTACAGTCCATTGGGATTCAGGCTATGGATTCCCAAGTATCAATGCTGGACCTTAATCACTCCTGGAGCTTTGGAGATCAGGCAGGAGGAGCACCTGTGTAAGCTCACACCCTTCCATGTGGTTATAAGGTTTGACTCCTCTAAAAGAAAAATATAAAAATTTCAGCTGCTTCTTGCCTATGGTCTAACTCCCACCAATGTCTTCTCTCTCATAAGCCAAGGAGGATCAAAAGGATCTCTGCATTGGGATTTAGGCTCATTTTACCTCATTGTGAAAATGCATTTGCTTTTTAATTGAAAAGAGTGCTTGGGTTCGGTTCCCTTTCTCACAGTCAGCTGGCTAAAAATATAAGGCCTCTTTCAGCTGGAAACCAGGAGGTGTCTGCCTGAAATGAGGGTGGTTGTAGTTCTTTAAATTTCTTTGTGGAAATAGAATTGTTTTAGCCCAGATTCCGCTTCATATTAACATCACTGAGAGCAATATTAAAGCTTAGTTTATATTACTACGAGAATAGCCCTTGTGACTGTCCCTGAATAAAACACTGCTGAAGGCACACCAGAAACTCGGCAGCCGTGGATGAGCAAAGCCAAAAATACAGCGGCAGCTGTCCCATTGATCAGCGTGTACTTATTTAAAATTGTGCAGATCAGATATTTTGTACAAAAACAACTATTTCCCAGTTCATTCACAATTGAATGGGGGAGTTAGGTAAACTTTGAAATGTGTGCTTAAAAAGAAGCCCGCTTATCCCCAGAGTGCAGAATTCCTGATAAGTAATTAATTGAAGATTAAGTTCTCCATCTTAAAAATATGACAATTTTGCAGGAGCTGACCATTATACATATCCTGCGTTACTTCCACGTTTGTGTCATTTGCTTAAGCAGTCACTGTTTTGAATTCAGATCATGTTATGTGTTCTAGATTCAGTATCTTTTCTAATCTTATGATGCAATTACCTTCCTGACTGCCACACAAGGAAAAATAAGTTACATTTTTGAGCAGAGGCTCTAAGCAAAGGTTGTGAGTTCTTGGGATTGAAATATAGTCCTGTTATTACCAATATATTTTGCATTAATATTCCTTTGCTTTTCTTTGCACAAGTATTTTTGTCAGTCACTGGGCATCTGGTTCCTTTCTGCTTACTGATCACAGCTGCTTCTTGCATATGACTTTTCTTTGAACATCTATTTCAAACATGATTTTTCTCCCCAAAATAGCTGTTTTCTTACCTATTACTCTGTAATATTTATTGTTTTATCCTTTGTTTCTGCTCTGTCTTTATTTCTCTTAAAGAGCTATCTTGGCTCATGCATGGAAGGGGAGGGAGGGCAGGATGGCCAACTACAGTATTTTCTCTTTCATTTATTTGGTCAGAATTCCCTCTTAAGAATTTCTCTCTGCCCTGTATGTATCAGTTGTTACAAGAAAAGTACAGGCTGTGTGATGTTGAAGACATGAGCATGTGTTCAGTGGCCTCCAAGAGATGACCAAGAGTGCACTTTACCACAGGTGCTAAAGGAGCAGCCCATCTCCCGTTAGTAATCCCTGTGGGCTCAGACCTGTGCACTTCTCCAATTTAATTATTTTTTTTAAAGTCTCTGATAAAAACACAGAAGATAATCTGTGATTTTGATAATTCTGCTCTTTTGTTTTTAGAAAGCTGTCCCTTAACTCAAAATGTTTGTGCATGAGTCTGTAAATGTATCTCTGCCAGCAGAGCCCACAGCTCCTTAGTAAAAATGAGGGGTAGGTTTCATTGAAGTCAGCAGGCCTGTGGTATTCAGCATCTCAGTTTCTATGCAAAAATTACTATAAACACCCTAGAGTTACATCCAAGCACTCTTCAGGGTTTACTTAATCTTTTTTGTTTCAAAAGATTAAGTCTGTTCCAAGCTCAGCTAAATCACAGCCTTTAAGCGACTCCTTTTAGAACCCTCAAGCACCTGAAGGATAATTAGCTTTTAGTTCTGGTAACTCAAGGGTGATGATCAGCTCCTTCAAAGACTGTGTGTGACAGTGCAGAAAATATCTCTATTCTGTCAATTCCAAAATTATCTACTTGCCTGGAAAATAAAAACAACCTCCAAATGTATTAAGAAATGATAAAAATACTTTGGGTAAAACAGGATAAATGATGGATTAGAATACAGTAAGGTCAAAGTGTTTAGTTGGGAGGGCTGTCCTAGTGTCTGAAACCTTAAAGCTGATGTTACAATTTATGTCCAATGTTGGTGCAATATATGCACGGCAATAATTTATGAAATAAAAATATGTGCAACATTATACGATAAATATTCCACTTTACCCTTAGTAAGCAGGTAAGCTATAGACATAAAAAATCTGTTCATAACAGGTTCTGGGATCCATATATATTTCTTAGCTTTTAACCTCAAAGACTGCATTTTCTTGCAAAGAATTTTGAAGATTGAAGCATGTATGTATGTCAACAGAAGACAGCCATAAAGAACAGGACAATTTGATTAAATGACAGAATAGGTTACTGTGCAATCAGAAGAGCTGATCTCCTTATTTATATGAAATACTTTTTATGTTGACTTTACTTTTTCAGTCCTTCCAGACTAAATGGTGTTAGCAGGTATTTATCTTTGCTTATCAGAGGCATTATTTAAAACTAATTTTATTTTCCCTCTGCAAAGCCCCTGTCTTATCCTGAATTACCCCATCATGCTGTCAGGGAGATATTTCTTGCTTGACATTGTTCATTTATCTCTAAAGTCCATTTCTTTTTGTTTGGTGCTGTTTCTTCGGAATCTCTGCCTTACTTCACTAGCTTCATCTTTTTTAGCTGATGATTTCAATGAGCAGTCCTAGAATCAAACAGTCAAAACCTCTTTTACTACCTATGTAGAAATTTATTTTTCTGTTTGTTGGAAATTTCTTGAATAACTCCAAATGAATTCACCAGGAAACATTAAACTTAGGCTTTGTTTGAAACCATTCCAGCAGCACATGGCTGATTCAGGACTAGAGAAAGGTAGCACTTGGACTTTACAGAACAGGCCTATGTTCTGAGCCCTTTTTCTGCCTCTGCATGGCAACTGTGTGCACTGGCATATTCTTCAGTCTTGTTTCAGAGGTACAGAACAGCTGTGTGTTCACAGACAACAGGTCTGCTTGATTTGAGCAATGGAAGGGTTCCCATGCAAGTGCATTTGAAGATTCTTGCGTCTTCATGTATGTCCATTTGCATGGGCTCCAGAGACTCTGCAAGACTCCAAAAAAAAAAAAAAAAGAAATGGTGCCCATTTCCTTCAGAGTGCTGTAAAAGTTGAAACATTTCCTAGGAAGCAGAAGCCAAGGTAAAGAATCTTTCTCTGGAATATTTGAACTCCATTTCTCTTGCATTCAGGATGGCAGCATATTTGTTGGCACAGAGGAAAACAAAATCTATTTTTCCTTTGTAAGTCGTCTGGGAACCTGACATTGTTTGGGACAGAAGGAAAAAGGTAAAGGAATCTTGTCTACATCACACACTGCTCTGGGAGGGGAGATTTCTGAGTGTTGGTCCCTGCTCTTATTAAAATGTCTTTTTATCCATTGTCTGAGAAGGGAAATTCCCTTTCCCTGACTTTTGAAGATTCAGGGTGTTGGCTCTTGTTTATGCTTTGCTTTTTACTGTTATGGCTAATTACATAAGAGTATTCACTCCACTGTATTATCCACAGCGCCCAGAGGGAGAAATTGCAATTACCTGAATCCTGTCCCTGAGTATTTTTGACGCCGTGGTTGCCATAATGTAGCAAGCAGACTAGACAGGAGACCTGCAGCATTCGGCTTGTGCGTAGCAAAGGCAGAGACAGTTTTGAGCAACTGAGGCTTGCCTGTGCTTTGTAGGATACTCTTGCCACACTCCTCTGCATGCAGACTGCAGATCTGTGGGACCACGGGCAATTTTTTCCTGTCCCACTTTCTGTGGAAATGAAGGTACAGGAGGAAGAATTATGCAAGGATTTTGCCCAAGTGTGGGATGAGGGAGTGTCAGGCATGCATCCAGGCCCCTGAAGCTGGGAAGTGTTCAACAGTCAGACATATAAATGAAGGAGGGAACAGAGGGCTATAGCTGTGACATGCTGCATTCAGTTAAAAAAATCTTAATTTATAATGAAATGTAAATCCCAACACATTTTGGCATTCAACGTCTCATTATCAAACAGTGGTTTGGAGAGACACAACTTGTTCTGGTCTGCCCTGACCCGCTGGCCTTGTCTATACTTCCATGGAAGAGTCCAAAACTGTGTGTGCCTGTGATGTTACACTCCCTGTGCATTTCCCTTTTGGACTGTGCTGTAAATAAGCACACAGCCGGGCAGGCAGTGGAATCCCTCTCTGCTGGGGCTTTCAATATGTTTGTGTTGCACGCAGTGGTGTTGGTGCTTTCCCGTTACAACAGAACAGTGGCAAGTTCAAAAGCTGAGCCTGAGGTTGTGTAGAATAAAAGGTCTCATGAGGACCACAGCTGATCACATTTTTGAATGACAGGCATATACGAGTCTGGTGAATTGTGTCACTTTGCCATCTCTGAACAACAAATATTTCAAGATTCAAGATAACAACCTTCTATAAGCTTCTTTTCCCTGTTAGAAAAGGTTGTTCATGTTTCCAAATTACTGAAAAGCCATATTTTCTCTGTGGATGTACAAAATAGATTCAGTTTTACCTTTTCTTCCCACAAAATACTAGTACATACCTAAACTTGTCTGCTCACTGTTAAGCTGTGGGGTGATTTACTGTCATCCCGCTCTGTTCTTGTGAGAAGTGGAAAATTTAACAACTGCAGCTTAGCCCTTGGGCTCTCTTACCCTCAGCAGCCCAAAATCTTTGCTGTCATTCACACCACCTCACTTTGCACTTTGTCAGGATACACATTCAAACTGCACATTGACCAAAATTTTGGGTGAAGGAGGAATGGTAAACAAAAGAAATCAAGCTGAACTGCTCTTATTATGTCACTAGCAAAAGTTCATGTGGAAAAAAGGCAAAAAGAAGCGCATAACAGGTTTGTTTCCAAGATCCACTCATACTGACTTTTTTTTTTTGTTAATAATGAAAAGGTTTTTTGAGCTCTAGAGAAAGAGCAATCTAACAAGCAGTCTAACGTGACTTGAGTTGCAGCTGTAATCACAATTATAAATAACTGTTTAAAAGTCAGTTCCAGGAAAATCTCACATACTTGGAAAGAAAGAAAAATGCTCCTTTGCACTTCTGTCTTACAAACTGAAATATGAACAAGCGAGCAATTTATAACCCTTCATCATGTTGATCTGAAAAAGTCTGAGCAGAGGGGGATGCTGCATCACCCAAAAGAAAATCTGCTTCTGCAAACAAGATAAAATCAAAGAAATACCAAACTGAAGATAAACAAAAAGAGCATTCTCCCAAAGATCTCTGAGTGTCCAAGGGAGATGGATGCTTGTAGTGTATGATCCTGCACTAAGAACAATGAAAAATCAAGGGGCGTAAAGCAAAGAAGCAGATGTTTCACAGTACCAAAGAGAAGGAGTGAATGGAGTTTAGAATTTGGCTTCCAAGTCCAGTCAGAAAAGAGCTCCTGGCAATGGTGGATATCAATACTGAAGGGAAAGCTTCAGAGGGTGTCTTTAAGATCACAGCTCTTTTCAGAGAGCAAAAAAGGGCATTTTGAGACTTGTAATATAGATTTACTGAGAAATGTGTCCCTTTAAAGTATCCTTCTCTTAATAATTAGTAGTTACTAATAAATCGCATTGGGACTGTGAACTTCTGATGCCTCTTAACTATTTATAAAGGTGGAAAAAAAAAGCACATGAGTGCATTACATTGACTTCTGTAAATAAGGCACTTTGACAGGTGTGAGAACTGACAGACGTTCTTACATTTGTTGTCTTTTAAGTGAAAGGATGAAGTAGGACACTCATGCAGTTGTAAACAAGACGAGGTTCCTATCTGATGAACAATGCAATGTGTATGGATTCATTTCCTATAAATACTTTTCATAGCTGCATCATCTGGGTTGTTTATAAATTAATCAGATTTTATATAAAGACTTTAGGTTTCAGGTACTATCTGTTCTCTTCTAAAGAGATTTCAGTTAAGAGGTCTGGATCTCAAAAAAAGGAAATTGAAAACCAGATGAAGTTTTTTATCACAGCTGCAATCCAAAGGCAGCTGCTTTTCCCCTGTATTAACTGGTCAACTTAACCTGCTATTCAAGTTGTCAGCATACACAGGGCATATGAACTCCACCTTCTCTTTTTCAGTAACAGATATCTATCTTTTGTGTTGCCAGCAATAAATACAAAACCAGACTCTTGGAGGTTCATATTTGAAGGACAAGAGGCAGTGGATACAACCTTGGTCATAGGATTTTTTGTCTGTGAATGAGATGCTCCATTCTCAGGTCTTTTCAAAATGCAACTCTAGAATTTTGTGCAACCTGCTTTTATTAGACCTACTATGAGCAGGAGATTGGGTTGAATAAATAAAGAAGATTCCCTTACAATCTGCACAGTTCTGTAATTGCTAAAAAAGAGATAAGTAGGAGAAAGTTACAATAATTTACCTGAATCAAGTGATTCTTTTTAAAAATATTCTACTCCTTTTTAAAAATATTCTATAACATCTGAAAGATTTCCTGTTTATTAGTGTACTAAAGCTTTCCTTTGTAAATAGCAAGTCATTAATTTTATTATAGGGCAACTTTCTGTTGTAACAAAAGAGTCATTGACGGTTCCCTAGAACGGGGAAAAGTAATTAAAACACTTGTTTTTCTGGTTAAAGAATCTGAGAAACACTGTAATGACTGAAAAAATGTCTGGCTAGCTCTGCACTGCCAAACTGAAAGTTGTAAATAGCAAGAATATGAGGATAAGTGCCTGCAGGAAGCTGGGAGGGTGTCCTTGCTTGATGCAGAAGCGTTGTCTTTTTTCTTATATGTGTTCAAACACTTTCTGAGCTCATGTAAAATTTTGGCATTTGCAGTTTCCTAGAGTGAAAAATTTACAGCTTATTTCACATTATATGAAGAATCACCTCTCACTTTGGATGTTTTGGACACGGCATCTGAGATATCACTAAATGGCATCTGGTTTTGGTACTCTTTCCCTTTGGGTAACTATTTACCGTTCCCATAACATGTGGTTTTGCAGATCTCTCTTTTATCTAGCTTATCAGCCATCTTTGTTCCAGGCTAACTTGTTCTAGGCTATTCTTAATGTAAATATCCATGTATGTATGTGTTTTTGATGTCCTGGGAAAGATGATGACCACTGCTACGGGCTGCTATTGGTGTCTATTCAACAGCAACAGCAACAAAAGACTGATTTGAGTAGGCTGAATTCCCAGAAATCAGTAACTGCCAATAGATTTTTTTGAATATTTATTTTTTGAAGCCTGGCAGGAGGTATTCCCCAGCCCACGAGCATCCTAATCTTATTTCATCATGAGAGTTCCTCTTGTTAGTACAATGAACCGTCTCTGAGGAGCCATAAAATACTTCATATGCTGGTTCCACAGTGGTGGTCTTTGCTCTACAGCATCAAACAGCCTTCCCTGTAAACTAAACAAAATGCTTGTTTATCATGAATTAAGGAATCAGAGTAAAAATTAAATACATAGATGGGGAAGAAAAAAAATCAAAAGTAAACAAAATTAAGCTTTACTCTGTGCTTGCAAATAAGATTCCTTTCTAGCATTTTTAGTGTCTCTGTCAAAGTGTTTGTCTCATTTCCTCCTCCCTTGATCTGTCTTTTCTCCTTCTTTTTCCTCCCCCTTTGGTAAAGCTTTCCCGCTCTCTCATTTCCTGTGTTGCACCTTAACTTTCATATCCCACTACTCATGAAATGAATGGGGTTTACATCTGAGCTAAATCTTGAATCTCTTAGCGTCACCCCAGTACTGGCTCATTTGTTACAGCAGAGACATTTTTATAAACATGGTTCTCTTGTAGCAGCCCTGCTTAGGGACTGGGATTCCAGTTTAGATTTTTCTCTTTCTATCCCTGCAGGATGAATGCAGCAGCTAAAACATACTAATGAGTGTTGTAGGCAAAGGGCATGCCAAATCTGTGATCCATTACAGCTCTTGATAAACATTACTCCTTATAATGCAGTTAGCTGCAATGTGAAGCACTATGACTCCTGAAATAAACAGGAGGTTTCAGAAAGATTTTTTCTTGAAGAAAAATATAATAACTTGGTAACAGTAGAGTACATAGAAATTTTGTGCCTTTCTCTGTACATCATGGTTTTTATTTCTCAGGATCGGACACATAATTAAAAAGCATATCCTTTGGCAGATAATTATGAAGTCTGTACTGGTTTGTTTGTTCATTTTGTGGGGGTTTTTTGTTTGTTTTTGGGTGGTTTTTTTGGTCATTGAGCAAAAAACTGTAATGGTCTTTAAGAGCAAAGGAAATGTAATTTCTTTTGTTGGCTCAAGCTCAAGCAGGGAGTGCCACAGGACAAGATGGATGAGGAGAGCAGTAATAAGATACATAAGTGTTTATTTCTAGGTCACTTACTTGAATCTTATCCAGGTCAATACCACCTGAAATTGAGAATTGGTAGCCCTTTAGTTAAACATGAAATGACTTGGCGTTGCCTCTACTACATTGCAATTTCTTTACCTTCTGTAATTTTTGAAGCTGGAATTACAGACATTGCAAATATAAAAGCAACTGCTGGTATAAGTTTTCTCCAGTTGAATGGATGCCAATATTTTATCGCAGAAGCAATTCTCTCAGCAAGCGCTATCTGCAAGATCGAACCTGCAGCCAGGTCCTAACACCCCTGCAGAGATGGGGATTTTTTAATTCCTTGGGTAAACAACTCCTAACCACAGGGTGAGACACCATTTGACATGATTTTTTTTTTTTGGAAGGTAGATAGGTAAGATCCATAGCAGCTGCAAGTGTGTTCTCCATGTAGGTGCCATCTGGACCACCACTTCATGTGAACTCTCCTAGAGACACAAACCCCTGGCACAAAGCTATGCATGCTGTTTTCATAGCACAAAGCCTAGCTGTTCTCAGTCCTCTTTCCAAAGTTTCAAGGCTTCAAGGTATCCAGGTATTGTGTGGGGTTTTCTTTGAAACCTCATTTGCATTTATCAAAGGGTTACCACGTTGGTTGTGTGTGGAATTAAATTTTACTTAGCTGGAAAATTTCCGGCCAACTGTTCTCTCAACAACTTCTGTTTCTAAAGCTGCCTGTATGGAGCTCTAATCTCTCTGAAACTGAAGAACCCAGATGATAGATGAATACAAAATGGTGGAACTAATATGGTGCATGCTAATCTTCTTGGCTCAAACTCTAGTCCTTGACATATCACATCCACTAGCCATTATCTGATAACTGCCTATTTTTGCTGGCTGTTTCAATTGTGAGCTCTTTCAGGCATAGATGTCTGCTGCTTTTTTCACAATCAGCACTTTTAAAAACTTTAATAATTGCCCTTGTTACGTCTGTGAAGTTCTTGTGAGTAAAAGGAGAGAAGATTTGCTGTAGCTTTGTGCTCCAACTCTGGCAGCACTCTGTGCCTTTCATCCAGGCACATCCCATTCACTCAGTCCTTAGGTAGATTAGGTTACCTGAGAGATAAGAGAATATCTATAACAAATGATTAATATGTGACATGTTCTCCTCATCTGATATGGAAGAACATTTTCTTTAAGGCTTTATTCAGGTACAATTTAGATTTGTTGAGGTCCACAGAGCTACTGTTTATTCTCCAGAGTAGACTCAATTTGCTGACATCTATGTGATGGAGTTCTTTCAGTGTACCAAAATTAAAAAAAAAATAAAATTAAAAAATCACAAGAGATTATCAGTTTAGAAACATTCTGCTCTTGTAGTGAATACAAAATAACACTGGTCTCCTTTAAGGTAAGTCTAAGGATCCAGAACTGACACATTTTCAGCAGTGACATCTTTTACAGCAGCGCAACCATGTTGATTTTAATAGGTTTGCCTGTGATTTACCAAGTGTTTGTCCTTTCACAGGGCAGTCTATGCAAGCAAACTCAGGCACTAGCTTTGTGCTCTTGTTTCTCAGTTCACAGGTAATGTGTAGTACTTAATTGCAATTGATTTCTCACAGGGAATTTAGGATTACTTAAATGTTTGTAATAGAGGGTTAATAGGGATAAAGAGCTGTAAAAGGTGATTTTGTGCATGCACTGAGAACAGTAACTTTTGTTCTCCATTTTGTTTTAATTTCTTCAAGACCAGAAAAGCTCAGAACTATTTTACTTAGTAGAAACACAGCAGAAAACTTAATTATGAAAGAAGACTGTAATAATCAGAAATCTCTGCATTAAAAAGTGGTTTACAATTTGAGGAATGTGTAGGAACTTCCAAAGCTGGGTAGAGTTGTGTGGGATTAGGGTCCCAGAGGCGAGAGGAACTGCCTGTAATGGAGTCCATCACTGGGCACATAGGATTGTGCAGCACAGTTTAGCTTCCCCAAGATAGTTTCCGATCCCTGGAGCCAAGCATAGTTGAACTTTCAGAAGGTGATGGCTGATTCTAGATGGCTATGATCTGCCAGAGGGTATTTCAATGTTACTGCAATACAACATGCAGAGCAATTCGCAATACTCTGCAAGTTCCTTCGTTAGCAGAGGTGAGATGCACATTAGTGGTGCTGCCAGGCTGTCTGATCGACTCTGTACAAATGAAAAGAGAAAGGAAGGTGATGCCCTACTTGGGGTGAAGACCTTATGGCATTATTCAAGGTCTTGGTATCCTTTTTCAGGACAAAAGCTGCTTAGAAACCTGTGTTGGCCAATGACGTGTTACACCACAGCTCAGTCTCAACCATGGTCTGGACCCTGTGGGCTAAGCTTTATATAAATATGTTGAATCTGATATAATATCAAATATTCAGATGTCACTTCTACTCCAGAGTGATTTACATAGCATTTTTTAAAAGGTAGAACAATAAAAATCAGATTGCTGGGGGAAAATACTGAAGTCAGAAGAGGGCACAGAGTGTTCACCTTTTATTTTTTCTTGAAAGTCTAAACTCTGCAGATTTTTCTATAATTTTATATGTATCTTAAGCTAATACCAGAATATTGTCCTGTGGAGTGCCTGTCTAATTCAAACGTAGGGCAGAAATTTAATAACTTGTTCTCTTCCACCCTCTGTAGGTAATGCAGTATAATTATTTGAAATTGGTATAAAGCTCCACCTGCATATACGTTCAAACACTTACTGGAAACACCAAACTTCGACCTTCTTATTGATAAACACTTTGGTTAATAGTCTCACTGAAGTGAAGGAATTCACAGTGTAGCTGTGACCAGACTGCTTCTGATTAATTTCGGTGAAATACAAGTCAAGTCAGAAAAATAGATGCATTAAACAAAAATATCGTGTCTTCATTCCTCATTTTCTCATTAGCCACTGGCTATAATTTACTGTAATATCATATTTTATTGTCTTCCAGAAGAAGATGCACATATTTTTTAAGAATAAAGGGAATTTATGTTTTGCAGAGGTGTGTTGTTGAAGTCAAAGACAAATGGTTCAAATTATTAGGCCTTGGCTCTTCTAACTTAATGAATAAACCATAAAAACAAGATGAGAAAGAATAACTCAATCTGCTGAAAATTGGATCCTTGTAAACAAAAGAAAAAGATGCCATAGAGCAATAAGCACTGCTCTTCCTTGAATATGAGTTGTTGCATTTATCAAACTGGCAATAATATACCAGAGCATAAAGAAGATACACTCCTCATATTAATCTGTGTAGTGTAGGTAATGAACACTTTCCTGTAAAATAAATGCACTAATTATCTTAATAAGTTGTTGAAATTTTTTAATTGCATGAAACTTATGTGTGTCTTTCTAGTTGTGGCTGTTTTGCTATCGTGAAGGATTCACCTTCAGAAGAAAGACTGTAGGAAAGCTTCAATCAGACAACCCATTATATTTTTGGGAGAAATTATTCCCCATTTTACACCTAAATCCTGAAGGATGCAGCTGATGAATATGGGAGCCTGCTGGTGGGGTACCTGGATGCTCAGGATGGTGAGTGAACACCAATGAGGAAAGTAGTGAGAGGAGCAAAAAAGCCTTGTTGCTGGGAATAAAAGAAAAAAAGGAAGTTATTTTAGATGAAAATATTCAGTCCGGGCTGCAGCTGGGCTAATCTTTCTCTTGCCAGGGAGTACAACTTTTTCTGCTGTTCCCACCAGCCATGCCAACCTGCTGCCCATTCTGGGTTCACCCCAGAGTGGCTTTGATTTGAATTTTCACTTTTTCTTCTTTTTTTTTTTTTTTTTTTTTTTTTTATTTTAATTTTGAGTAATCACTGTCCAGAAATTGACCAAAACTTGCATATGCTTGCTGAACTTGGTATTGTGCATGACTTCTAGACATGACATGCTAACTAGTATCTCAGAAATCTTCCTGTACCTATTTCAACCTGTTAAATGAATAATTTTCATTCATTTAAAGAACATCCCTGCTTACTTATTTTGTCTTGAAAAACTAGAAAGTACTTTGAACTTTCCAGTTTACTATTTTATCCCTCTCTACAAGAAGCAGGAAAGAAACTTTTATGTTGTCTTTTACTTATTGATGTTTTTCCTGTTGCTTACCTGCTGCTTAACATTAGCTTAAAAAAATGAATATAATTTTGCTTGTATGGAATTGTTTTTCAGGTTCTTCCAGTACTTTCAGTAATTACGTAAATTTTCTATTACTTTTAAACAGGAGGGAATATCCATATTCTGTAGACATAAAAAATGAAAACCTGTGAGATTAAATATCCCTGGAGAAGTATATTGCAGGTAAAAAGAGTGCTTACGTTTCCCGTTTTTCACTGTTGTGTTTTATGGACCCGCACTCTAGCTTGCTTAAATCAATTTTTACTTATTTTTAGACATTGCATCTGCATTGTCCGTGCATTTGAAAATCCAGACACTGATGTGCCCAAGGGGAAAGTGAGGGCATTGCTCCACTGACTTCTGAGCAGGGATTTAAAGCAGAGATGATTAAAGATTCTTACTGTCTTTTATGCAGAGTGCAAGGCTTGTTGTCAATACTTTTGAACAAGAGGTGAGCTGAAAAGGCTCTCTGCCTTGGAGCTGGGAGACAGGACCTAAAAAAACTTGGTGAGAATGCGTTAAGGTCTGTGGTAATGGACACAGTGAACTACGTGAGTGTTATTGGTTGGTGATGTTACTTGTTTACATGTTGTCACAAATTCAGCATTGAAAACAAAAAATGCCTGCCCCAAAAGGTGCCCAGTGAAAGGACAAGGGGAAGTTCCTCTAATTAAATACAACTCATCCTTGAAGGAAATGGAAATGACCAGGTGGATTTTAAAGAAGGACTTGAGTTACCATTTAGAAAAACTCAGTTTGACAGGTGCTAGTGAACAAAGTAGCTGTGCAAAAGGTGTGAATTCTGCAACAAACACTGAGATTTTCACTGAAGCATGCAGAATCCACAAAATGCTTCTATGTTGCCAACAAATGAGATGCAGAACTGAGCCCAAATTAAAAACTTTTCATCACATAAATCAATATTGTACAAGGTGCATCCGCAAATTCTGGATAATCCTTGATTTTCATGTGGCCTGCAAAATGCATGGAAAACATGGTCATGCTACTGTCTTAAAAAGGGTTTGCACAAATTCAATTTTATTAATTTATTATTCTTACTTAGCTGATTACAAGAGTGAAAGAAGTATGAAGGAAAGTTCTCGAAATATTTTTTGTTTTTAGGATTTTATAAGATTATATAAAGAATCAAATTAACTGGTGATTCAATTAAATGGAATGCTCTGTTTGTATTCCTTATTTTCTTCCACCGTGAAAGTCTGTGAATTTTAATTGGCCTATGAATATTTTTCTTTGATTAAAAGCATATATTAGGGTATGTAATTTTGTGTCATTTCCATTACTCATAAAAAAGTGCTCCAGGAATACTTAGGGTCAAAATAATTATGTTTTTAAGAAATTATTTATTTTCTTGATTTTATTTTCTTATGGCTAATAATTTTGCAAGTTGAATTTTAAAACATCCTAATTTCTGTAGCTGAATTTATTGACCAAATAATTTATAGTGACATTATGTTGGCTACTAATTAGAAAATACCTGGAAGCACTCTTCCACAGCTTAGCTATTTGGGACTCCTGATATTGATCATGAACTGAAAGAGATGTGCCGAGGAAGGTGCTGCGCTCCTCTTCCTAGAATCCAGTGACAGGATGGGTGGGAATGGTTCAAAGTGGTTCCAGCTGAGGTTTAGAGTGGACATTAGGAAACATTTCTTTACCAAGAGCATGGAAAAACACTGGAACAGACTTCCTAGAGAGGTGGTTGATGCCCCAAGCCTGTAAGCATGTAAGAGGTGTTTGGACAATGCCCTTAATAAAGTGTTTTAACTTTTGGTCAGCACAGAAGTGGTTGGGAAGTCTATTCTATTCTATTACCTGTAGATAGAAAGGTGTAATAGCTGGGATTCAGCTAAAGGATCCCACCTTTTGTTTAGGCTTTAATGGTAGCAAGGGCTTTGCTTTTATGTTCATCTGGGCAGTTTGATCAAATTTCTAAAAATAGTCTTAGACCTATATACAAAGTCTTATGAACAAAATTGCATATGTTCATACTACTCATTATGTACAGAAATCATACCTGCATTCACAAATTCTGTAAAAGAATACAAAAATGTTATTTTTGACTGCTTATATACAGATAGTTATCTGATTTGCATTAAAATCACAAATCACAATTACTATTCTGTACAGATAGGCTTTTTACCCTTCTCAGGTGACATGAGAAAACTTACAGGTTCTCTATTTTTTTGTTTGGTTGGTTTTTTAGGGGCCTTTTTTGGTGGTCTTTTTTTTTTTTTTTTTTTTTTTTTTTTTTTTTTTGGTATTACATTTTTCCTTCTTTGTGAAGAAGCTTCCAGGGACAAAAAAAAAAAAAAAATTCTTCTTACCCTGTTGGAGTGTATTGATTCTTCCTGAAAGCTATCACAGGTAGCAGTGTGTCATGTGTTCTCTTTTATTACTTTTTTACTCCATCCTTATCTTCAATCTGTCCTAGTAGAATTGTACCAAGTACTTCTGTGGTCATTATTTAACCATATAACAGAGCAAATAATTATAAGTTATCTTGCAGAATTTACTGTGTAAGTTAATTACTACTACAGCCTGGCCTGGGGCTGGATGAATCAATGTAATAAGCTTTATCCACTGGGCTTTTATTCAGACGCCTTTCTTAGTTTGTCAACAGTTTTAAATCTGAGAATATCTCATAAAGAGTAGGTTGTGTGGACTGTTTTCACCCTTACTGAATTTCTGCCTTTCTGCACTTGATTAAAACTTCAGTGCAGTTGCAATGGTCTGACTTGAGTTTTGCAAAGTTGTTAATATTGCACAACTTGGTTGAGTTCAGATAGATTGTATGTGTACTTAAACTTTCAGGTGCTATATTTTATAAAGGTTTTTTTTTTTTTTGCAAGTCAGGAAAAGCTAAAAGAAAAATGGAATGAAAGGTAACTCACCATCAACAAGGGCATGTTTACATACGTTTTCTCCTGGACAAAAATAAATGAAGCATTGCTAATGAAAGCTAAACAAGCTCTTATAGCCAGTAAAATTAATACACTGGAAAAACTATTATTCTGGAAGTTTACCCTGTGATAGCAGAAAACTGATGGGAAACTAGAACTGTCCAAATACTCTAAAAACTGTTCAACATACTATCATGCACAATTTGCTTTACTAAAGTGTTTAAGTAAGTTGCTTCAGGTTCACATAAGATAAGCTCGTTGTACATGCATCCAGCTGGTAGAAAAAGGAAAACCTTTAATGGAAAGGTAATTCATCATGCAAAGGTAATCCATCACATTATTAAAACAAGATTTACATTATTTACATTCATATTTGATGTCTTTCTAACCAATTGCATTGCTAAGACAGTCTGATGGCATGAGCTAATCACTTTTTGAAATAGTTTTTGAATTGTTTTTAGATCCATTTCTCCAGCACTAAGTTTTTCTTCTTAGGAAAGGGTCAAAGAATCGCAACTTTTATTCAAATGAAAACTACTTATGTGGAACATGGTGAAAATTACTAGAATCTCAGTCCTAAAACACAGAACTAGAGAGGTTATGAACGGGGGCAAGAAGGAAAATTCAAAATTTCAGAGTGAAATGGCAGACCTGATGACTTCCAAAGGACAGATAGATCCAGGAGCAGCCTATTGTTTCCCAAAGTTTTTTATCACAAACCTAATATGAAGGGAAGATTTCTCAGAAAAAAAACCATAACAACAAAACAACTGGCATGCAGCTTCCCTATTAGTTTGAGTTTCTTTTAATTTTGCTGTTTATTTTGAAACCAGGAAGCAAGTTAAGGCAGGGCAAAATCATCAGATCCAGGTGCAATGAGGCTGGAGGTGATAGTAACTGAATGGAAAAACACAGTGGAAGACAATTTGCCTTAGAGGTACTCAGTTGCCTGAGTCATAGGTGGGCTGAATTCTCATGAAAATTAATGGGAATTTCTAACCCAAACCTCAGAACTGTCATTTTTTAAAAGTATCTCAATATGTGTTTCTGCAGACCTTTTATAGCCAGGCAAGGACTGCCTTTACTACCTGCTGGTAGCTGATGGTGGGCTGAGGTTGGTTATGCATTCCCTGCAGGTCAATTGTATTTTAAAAGTGAAACACAGGTTCTGCATTCAACCCAGCAGGGTACATTTTTATCAATCTAACTGCCACCATTCAGGCATACAGCAAATCAAAAAATCAGTTTTGCCATGTGGTGCCATTTGGCAGGAGTTTAAATACAGCTTTTGAGAATGTCAGCAGCTGTTTTGAGATTATTTGTTATTTTGGAGAACTATGGTTGTATGAACTTACAGAAATCCTAATTCTCAAAGAGATGTACCCTCTGCTGGGTAGCAGTTTCTGAAGTATCCATGACCCAGTGCCTTCGAGCAGGGCTTTTGCTCTTAAATCATCCATGTGTTTTTGAAAATACAACCGTATGGTGCCTAAATATAACTCCAGGAGTTTAAATTTAGCTCCCTGTTTTTTAAACATCTGCCTACACTCCTTTAAGCCTTGGCTGAGACTACTTTCTCTTTTAAAAGTGTAGAACTGTAGGGCTAGGAGGTTCTTCCCCTAGATATCACCGTGAATCTGGGAGGGTAATTGTGCATTTGCTTGTACTCAGCAGTTTCTGCCAGATAGGTTGAGATGATGGCATGCTTTTTCAGTGTCTACTTAAACGTTTTAATGTGAATTAGTCAATATCTACTCTCCCAGCTCTAATATGTACATTCTTCATGGCTCTTCCAGTCATTTAAAAAGCCATCACTTGGTAGCCTGCTATGCAGAAGCAGCATAGGAATGGAGGATGGGAAGGAGGTCTGGGTCAGTAGCTCAAGTCACCTGCCAGCACTTCCTGAAATCCCCCTAGAAAAACTTCAGGCTCTATCTTAGAGTCTGGATAGCTGTTCTTGGTCTTATTCATTCTCTTAGGAAGCTCTTACAAAATGTGGTGTTTGAAAAGTTATTCTTTTAATTGCCAGCTGGAAATTATTTATGGTCAGCTGTTCAGCTGCCAATGTTGTAAATACACATTTGTGGTGGTATTGATTGCTATTTTAAACATTTTTTTTTTCCTGTCTGGTTTGTACCTGGCCATGTTTACAGAGTAATTAAATGTTCCTGTTTTATGAGACTGAACAAGGTTCTTCTCCAGTTATTCTATAGCTTTTTCCTAGGCTTATTGATTGATTATGTGCCTACTCTTGGAATGCATAAGCTATGGTTTTAAATACATATGGACATGGAGGGCTTAGGACCCAAGCTGTCTGGCCAGCTGTGGTGCTGCCTGACTGTTGGGCTCTCATGGGAAGAAGAGAATCAGTCATTGCTTTTCTAAAGAAAGGAAGGGACCAGTTGTTTGAATTAGAAAAAAAAAAAAAAATGTATAAAAGAATGGTTTTGAATACTGATTTCTCAAAAATGGTAGGATATACACAGCTAAATGGACAAGGGATCACAGCGGTGAATTTCAGACACATTCATTCTTCCATTCATCATTTTGTATTGATTAATACATGCATCCCACTGCTTAGCTGTCTAGAATTCAGAATCACATCTACCTCCCTCTCTTTCAATGAGCAGAGAGTCTAAAAATTTATTGCAGTCTTGTGAATTTGATTTATGGAGTTGGGTATCCCATTTGGTCATTATATCAGATATCAAAATGCATGAATTCCTGCTTGGATATCACCTTCTTGTATCAGGCCTGCACTAGGTTATTTAACCCCTCTTTGGGGAAGGTTACTTTTACATACTTCTCATTGTCTGTGTGTTAACATTTGAAGAATCTTTTGATGTTACTTTTTTCTTACCTCTTACTGCTTTTGCATTTCTCATCAACATGAGTTAATTGGTGAAGAACAGCATTTATTATTTTGAAAGATTTCTATTACTCACTTATTTCCCAGAATATTCCCTCAGGGGACAATCCATTTAGTTCATTCTGTAGCCTTGTTTACAGACTGAAAGTGGAAAATGATAAATCAATTTGAAGAGAGGCAAGGAGTTTAGCTGTTGAATTTTATTATTTAATTGCATGTCCCTGCACAAATTGCCCTGTTAAGTGAGAAAATTCTCTCTCTAAACTTGTGACAGTGATGTTTGGGAAATAGAGGGAGTTGTGAGACTAATGACTATCTAAGAATTGGCTGAGAATTTGAAAATGCAAAGGACTATACAAAATTACCAAAAATTAGTTCTGTGGGATAATTATGGCTAATTTTTTTTTTCTTTATAACAACATTTATTAATATACTTACTGTCATTTTTTTCTTAGTGTTCTGGGCCTTGCTTAGGATGAAATTCGTACATGTTAATACTGTTTAGGAAAACCTAGACTAATTTCTACCATGGTTGAAAGCACTGAGGCTGTCTTCTGCAATGCTGCTCCTCCTAATTGTGTAGTGCTTCTAACTCCATGGTTAATCAAATATTAGATACACCATAAAGTAGTTTATTCTAGAACTTCTGAAATGTCTCTTTCTTCTATAATGTCGGTTTTAGTATTGTGGATAGAAATTACATTAGGAATAAAAGGCTTATGTGGAAAACAGGTACTAGAGTACATGAAAAGTCTTGGAATGGTCTATTATTAGTTACAGGCTTTATGACATTCATATGTCAAAACATAATCACTCTGGGTTTGCATCATTGCAGTTCAGTGCAGAATTCATCTGATGACTGCTTTGAGCCTGAGTGCAAATTTATGAACCTTCACAACGCATTGCAGTGAAGGAGAGGTTAATTAAATGGCAAAGAGACAATAGTACAGAAAGATGAGAAAACTCGATTGCTGTTTGTCTCCGGTTATAACATTTAGTTGTCTATTAGCTGTTTCAAAGTAATAAAAATAATGAACCATAACCATAAAAATTAATCTCACTGAGGCAGTGCTACCAATGGAAATGGACAATTTTTATACCAAAAAACTACATCAAACCCTGAAAAAGACCATAACAGAAGAATTGATGTGTAAGCAGAAAAAAACTAATTTACTTCCACTAGGACCACAAGTTTTCTGATTGGTGTGTGGAGGTTCAGCAGCTGCTGCTCAACAGCACTTTGTAAGTCAAAACCATTCTACAACAATCTGAAAGATCATCATGGACTACCCATGCTTGAGCTGAGAGGCCTCACTTGAACCCAGAGAAAATTTACAGACTTTATGCTGCATGAGAACATCTCAATTCAGCCCTACCACTTCAGAGAGCTTAATCCACAGTCATGACTATTCTCTGCAGGGAAATCAGAAGGCTTTTACTGGTTTCTCTGGTTCTTTTCACCAAGACAGCCAGAAGCATCCCTGGGTGAGACTCTTTCCAGCACGTGAACATAATGATGCTGCTTGCAGATGGGTTCCAGCATTGCTTTATGGCATTGCATTGTACTGTGGTGGGTCTATTAGCTCAGTCTGTTTACCGCTCTGTATTCCACATTAGTGCCCATCTTTGTGACACATTTATGTTAACTTTTATTTTTCTGCCATCTTCAAGCAGCAGTAAGAGGAAAACAGCCAAAACTACATTAATTTTAGTCCATATAAAAACCACAAATTAAATATTTCCTAGAAAAGTAGGATTTTGAGATAAGCTGGTTCTGTGTAGAGTGATCTCTCTTGTCCAGCTTTGTCATTTAATTCAAATTATTCTTTCTCCTGTGAGCTGCTGACATGGCTCAGGGTAGACTCCAGTAGAAAGCCCTATGGCATAGAGGAGTGGAAGACAGTATGTCCAGAACTAAAATCCTGGAGATCACCTTTAACTTGGCTAAGAAATTAAGATGTCATCATGCTGTGGTGTTGTTGCAAGCTCTCTGCCTGCTTCCCAAGTCAAAGATCAGTTTTTAATCTGTTACTCCCTGGTATTAAGGGTCACTTTATGTGTTAAAGAGTTAAGTGATCTGACCTTATCAAACTGGTTGTTTTTTTAATCAAAATTGTATTCAGCTCCGCATGTTTAGCATTTCCACTTTATTAATCTTTTCTGTTGCCTCTGGAGCCTGGGATGCTCTTTGTTATGCATTTGAGAGCACAGAGTATTTGACATGAATGCAGGAGCACTCTGGTGGAGATCAGTCATTTTAAACATCACCTCTTAGCATAACTTAATTTCATGCTGCTTTTGCACCCCACTGTCAAATCTGCTTAATACCTGTACTTTAATTTTGCTCACATTTTTCTCCTAAATATGTTTCTGCCAAATGTACTCTTGCCATTAAATTGGTAACACATGGTTTAATTATTGCTTCTAAAAAGCAGTGATAAAGATTTGCTTCCTGAAAGGGGTTATTATTTCCACACTGGATACATTAACATCTATAGGCCATTTATATAAATTTCAAGGAACCAGGGATTATAAAATTTATTGAAAATCATGTGGGCTTTTAAGTTTTTTTAATCTAGGTCACTGTGTATTTTGACCTGAGGATTATGAGAGTATTGGAATCGTTAAATTTGTCTGGATCGAGGCTTCCCTAGCTTCATATGCCATGTTATTGGCCCACAGCATGTTCTCAGGGAGGAGTAAAAGGGCAGGACAAACATCTCTCTAAGTTTCCCAGCCATAGACTTCCAGTGCCAAGGCACTTGCATGTGTCTTTAGACCTTTAAAGGTTTGTTTTGGGGGCTCTGATCTAGTAGGTGATATTGCTGCTCATGGCAGGGGGATTGGAAACTGATGAAGGTCCCTTCTCATCCAAACTATTCTATGACTCTATTGTTTTGCTTTGGTTTTGTGTTTTTTAGCTATTTGTTTGTCTCTACATTTCTCTGTGATCCCGTCGTAACTTTTAAACCAAGCACTTTTGACATCTGTTCAATTTATGGCAATGTTTACATAATTTACCATCCCTTGGTGTGAGAAAGTCTCTTTTCTTTTGATTGTGTTGAACTATTTCTTGATCACTGAAGTGGCCCTTAATTTCTCTTTTGATGGTGAAGTTATTTTATACATACCCTTTCTCCAAGCTGTGATTTCATGAGCTCCTGTCACATATTTCTTTCCCTTCTGTTTTCAGTGACTCAAGACTTGCATGGGTTCATTGTCTTTAATGGAAAAAAACAATAATTTACATTGGAAGGGGAGCAGAAGACTTGGATGTAATATGTACTTTACAATATCATAGCAGCCAAATTGGTTTAAACAATGAGCTGCATTCTGTTATTTTCTGTTATATGTTTATTCTGTTTATCCAGAGGTCTTGCTGACCTCTGGATCTGTGGTGGGCTGTGAGAAATAGCACAGTGGACATTGCTTTTGTAATCTCTCTGTCAATGAATACTATTTCATTTATCAAGTTCATAGTGTCATTAGATAAACAATTCTGATCAACAATTTCTAGTAATTTTGGAGATGTCTTCTGGAATTTCTTTTGAAGCTCTACAAAAATCTTTAAATACAGTGAATGTTTGCATAAGATTTATCTGTGGGATTGAGCTTAGATAGAAAAATATCACTTAAATAGTGGTATGACTGTGTACATGCACTTTTAAAAATATAGGATTGAATGAATGTGTGCTTCAGTAGTAGAGGGACATCTGCCAGAAAACACACTTTTGAACTTTGAGTTTATTTGATATGGGCTGAAATCAGCCTGATTAGAAGTGATTAGAATTTACTTCACTAAAAAGGGCTTCATTCACTGGTTTTCCTAGGAAAAAGAGTTTTGTTGTGAGTGTGGCAATTTTGATACCAGCTTTAGCTTGTGATAACTTCAACAAGGTTGGGATAACGCAAACCCCAGGCAACCTGCATCCATCCAGATCAACACACCACAGATAAACTGTGGTTACACCACCTCCTGATGAAAAATGGAATGGAACCATGCTAATCTATTCCTGGATTTATACATCAGTCTTTTGGCTGAGTAAAACAATAACAATTTAAGGGCATACCAACGTAAAAAAATCTTTATAGCCTCATCCTTCCAACAGCTCTGCCACAGGCAAGGTATATTTTTCCCCAGGAAAGGAAGTGCTGGCAAGGTTCTGCAGTGCCACTGTGTTTCTGTTAACTTTCCCTCAAAGATTTAAAACTCTGCAGCTTTTTTTAGCTTTTTCTTTTGCACAGTATTTTTCAGTCTTTCAATATTCTGTAATTTATGTAATCAATCCTAATTAACCAGCGCAGCTTGAATGTCAAATTATGACTATCTGTCCTAAAATATTTATGAGATACCATGCTGCAGAAGGGGAAACCTGTTTGTGAAATGCTGTTGGCTGCAGAGGTTCTGGATTCAGCTTTTCAGGCAGGTGTTAAAATCACAGAAGAGCCCTGCACCACTACAAGAAACAAAAATAACCTGGACAAAAATCTTGTATGCACAGGTAGTGCCTAAGAACAGGTGAGAAGTAATGCTAAATTAATATATAGCTTGCTGTGAATTAATAATTTAGTTTTACTATAGAAAATCATACAGTCTATAAAGTTATACACAGTGAAGGAAAAGGGACAAATTTAGTTACCACTAAATATTTGTTCAATTCCTGTCATACAAACCAATTCAGCCTGTTTTAATTTAACTTTACTACTGAGGTAGTAAAGTTAAACAATGAACTGTTCTTGGCTTATTGCAGAGTTGTTTCAAAATTGGTTTTTGAAGTCTGCAGATAGAGGGAAAGCATTCTACACATTTTCATGATACGTTACTTGCATTCTGAAATTCAAGATATTTCATATTTATTGCAACAGATGTCACAGTGAAGCAGTTATTGAAACTATAACTGACAATATAGTGCAGTATTATTTTCATTAACAGATGTTCATGCATATGCTGTTTATTCTCATAAAGAGAAAAACAGTACAACAGTTCTCGTGCTTTTATGATATTGATTTCCAAGGTAGTGAAGTGGTTATATGTACACACAGACAAGTGTACAGATGGTAAATGAGCCATCAATCCATGCTTCATTTGCTCATAGGTGAAACGACTGGGATTCCCTTCTGAGGCTGCCTGTTTCCCTGTGTCCTTAAACAGAGCCCAGGGTGGGTGGCTGGGATGCAGGCATGTCCCTCTGGCTATCAGTAACATGAGATCCCTGGCATCTGTCCAATGTATGCCATTAGTGTCTCTTCCCCTTGAAGCCTTTTGTCTCTGAAAGTTAAAGATATCAAACTTCTGTGATTGCTTTCCCAATAAATTCAGCTCTTTCTTCTGCACCCCAGAGGATACTACAATTTCCTCTCTAGGATGTTTTTCATTCTCCCTGTCTAAACTAATATTTTTTCCACTCTTCAATTTTTAAGATTTTTTTGGCTGTTATTGTTGTTATTGTTTCGAGATCTATATATTATATATGGTCAGCAAACTATTTGATCTCAGGGCTATATCACCAGTTTTAGGTTTCATATTAGCAGATAATGTTTTGGCTAGCTTTTTCTGGATACAATTGTAGAGGGATTTTAAATCTAACAACTGTCTCTTGTTGAGGCATGGATTTCTAATGAAAGATAGGAATGACAGACTTGTTCCTTAGGAAAAAAAACACCCAAAAATTTTGATTTGCATAAAATCCAGTGTTTTGATTTTATTATTTTAATTTTTTCCTTTGTATTCAGAGTCCTCCTTTGCTGTCTTTCACAGCTGCTTCAAACACTGGTTGCTCTTGCAGCATAAATTTACTAATTTGATTAATTTTGCCTTGCATATCTGTATCCAGGCTAGTAATCCTAACCAACTATTGAGTATATCTTCTGAATCCTTGAGAAAGGCTACAATACTGCTGGTACCTTAGTGCTGCCTGAACATTTCTGATTTTCTTACAATAAACTAACATCTGTGTTTACCATCGACCTTCTGAAGCTTTGTTGGGTGAGCTCCCTAACACGTCACCCTCCTCCAAATATTTGCATCTTCCTGCTGCAGAGCACTGTGACTTTTGCCTTTGTGTTCCCTTTTTTTTCTCCCCCCCGATTAGATCTAGTATAACTTTGCAGTTGGCCATTTTAGTAGCTCATTCAGTGAAAATTTGTGGATTTTCCTGGAAATTTAAAGGCACAGGCAAGCATGTAAGAAACTCGATCATAGTGGTGTTTATCATTTTTGAAAAGGGATTAATTGTACTCATAATGCCTGGTCATAGTGCCCTTTCAGGTTTTAATCCACAACTTTTTAATATCTAGGCAGCAACATGTCTTTCTCTGGGTGATTTTTAAAGATTAACATCTCTAAGGATTGTGATATGGGGGCATATCTTCAGTATATCAACTACTGTAAGAACTGGCATTTTAAAAACACTTCTGTTTAACATGTTAATGTTTGCAGAAACCATAAGTATTGGGATCCCTTTGCTGTCTGTTTTGTTTATCTTTAAAATTTTTTCAGCCAGCTATCTCCACAATGACCTGCATTATGGGTGCTGAGATTACCTGGGCTGATGTGCTGTCCTTGGTTCCCTTCACACAAGCCAGAGAAGAGGATGACAAGTTTGGGACATCCCTACCAGGTCAGTGCAGTGATCAGCCTTCCCAAAGGGCCTGCCATCAGTTTCTCATGAGCTAACATCAAAAGATTCTAGCAGAACTGTTTAGTTGCTGTGCTTATCATAATTGCTAACATCTTTCTGCACATTCATCACACTTTTCAGTCCAGGGACAGGACTAATGAGACAGTAGCTCACTGAAAATTTTACCAGTTTTAGTGGGTACAAGCGTTAGCTGACTCCAGATATTTATTCTCTAGCACCACTGGAAATCGGCTTGAAAACACTCAGTGGGAAAAAATTGTTTTTCCGTGATGGAGGTAGTATCTGTAGGTATGGTACCACCTGGATATTACTGTGTGAAGTTTACCGAGTATGTGCTACTGCTCATTAATAGAAATTCAATCTCCTGCTTTCAAGTAAATGAGGAATTATGTAATGCTTTCTTTTAATGAGCTCTCCTTACTTGGAAGCTGAACAAGGCCCAGGAAGAGATATTTCATATTCTGAGATTAAATACATAAATGTAACACCTAATAGGTATTTGAGATATTGAAAGTCATCAGCATGCAAATACAGCTGCTCAAGTCCAACTGATTAATTACTATTGGCATTTCTTGGTGGCAGTCCTGTGTTCAAATTACTTTTCTATGAGATAAAAAATGCCTCTGTATTATCTGTATTTCTGAGGCAGTAGAAGTGCTGACCAAGTGGCTGAGGTAATGAAAGTGTTGTCTCTATTTCCCATAACTGCCTCCATTGTAGAATGAGCAGACATAAGGAGTGGTAGCATTAGGTCTCTTGTTTGAAAGAATGTTGTCCCCAAGGTTCTGGTGCAGGTGACCCCACGGGCTGGGCAGCCCTTGCTTGCCTTCCCCATGGCACCCTGCCCTGCAAATGGCAGATTTTGCCCAGAGCTGGTCCTCACTGGCAATGTGGTACATTCACTGTCTAAGGTCACGCCCTCAGGGTATGTGTGCTAACATCCTCCCTGAGGCAATGCAGTAATTCATTGCTGAAATTCGAGACAACAGGAAATAAAAAATTGCAAGATTAATTTCCTGTGAGAAAAAGCATTCACAGGTAGTGTGTCAAAGTGTGGACTCTTACCTATAACCAGCTCTGTCCAGCCTTTTCATTTTATACTTGTATTGTGCAAGAGGATTTTTTGTTTGAAAAAAACATGGACATATCAGGATATCTTCCCTTTCCATCTCTTTCACTGGCAGTGACAGTCTTAAACACTGAGCTTTTGACAAATGGAGTCTGTAAATGTTCACAGAAAGTGAATATTAAAACCAAGCAAACAGTTTTTAATTTCAATTTTTAGTGTTTTTATATAGCTCTTCTCTTTATTTTGAAGTAGTTCTGTTGTACTAGCCAGGAACTAACTGAAACAGACTCAGTTTATTTCAAATAAATATCAAGTATTAATCATTCCACAGTCTTCCTTGTGATCCTGCACCAGTTAAGTTAGAAGAAGCTATGATATTTGTTTTTACATAATTCTATTTGTATTACACTTGTAATTTTGAATTTTCTACATCATAATACCCCATTTTTGAAATAACATTGCAAGTCCACATGCTATGCATATGGTCTCTTGCACACAACTGAGGTTTTGAATTATAATCACTTCTTAAGAACAGAGAAGGGACATGAAATGAAAATTAAAATATAATATGGTAAGTTTGAAGTTGTTTGCTCGCTCAGTTCCTCCACAATCCTTTTGAATATTTTGTAGATCAAGAGAACAATTACAGTATATAGTTATTATTACTTTTTCCATAGTGATATGCTACCTTTGTCTATTTTTTAAACAGCGTAAAACAAAAAAATCTGTGAATGTGGTACATCTGTAACAGATGCAAAACATGGGCAGCTCATGTTTTCTGTGCCTGAAGAAAAGGTAGTAAAGCTCACAGCTTCCTCTGGAGCCTCACAGGCCAGTTGCTCTGTGTGCCACAGAATGTAGATGTTGTTGTCATTATGGCTGTAATAATATTGTAGATGTGAACTTAATGTGAGCTGGGACCAAAACAGAGTTTTAGCTCAGGGAGATATTTTGGCAGGGATTTTAATAATAAAAGTAAAGCAACTCAGTCTTCAGCCATATTCTCTGTGTTTTACCTCTACAACCTGTGGTTTATCTCTCCTTCCCTTTCCCTCCCAGTAAATCTCCAGAATTCTTCTTTCTTCTTGCCAGAATTCAAGGTCACTTTCACTGAATTTGTGTTCATCTTTAGGAGAGAAAAAATTGTAGAGGTGAATTATAGGCAAAGATTTATGAACAAAACCAAAAGCAGCTTGGAGCTAGCTTTTTATAAACAACTTTTTAGCCAAAGTTTATTAGCTCATTCTTCCCCAGTATCTCTCTGTGCCAAGGGAAAGTTTCATATAGACTTATACCTTTTCTGTGTTATTTAGGAGTCTCTCTGCGTGAGATGAAAAGTGTGCTTCACAAAGCCTCTGTGTCTCTTGAGTCTTTGTGGAAGAGAAGGTTTCTAAATCTTTAGTCTTGCACCATGTCTGTGGGCCAAACACAACAGAGTTTAGAGGTTTTCATCACAGTGGTGCAGTCAAAGTGATGAGAAAATGTACTGCAGAAGAGACACAGCTTAATTTGTTTGTGATTTTTTTGCACAAGGATGCAGTTTAGGGGAGATACTTCTCTATTGTTAATAAATACTTTTTTTTGTTCGTAGTCCCACTAACATTTATGAACACACAGATAAATAATAAGCAAAATTAAATCCTGAAATGTTTTTCCCTTGACTGGCTGCTGAGAAGTTCAGTTCTTATTTGCTGCTCAGTGGTATAACTTAGTACTTCTTAGGATACTTCAAACAGGAAGCAATCATTTAAAAGTGCTGAGGAAATTTATGATGAGTTAAATATATAGGGTTATTTTTTCACATTCCTCAAAATGCAGCGTGGGATCTGACTTGTAGCATCTGTCATAGACTGCGATGTTTGAATAGTGCAATCAATGAAACCCCAAAATAAATAGTTGAAATAATCAATGCCAGAAATAACAGAGACCTTAATCTGCAACGTCCGTAGGGTTTATTTGCTGACCACAGTTCTTGGACTGACATAATTTTAGAAGGAAAAAAGCAGTTTTTATGACATTTTCAATGTGTTGATTAAATAATAAATCCAAAATACAGCCTGCCAGATATCTAGACTTGACAATGTTTTAATAATAGTATTGTAACATGAGTACAAGAGCAGCAGGATGCAGAATGTGCCTATCAGTTTACCTATATGGTAGGGTGGTACCTGTTTTGGTTAATGAATATTTAGATCTTGTGAAAAACAAAGTTGTTGTATAAAACACCTGAGGTTTCAATTGCTTGTGTAAATAGTCAGGAATCCTTTTCTTTACTGTTTCAGATGCTCCAGGACAAAATCATTTCAGTTTTTCCACAATAGAAAAGAGTGTATGTCCACAGCAGTGGTAGCCTATATCAGTTTCCTACATTTCTGTCAGCCTGCAGATGACACTCATTATTTTCTATTGCTTCCCAGTTTGTCAGTTCTCCTTCCTTCCCTGGTTATGTTCTGGGAAGGCAGGAGTAGGTCAGCACTGAAATTAAATAGTTTGAGAAGTTATATAGTCACTGTGGTTTATTTCTTATTCTGAGAATAAGGATATTCTTATTAACTCAGTAATCCCTGGAGGAAGTAAAATCCTATTGCTCGGCACTGGTGAGGCCACACCTGGAGTGCTGTGTCCAGTTCTGGGCTTCACAGCATGAGACCTTCATGAGAAACGTGATAAACAGAAAAAGAATAAACCCAAAACAAATAAAATAAAAGAAAATAATAGTGTGTAAGTTTAATAAAAACCAGTGGGAGTAGCTACCTAGGGGTACTGCCAGTATGCTCTGAAAAAGAAAAACATTGAAACAAAGGCCTTCAGAACAAGAAAAACATTGAAACAAAGACCTTCAGAACAAGAAAATTAAAAAATCAGTGACAAGGTGAAATTACTTTTTTCTCAAGTAATTACAGTTCTCTTTAACCTAAAAAATGCCTCTCAGCTCTTTGACTGTTTGTGATACATAAAGTACAATAGTCAAATTAACTGTGCAACTTCTGCTTTTATCTTGTCGTATTAGATTTTTGACCATCAGAAATTAACAATAATCAATTTCTTGAATTGAATGTGAATTTCTTGAATAGAATATGTACTTCTTAAAAAAATCAGCAAGAGTTTATAGTTAAAATGGCTTTGATATTTGAAAATGCATTTAATTGAGTCCTGATCATGCTGTGTTGCTATCAAGACTTAGCAACTCTGAAGCTCATGAATATATTAGTAGTTTTTGACATTTAATATTCATTTGTGGCTATTGAATCAAGAATATGAGAGATAATCATATAAAAAATTTTATATACTATCAAAGTCAGAGCAGCATGATCATTTTGCTTCAGTAGCTGTGTGCTAGAAGCTGGCAAAGTGAATATTTTCTCTTCCAGCAGGAAAGCATTTGGGCAGGGCATGAATTCAGTGCTCTCCAGACCTAATATTAATATTCTGCATTCTTGCACCTCCAAGGCATAATGACAACTTCAGTTAGTTGCCTGGATCAAAATCAGATGAATGAAAGCAACTGCAAAGCTTTTAAATTAAGGTGGTCTATTAAGGAATGCATTTTACTTGCTGTTCCTATTAGAATGTGAGTGAAATTCCATGTCACACTGCAAATAAACTTATTTATCTATTTCCAAACCCTGCTATATTAAAACCTGCCATGGAATTTACGAAAAGAGGAAAAAAAGGTTGTGGAGGGCAAATAGTAGGTAATGATACAACATGAACATTTGTAAAATGAGAAATAATTGTTTCTTACACGGTTTCTGGACACAGTCTTCTCTCATGCTTGTATTTTCTTTATAGTTCACCCTTCTGCTTCTAATGAGGCTGTATTTTCGCTGTACAAAAATTGGTTTGTTATTTATTTGATCTTTGGTAATATATTTAATACATTAAATGCATTGTTGTCTCAAATGCTTTCCCTTCCTTGCTACCATTCTAGAAATGTGCTTCAAACTCTAATAGGAAATACCTCCTTGATCCAGGTCAGAAAAGGTAATTTTTGAGGGTAGCTATGATGACACCTCTCTCTCAGACAAATCCTCACTCTTTTTAGTGAAGATTGATGGAAAATCCACAAAATAAAAGTTTCAAAATTAGGAGAATCTTCCTAGGAGTATCAGATAAGTGGTGCACTTGATACATAAACACAAAACCATTATTTGTTTACTCACTTTTGGAAGTCAATAGAGATTTGATTTGATTGTGTAAAGCATTGTATGGATAGGACTCATAAATTTCATTAATGCTGCCATTTGTATGAAAATGTCTCTGCAGACATCAAAAGGCTGTTGTCAGCTGCTCTACAAAAAAGCTTGAAATTCATTCTCCTGGGAGAAAAGAAAGTTGTCATAACATGCTAGATGTGGTAGGCAATCAGTTAAAGGCAGTAACCCTGACTAATAGGAGACTCATGGTCCATTTTTTTCTAACTTGTTTTTTGGGGAGATTTCCAGCTTTCTACAGGATCAGAAAGAGTGTTTATAAGCAAACTGCTGATGCTCAGATGAAGAAGTAGATGTTGAAATGAGACTTGGAGCAGCAAATGATTTCACAGATTAGATCACTGCCTTTTAAGAAACTGCATCATGTTGATCTACAGGTGGTTTTACAGGCAGTAATGGCCAATATGTAATACTGACTGAGTTCAATTAAAATCAAGGCAGAAGTTTATTACATTGCCCTGAAGTTTATAACAGTTTAAATTCATGGAGAGAAGACTGATTAATTTTTATTTATATATTATTTAGAGAGCATGACCTTTCAAGCAGAGAATACTTTCATGTAAAAGCAATGATCTAGGAAATGGGGGTTTCCCATTATTATAATAGTGACTCAGGAAATGTTAGTAAAGGTCATTGATTTCTTCTAAGCATGAAAATTTCGGCCACAGCTGGATGAAAAATTAAATTTATAATGTTGATACTTAGCAGTGCCTGCATGTATAGTATAGAAAAAAGGTCAGGGACTAAAAGATGGAATAAATTTAGACAAAGAACTTACAAACAGTTCAAGGATGACTCAGCTTCCTGTTTTTGTCAAAAACATTTAGTGAATTCTCCCCTAAATGATCCAGCATTGATTGCCATGTTCCTGATAACCACATTCTTGCACTAGTAACTTTGATCAGCAGATGCAATGATGAGGAAGACCTTGTCTTTGGGCAGTTAGAAAATGCCTGACCTGTCCCCACAAGATGTGGCGCTCGTGGATGTCCCGCACGGTGCTTTCAAAAGAGCTTTTCAGCAGCCACATTTGACCTGGCTTTCATATTGTCCAGTGACAGTCATCATTTTTATTATAATTTTTACCAAAAACAAATGAAGAAATACTCAAGTGAAAAGTCACTGACTGTGAAGTAAGGATTGACTAAGGGTTAGTGGGACATATCCCCACTATTGGCTCAGGGACAATAACCACCACAACCATTTACCATTTGGTTAATTTGCTGAAGTGCTCCCTGTCTGCTTGTTACCGCTGAGTGGAGGAAAGATAACTATAATTTAAGCAGTATATTTCTATAATAATTCTGTGACTGGCTTTTTCATATGGAAGCCCCTTGGGCTTGTTATTGCTATGAACACTCCTGACTGACGTCCTTGTGAGTCTGCCCCTTGAAAAGCTCTGGTTATAAGCCACAAGAGTAAAATTTAATATTGCCTATATGGTGTGTCAGATTTTTGGTCAGCCACATATTCAGACCCTGTCTTTTGCACATCCTTGAGTATCTTTAGGAAGGGGTAAGTAGTGTAATTTCTGGATGTAAGTGCAATCTTGCCTTTTGATTCTGAGACTAGGTTTAAAGTTTAAAGCAAAATAGATTCTGTTATCTTCCATGTCTTTGTGGAAGAGCCCTACTTCAGTACTGAAATGTGTACGTGAGCTTTATAAGGAGGCAAACAGCAGGAAATTAGGGTGGGGAAGAAAATTCTTCCGAAATAAATCAATATTTTATTAACACCTATACTACAAAATGCAGATGTGCAAGGGCTAGAATAGCCAAAGTTACCACAGCACCTTGTAACACCATATGTTAACTCAATCTTCTTACACTGCTCTCTCTCTCCTACCTTTCATTTCCACTTTTCTTAGGTAGTATTTTTTTTCTTGCATTTTGTGTAAGACTGCACTTTCCTCAAGCATATCACTGCTTCTACTCTTAGCAATCACACACTTTCTGTGTCTCGTCTGAAGGCAAGATTTTGTCATCTCCTACCCCTTAAAAGCGGCATACAGAAAGTGGGCAAAGTGAGATATGCACAGTGACTGCTGAAATTTCTGAAAATGAAAACATATTTTCCATGAAAAGGAATATCCCATTTTAAAAAGCTGGATTTAATAATTCCTTGAATACCCCTCCAAAATAATGACAGCAGTGATTTCTTGCTGCAGGATTCGGTAGGGTTACTTAGTGTTTCTGGGTCACTCTGTGCCTGTACTGTGCATGGACATGCAGCTCTGCTCACTCAGTGGCACACAGTGGTGCAGTCTTTTCAACTTCATTTTTAATTTCAGAACCTATGAAATTTGGTTCTTGATGGAAGATTTCCTGGACTAAAAGAGAGAAAGTGAGCTTGAGAGACAAGCTGACCCCACCCACCCGCACCTGCAGTAAGTGTCCTGTGCTTGATAAGAAAGGGTAGACAGCACAGGGTGCAAAAGGAAGAGTTGAGTGAACAGAAAGGCAACCATTTCTTAAAGTTATAAATTTGTCCTGCAGTAGGAACTTTCCCTTGATGAAGTATCCACAGTTCAGGACCTTAGGACTTCTCCCGTTTCCAAAGGGAAAAATGCCATGGTGTAGGAAATGGCAAAGTAAATGTAGAAGTTCTCTTAAAAGTTCTCTTAAATTGCAAAGTAAATGCAGAAGTTTTAAAAAAAGTAAAATGGCAATGACTCACCTGTACGTGCAGTTTCCATGCATCCCCACTCAGGAATTTTTGCTCTGATTAGTCATAATTAGTCCCAGATCATTTATTTTTAGCTAGATTTTATCTTAAAAGCTCTGAATTTCAGAATATTTGCAACCAACAAAAGGTTGTTCCTACTCTGTTGTGGTGGTTGTTCATGGACTCACCTAAGGTGGGGACTCATCAGAGCTTCTCTCTCTTGTAAACCAGTCTGACTCATTCCAGAGGGAGCCCAGCTTGTAGCTCTCTCAGTATAGATATTATTCATATTTTACAAGATTTTTAAGATGAGTTTACTTAAATCCATATGTGCTATCCAGTAGTATGCAATTTCATCAAAACTCATGATTTCTTCAGCCAGCTGTGAACCAGTAGTGTGAGGTGAAGCTAAAGTTTAAATTTCTAGCTGTGCCTGATATTTGATTGTCACTGGTCATTCATTCAGCATCTGGGTGTTATAAGAATCATGGGAAATGATGAAAGTATGGGCAAGAGACTGAAATAGCTTTTTTCTTTTACAAAGACTAAATAGAAAAATAGTAGATGAAACAAGTGGAGAAGGTAAAGGAATCCAATGTAAGGATAATATGGGGTATAAAAAAATGTCAAAGGAGACTATAAAAAAAAAGAAGGAAATTGACTGAGGTTTGTTTGACATGGTCCAAACAGTTTGGCTGCAAGCGAGCATTTGAGACATGTGAAAGGTATTAGGAACTCCCTGGTGAGATAATCATGATGTGGCTGCTTTGAACATGTGTATCTCCAGGAACTGATGGATCACTGAGAGGATATCAGAGGGACAGATCTGTTAATAAGGATGTCTGGGCAGTCCATGAGGACATTTGTTGCACTATCTGGCAGAGTTGTGTAAGCATCTGTGAATCTCTAAATATGTCAATTGCTTTTTCCAGGATTTGAACTCTGTCATTTCCTATGGCAAATGAGCTGCAAAGTGCTGCTGCTGGGCAGCACCTTTCCAAATAACTTTAGATTGGAGATGTAGAAGCAGCTAATCCAGAATGAGTAATCAGTGACATCTCTAATCTAGTCTTAGAGGATGCAGTGATGGAGCCTTCACAGCCATTCACATGACCTCTTCTGATGCTTCAAAAATCAGTATCAGTACTGTGCCATACTGTCCCCCTAAAATTTTCTTCCTTACACTAAGTTACCTTCACTGATCCAAACACTCTTGGTATGTATCTATGTTCTCACTGCTTTTCACTATCATGGTTTTGCTATATTTCCCTAAAGAATCCAGTAACACAGCTGCAAAATTGTAGGTGAGACTTCCAAGTGCTCTAGGAGAATTTTTTCATTTGTTTCAACATCACTCTTAACTTCCTCAATTGAATTTTGCCTTTTTCTCAATGGCTCAATGACTGTTTTCATTTCTGTACAGTTTATAGTTCACCTCAATTTTTAAAAAAATGGTTTACAACATATGCTCCATCAACTCATTCTATATTTTCATAATTTCTTCCTCCTGCTCAATTTGCAAATGAAATCTTCTACTGCCTATTGAACAAAAAATTCTTCCATGAATTTTTTTCCTATTTGGATTTTAATTGCATTTCTAAGGAAGCTTATTGTACTCTTCACCTGCATGTAATCTACAAATGTGTTTTTATATATATATATTTATATGCATATTTATATGTATGTGTTCTATTCCTATGTCTTAATTTAAATGAAAGTACTGAACAGAACTGTATCCAGAATGGGCTCTGCAGAGCCCTATTCAGCATCCTTCTGCTTAAAAGAGAACCATTGAATTGGTTGTTGAATTGTTTTGATACAATTATTCATCTGCTGGGTCACTCACCTTTCGTCTCTATTGTATTTTCCTAAACTGCTTGTGAAAATGTCATCTCCCACTGCATTAAAAGTCATGTGACAGTTACAGTTTCTTCTCTAATCATAAGTCATGCTACTCCATGATAGAAGCAAACCATTTTGAAGAAAATGTTTTTCGGGGATCCGTACTAAATGCCACTAATTGCTATATGCTCATTTTTCTTCATTTAAAATAGAGCCTCTGGTACCTCTATTTCTTTTATGAATTCACACATATGTAATGGCCCTAAGAGTAATTTGAATAATTTCTAAGCTACTTAGAAAGAAACTAATCAAGACTGAACAACTTAGTAAAATATATATTTATTTCAAATTCTCCCTGACATGCTCTTTCTCCATTATACTATGAGACTTTATGCCTTTGATATGGATACTAAATTGTACTGCTCCACTAAATTGTAAATGACCCATTAAAGAAAACGGAAAAATGTCCTTAACACTTTGGTCCACCATCATCTGTAGTTAGTTTTCCATCCCTCCTGTACTAATATCCTTAATGGATTAACTTATTTTTGTATGTTAACACATTCATCTTCTCATGTTCTTTATTTTCTCTTTCAGGTCATATTTTAGTATTTCTGACTTACTGACTATAAAATCTACTTTTTTGTACAAGTCTCATAATATAACCTTATTTCCACTTTTATATCCTCCCCTTCCTGTAGCTGAAGTCACAGTTCAGCCATGGTCTCTCCATGCTTTTTTCTGCACTGGGACAGCTTGTACCTGCTGTGTCATTTATTTCATTGATGAAATGTCATCGCTTCTCTGTGATTTTTCTTCTAAGACTTCTCTAAGACATTCTCCCTTGACATCTTATATAACAAATTTCTGAATTCATGCTTTTGAAAAATGGGTATGTTTTTGTGTTCTTTTTCATTCCCTTTCTCTTAGCCAGGCATTTTTTCAGTTTGGTCACCCTTACTGAATCCGCATTCTGCCCTGACGTTTTTCCCTGCTGTTAAGACTCAAACACACAGAAACAGCCCTCCTAGCTACTTTCTACATTTTTATATCAAAGTATTTTGAGTGCATCCTGAAAATGAGACAAACATTTTGGTCTGCCATTTTCCTATTTTAATGCCCAATCCTGTGCTTTGGATGATTCCTTGAGGTATTCAGGAAGAAAACCCCAACCAAACAAAAAATAACCAAAAACCCTCCAAATGGTGCTTGTGGGAGACTGGTCTGTGTATAGATCCACCTGAATGGTGTTCTTTCTCCATTTTGCACCATGCAGCAGGTTTAACTCTCAGCTTTCATCCCTCATATAAATTATTTGCATTTTTAATATGTGAGAGAATGCTACTTCCCTTATTCATTCCCTAGACAGCCCTTCTTGGACAATCTATTAATATTCTAAAAACTGCTACATATGCCATCATCTGTTATACCAATTAAATCAGAGTTTTCCCCTGCTTGTTTATTATTCCCCACGCTCCTTGCAATGCTGCACAGACAGCTAAGATGTTTGGCAAATAAATTAGTACTCTTGAGTGACATATTGCTCCAATCCAATCCACCAGATGCCATTATTACATAAGACACAATCAAACATAACATGGGGGAATTGCAGCATTGCAGGCTGTGTAATTTCATAAGGGGAGGAAATGCTGCTGCTGTTATATTCGGGATTTGCTCTTGCTGTTAGGCTTTTTCTGTGGAGAAGTTTCAACAGATTGTCTTTTCTTTGTTGTCTTGGAAAAGTAGCCCAAGATGATGAGTCCACTTGAAGTAACATGGTGATTTGCTGGAATCAGGAATCTTTGGGCTTTCTCCATGCCTTTCCCTAGATACAATTAAAGAACTTCTGCTTATCACTGAACTACACACAGATGTTCCATCTCTCTTCCTGGAGTGCCTCCCATACTCAAGGTATTTGTTCTAGTTCAGTTCACCACTAAATTCCTCTTCAGTAACATACTTTGGCTTGTGTTCATGTCCTGTTCACTTCAGTAGGAGTCAAGCATGTGCTTAGAACTAATCAGACAGACAGAGCTGACTGAATAAAGAGGGTTCACAGCCTTGTTTCAGTCATGTGCTATTCAGAAACCTGTCTACTTTATTTATTTTGTTTTCCAAAATTTCTCTGTTGACTCTTCCTATGAGGGAAACAGACTGTTTCATAGCCTGCATACAGTGACCTGTTTTTGCTAAAGCTGCGCCAGATTTCTCTCTAACCGTTTTCTTGCCAGGCCATAGCACTCTCACCTACAGTGACCAGCAGCCTGTGAAACTCAGGACACTCTTGTGAAGCATGACAGTGCTGGACTCTCACTCTCCCATACTGGTCTCTCTCTCTGGTTACTGCTGAATGCTTACTGCTTTCTGTATTCATACCCATGTACTGTATCCATAAACTACCAGCTAATCAAGTACATATGTACCTTACAATTTTAAGGTATATATTTTTATGATTTTTATAGTTTGGTGTACAAATAATTGAAACTGACATGTTTAGATGGTGACTAAACCATTAAAAATCTTTGCCTATTTGGAAACAACAACAAAACCAAAAGTTCTTGCATGTTCCAAAGTTACTCTCCAGTAGAAGTGAATTTCCATAGCAACATGTGGACAATGTGGACTAAGAATATATTTTTATTTAACTTCAAAATTCATTGAATCCCCTAAGTCAAGAATTTTAACCAAAGCTGTAAATTAACATAGTTATGTGATTTTGCAAACTTTTATCTCTATGGGATGGCAGTTGCACAAAATGGAACAACTTTTTTCAAACTTACAGTTTTGCAATGTTATCTATTAATCCAATGTAAGGCAAATATGCTGCAATGGAATGAATGTTTGTTTATGTAAAAAGCCACAAAGCCTCAGCCAGGTTGTTTATTGAGCAGCTTGAGGCACAGTTAGGTATTCAGTACAGTTTCACTGCAAGTAAAGAAACCAAAGAAAATGATCCCCATGACATGGGGATGTTTTCGATGTTTTGTTTCTTTGTTTTTAGTTTTCCTCTTGAGAGACTGACATACTGTACTACACAATGCAGAATTTAAATTCAGTGGTATACAAGCATGTGGAGGTTTTCTAACTGTGAAAATGCAATATACACTATCTGTCCATGGTTTTGAATGATTTTTATTAAGAATTCTCAATGCTATTCTTTCAGATAGCCACAGATAGCTGAAGCTGCATTGCAAATGGATTATGGTATACATTCTTCCACACTTTGTCCTCATTGACATATTACTTGCTCGATGTGAGCAGGTGGTGGCTGGAGAATTGATAAGGACTTGACATTCATCCAGGGCTGGGTGACTTCTTCAGCACTACTGCACAAAGTGACAGGAGGAAAAACAAAGCTGGTCTGTATTCAGAAGCACATCAGAGGATGCTGTCTTCCCATACATAATGGATAAAATAAGTCACTGAATTTTATTGCATTTGAAATACTGAAGAAACTTGAATATATTTATAATATTCTAGGTTGAATGTAAATCCTTGAAATAAGATCGAATCTTTTTATAAAAGTAAACATCCTCATCTATATATCAACATACCAGTTTAACAGATCATAATTTCATCATCCTTGGAAGACAATGGCTGAGTAACTAAGGTGTAGTCTCCGATTATGAATTTCACTGCAGCACCTTTCAGACTATCATAGGGAATTGAATATCACAGAATATGCTGAGTTGGGAGGGACCCACAAGGATCATTGACTCCATCCATGTCATTTTCCTGAGAAAGTCTGGGTCACTATTTAATGTATCACATTAAATTGCTGAATACACTATTCATTTCCTTTATTTTAATGGACTTTCCAACATCAAAAAAAGGTAATGACCAGTGTAAGATAAGTTGGTACTGTGTGTGCTGAACAAAAATACTGGTGGTGTTAAGTCTATCCTCCACCCTCTGTGGCATATGTGTAATTGCTGTTCAGACTAACAAGAATGACAACCAAACACTTCCTATTACTTTGCAGATCACATTTTTCTTAGAAGCTGGGCTTCTATATCTACTGTCTTCATGGGATCCAATGGAAGTCCGTATTTTCAGCAGTAGTGTCACAAGCAGCAAATTTTGGGTTATATACCTTTACTTATATTTATAAATAATGACTTCCAGTGTTTAAAAGAGCTTCCAAATTGCGAATTAAAGTATGGAGACAAACTCAATGGTCATATTTTATACTCCTAGTGTATTTGCAAATATTTGCATTATTTTCAGAAAGCTTTTACTCCCCCTCGTGGAAGTGTCAAAATCACATAAGCTATTTTGTCTTCAAAGTGCATGTAAAATGATTTAAAACTTGACTTGTGTCTCTAGAAGCTCAGCGAAAGTATTAGATATTTATGTCTGCACAAACTAGTCTTAACATTGCTTTTATAGCCTGAATAAAACTTCCACTCACTCCTCTTATATGCTTGTATCACATCTTGTGATACAGTGGGCACAAGTCCATTTTTCATCAGTAATTTAGCTCAAGTATTAGAATGTTCCACTTAATCACAGTAATAGTTTGTCTCTGCTGAATAATGTTACTGCCACCTCCTCTGTCACAGTTTGCTTCAGCTGATGAAAAATAGTTTAAATCTCATATGTTTGGATGAGCACAGCAAGAAATTTACCTCTATATGTGTAGTATATTGAGGCACAAAAAAGTGAAACTTCTTTTCTCTTGGAGGTTAAATACATGTTTAAGACTGAGAAAACATCACAGTTGTTAAAGCTATGTTATGTTCCACTTGATAAGAAAAAAATAAAAGCCCTTGCTTTTTAGTTGTAAACTCACAGCTTTTTGATATATTGATTAGGTTAAGGGAAGTCACAAATGGCTAGCAAAAGTTATTTCAAAGTCTGAAATGGATAATATATCTTTCAGACCAATATGAGAGAGTTCATCTTCCTCTATTTTAAGTCCTCCCTATTATATGTATTTATGACATCATAGAACATTTGTTAGGAAAGGAACTTTGGAGTTTCAGCTACTCTTTTTTTCTAGTTGTAAGTCAGAACTAACATTATTTTTTGTTGCTGGTAGTTTTTTGCCTAACTACTTTTAAAGATTTGCAGTGCTTATGACTCCACACGACCCATAGCTTATTTACTCAAATATTCTATCACTGACACGATTAGAAAGGTTTCTCTTGTGTTTTTCTCTGCCACTTCAGGCTACATTCGCACTGCACAGTGAAAGCAGGTAATTTTCTTCCTGTTTGCAGCAGATTTTTATCTTTACTGGTATTTTGTGTTTACTCAAGGAGTCTCCTCTTGCTTAGATTTACTTGCTCCTTGCTTCAGTCATTGCCCCTAGGTCATGTTTAGAAGCTTCTGATCCTTCTTCTTGCTCTCTCCTAGTCAGTCACCAAATGGTAAATGCTTTTAAAGTGCAGAATATATTTTTCAAGCTGAGACCTTACCAATATTAAGCCAAGTGAAAGGGTATTGCTTCATGTAATTGTAAATTACACTTCTGTTTGGACTCTGAAACAATATTTACCTTTCTTGCTAGGTTGTTATTGATGCGTTTAACTTGTGGTCAGAAGTTACCAAGATCTTTTGCCTTTGAAGTGGTTGCTTCCTTATTTACTTTTCTTTTATTTGTGTTGCTGACTATACCTGCAAATATATTTACTTTCACCTAGCAAATAGCAGAGTACTTAGGTTACTTTTCCATTTTCTTATGAGCAAATTACCCTCTAATATACCTCTCATGTTTTCCAGAATCATGTCATCTGCTAAATCAATAAGCATAATATTTATTCTTTAGGATGTTGATGAAAATCTTGAAGATGCTGGAGTGAACAGAACACCTGTACACATTCAATTGAGCCGTCCTTCAATTTTGCTAAAGAATTGTGTATGACCCTTTTTTCAACATAACTATGAAACCTGCATCCTTTCTGTAGTTATGGGACCTAGTGCATATTATCGTAGCTTGACACTGGAATAATAATTGTGCCAAAGGTGTAAAAGGCAAAATATACAACATTCCTGTTATTCCTTCCACAAAGGCAGCTTTTCTGTTGACAAAAAAACCATCGTGTTTATCTGAAGCAATTTCTTTTTGGCATCTGTCTTGATTTTCAGTCCTCCGCTTTTATTTTAGTTAGTTAGTTACAGTCATTCGCTTTCATTATTTGTATTGTTCTCTGAGTTTAAGTAAATTGACTGATTTGTAGTTCTTAACTCCTTTTGTCCTAGTTTTTTTTGTTTCGTTTTTTTTTTTTTTTTTTTGGGAATTGCAAAGCCCCCTTTGTTAGCTGCTTATTACCTCACCTTTCTTCCATTATTTTGGTGGTAACTTTGAACAGTTCTGAGATTTATTCACTCATCCTTTAATTCACTCCTCCTGATATTGCATCAAGCCAGTCTGAAACATTTCTCTTCCATCTGAAATCTCCAAGCAGTGGTTGTTTACCCTAAGCTAAGAATTCTTTTTAGGGAACTGTCTAAAATTTATTTTAAAGGTTCCATTTTGCATGACACTTTCTTTATAGATTTTCTTCTGTGTTAGGTAACATTTTCCTTAGTTTATATAACTATCTCTTCATATCCTAAATACTACCTGTGAGATGTGCATTAGTTTGTCCCTTGCCCTGTTTGATTTGTCTCTGTATGCATACAGCATTTATCTGTAAGTTTTATGTAACCTACTCTACTTTCCACTTTCTGTGTTCCTCCTTGAGGCTGAAATCATGGAAGATCTGATTCTGACTACACATCCCAATTCTTCCCTGCGGTAGCATAGGTTTCCTTTCATTCCTGGTTTGTTCCTTTGAGGAGTAGTCAGCTTTACGTATTCCATTTTGACATTAAATTGGCCTGAGTTATTGACATTTATTTTGCAATTAATATTTTGTTCTCTTTGTCTTTAAGTACTTGGAGCTCTGCCGTTTTTTGGTTACTCATTGTAAATTACTGTAATTTGTGGAAAGACTTGAACATGGAAGCGTCTCCCATCTACTTGGTTTCTTCACCTCTTAGGACCCTGAGTGACACTCTGTGTCTGGTTCTGTCTACTCTACAACTACAACTAAAAGTTTTCGCTCCTTGGTATGTCCTCTTTGTAGGGGGATCCTTCAGGTTATCCATAAAGATTCCCATTTATATAACCTTGTAGTCGTAGCAACACTTATGCCTCTCTCATGCATTCTCATTACTCTTACAATTCCTGCATTTTGTAATTGAATGGAGACCTTTTCTTTCCATGTATTTCCTTCCTTATTGGGAGACCTCTCCATCTCCTGTGGATATTTCATGATCTTTTGTTATATTGTGTGATTAAACTCATGAACCTACTGCTATGTCAATCAGATATAATTTTCAGAATCTGATATTTTCTAGTCTTTCCTTCTCATTCACCTCCTATTTATTTTATCTGTCTACAAATTTATAAGATCTTTTGCAGATTGATACACTATCCATTTGATTCTGCCATGAAACTTTTACAAATAATCTAAGATCTTACCCTTACTTTTACTAATCTGTGCTGGATCAACATGAATGATCGTAATATCTCCGTGAAATGTGGAATGCTGGTACAGAATTCAGGCTTGTTAGCCTGGTCAATATAATGAAATCTCTGTGATACTCTAATATGGAATTCATTACATGACTTTATGCAATATACTTATCTGAAAGTGAACTTGACTCAGGGTGAACTCTCCAAACTTAGATTACTTCTTGTGGGTCAGGCATGAATTTGAGCAACTTAAATATAGAATCAGCCTGAAATTTCAAGAAGTCAATGGGCAGGATAACAAGCACCAGTCATCTTCTTAGAAATTTTAAGTAAAACAAAGGTCAGAATTTATTTCCTGGTAAGTAAACACAGAAAAAAACCTCTTTAAAAAAGTCCTTGAACACAAAAAACCTTTGCTCATTGTGAATCAGAACTAATTAGTTTTATAACTGCCAGTTTGATTAAGAACAATGTCATTTGTTCCCAGGAGCTTCTGTAATATTTTCTTTTCCTTTCTCTCTAAGCCTAACAATGTTAATGTTGTACTTATTGTTTCTTAATTTTGCTCTCATCTTTACGACAGTGACTAATCATCCAAATTCTATCTGCTACTGTGCCAGAGCCTCCTGGGTAATAACAGTGCCAGTGTTTGATAAGTGGCTGCCAGATAAAGCTTGTGTTGGTTCAGGAGAAGCTGTGCCAACTGTAATATAAAAAGTAATGAATAAAGACAGCAAAAGAGTATAAAAATTACTTTAAGTTTTGGTTATTGAAACTGTGCATGTCCAAGTAAATCAAATGTTTCAAGAAGCAATGCACACTAATTTTATTTGCAATTAAATGAGACAGCAACTAAAAGAATGCTATATTTCTACATATCAAGCACTCTGTTGGGACCTTTAGTGATTAAGTCTTTTCTTCATATAGCGACTTTTCTATTTATAAGAGATGGGTTGGTAATAAAAACTCATTTCTGACTGAAAGAAAATATATATAATTTAAAAAGAAGAAAAAGGCAATAAATAAAGAAGTGGAGATGGAATTGCAGTGCCTACATGCTCTTTTTTCAGAGTGTCATGGTTAATCAGAAAGAACTGTGGTTCAGGAAGAAGATTAGAGTACTTATTTTAAAAAGATGTTCTTTGGAGGGAGAAGGGGGCAATGGATTGCATTCTGTACATAGGCAGAAAATGATTTAATTCACAGGACCTTATGAATTCATTTTCTGACAGCTTTGCATAGAACTAACAAGGAATAAGAAGCTCAAGAATACTTCCTAATTCAATGTATTTGCCTTTGTTAGAGAAGATGCATGCACTCGAGGCACATTGATCATCCTGTGCATCAAGGTCACTTAGTTCAGGGTGCCTGGACAGGTATATCAGGACATGTCTCCTGTTTTGACAGGCTTGATAATAGGTAGCAAAAAGAAGGAATGGAGAGTAATAGCTGTGGGAAAAAAAAAAAGTTATTTTTGAAAGCTTTACATTAGACTTTTACATTTCTCTTCAAACATAGGAGGAAAAACTGGTCAGGGTTAATCACTGCCATTTTAATAGCTACTCTGCAGTCCTGTCAGTAAAAAAGGGGAAGAGAGAGGGAAGTTTCTGCTATAAACAGTGTTACAATTCAAGAATAGCAAAGTTTACTATGGGAAGGCTTCTCTGGAGTCCATCTATGTTCTTAGCCAGAGAAACTAGCTGCATTTGTTTTGAAGATGTGTTATAATATTTTCTCAATTGAATTAGTAAATTATTTTATTTTGTTGAATCAGGTGAAGCTTCTACACTTGTGTTAACCAGTTCCAGATCTATCTTTTCAAGAGTGTTGAAAAGTTCCAGAGACAGCACCTGCTTAACCTTTCACACGCTTTTGTGGAAAAGGACGATTTTTTTTCCCATCACCCAATGTGCTGAGTATCATAAATTTAAATATTATAAACATGTATTACACATTTAAGTCCCCTAATCCTACTTTTCTACAGATCAGCCACTCTGATGTGTATATTACTAGGTTGCTGGGGCAAGTGTTACGTTGGACAAACCAATAAAATGCAGTGAAGCATGTGACAATAGTCACAAATGTCCATCATTGGCTGTTTTATTACTGTATTGAAGCACTGAACTTGTTTGCCTGGAAGGATAAAATCTCCTCTAGGCTTAACAGAGGTTTTATTTAAATGCCTCTGGGTTCAAGTGTGTGTCATGATAAAGTTCAGCAGCTCTATGAAGTCATCTAGTTTCCATCAATCAGTTTGACAGTACTTCGCTCCCTGCACTTACACTTTTCCCTTACAGTCTCTGCATATATATTATTAGATGTTCTCTTTACTTTCTACTCTCCTGTTAATAACTTTTCATATCTTTTCAAAACACTAGTGTGTTGAATTTTGTGTCTGCCTTCCTTTGCCCTGAGTTCCCTAAGAACAAGCCCTGTTAAAAGTGCAGGATGAAGGGGTTTGTCTGTAACCTCTTTCGCTTGCAGATTTTGTTATTACAATTATGGAAACTTTCATAGATCATGTAGCTGTAATACCACTGAACCCTAGTGTTCTGCTGCACATCCTTTGTACCATCTAGGCCAGCATAAGGATGGCAAAAGGGGCCCTCAGGGGGCACCTTCTCTTAGTGAGGGCCCTCTTTGTGTACATGCTCATGACACATCCTGATTCGTCTATGCTTGTCAGAAATATCTTTAAAGCCCTTGGAACTAAGGTATAAATTGAAGGGAATATCAGACTATCTTCTATCCATCTCATTAAAGGCAGTTTTCACAGTGGTGAGAGGTTACCAGCTGGAGCCCCTGAAATCGATATTAAATCTATTTATAAATGTATTTTTAAATTGTCTTGAAAAGAAAAACAGGGTGGCATGACGTCACTTGTAGATAATATAACATTTTTTCAGATAGTCCTTCTGAGGCAGATAATGAAGAGAGGCATAATTTTCTTAAATCACTGTCTGATTAAATGGGAGGTGAAGTGAGATTGATGAAAAATGCAATGATGAAACACATCCTGTAATGGCTTATCTATCTGTCTATGAATATACACACATATTACATCCAAAGCACGGGATCCTAATCTTGCTTTCACTGTAATCATTATTCTGTTCTAGTATTGTGGCTATTAGGAAAAAATATTAATTTTTTTCTGATCTTTTTAGTCAATAATAGCCTTCCAAATAATCCAATGCTTTCAGAGACTGATTATGACTCTTAATTATTAAATTTTTTTTTAAAATTACTTTTCTTCTTGTGAGAAGACCAATATTATTTATTTTGACAAAAAAGGCTGGGCTTCGTTTTTCTTGACCTTACAGACAGGGTAAAACTGGTGCTATCTAATTTACTGCTAACTAGTACTGACGTAATGTTATAAATCTCTTTATATTAATTTTTTCTGTAAACTTTCAGGACTTTGAATGTTACATTTCTTCTCTTGCTCTGTGCTATTAGAACAGATGGAAATATTTTATTTAGATGAAAATTAACAAAGATCCTGTGGTGTTCTCCTCTGCTGTGTTCTCTTGAAGGCAAGGCTACAAAAGTCACTGGATTTGCATGCTGTCTCAACTCAGGCAAACTAAAATTGAGTTGGTTATTTGCATTTAGCAGGACCTGCAGAAACTAAAACTGAAGTGCTGTTTCAATTGATTGGCTACTTTGGATAACACTGTCAAGGAAACTACTGAATGTGCTTCTCTAAGTAGAGAATGTCTATGTTGTGTAGGCATCATGTCATAAAGTGGTTTTAAAGTAATTTAAATGGTTACACCATTTGCTGTGAGCAACATCTACCTGTTGCAGCAGTACAGGTGCAATCTGCTCTCCACAATGTCTAGAGGTACCAGATGGAAAGCTGGGTATCAGGAGCTTGGTGGTGCAGCTCTGACATAAACTCCCAGTGGAATGTATACCTGCTGCTCTTAACATACAGTTTTTTACTGCCTTTGTTTTACAGTACATGATAAAGTTTACTGTGCTGGCAAGCAAATGTATTTGAATGATTTGTGTTTAGGATTAAATCCTTCTGTTTCTGCCAAGAGAACATAAGACAGGGTCTTTAGAGTGTGATAAACAGGAACTTGACACTTTGCTATTGGATGTCATTAAGTTACATTTTGCTGATTAATCCTCCTGTCTGTCAGTATAGAATACTTTCTCATTTTCTATCCAATTGTGTGTTAATAATGCAAGAAGATTTTTATAATATCATTTATTTCACTTCAATAATTTGTATTCTACAGTATCATTTTCCCCTAATGTTCTACCCAAGTTTGGCATTTGTTGGTCCCAATCTCCCATTCGTTCTCAGTCTGTTGTACTTTGTTCTATGGGAACCTTCTTCATTAATCTAAATGTGCTGTGTGCTGTGTTGTGCTGTTCCTTTAAAACTTCAGTGACACTCAAGGAGGAATAAAGAGACAAAAAGAGAAAAGGGTTCTAGAGATACGATGAGAGGGGTAAGTAGATAGCAGCTTTTCAAAATATTTTCTTTATTCATAAAAGTATCTTGCTTGCAAGAGTGAAAATAATCTCTTGCTGTGATTCTATGTTTTAATATTTACTGGTGTCTGTCCATGATACTTTCTGATTAAGCACCTCTTAAAAGGCAGGAAATAGGCATTGGAAAATGAGCTGGGTAAGCCAGAGTACCACTGTTACTGAATTGTGGTACCTATGGCACCTTGTCAGAGGGAGTGGAAAACTGTAAGCTCATTTTCATTCAATCCCAGGCATTCAGAAAATTGTTAATATTAAAAGATTCAAATTCAGGACTGAATAGAATTTTAATTTAAGATTATCACAGATACAGACTCTCAAAGGAATGGTTTCCATCCAATTAGGTGCCAGGACGCAAAAAACTCACTGCAAATCTCTGTGGTGAATCAGTGTTAGACCATGGCCAGAAATACCTCTGGTAATCTTGAATGCAGTGATTAATGTACAACTCAAGAGGTGACATTTTGTGTCAAAAGATAAGAGCCATTTTAGTATATCAGTGCCTTTTTGGCTCAAATGATGATGATTGATTCCATTCCCCAGGAATGCTTCCAGCTATCACAAGTGAATGCCTGGTTCTTTCAGGGGAGATGCTGAAATAAATCTAAATAAAGTTTCCAGCTGAAAAAAAGGGAACCTCTGTTTTAGGTGGGACATGGTGCCTTTAAAGAAAAAGAGATCACCTTGACCAGTGATTTCGTATTTCCTGAGCTACATAGTCTGAAATTATAACAGATTTCATTGACATTGCAGTGCACAAAGCTGAATTCTAACAGTCTGAGGAGGTAGAAATATGTAAAAGAACATGACCATGTGTATCAATGTAGAATGCAGAAATGCAGAAATTAGAAAGTAAAAAAAAGGTTGCCATAACTGCAGAGAAAGTAAGTTGTCGTTGTGTCCATGCTGGATTCATGTGAGAGAATGACATTTGTGAGGAAGTGTCCTGCCCAGAGGAAATGCAGATGATGTTATAATTAAAGAAACACACAAAATTAGGTGCACAATACTAGTTTGTAGTCTTGCTAATCAGGATACTATTATTACTACTGTCCTAGAAGATGCAGTATGACATCTAAGAGACTGAAGGATGTTGGTGAGATCCACAATGAGCCTTGCGTAAGACTGGCCATGCAAATGAATTTTCAGATATTTTAAATCTCCTGAAGGTGACGAATGAATGAATGTAAGTATGCTTTTCTGTTACCATAACACACAGGCAGCAGGCATTTCTATGACGTTAGTCAAAGATTTACACTAAGTGAACTGAGAAAGAGGTCCAAGTGATATGATTTAAGTTTGATGACAAAATACAGTCATTCCTTGGGTTTGACCAGAGGCACCACACAGATAAAGTAGGCAGAATTCAAACTTCTAAGACAAAAAAGATTATGAACTTGGTGGAGAAAGATTAGTGTGATAATGAGCTGAGCTCCCTGTATACATTTCCATCACTTAGCAATTCTATGTGTGTTGTTTAAACCCATGTCCTCTACATTTCGGTACTTGTGTTAGGAGATTGTGCTGTCTGTTCTGTGTAGACTGGAGGAAGTCAAAAGAATTATTTACTTCAATGTGTTGCAAAACTATGATGTTGTCCACAAATATTTATCTATCTATGCCTTTCTTATAGAACACAAGCTAAAAATACATCCAAAAAAAGATGAAGAGAAAAAGAGAGGTGTATGAAGTATAGTAGTTGTTAATATATTTATTTACCTGTATATTGTAAGAAATCGTGTTATGTGCACAAATAGCAAAATAAACACATATAATAGATACAAACACACACACACGTATAGCAAATATAACATGAATTATCTCCAGTCCATCTGGTTCTCCGTGTCTTATATGAACATTTGCATCAAGTGTTGAAAATACGAGCATATGTTCCTCTTCCAGTGAGCAGTTGATGTAGCTTACAAATAGAGAGACTCAACAGAAAGGGACTCAGAGCTGTAGAATTGTGTGGAAATCCATAAGGCCTGTTCTTACAGTATGACACAGGGCCCAAATTACAGGGGTTTCTTTCAAAGTCCTATTCTGAAAAGAAAGAAAAAATTACTCTCTAGACATTTAAGCAGATAGATTCTGGACTCAAAAGGAGTGAAATAAGATTTATGACATTCTTTATGATGTACTTTACAAATGTAAAGCACTCAATTCCCACTCTGTTCCTCAGACCAAGATGAACATTGGCTTGTATCTCCCCAACATCAGTTTGTGAAGGATTTGCTGAATGGTGCAGAAAGTCTCTGGTCACTTCCATGTGGGATACTTTAATTTTGTCTTCCTTCCTTCTTCTACAGACTCCAAACCAGCAGACATCCTTTCTCAGATCAGCTGATATAAAAAAAATTCCTGATGATCCTGCTTTGAATTACACCCACTGTATAATATAATATTGAAGATAACTGTCAATATAGGTTGAAGGAGGAAAAATATTAGACCTCCTTCCTCTTTTAAAAGATGTAATTCTACAGTTAAAGTTAATGTAAATCAAGAGTCCCTCATAAATCACACTATGGGCACACAGTAAGCAAAGTGTGAGTTAGGTGTCTGAGCCCATCTTGCCTATGTCCCCATGAAGAATATGTTTTCATAAGCTTTCCTGTCTTGGTTTTGGTTGACTTCTTTGTTTTTAATTTTACTTTGTTGTGAGTCAGATGTGGGTTCGAGGTCACTAAAATGTTGTATGCTTCTTGGGAGGGAAACGTCAGGGAGGCATGGTCAGTGCAGAAGTAGGCAATGCACCTGACAGCTGGATGCCTTATACTGCCTCCATATCAAGGCATCCCAACTTCCTGCTCACTATCCCAGGCAATTGATCTTCTTACTGTATGAAAGCTTCATGCTCACAAGAGATGAGTGTGACAGAACACTTAGCACTGGTATTTCATAAGGACATGGTAAGCCAACAGATAGAGGAATAAACCTGTGATGCTAATCACAAATATGACTAGCTGCCTAAAATATTCCCCAAGGATACTTCAATATGTCTGCTTGCAGCATTACATGTCTGAATGTAGTTTTCTTCATGACAGGAGTGATCAGTAGCACTCAGAATATGAAACATCCCATTACCCATCAGTCTACACTTTTCTACCTTCCATTCTGCTTCTGTGTGCTGCGTGGTTCAGCCTGCAGCTATGTGTGAGCCATTAATTGCCTGCAGAGTCTTCCATTTCAGAACCTGGGTATTCACTATCCATTTCCTTTTTATTCTGCTCCTCTTCTGAATTAAGTTGAAGATTAGTTTTTGTCTTCCTACTGGATTAAGACGTTTACAGTAACAACCTCCCGAGTGTCAGTGTCACTGGAGACAGTTGCCTTTTATATCCATGGTTCCCCATTCTTCACTCGAACACTGTTATGGCAAAAGATTTACTTTACCTTGTGCCATAATTTTTCTGACTATTTTTTCCACAACATTTGTACTTATACACACTGCCACAAATTTTTACTTAGTGACTGCAGACTCAGGAGCTACTGGCTCAGTTTTTTTGCTGAATGACATTTGGGTCGCTGAGTTGCATATTATGGGTGCTGATGAGTTATTTCATTAATGTCATACAGGTCATGACTGAAACACTTTCTAAAATTATACTTTAAAGTTGACTTTAATCAGATGGGTTTTTTCTAGAAGGCAGTAAGTATCCTGAATTCCCAATAAATTCTGCCTGTTAAATCCCAACAGTACACTTCCAGCTAAATCCTGTCGACCACGACACTCATCTGGGAGAGTGCTTCATGTCACTTAATAAGGAGAATATGTCATCGTGAAAAGTAGAGTTTCTTCAACCCTATCAGTAGGTTTCTGCCCTCTGATGTCCATGTTGCATTTCAAGATGTATTTTTTCAAGTAGGAAATGAAGGTTGTCAGTGTATTTAGTCTAAACTTCAGAAAATATCCTCCCAAATATTCTATCAATGTTTTACTGTGTTAATTTCCCTCTTTCCTCCAAAGTGTATTTTGCCAATACACAAGGTCCTTCCAACCATGATTTTCACAATCATTTTAAGGTCTCAATGCTACAAAATCAATTTTTTTTTAAATTCCTGCTATATTTTTGTTAATTTACTATATAGAACTAAAATTATTGTTTAAGTAACTGCAGCAACTACAGCAAAGCAGTGATTAAGTTGTGTCTCCAGTCAATAAACCTGAGAAAATCCATCTACCGATAGGTATGTGCATGAAGTGTGTTAGGTTTTAGAAGAGCCCAGACAGTACTGGGGGAGTATTCAGTTTCCTCATGAAAAGAAGTAGACAAAGATATGGTTTTGTTAAAAGTCTGCAAAGAGGAGCCTGTTTCACATTCCAGCAGTAGTGTAGATTTCTGAGTGTTTAAATTCTCAGCTGCTGATGCTAAAAATTCAAGGGAAGATAAACATTACAGTGGAAAAATCTCCTTCCTAATTGAGGATATTTTGTGGCTTGAAACATCATAATGCTTGGAATGTTTTTCTAAGCTGTCCTTATTTAGCCAGAATCCAGCCCAAAATGCCAGCTGTGCAAACTTATTAACACATCCTTTAGTTTATGGTGACTCATTACTCAGGGGCAATGTATGAACAATTACCCTTGCCATTCTGTTCAGTTTAATTATGTGAGATTTGATGTAGACTGGTTACTGTTGCAAATGAGGACACAGGGACAGCAGGAGTCTCAAACCATGAGAGAAATGCGTGCATATCCTTATAACTCCTACATATGATTCTGCTGAATGGTAAGAACATTTCCATAGTGTTTTGCATATGTATTGCCTACTCTACCCAAGTGACAGTGTAATTTATGCTACCAGACTATTGGAGCCATTGGATTGCAATGTACAGCATCCACCATTGTGTTAAACTTGCATTTAAAAATATCTTAAATTGTGGATTGTCAAGGTAACCACAAGAGATACAGCCATTTCTTTTCAAGAGATGACTAAGAGAGTAGGCAAGCTATGCCTACAGTGTCAGTCAGAATAATTACAAAATTCACTGCAGGTTTTACCATGCCAGGGTAGAACATTTAAGCCTCTGATCATGCTTTCAGAAACAGATAATTCAGATAATTCCTGACACTTCAGTTGGAGACAAAAATTTCTCTGCTGTACCTGATCAGTAAAGCAGTGACATACAAAGACCCTGAAAATGAAATATCAGGAGGACTTAGCCCTTCCTGAAGAAAACTCATCATGACTGTTTATTTCTGAATCTTTTTAGATGACATTTTCACCAGATCACCCAAGGATACTTGTTGTCTGGGCTACTTTCATTTCCTGGCCAGTTAAATGAGAATTCAATGGGCTTTTCTAATGTCATGTTGCTAAGGGTTAGGAGGAACCGGGCTTCATTCTTTACTGCCTAACACCCTTTAAAATAATTCACATCTGTCTGAAAGCTTTGATGAGACATCTCTAAGATATCAGTGTTTTCTCCTCTATTTTTACATGTACTATGCTATATATTGACAGTAGGATGGTGAAGAATGATGTCCTTCAGTTCTAATGTACAGGTTATTTAATGGTAAGGAGTAGGTAATTTTTATTGCAGAGAATTTCTTTATACATGATTAAGCATTCAGATGAAATTTCTATCAACTTAAAATAATTAATTAATAGAAATGGTCTTGTATTTTTATGGTATTTTTCTGGGCATTAGGAGATTTAAGTTCATTGCCCATTCATCCCAAGAATGAATAAGTCCATATGAGATATTTTTGGGTACCCTATACCTTTTGAATCATTCAAAATTTCTTTTGAATTACTTTGAGGAGTCTCTGTCAGTAAGAAGTTAGTACATGGATGACTAATCAGACAGTACATCAGAAAGAGGTGAGAAGTGAGACGCGGAACTGTTATGTGTAGGAGAGTTCTAAGTCTTCAAGCCTAAGGAAATCTTTATATTGGATACTATTACTTACTACTATACTGGTAGAATAATCCAATTAAAGCCTTCTGTCTATCACCCCCTTAAATTCCAGTATAAGCAGAAATATGTATCCATTTTAGCTCAAAATTCAGGAAATGGTTGCTGAGATACTTGAGGCAACACATTTAGTAAAAAGGCTTACATAAATCTGACAGCCTTCTAGGCATTAGGACTGTCTGTCTTTTCATTTAGGGTCAACTAAATCCCATTAAATTGCTAATCAGACTGTCTAAGTAGTTGTCATAAAATCCCTGTGCTGGTGCAAAAGAAACTACAGTCACAGAGATATCTGAAGCAAAGTCAATGCTACTTAGTGGGCAAGATGGTTTCCACTGGAATAAAATGAAAAGTTAAAGTGTTCCATTAAACATGGCACTATAATGCACAAAGAAAAAAAGAAAATTTCACAGACAGTAGAATTTTTCCATCTTCTAACTTCTGTGATTCTGTTAGCAATTAATCTCTAAGCAAGTGTTTGTCTGTTTATTCCCTTGATCTGCAAGCAGTCATCTGTTTCCTGTGCAGGGCAAAGACAATATGCAAAGTATACAACGACATAGATGGCTTATATGGGTATAACACTACCAAATAAGCAAAAATTAGAAAATCCAGCAGAAACACTAAGGGATCCATTAATTTTAATTTGCGTGGAATTTACTTGTAAAAATAAGTTAGAGTGCCGAGTGCTTACTTGTCAAGTACTGAAGAGATTTTCTGCAATAGCCAAAAAAACAAGTGTGGAACAACCAGTCAGACATGGCAGAATTGTTTCCATAAGTTTTGGAAGTGCCAACTACTAACATACTGAACAGTGTACTCATCAGATATTGGTGAGTACTTGTGAAAGTTTATTTCTGTTCAGGAACAAATGTGTTGCTACAGATTTCTCACATTATTTTTCTTTATTGTTATTTCAGTTCTCTGCCTTATATATTTAAGAATAAAACCGTGAGTCTTTCTCTGCCCCTATGGACCTTTGTTTATGCATTTGGTTTAGTTATCTCACTGCTTTTTAAATTTTCTTTCTTGCAACTTATACAATGTTCAACTTCTTTGCCACTCAGCTGTCACATACTAATGGAGATTGTTGTGCAAGTGTGATAATGATTATTCTGTGAGCAGTGGAACTGACGAAGCCTGGCTTCCTATGGTTGGAATTATTGCTGTTTATGGAGCTGGTAATGCCACACAAAGTTTTCATGCTGCTGGAGTGCTCATACCACGTCTCTCTTATATGACTCTTCAATGTCTGTAATAAAATTCATACCATGCTCTTTTTCTTGTCAGGGCACTAATAGGGTGATTCATCCAGCCTATTTTCATGACACTTGTAGGTTGTTAATGCCTTTGAAGCCAGTGTCCATCTGCCAAATTGGCTGGAATTTTCCAAAAATAGTTAAATGGAAAATGTGGATAGACAGAGAAGTATGTTTGTATGTAAAAACCCACAAAAAGTACAATTTCATGAATCTCATCACTTCTGATAGCTGGACCAAAAATGCAATCTAAGTTAAGATAGGGAGTACATTTTACTGAGGTTTCAGCTTTAAAGAAACACAGTGAAAAATGCAAATGGGTGGATAAGCTGCCTAAACATAAGAATCAGATACTATTTTAGAAACTCAAGTATATCCTATCCAGACTCCAGCAGCCTTTCCCTAAGTGTCTTATGTAGCATCTGTTTACAACTGCACTCACAGCTGTTTTTGATAGCTAGGTCATCTGAAATAAATATAAATGCCTATGTTTGGGCAGTTGAATCACTCTCTTAGAATTCTGGTTCTTCAAGGCAGTGAACATCTTCACAGAGATAACTGTGCCGCTCTAACTGTGACTGTTGTGGAAATGACAGCAGTAATAGTCAACATAAATAACTTTATCGTGCATCATCCCAGCAGGGTTATTGAGGCTTCTGGAAACAAAGATTTACAGATTTTATAAAGCCAGGCAGTATAAATAACGGATTCTGTTAATAGCAATTTTCTGTCCATTTGTGCAGTTCTTAATTTCTTCCCTTACTGTGGAGGCTTTCCTCCAAAACTTAGAGGATTTTAGTACAGGAAAAATTGCAAATCCTGTCCCTTAGGCTGAAAACGGGTAGTGTCATCCATGTAGGATAGTTCCTTATTTATTACCTCTTCAGATTTGCAGTAAAATGACTGGAGAGAGCGAACATTAATCAAGTTGTCATCCTCCACCCTTCCCTCAGGTTTGTAAATCACACCACTATTGACATAATGCATGTTTTTTTGTAGGCTAAGAACTTTCTTAGAAGCTCTCCAAGGATGTGGGGCCTGGAAAGCCTCTTTGCTAACTCTGCCTCTATTTAAATTTCACCTAATTAAAAAAAAAAAGAAAATTGTAGATGTTCAGGTGAATATGGAGGCCTCTTTTTCAGAAACAAAACAAACCCAAACAAAACCAAGCAATAAAACAAGCTGTCCTTCCTGTTAAAATGGTTCTCATGTGGGGAAGAAGAGAAAGGAACAATAACAAAATGATTGTGACTTTACAGACTAGGAGGGCCTTCTCTGTGATAGTTGTCACAGACGTTCTCTAGATAAAATTCATAATCCATAACATATCTCAAAGAAGGCTTGGAGCCCAGGGCTTCTTGCTCTCTCAGCTAACAGCTTTATCTTGACACACGCAGCTCTTGATGGTGTGTCTGTGTTGGAGCCAGCTGGCATTGCCTCCATTGGACAGAGGGGAAGCTTCTAGAAGCTTCTCAGAGAAACCACCTCTGTAGACCCCTGCTACAAAAACCTTGCCAAGCAAACCAAATACAGCTGTGAAGGGGGACAGGCCTGCTTTGAGTGCATCAGTGAACAGGTAGTTATTGTACAAATTTTTCTGAAGGAAACTCAGGCTTGACCCTTCCAACTGTTTTTGACCTTGTTGCATCAGTGATGTCCAGTGATGCTCTTCAGTGCTCCTGTATCTGTTTATATTTGGCTGTCATTGCAGATCTTTTTCCTTCATGAAAACCACTGCAATTACATATTTGCAAGCTGTAATCCTCACAACCATTTTCTCATATTCAGTTGCTTTCATTCAGTTTTTCAAGTTTTCTGATAGAATCTGTTCTGCTGATATTTGGCCATATTAAATCATTATCCTTTGCTGATGCTTAAAGAGCAACCTACTTCTTCAGTTGCTCGAGATGTCCACTCTCAACCAATGGGACTTCCAATGTTTTATTGTAGCAAGAGACTGAAAGTTTCTGAGTCTTTGTTTATCTGTTCTTATGTTTGAAAGATCGTGGTGAGCAGGGGAGACACCTGAGGCCTGGAAAAAAGCAAACATCACTTTCGTCTTCACAGAGGACAAGATGGAGGATCTGAGAAATTTCTTATCTTATGGTCACTTCATCAAGTAGCTAAGAATTTTACTATTGGTAATGTCAATATGAGCTTTAGGGCTAACACTGAGGGGCCCTAAGGACAGAATTAAATCCCATAATGGCTCTATGTAATTGCTACAGAGGCATTTTGGACTAAATGTCTGGAGTGTTTAAGATTCAAAAAGAATATTTTTGTATGTCATTTGCATATATTTGACTGCATCAAAAATGGTTCTTAAAACTGGAATGAGCAGGTTGTCTAAGACAATTTTCTCAATGCCTCTTGAAAGTGCTCCTGGGGAGAGAGCAGGGAAATTATATTTCAGAGCCAATCAGAAGTTCAACCATAGCTGCACATGTTAGGCATCCACCCTTTACTCAAATAGCTGCACTTGCACTTTCAATGAATACAGAAAAGAAAAATATAAATAAGGCTGTTATGAGAAACTCAAATATCCATCTGCAGTCTACATAGTCCTGCTGTTTTCAAATAGTCATTTTAAGTAGTTTTTTCACAGTAGGGCATACTGGTTTTTTATGATCCCAGTGAAAAAGTTACTTAAGCTCTGTAAAGTATCCTGTAAAATACTATATATGTGAGCTAACACTGTAAAGAAAGAAAGAATATAGATAATCTCATGTCCCTTCAGATGCTGAGAATCCTTAGTTGTGCAGCTTTGAATAGAACTCTGATACATGCTCTGTACACACTGTCCAGACCCTGCCCGTGGGAGGAGTGACCCCCTTTGTTATAGGAATTTCCTGAATGAGAATAACTGTGTCCATTATTTCTACTGTCAAATGAAAAGGACACTCACATAATGTTTTGCTGCACTTCTGGTTAAAGGTAAGAAAAGGAAGGTGTTGCACTTGCTGGTACCTAGCAGGAGCAGCCTGTAGGCTTCCCTGTGGCAATAAGCCAGCGGCTGTGATCCTGCAGCCAAGGGTTTTGTGCAGCCCAGCACAGGACTAAAGGGCATGCTGGATGTGCAGCACAGCACAGGACTGAGTGTACTCAAATCAACATTTTTGCTGATCACTAACTCTTCCATGTGTGATAGTCTCACAGTAAGGATCACCACAGTGCTAGCTTTCAAATAATATTTGTCATAATTTGTTCAGAAATCATTTGGGATACTTATTATCTTGATTTTACCCAGGAAATGTCTATTTCATTTTGCTGACCCAGTTTTACCATGTTGTGTTGCATGGTATATAAATTTCCTGGACAGCTCCTTTTTCCTTTAAAAGGATTAGCTATTCTTTTCTAATAAAATGTGTTTATGAGCATAGACTTACATTCAATATTTTCAACTGAATTTTAAAAATGTATAATTTTCAAAATAAATAGGTAGAAAAAGTAAAATATAAAATACTCCAAAATGTACTTGTTTTGAGTATTAGGTTGACGCAACATGGAAAGTTGCATTAAATACAGGCTATCTCAAATGGTTTTATTTTTTGAGTTGTGACATTAATTTAATTTTAGCTGTTCTAAAGTGAGATGTTATGTTGGTATTCTAAATATATGTAGTCTTATCCAGCTATTGAGCAATTATAAAAAAATAAAGGAACAAAAATTACTAACAGGAAAAAAAATCATGCTTTCTGTGAAACATTAAAGATTCTCAGTGATTTTGAAGCCTGGCAATTCAGTACTTCTGAGGTAAACTTTCCCAGATGCCTTGTACTTCCCATATGAAATATGCATGAAAGAATGAAAAAGCAGCCTCAGCTAAGATATATTAGCTTGTCACTACTAATTGAAGTAGACATGTTAGTTCTCTGTTGCACTGTGAAAATCACTCCAGTATAAAGTCAGTAGCTTCTAATGGAAATTAGTTCGGGTAACTTCATTTCAGTCTTTTTTGAAAATTTTTTTAAAAAGCTGGAAAGAGTAACAAAAAAAGAGATACAAGTAGGCAACAGAGAGAACCCTGGGCAATCAGTCAAGATAACTTTTGTAAAACATCTCTATCCCAAACACAGGACAAAACAAGGAAAGCCTGTGCAAGGCCAAGCTAGAGACACCAAAAGTGAGGCAAATGAGAATTTCAATTGTCACAGTTGGACTTTTTTGTGACCGTGAGACTATGCTGCAAAACCTGAGCTGTGTTTAATGTTGGTTTAAAATAGAGACCTTTCAGAGGCTAGGGGAGCATGCCAGTTGCTACAGTAATGGAAGGGCTCAAGCTGTGTTAAACAGGGTGAAAGCACAAGATTTTATCTGCTATGTAGGTGATTGCAGAAGTGGTGAAAACAGAAAAAAAGTAAAAACTCTAAGGAGTAGAACTGTTGGTGTGTATTGAGCAGAAAGGGGTACTGGTAGTTCACAAATAAAAGTCACTATGAAGAGCTGAGAGTTTACTTCAGGTCATCTTGTTGATTTGTGGAGTACTTGTCAGTTTTGAGACTGCAACCTGCTTCAAAACAATTACTGTCTTGTGCAGGAGATAGTGGTGGAAATATCTATGTTTGTCTTAGTCTTTGGCTTTTTCATGTTGTTTGAGACTCAGCAAAACAACTGGTTGTTGAAATATTGAAGGCCTTAATTATATTATTGGGATTTGGTATTATTTTCCTGCCTCCCCGGTCCTGATTTTTAAGAGCTGGGAGGTGCTTGACTGTGGAGATGTTGTCTTTACTGCAGTAGTTAATCTGTTTTGCAGCATCCAGTGTGCTAGCTCCCAAAGAGGAAAGGCATGAGAGGATGCTGGTGACTAAGTTTAATCAAAAATTTCGCAGTGGATGCCTTAGTACAGAGACCATCACCAGAGGTAACATTTTGCTTCATTGTGCACATAAACCAGGCTCCTTGAGTGAATGGCCCTGCCCGTTTTTGACAGTAGCTTTGCTGGCAGGTGGATGGTACTGTGTCTTTGGGCCATAACACAGCAAAGGAAAGAGAATCATGGAATGGCACAAGAGTTATTCATTTGACTTCAGTTAAGGAAACTGAACGTGCACTCTCAATGGGTTTGGTCTTTTACCATGTTTTTTGATCCAGGGACTAGGTCTCCTTCAGAAAGCTGGAGATCATGAAAGAGTATTATTTATATAGCCATAGCTAAAGATGATGGTTTACAAAGTTGTTCAATCACATCAAAATTTCCACAGGAAGGTGCCTCAAAGAAGAGACAATCATAAGATTGATTTTTCGGGCTTCTGCAGTTGTTATGCTTTAAACAAGCCCTTTCTTGTATGTACAGGAACCCTGGAGATGTGCAGCACATCAACATTAAAAAATGCCGACAAAGCTGGCTGTTTGTGGAGGTAAAATAAGCCTGGAGTTACAATATTCTTTGGATCCCCAGTAAGATGAATCACCCATTCTTCACTTTTAAAGATGTACTTCATGGACAACAAAAAAACCCCTTGAAACCAATTCTTTCATCATCTGAAGCGTATTTTTTTCATTGACACATCACAACAAGTGAAAGTGCCGTGGTTAAGAGATCACACATTTGTCTTATCTAAGGAAGTATCAAAAGCAAGTTACTGATCCTTTTGTCTTTCTCCCAAGCTAGAACTTTCTATCTTCAGTAAAGTGTGCAGAAAGCTCTTCCTTTCAGTTTACAAAATAGACATCTTTGGTATATGAATCAAATTAAATAACCACTGGCATTCCAATTTCTCCTAGCAGAGAATAATGACAGTGAGGAGAAAGCTCATTATTAATCACCCAAAGAGTTTGAAAGAATGGTTTTCTGAGTGGGGAAACCAAAGAGCAACTTCAGAGATCTGAGGAAACTTCAAGTCCAACATTTTTGGATCATGGCTATGTCTGCATTGCGAAGTGCATTGGCAGGTGTAAGGGAGAGTGTGGAGCAAATGGTGCTGAGGACTGAGTCACAACTCTGATTTTATGTTCGATTCTTTTTTTTTTGTTCTATATTTTGGCTTCCATCCCCTATTTTAATTCTAGTCATATCCCATGGACTAAATGTCCATGAGCAGTTGGAGAGCATTAGTTGTGCTCTTGGAACAAATCTTACCATTTAGTCTCACCCAAAATAAGTGCAGTTCATGCACTCCATGACTCACTTCATGGAGTGAGTCAATGAATGGTAATGAAAGTGGACCCATTGACTTCTGCAGAGAGGAGTGACTTCTGTTCCCTCCATAGAGCAGCTCCTGCACAGCTCAACCCTTCCCTCAGCTGCAACAACCACAGTAATGAGCAATGGTGGTAGAAACTGAGTGTGATAGCTCAGTCTGGAAGAGCCAGTGCCACCTCTTCAAGGCCGGTGTGCACAGTTCCCAGCCTTCTGCCTTAGGCAATTGCCTCCTTATCCCATACTTCAAGCCAAGGCTGCCCATATAATTGACTTATTTTTATAACTCGGAGTAAATAACTGTCATTCTTAAATCAGTACTGCTGTGGTTGAACTGATAGGAAATGTAATAATCCATATAATTTATAGTATTCTATATCATTTTATGAGGGTTTTCCTATCCTCCCAGGAATTATAAAATCAATAGCCTTGTAATGATTGTCTTGTAAAGTCCAAAGGGCAAAAACCATGATTTCATAGATGAGGCAATTTCCTGTTTTATTAGAGACTCCAGTCATCATTTTCACCTTCTTAAACAGCTTCTTATGGTTTAAAATGTTCAAATTTACCAGTATCGATTCCCCAAACTCCAAATTTTATAAACTTCCCAGATCATTCTTCACCTTTTAAGTTTAAATTTCTGTGTAGCTCCAAACATTTAGTTCTCTGTACATGTAAGCTTATCACAGTGAAAGCTTGCTGACACAGTTTTTTTTTCTTAGTGTGGTTGAAACATAAGTCAGTTCTTTTAAAAGTGGACTGGAATTTAAAGAACAGTGTCAGGTCAAATGCATTTCAGAGGTTTCTATAAATATCTTGTTTAGCAATATTTTTTTTTTATTATTTTTTTAGTTGGGTCTGTATTTTGCAGTAGAAGAGTTAGGTATATATTGGGTTTTTATGGGTTTTATTACTATAGTTTCTACAGGAGATCTTAAAAGTTGATCTTATTTGTCAACTAGAGAATGGATGCCTTTATCTCTTGAAATCTCCTACAAACATCTGTTTTGCGGTTTTATTGAACAAATAATTCTGAGATGTCAGGTCTGAAGTGTTTTGTAAAGGACTGAGGAAGGACCTTTTCTTCTTTTTCTTCAAACCTTCTGAAGTAGTCACCACACTATAAAAGAGTCTTTAATTGTTTCTTTCTCACTGATCTGGAAAACAGAGCAAAGGAAAAATAGAAAGATGTTGCTCTTTGTACTTTTCTGTCCATAGATGAAATGTGAGAATATGGTGTTTTGCTATTGTTTATTTTGAACCTGAATGAAGTTTCATTTGATACCCCTAGTTCATTGAAGGATACAGAATATAGTCAAGCCATGCATTATTTTATGGACCCTTACATATGTGTGCTTACATTTCATTACCTCAGTTAGAAAGATGGAGAGCTGAAGGCTGGAAGGAAATCCTTCTTGTTTAATACAAATTCTTTGTCCAAGCTTACTGTCCCTTCACTGACTCACTATTAAAAGCATTTTACCCCTGAAATATTTATAATTTGTCTGCTTTTTCATTTAGTAGGCAAGAATGGCAAAAGGCCAAAAAGGGATTATAATAGCCATAAATGTAAACAGGACAACAAGCCTTGCCTCTTCTTCCACTGTGTTGGTTACTCAAAAAATACCAGATTGAAATAGCAAAATTACTATAGCAAATCATTAGCTTTGTTTGTATTTGCCAGGCCTATTTTTCATGATTAATCAGCCCAAACCACTTATCAGCTAATTGTTTTAAAATGAGTCACTTCACCATTCGCTTTCCAGAAACAAAACTGAAGAAATGACGAAGGGTGGTGATGAACACTAATACATTTCACAAATGATACACAGCCTGATAAAATGACTTCTCACGTTCAACTGGTCTTAGCTTCTGCTGCGTGTGCTACAGTTCATCCTGAACTCATCACAATCTCTTTTTGAGCAGGAGCATGCTGGAAGGTAAGCAGACAAATGTAAAAGTATAGAATCTGGATGAAGATTTCTTATGTCCCAGCAAAGGCTTTGGTTAAGTGGATGATTTCACTGCACTTCATCTCCAGGATTGAGAGCTCATGGCTCTGGTGTGCAGAAACATCATTTACTTTGCCATGCAAGCAGTCCATTGTTTATACAGGAATGGGAACTGGGGTTCTGGAAAATGACACAATCTTGTTCAGAGAAGAGAATGTCTCCCAATCTGTCTCTCCAGAAACGTTGGAGCAGATATCTGATCTTTAACTGTATTAAATCTAAACTTCCTAAATTCATAAAAGCACAGTATGAAGCTTCTCATGTCTCCTTGTCCATAATGAACCTCACAACAGTCCAAACGTTTTCCTCATTAATGAAGTAATTTGAGTTTTGTGAAGTTAAGTAAAAAAAAAATGCCTGGAAATAAAAGCCTGGACTGGAAATAAAGAAGACAGGGAATAAGAAAGCAGTACTGGAGGTGAAACAGAGGTAAGAATCACAGTACAAAGAGAGAAGAAGGGAGCCTGGAAATTCAGGGACTTGGTAGTGCAGAGGACAATCACTCTATCACAGAAGTGAAAACTGCATCTCAAAATCAATACTTTAAAATCAGACAGATAATGTGGGCTGAAATGGATCTCTTTTTCAGTCTCTCTGTTAGGTCTGTTCATCACTGCATTGGCAGGAGCTGTTCAGCAGCACTGCAGTTCCCACCTGGAGCTGCATCGCTGGACTGGGCTCCTGCTCTTGCACACTGGGCTCTCTCACTGCTGCTGATGCTTTAAAGCCTCATCCTTCCATTGCTGTTTTTTGCTTTCTTCCTCCTCAGTGTAGCATCTCACTGTTTTGTTAATAATCCCCACATCCCCCTGCTTTTATTTATTCAGGATGTTTTGACTTACAGCAAGTGTTTGAGGACTCTGCTTCTAACTCTCCTCCTTTTTGTGCAGTTGGTCTTCTGGGAAAATAACAAGAAAATATAATTATTGTACTCCTAATAATGAGTACAATGTGTCCTTCAGAGATCTCCAAATTGACACTTTTCTTTTATTCCTTCACTTGTTCTTCCTATGCAACCTGAGCAGAACATATGATCATCTATTTAATTTCTAAGACTGCTAGTACATTTTATAAATCACACATCATGAGAAGAATATGCTGTACATGCCCCCTATTATTCCACAACCATTGAATCACTGTAAGGTCTTCTGGGATACATTGTGGGAAAATAATACAAATTATAGTCTTCTAGGGTAAAGTGCTAGTTCTAAATTATCTCTTGGCTCTACTTCCCTACTCTGTATTTTCTGATAGTTTTAGAGCTGAATGTTAGAGCAATCAAAAACATAAAAGAAAAAATTTTTGGCCATGTCTTAATCTTACATGCAAGAACTATTTTTTTTTAAGTGAGGCATAAGCATCAGCTCTAATTGACAAAACAAATGAAAATTCTCAATTAAAAACTTTCCACAGTATTGATTTCCAGAAGCTGGAGAGTACACTTTGTAAAGAGACACTTGTTGTGTTGAATATTATTGTGCATTTCCCAGGAGAATTGACAACCAGCATCTGTTACAGATATGAGGCTCTTAAAGGTAGCCTGAAACTGGTGCTTAACAATCTTTCCCCACTCCAATAATAATCATCAATCTTTTTAATGAACTGCCATGTTAATTAGCTGAACCTTCAGGTGGAAGAGCATTTGTAAAATATGCTTGGTTTCATACCAAATGAAAAGTTAGCTTCTTGGTGTATTTATATTTCATCATCAAATTCAAAATTTCCCTAAATCAGTGTTTATTTGACTCCACTTGAACCTCATGTCAAAAAGGCCACTCACAGTGACACTCTCCCGCACTGTACCCTTGTCTCTGGAGAGACACGGATTTAAAGAATGGATGTCTCAGTGGACAAGGAACTGAGATAAGGGACTGCTCACACTCAAAGAATTGCAGACAATGGCTTGATATCCAAGTGGAGGCCAGCAATGAGAGATGCTCCCCAGACTGCCACGTTTTAGCATCTCTATTGGTGACATGGGCAGCACGATGGAGTGCACCCTCGGCAAGTTTGCTGATGGCACCAAGCTGTGTGGTGCAGTCAACGCACACCTTGCAGTACCTAAAGGATAAAAGAAACCCAGAGAGGTACTTTTTACAAGGGCATGTAGTGACGGGACGAGGAATGATGGTTTTAAACTGAAAGAGGGTACATTCAGATTAGATATTAGAAAGAAATTCTTTACTGTGAGGGTGGTAAGGAGCAGGTTGTCTGGAGAAGCAGGAGATGCCCCATCCCTCAAAGTGTTCCTGGCCAGGTTGGATGGGGCTTTGAGACACCTGGTCTAGTGAAATGTGTCCCTGCCCAGTATGGTGGGGGTTGAAACTAGAAGATCCTTACAGTTCTTTCCAACCCAAACCATTCTATAACTTCTGTGAGAAGAAAACATGGGAAAACAGACCATAAAAGTCTGTTCAGTGATTGGGATGGATAACTGAAGTAGATTAGAATGGCACTAGCACTCTAGCTTTACAGTTCCCTGAAATTTAGACATTGCTATTTTGGATAAGAAGGTAAATGATGCTTGCTAATATGCTGTTTTCTCTGCTCAGTGAATGCTTGCAGGTCATCTTGGTCTGACAGATTTTTCTTCTCACATTGGAATTTTAGTTTCAAAGGAAGACTCAGAATTTCTGTGAACAATTTGCATTTCCCCAATCATCGTGAAACAGTAACAGCTCATTTTTTCTTTTCTTTTTTTAAAGCTCTCTGGCAAATTTCTGAGGTGCTCAATTTACCAAGTAAGTGCAGCATACTCAAAAGGAATAGATTTTATATATTACTTCTACAACACTAAGTCTATGACCTAATCCAGTGCCTCATTTTCCAACTTTTTATGCTTGTTTGACTAATGTAGAGGCAAATTTTAAAAACTAAACTTTTAAGCTATGTTGTTCTCTCTAGACAAAAAATGTACTTTTTCTTCTCAAATCTTTAATTTCTGAGTTCTTCAGGAGAAATGATGCAAGGGACTCTTGTCTGCAGAAAAAGAGTATTAGCTTGCTGTAGAAGAATGAGACATTTGCTGCAGCCTGGAAAGAAGTGTGCCACATTTGCCTTCTCACATTCACAGCATGGAAAAACCATCTGAGGAAAATTCCATTTGGAGTGATGTTCTTCACCTCTTGTAATCAGAACTAAATCAAAAGATCCACCTGACTTCCTAGACCTTAATTAATTGTTGAACTGAATCTGTAACATCCCTCTTCATGAAATTCAGGTTCTCCTCAGCCTGATTCTGCTACCTATCATCCCATGATATGTCATGGTGTGGTAAAGAACTGACAAAAGGTGAAATAAGAGTGAAGTCCATTGACATTCTTGATGTTCCTTCTAAATAAGGAAAATAATCCTTCAGGCTTTGAGTCTTTTACCTTTCTAGAACAACTGAATGAAAAACAATGGCATCTTGCTGAATTTCAGCTGTAAAAACATTTCCTGAAACAAACTCCACTTCTCTAAGTCTTTCATGGTCCTATGCAAGTTTCTGTTTTGATCTCACCTCTTTATCTAAAGGCCGATGGGAAAGAAACCAAACCAAACAAACCCCACCACCAGCAAAACCAAATTGCATTCAAACCACCAGATTCCTGCAGACAGAATCTTTGTGCCCCAAAAGCATCCAGCCACCGTATCTTCTCCCGACAGCAAGAGCGTGGTCAATGTATTTTGAGTGCATCTTTCATTCACAGTTACATCTTTGTCTCTTCCATTTCAAAACTTCCACATAATTTTCAGATTCTGTTCCTGGTACCCTGCATGTTAGATGATAACTCAGAAAAGACACAAAATCTTTTTAGACTAAGCTCTGGGGATCAATAGTGCACTTTTCTGTTTTCTATTTTGGGCCTGGAAACTGACACTCACTTGTAGATTCTACTTCAGCAGAAGTTTTTCTCCTTTTAATGTGTCCTAATGAGGGACATATTTCAGTGGCTTCCAAACAATGCTATTTTCATCTGATTAAATGTGTATTTAAGCACAAATTTACAGATGTTCCATATGTAATTAAAGTTTCTTCTATTAGATGTTCCAATATTAAGGTTCAGGTCCATTAGACAGAGTAGTAAAGTGAATTATAATACTTTAAAAGAGTGGCAAGCACTGAAATCTTATGGCTATCCACACTACCCAAGCAAAACAGAGCCCCTTCTGTCCAGACATTTCTTGCATCATTTTCAAATCAGCTATGTTTCATCCACAGCTAAAGGAGGGAATATGCAGAAAGCAAAGTTATTTAGTTTATAGACTTAATCTATCTCTCCAGAGAGTTGACACAGACAGTCAAATTTATATCCCCATACACATCATGTGAGCTAGTTTATCAGATTACATGTTCTTTTATACTTAAATGCCATAAAGACAATATGTATGATAAATGTTTACTAGAAGGAAGTCCTTCCAGTGCAGCATCTCTGTGTTTGGAGCAACATACAGTTCGGTTTGAAATAAGAAAATATGTCTTAAGTAGCAGAGAAAGGTAGAATACACTGGAGAAGGCCTGAAAGGATAAATATTACCATCTCCTCAATGTTATGCTCAATAAAGATACAGAGCCACAACTGTGATATGAAAAAACCAAAGAAAACCTGAACTGACTATAATGCTGTTGCCTGTATTACTCAAACATGCCCTACATTGTTTAATCCCAAAGATGTAAAGAATGTAGAGGTCCCTTAATGTGTCCTGTTTCTCTCTACTTCCACAAGTTTATTAGAGAATGAAAATTAATGCTCCATCATTGTCAGATGGCTACTGGGGCTGCAGCCCCCATAGCAGCGTGGATCTTTTATAAAACTGGGAAAACTGTCAGTATCCTGGGGAAAAGAATCATACTCTGATGTGAAGGAGGTGGGAGTTGTCATGTCTCCCATGGCTGGTTGCTCGAGGAAGAGCAGGACATTTTGCTCCAAAAAAGAAAAACAGAGATTTTTCGTCATCAAGCCCCAAATTTCTGCCAACAGAGGCACCTGCTAACTCCTCCCAGAATGTCTGTGTGTCTTTGAGCACACTGAACACTCCAGCCCACCTGAATTCAGCTGTCAGACATGTTTCTCCTTATTTATCGTCTGCATTTTCTTCTTGCAGCCTTTGTCATCCACATGATAATAGTGTAAGCCTGCACTGCTCTTCGCAGAATTTTTTTCTCCTTTCTGAAATGAAAGTGGGGGTTATATGACCCCAACACAGTTATTAAATGAGGACTAGAGAGAGGAGCAACATCAATCTTCGAAACAAGTTTTTGGCAAGACAGGGAAGGGATGACTGCTACATAAAAATAATACCTGCTGGTAACAGGCTTGGGGACTTCGTGCATAGCTGAAAGCTGTTTGTAGGTACTTTTTAAGCACATCTGGAGCCAGTATCTAGCAGGAAGCATACACATGGCAATCAGCCCACATTAAGCCCATCAACCAACCTGGCAAACATCAGGCATAAGATGGAGAGATAATTGCTCTTCAGAGGTGCAAGGGGCTCTCTTGTGGTAGCTCCTCTGCAGCAAAGCTCAGAGAGCAACTGATGCTTTCATAATGGTAACAAATTCTTTCCAAGACTTAGTGTGCCAATAGGCAAATCCAAATCCAAAAATACATTCAGCCTGGAACAGAATACATATGACAAAAATGGCAGCTATGTTTCTAATGTTCAGGCACATTTACAATGTTTTAAACTTGACCTCATTGCTTGGTGTTTGCAAAAAGATGAAATTAATGTCTTCATTAACCTGTGTTTCCAAGCTTTTGCTGCTTGACTTAAATATAAGAAGTTAATTTGAATATTTCTAACTTTTCATTTTCCTGGTGTAATATCCCATGAACTTCTTCTCTGCTTGGTCACTGAAATTTTAGCACTTTTATGGTACTTGATCATATCTTACAAATTAACATTATATCAGCATTCTCTGCAAACTTATTGAGAAAACAGACAAAAGTAAATATTTTTATATTTAAATTATATTCTGCATGCATTTTTTATTTTATAGCTGAAAGTAATAATTATTAACTAGATCTTGAGACATTTTATAGAGCAATTAATTACTATTTTTAATAAAGATGTTGCAATGTTTGAAACTTGTCTCTACAGTGATGATAATAATACCATCTGTCCTCTGGTTTCTGAGAGACTATAAAAAGATAATTTAATTGAAGTTGGACCACAAATTTATACAGCAAAAGTAATTTCAGAAGAAATTAGACCTAGCAGGATCTTCTTTTCAGGGGAAAACATTAATTTCATCAGAAAATATCACTTTGTGAAAACAGTACTTGTAAAGACAAAAAAAAGCCCTGCATAGTTTTCACATCAATATTTTGACAGGGCTTCATCTTTCTAAGACATCTGGCTTGAATTTAAACTCAAGATATTTTATTTAAATGTAAACTAATTATGCTTTATTCATATTTAATTGTAATGGAAATCTTTAAAAGTAAAAATCAAAATAATGGTTTAAAATTGCCTGAAGACTTTTCTTTTGACATAATTTCTCTTTCATTTAATTTGGCTTTGATCTAGAATAATTTTTATTATAAATAAATAGAAGACAAAAGTTATATCCAATGAGTTATCATAAACATTTGGAGAACACTTTCCCAAGAAAAATGAATGTTCTGCTGTATTAAAACTGATGATTACACAAGGAATCAGAATGAATTATTAACTGCTTTCTTCTTTGTTAGTAAAAGTGGACCTTTATGACATTAATTTCTTATTGTCAAATGAAGATGCTTATGTGAAGTATAAAATAAAAATGTGTGTTTAAATGTAGTTTCTCTTTGCTGAGAATCCAAGGAAACTGCACATAAAATTATTTACTGGGTCAAGACAAAATGGAAGAAAATCAGAGTATGCCTTAGATAATTTTTTATAATCTTCAGGAGACATTGTAAAGGCAACTCAGTAATCTACTTACTCCTTAGCATCTCTAATTTAATTTCCCTCTGAAGCAAGGTTCTGGGCAGTGAAGACTAAAGAGAAGCTGCATGGTTCTGTGGAATTGAGATTTTCTTTCCCAATAAATCTATTTAAATCATTATGAAAAATAAAACAGGCTTTGCTCTAATGTCTTTGTGAGGTGAATGTCAAAGGTCTGAATAGGGTATATTACTGAAATGTGTTTCTCAAATGGCTTCCAAAATGGTTTAATATCATGTTAAATTCTTTTTCATTTACTGTGAGTGTAAGAGGCAGCAGAAGAGAAATACAAGCATTTTATATAGGCATATAGTATTTGCCCTTATAGAAGGCTTTGTGTAAGTGTCTAGAAGGATATGTCTTTGAAATCAACTCATCTTTATCTTGAAAAATGTTGAATATTCACCGGCACACTTTTTGACCAACAATGCTGTGATTTGATCCTCTTCTGACGGGATCCTGTTCAGATGAAACCTTGAAGCAAATTGCTTGAGAAGGGTTAAGAGAGGAAGCTGTTCAATTTGCATCTGGGCAAGCAAAACAAGAGATCTTCCATGATACCATGGATGTGCGTGTTTCTGTGTGTGAGTGCAGATATATGTGTGCACACAGAGAGCAGACACCTTTGAGATCTGCTCATATAATTTTCTCCAACTCAAGGCCATTAGAAAATCATACACCACACAACACTGCTAAGAGTAATGACTGTGTACTTCAGCTTTTCAGAAAATAAAGTGCAAGCAAAGAGATTGCAGAATGGAACTTAGAAACATTCTTATTTCCAGCTGAATGGTGTGTTACTAAGGGAACTATGTTAAAAGCTTACTGGTGTACACTCCATTTTGTTTCCAGAGAATTCTCCCATTTCTAATCCTCCATTTGTTTATATACTATATCTAAAACCTAAATCTCACTCTTCTATCTGAATATTCTGTCTGTATTTTGCAAGGAAATAACTTCCACCTTCCAAGGGGTTGCATGAGTAGGTTTACTCTGGCATAGATATCCATGGGATTGCACCTTGAAAAATTCTAAGCTCCTGGTCTTTACCTGCTCTGGACCACATGCAATCTGCTGTTTGTTGTACAGAAGGAAAATGCAAAGCTTTTAACATCTTAGCTACATTTTTCAGGAAAAAAGTAGAAAATAATACTATTAGTATAATGCATGTCCTACCATGTCAACTGACCTCCACTGAATTAAAATTCTTGTTCTGGCTGCTTTTATCCCAGTCATTCTTTTTCTCCCATTTACTGTGTCCTTGAGTTACTTTCCGGTCTATGACATATTGGGCTAAATGAATTGTTCTGTGCAAAAAAAATTAGATTTTCATGCAGCAAGTGCTACTGCCACTTACAGAGCATAATAAAGAATAAAGCAAGCAGAAAATTTGTATTGAAGAGGAATCTAGTTTTATCACAGTAAATTAATTTTTTGTGTTTCACTGATTATTGAAAAATAAGAGATGTAAAAATGTCTGGATTATATAGTGGCATCACTTAAAATAATGAACACAACTGAAAAAATCCTTCTCTTTTCTATTCATATACCATAAATGCAAAAAATGAGAGGCTCAGCTTTTGCCTGAACTCTTGGAAATATCACCACATTCATAGGAATTGTTAAATTGAGCTTCACGATCACTTTAGATTCACTCTGGGTGTATAAAAGGCCTGCCTCATAAATATAGAGTAACTCCTGTCTTCATCACACATATCACTTCTCTTAATTCAAGAGCTGTCACTGCACAAGCACTCACTGTGATTTTTACATTTTATCTGGCTTTCTAATACAGACTGAAAGCCTTTCCTGAAGTAATTTCTAGCTGAATGCTAGCTGAGTGATTATTAAACCAAGATTGTCAATATTAACATGTAGCCAAGGGGATCCTTACCTGATGAAGGAAAACAGCAGATGAGAGATGTCACCTTTCTTGTAAAGATGTTTCAGCAAATAAATAGTATTTAGAGTTTTAGATATGTTTTTGGCAGCTTCTCTCATCAAAGATTATTGAACAAATCAAGATTCTATAGGAAAACATCATTTTTGTACATTCATAATTTATGAAAGGATGGGAATGAAGATCAAAAGGTCAAGTTTATCAATAAAAAGATGTTGTTAGAAGAACTTCAGAGAGATCTATGTTTTTCAATGCTTATGTGACTGATTAAAATGATGTAAATAGAGAAAGGACAAAATTTACTGTTAGTATTTAAGAATATTACAACTAAATCTGTCTTTGAAGAAGAGAAGACCATGCTGACTAAGCCAACAATAAAATTATAGAAACCATCAAGTACACTGGAAGATACTGTAAATGAGAAAAATCAGTCCTAACTAAACATAAACAATAACACTGAAATAACTGTTCTACCAAGGAAGGATTGGTCAGGGCAGATAGTTATGTGACAATGTCAAGAGAACCCTGAGTAAATGCTAAATAAACAGCAAATAAAATAGCCAATAAAGTAAAAACATCTCTGTGAAATTGTGAATATCTATGATTCAAATGAACATACTTCCTATTCTCTATCTAAATGAGGTTATGACAAAGTCGGAAAGGCACAAAGTAGGACAGCAAGAAAATCACTTCTGAGTAGACTAGTTTTATTAAGAACCCTTCAAACTGGTGAGAGACCCTACATCTCAAGATAGAAACAACAGGAGTCTTTAAAGCAAGAAGAAGAAGACATGGAGGAGGTGATGGGAATATTTCTGCACTGTTTATCAAAATGCAAAAAAGTGAGGGATACCACTGCAGGTGTACAGGCAGTGGCAGGAAATACCATTACATATAGCCTACATAGCTCTTGACAAATATTTTGCTTTAGGATTTTTGGCAGATCAATGTATAAAGAGATCCAAGGAAAATTGAAGCCATTCCATGGAGCATAATATGTCTGTATTTCAACAGTCTGGATACAGTGTCCACAGCAGAAAGCATTGCTTCCTATTGATCCTCAATCATACTTTCTACAGGCAATGTAAAGCTCACTCTCCATCAATTAGCACATAAGTTAATATTTAAGAAATTATTTGAGATTTAAATTCTGTTATCTGACCTGTACCATTCTTATCTTAGTACAGACTTCTCTTCAATGTCATATACTGGGGTACAAATTTTTGCAACAACCACCAGGATATCCACCCAGAGAGTTTGTAATACAATAAAAATCTATGTTGCAATGTGACCCAGAGATTTCAGCTCACTAACTAGGAAACTGCTCGGGGTTGGCTCACAAGAACTGAATCTTTTACTGAAGTACCACTTGGTAGTGCAAGTATCGTAATAGGCAATGGAACAATCATCTAGGGAAAGTATTCAGAAACCAGGGAAAAAAATAGACTTTAAAATATCCTGTCAACAGTATTTGAAAAAATAGTGGAATTTCCCATAGTACCAGAAATTAATTTGAACTGGTACATTGAGAGTCAGACTGCTTGGTGTTTTGGAGTCAATGAGTTTGTTAAATCACATTTTAGATACAAGTCTCCATATGCCAGTCAGTTGTCACTAATAATTTGGCCAGCATGAAACATCTTGATTGTATTGCAGAAGGGAGACTGAAAACTAATTGAAGGGGAAAAAGATATTCCTTTCACTAGGGAAATAAAGAAGAAAGGAAATATTAGGTTTTGTGATGTCATTCTCTGGGCTTCCAATTTTAATAAAGCAGATGGTTTATAAAAAATCAGATTTGAAATGTAGCTCAAAGATTAGACTTCTGCCATATTCTCAAAAAAATTTACATTAACAGCAATGTTAAATTAGGCACACTCTGAAGACTTACCATAAACTAGAAATACATTATATTATAGAAAGTAGTAAAATAAAAATAAAATAAGTAAGAACTGATACTTATCATGTAGAAAAGTTAGTTTTGAGAAGCAGTTCTTAACATCCTATAAAACTCACTGCCCGTGCCTAATACCAATAGAGATTCAGTTTTATACGTGCACAAGGCATCAGCCTGTAATTTTCTGCTGGGTGCCTGGGAGCATGTGTGCTGTTCCAGAGGCGCACAGGACTTCTGCTGAATTGCCAAGGTTTGAGCTCCATATGCTTTAAGGTGTGCCACACTAGCAGGAAAATTATGCTGGTTCCCAAGAGAACACTGACTGGCCTTGGGTGCAGAAGCAGCTAAAAGCTGCAACACAAGTGCTGCCACAGGAAAAAAAGGCCTTCCAGGTTTTAGACAACATTGAAAGAAAGTTTGGGCTGATGTGCATTGACACATAACTTAATAGGATTTGAAGGCTGAGGTAGAATGAGGTTGGTCTACTGTGTGAAGTCCTGGACCCCACTGAAATCTCTGCCTTTTGTTATTGTTGTGAGCATGTACTACACTCAAAATATTGTTTATGGGCAAAGTAGAAATGCACACATGCATACACAAAAACTATAATTTGCTGCTACTATAGGAACACTATTATAATGAAAATCTTCAGAATCTAATAATTATTAGTTCAGATTCTAAGTATTAGAGAAAAAACCCAAATAATAATACAGCTAGAATTTTTATACACACAGCAAGTTTCTAGAAACTGGAGTCCTTTTCTGGGACGAATATAATGTTCATTCTGATAGTTTCTTTACTTTTCTGATATTTTACTTTTCTTTAATCTTCCTCGATTAATTTTTATGTGTTTACTACCACACTTGCAAGCCTTTTTTCTTTCTTGTTTGATCTGCTCTCTTTGTTACACCAGAATGGTCTATACATGATGTATTTTATACATGCTAGATACTATTTCTTTGTTCTCTTTGTCATATTTGAAACTAGTCATTTACAGTTCTACTTTTTCTTTTTTAACAGGGTATCAGTGATATATTTATAGCTATGGGATTTCCATTACCAAGCACATCTGTCCATGTCTGTGCCACATCCTGTGGCTCCACTACTCAACAACCCTGCTGTTGTATCAGACATGTATTTCTCTACATTACATCATTGTGTCAGAGCCATAAATATCTCATTCTACTTACAAAAATTGCTGCTTACTAATACCGATGCAAAATTGTTGTTGTGCCATACAAAGATGATAAAACCAAAATAAATCAGACATAATTATCACGTCAATCGCAGATATTATTTTCACAGCTAAAACAAGTATGACAAAGCTGCAACAGGTAAAGAAAAGTTTGAACTGAGCATAGCTCTCAAGCTTCAGTCCTGAGACCTTGGAAATTCCTTACAAAGCTTGTGGCCTGTTACTGGTAATGTCAATATCCTATTGCAGGGCTGCATGTCTACACACGGCTGAGATGCACCCACTTCATAGAAATTGTGGTCTAAGCAGAGTGAGATTTATTTGTGTGCAACTTTAGTGGGCACTGGCATTTGTTGCAGTTTTTATTTCATGGTTTAATTAGCTATAGAAACTACTGCATAGAAAAGAGGTTTTGCTTACAAATTAAATGTCTTTTTGGGAACTGTAACAGCTCTGCAGGATGCAACAGGCAGCAGACTTTATGCAGCATTAGTGCAGAGGGGAGAAAGGAATGGACAGGTCTCTTTCAATGTTACCACTTGCAGATGATCAGTGAGAGAGCTTGAGCTCCTCAGTGGCCAGCCTTGATGATAAAACATTTCTCCAAAATCTGCAGCACCATGGAGTGAGCACTGGTTATCACTGTGTTATCATATCAGGTACAAAGAAGGAGACAATCTGAGTCTGAAATCAGCCAAATTAATTTACTTCGTCAGTGCTCAGACCATTTCTTGATCAAATTAACAGAAAGAGTTTTCCTAGCTTCAGGTGAATTGGGACAGTTCCCACACTGACACTTGCAGAGATTTGGCAGCAATATTTACTAAGCCATTTTGCACTAGTACAAAGAAAAATTATGCACAGTTATTACTTTTCCACAATTGTAGAACTAAATCACAGAATAGGTAGATCTTAAAGGATTTCCAGTATTAAATGTTGTGTAGAACAAGCTTGAAAATATTTTTAAATGTTGAAAATAAACCTCTGACTGAAAAAAGGCTTGTAAGCCCACAGGATCCTAAGATATTGGCATAGAATTAGGAAGTATTTTCATTTTAATGAAAAATAAAGTATTATAAAGAAATAATGAAGGACCACACCACCACCTGCTTTATATCTTTATTGCTCAGTGAATGCTAAGAAAGTAGCATGACTCAAGAGATGCTCTAAAAATGTAAGTTCCAAGGAAACATTATGTACAAATATTCTATATTATTCCCTGATTCTTTCTATTCCTTTTTAAGGAGCCTGAAAATTCATTTTTATCAAAGTAAATTTTCAAATAAATTTTTTTATTTCATACTTTCATCTTGAATTTTCCAGTGGATCAGAGTTCCTATGCAACTGTAAATCATAATTAAAATGTGTTGCAGTAAACAAAATGAGTCCAGCTGGCTGTTCCTGTCCTCTTCTAACTCCTTCAGACATAAAACAAATCCATCTTTGATTCTCTTTCATCTCTTCATTAGCACTGAGAAGATCATTATTATTTTCTGAGTTGTTTCCAAGTATGTACTCTATTCCTTGCTGTATGGAAGTTTGGTGAGGTGAGTAGAAATACAAACCCCATTCCTGCTGTCTGACTAACACTGACACGAATGATGAATGTAGCTTATGGAATTAATATGGCTGAAATATAAATACATACAAGCAGAGCTACACCTACACATAAGATTGTGCCATCTTTACATTGATTTCTACCAGAAGAATTATGTGAGTGAAGCCCTGGAGTTTAGAACCTTGCCTGTTGAAGTGGGAGCAGAAAATAATTGGAGTTTTTGATCTGCTCGGTGTCCTGGTTAATAGCCTGCTGCTGTTAATTTTTGCAGCAGCCAGGAGGATCATGGCCTTGACCTGGAGGTTATTCTATACCACCTCAGGCCATTGCCAAGGGCAGGGGGAAGAGACTCTTCCAGGGAGAATGGAACCCTTCCAGTCACGTAAGCTTGGGAGAGGGAGTGGTTGGGTAATGCTGGTTCTGAGCAATCATATGTGAATTGTTTGCCTATCTTACACACTTTGGAACTGATATTGTGGCTGTTACTCTTCGTTTTCTTATCTCATTGCTGTTTTCATTTAATTGTGCTTATCTCAGCCGGTGATCTTTACCATTTGTGCCTCCAATTCTCTACTCCAGCCAGCTAGAGGAGAGGTGAGGAGTGGTGAGGGGTGAGGAGGAGGAGAGCAGGCAAGCAGCACATTGTTTCAGTGGGAGCACTAAACTGGGGAATGCCATTCCTAAACCATGATGCTGGGGCATGTGGCTGCACTGAATCTCTGGGATGTTGCCTTTGAATCACAGCAATAGCCTAGGGCCCCTGGCTGCTGTAGTTCTGTCAGAGAAGTATTTTGAACCTTAACAAGGAAAGGGTTGAGGTACTTTCAGACAACAACCTGAGTATCTTTTTTTTTTTTTTTCTTTTGATGTTTTCTCTGCACTGAGAGATGGGATCAAGTGGTGAGGACAGTGGAAACAGGAAGCCCTGGGAGACTGAAGACAGAGAAAGGCTCAGCACAGCAGACACTCAATCTCTGAACTGTTACACACAGCAGCATAGTTTGGGTTTAGAGTATAGAGAGCCTACTTCTGGCAGGAAAACAAATAATATTGGCCAGAAGAGAGATAATTCTTCGTTTTGTGGAAGAATGCTGTTACTTCTTTTTCAAAGAGACAAGGGGAACTAGCTGTCCTGTCAGCAATGGTATGAAACCCAAACCCTGTTAAGATAAGCTTCCTTCTCAGCATTTCTAATAAACTAAGGAAAGCACTTCTTTTCTAGTATTTAAAAATTAAAGAAAAAAAATGCAATATGATCTCTTTGTTGCACAAATTTGACCATTTGCTCTCAGAGCAGAAGGACTATCGAGACATCTCTGTATAACAGCCTCCACTGTTTGTTTAGGAGAGGTGTGAACCTGAGATGAGATTATGTGGTACACCTTTATTCAGGTCTCTGAGTTTGACATGCCTCTTAAGCTCTGGTCTCTAAAATTTTGCTCTGCCTTCAGAAGGCATTTCTCATTCCTAGCCACTTACATTAGGAAAAAAGTCTATCTGAAGTACAAGAAAAAGTGGTTTAGAGCATTTTAAGAGTTAGTTTACCAAACATTTCAAATAGACTGAAAAAGAGCCTAATCAAAGTCTGTCCTGCCAGGAGAAGGAGTTCTATTGATTTGCTGTGTTTTGCAGCTAGGCTTTAGGACTCAAAACAGTGATATGCTGAACAATTTTTAGATTATGAATATGGGTTTCTCTTTTCAGAGTCACTTGAAGCTGTGACACACAGCAATTCAAAAGTGCACAGACCATTATTTAAAAAAAAAAAAAAAGTGCTGCCAAAAAAAAAAGCCGAATATTTTTCCAAAAAAAAAAGCTCCAAAGTGCTATGCCTCAAATGCAAATGATTTGGCCATTTGTAAAGCTCTACTTTAAGTGCAAGGAATGGAACATGGGATTGGGATTTCTTCATATGCCACAAACTATTCCATTTGATGGTAAATCCTCCATAAATTTCTCCTAATATCTTTCCAAAAAAGGAAGGCTGTAGAAATTAAACCCCACACTACTCCCACCCATGCAAGAATCTTCAATACTATCCTACAGCCCTTTGTTTCTTAAAAGAAATTATTTTGTTGGAAAGGAGCAGGAAGTGGATAATGAGTAGTGTGGGTCAATTCTGTAACAGAGAATCTCTGTGATGCATAGTTCACTTACCCAGACTAACACCACATGTTGATTTTGCATAAATGAGTATTTTCTCTCAGGCTTGGTAGGCATTTTATCTCCATAAAAAGCAGAGAAGGAAGAAATATTGCAGTATCAGACATCATTTGCCTGCTGGGATCATCTTGCCATAACAGTTTTCCAACCATGAAGAAGCCTAAGGCACTCTTTATGCTTAGGTCTGTTGTCACCTCTATCTGCAGCCATTTGAGAACTGAGACATCTGGCTTAAATAAATCTTTAGATGTTATGAAGTATTTGTGTGAAACTTATTGACCTGTGGTATATAGAAGGTCAGACTAGATGATGTGATATTCTCATCTGTCTCTTGCTTTAACAAAGCAGTTAAAAGCTGACATTTCCAATCATGTTTTGTTCAAAGTATGTTGAAGCACTGATGAAATCCTCTTGTGATGTAACTTTTCAAGGAACCGTCCAGGCCAACCCACAGTTATATCTCATATGATTACCATAAAGCAAGCATTTACTTCCAAAAAATATTCAGTTATTTGAGAACAACAAACAAAAGAAAATGTCAATGTGTCTCACTTCTCAAATCAGCTACCCACTGAGAAAGTAAGACAACTCTTTTTTGAGACCCTGGATTTCTGAATAAGTAAAAAGGCATAAAAGCCCATGATAAAGAATTCAGTATAGGAGACAGAATCTTAACAAGACTTTTGAGCATATGTATATGCATTTTCTATTAATTTGCTTTTTCCTTTTCCTTTTTTTACTGAATCTGCTCTGATGTGTTATGAACATAAACAAGTTTTCATCAAAAAGGAATATTTAGAAAAAAATGAAACCTTCTCTTAGCAAAAATTTTAAAATAGGAAATTGTGCTGCGACTATAGCAAAGCATGGGTATACATGCATGCATTTTAAAGAAAAGGAATTCTGTAGGTATAAGGAGAAAACAGGATGAAATGCTGACAGAACTGACCAGAAAGAAATCTCTTTAAAAGGCAATGTATCCATTCTTCAGGGCAATGGATATGAACCCTATTTTGAAGTGGTCTCACTTTATTCTTTTGCCTGTACTCCTGCTTCAGGTTAATGGTTCTTTAGTGCTCGAATAAAGTACGACCTGTTTTCTTGCATTTAGTCTATGTTTCCAACCAAACAATAAAAAAGAGAAGACTTTGCACATTGTGGTGCAGAGAATAGGAATAGGAAAGGATCTTCCTGTGGTAGAATTTAACCCTAAAAAGGATATAAACCAGAAAGTCAGGGAGGACTGAAATGAGAAAAAAGAGGGAAGTAAAAAGTCAGAAAGGGACCAAAGGAAAGAAAATATAGAGAAAGCATAAGTAGAGAAAACAATTTTTTAACTGTGAGAGATTTATATTTCTGCAAAAGAATTGAAGCAGCTACAGTAATGAGAGGAAGATAAAAATTTCATTAGTGACATGAAAGAATAGATTTTTCAGGTCATTTGGATACTGAAACTGCTGAATTTAAAACAATAGATTTATTTTCCTCACCTACATAAAATCTTGAAACTTTAAACTAGCTGAAAAACATATGAAGATGTTTGGACACATCTGCAAATAATGCCAGAGAAGTCATATAAATTCAGACTGAAGGACTGGGTTGCATGAGAGGACATGTTTTACAGGAGTTTTTTTTATAACTGTGGGGGGAAAAAAGAATGATTGAGAAAAAAAAAATTAAACTTTAAAACTCTTGGCAAAGAGGATCCTGTGTTTTGGAGAGAAGCCAGAACAAACTTTCTGAAAGGTAAAAATTGGTGGGAGAAATTCCCACACCAAATGTGGGAGCTATACACCAACAGGAGTAGGTATCAGTAGCATCCTCTCTGCTGCTGCTGCTTGCAGCATGTCTGGAGAGGGATTAGCAATCATGGACCTGCTGCTAGGAGTGGGACACAGGGCTCAGGTGCCCAAATTGCTCATATATCCTTGGCAGTGGTGTTGGGAAAGACGGAACTGTGACATAAGGAAGCTCTTCAGGTCTGCTCTAGGGACACCAGGAGGGCTGCAGGCAATTTAGCTGTCAATGCTTTTGTGTTCCTGCCTGAAAACAGACCTTGCAGGAGCACTAAGGTGAAAGAAGCCTCTTTGAACAGAAACACAGAGCATTTGGAGAGGATAAAATAATGAGTGAGATAAAGTAGACGACAGGAAGAGCAGGCTGAATCATACAGTACTTAGAGATTTATATGTGCACAGTTATCCATACACCCACTGAGTCTGGCTTGGTAAAACTCCTACTACTCTTGACTACTTTAATAACCACCAATAATCACATCTTCACTGTCTTTCAGTGTCTTTCATTTATTGAATTCTAGCGGATTTTTTTTTTTTTTTTGTGAATCTCTCATTGGGAACTCTGTGAGGTACTTAATCTTTGATACTTTAGAAAGGAGAAAGGAGAAAAGAAAACAAGATTTTATTGTAACATGGAAGAGAAGACATATCTTCTGTAGTATCTGAATATAAGGAATAATTTCAAACTCTGTGGAATAAGAGGCAGAGAAACAGCCATCAAGTAGGAGACAGAATAGAAATAGAAAAGGAGTGAACACTATCTAGAATCAATCTAATTTTACACACGGGACATGACCATACCAATTACTATGTAAAGCTAGTTATAGATTTATTATCTCTGTAAGATTAATACCTATAAAATTAGAATACATAACTAGTAACAAAATCGCCTACGGGTTAAAGACTTTTATGGTTAAATCATAGTTAATTACTGAAATTTTATATCTAAAACTCAGGACTACAGACAATTTGTAAGTTACAGCAGCTACAAGGCCTAATCAAGTCTAAGAAGAAAGAAATTGATATATTAGATAGCATGATGTGTAAGGTGTGTCTAGTCTTAAAATTAGTGTAATTATGCCTATCTCACAGGGACAGAATGCAGAAGAGTTGGCACTTTATGTTGTCTTCTGAGGATGCTTATCAAGTACCAGCACTGCTGCTGAAACAGAAAGTTCTGGCTGCTCCTGGTAATATCCCCCTAGAGGCAAGCAAGAGTGACTTAAAGTAACACTGACCAGAAAAGTGAAATAACTTTCTTAAGCTGTGAGTAGCATACTCAGAAACATTTAACTTTTTTTTTGCTTTGCTACTGGTTTCTTAAAATGCTTATGTCTGTGTGCACATAGTTCCATAATGAGAATTTGTCTGCCTATATTTCCATGCCTATTTAAATTTAACAACATATACTGTCATTCCTCTGAAATAATAAAGATGAACTGATTTTGAGCTCACCGCAGAGATTCCTCACAAATGGCTTTTCAGCACTCTGTGCATAAAAAGACCCTGATTTTGAACAGCCCAGTGGAGTTATTTGTACTTATTTAAACTGAAAAATGTTACTGAATCAGAAAATCAGAATAATGCAGAAAACTTTAGAAAAGGTACAAGGCTTTGGAGTACCAAGCATAATTTCTAACATTTCATTGAGCTTTGTAATCAAGAAAGATATAATTTTTATTCTACGGTGTCTATAGAAATATCAGTCAGAGGTTTTCCTGCAGGGTATTGACTAAAATATACTTACCCAGTGAAACAAAATTTAGCAACTGCAGATCATCGCATTGACTTTTAACTCTTGAATTTTGATTCCCAAGGCTAAAATAGTAGACTAGAAAGTAGTCAAAGTTGTGAACAACCATATTTTCTGAATCATTCTAAATTACTGTGACCAGAACCAGGGACATTTCCAAAGTCCTATACACAATTTTCTTTAAATTGCATACATGTCCAACACAGTTGAAGCAAACAATATGAGGAAATAACACATGACCCCTTTGACATAAAAACCCAATAATTATGTAAAAGAAAAGTGGTTAAATGTATTTTACAAACGGTATTCAAAATACTGGAATGTTGATACTTAGTAATCCTAAAAAGGAAATCTATTGATATGAAACATTTTTGCTACCATTTTTCTCACATGAATAGATGTAGGAAACATTCACCAAGTCTTTTGAAAAGCAGAAAGGACAACAGTGAAACCATAGGAGCCATTTTCCTTCTGTGGAATTTTAAACTTTAATTTTGTGACAAATATGTTTTCGAATCAGTACTAGTGAAGTTAGTGCTATTCAATGTCCATTGCTCGGATTTTCTTGTCAACTTTATGATGAAGTGAATCAGTTTTACTCAGTAATTAATTTTGATAACTCAAAGCTGTCAATCAAGACAAAACAGTGTTAATTTATTATTATAGATTATTTTTTTCCGTACTTTGTATATCTCTCTTTCAGTTATGAATGTGTTTACCTTTCCTGGTAATTTCACAAACCAAAATAACCTGCACAAAATCAGTGACTTAGTCAATTATTGAATGTACTGAATTAAAGTTACATTCCAAGCATGTTACATTCACTGAATCTCATCATTAAAGTTATCATATACAGACTTTTGACTGTGCAATTCATGAGATTCTGTTGAAATTACGATAATCCAGACTGAGGCATATAATTTGACCCGGTCTTCAACACAGAAAATAAATGAAGGCTCTGGGTTTTATTGCCCTTTCATTGTTATCAAATAATTTAAATAGCCAACAAGAATATCTACATTATACTGAAATCGTACTGCTTTGTCTAACTCTTAATAGCACACTTCAGTTAGGCTAATTCAGAATAACAGGACAGAGATAGTTCTTATGGTTAGGGCAGAATAACAGGATATCCTTTTTCTTCCTTCTCTTTCTGACTCTCTCATCCTCTGATCCTGCTTACATTGCTCAATATTTCTAGTACTGAATTTGAATGTCAGAAATAGAAAGAAAAATTATTGATGCACTCAATGTTCTTTGCTGGAGCTTGGATGGGAGATACACAATACATGCTATCTACGTACGACTTTATGGCTGTGCAAATCCAATACAATGATCCCAGTGCCCATCAATGTGCTATTCAGAAAGCATATATTAAATGTTTTTAGAGAAGGAAACGGATATGGAACTGTGTAAGGTTATCGACTTTCTTTTGAATTGCTTACCAGAGAACTATACCAAATGATTTTTTTTTTCTAATTTAGTCTCTATTGTGATAACTCTGTGTTTACCATTATTGTTGTGTTTTAAGTGTTGAAATTATCCATTTTGAAAAGAAGAAAAAAATAAAAATATAAGCAGAAATATTATCTTTGGTACAAAGAATTTACAAGCTAAATCAAAGGGATGAAAAAGTCAAATAATGAGTGTTTGAAAATACTGAGAACACAGTGACTAGTTAACTATTTATAGTCTTAGGGTGCTGGTAGATTGATATGTGGCCTATGCAAATATCTTGGACACCTCTCACTCAAGTCCTGTGAATGGTGATAGAAGAGGGAGTCTATGGATATCAGTGGCTGCCTCCTGCTAGTTACAGATAAGTATTTCCCTGCTAATACTATTGCGAAATTAAGAAACATTTGCTGTCATGGTCCACGTAATTTTGCTAGTTCACTGTGGACAAAATATGTAAATGTATTGGATTATTCATTATGGTGAGACATCCCAGGCATTATTCTTCCCATTAGGCAGTCAGCCAGTGAGCAGTGACCGTGGACTCTGTCACAGCAATAATCTCCGCTTTTATTAGTTTTAAAATTACCCAGTTAATTCTGAGCATAGTAATCTGAAACTTGTGGGATTTAGAAGAATACCTTGATCCTAGAATTATTTCTTAATTCCTTTCCTTTCAAATTTTCCTGCTGTTTCAAGCATTATCTCTAAGGCACAGTCAAAAATCCATCAAATGTTATTATTTAATCATAATTACGTAAGCTAGCTCTTTAGAAAGCAATCTTTTATTGTTTTTCTACTCTTCCCTGTCCATAATTTTCATCATTTCATAGCATTTTACTAGACAAAGCCAAGACCAGGCTTTTGTTCCCTTGCTAAGGTATTCCTGGGGCTGAAGTGCAAATGCAAAACCCAGTGGTCTCTTTGAGTGTTTTCCTAAGACCCATATTACCTATTTTCTGAAGGTGTAAAGCTTTTTGTCATATTCCTATATTGAGAACATTGTTCCAATCTGATTTTAGGTGCAATGAAGATTAAAGATTTTGGTTGCTATTGAAAAGACATACAGTCCAGAGCATTTGCCCAAGAGTCTTACCAAGAATTCTGTTCACAAGGAATAATTTATGACTCTGGAGACAGTCTTCTATCTGTCTGCCTGAACAAGTAAAGATACGAAGTTAGCATTACCAAGCTTTTTACTACTACTTTAATTTCCACAAAATATAGAATTATAGAATCATAAAGGCTGGAAAAGACCATTGAGTCCAACCATTGACCCAGCACTGCCAGGTCTGCAATTAAGCCATGTCTCTTAAGTGCCACATCTACATGTTTACTGAACATTTCTAGGGATGGTGATTCCACCACTTCCTGAGCCTGTTCCAATTCTTGACCTCGCTTTCAGTGAAGATATTTTTCTTAATATCCAATTTAAATCTCCCCTGGCACAACTTGAGGCTGTTTCCTCTTGTCCTATCACTTCTTACCTGGGAGAAGAGGCCGAGCCCCACCTGGCTACAACCACTTTTCAGATAGCTTTAGAGCGTGATAAGTTTCTCTTTCAACCTCCTTTTCTCCAGAGTAAACAAGCCCATCTTCCTCAGCTGCTTCTCAAAGGACTTGTTCTCTAAAGCCTTCACCAACTCTGTTGTCCTTCCCTGGACACACTCCAGCACCGGAATGTCTTTCTTGCAGTGAGGGCCCCAAAAGTGAGATGGGATTCAACGTGCAGCCTCACCAGTGTCAAGTAGAGTGGAACAATCACTGCCCGTGGTCCTGCTGGCCACCATACTTCCAATACAGGCCAGGATGCCACTCACCTTATTGGCCTCTTCGGCACACTGCTGGTTCAGTTGGACATCCTTTTCCACTGAGCAGCTTCCCAGCCATTCTGCTCCAAGCCTGTAGTGTTTCATAACTTAAGCTCTTTCAACCATTTTGAATTAGAGACTAAAAGGACCCACTTTATGAGTCATTTTAGATGAGTGACAGTTGTAATGCACAAAATGATGGAACCACACACAATGCAGAACGGCTGAAGAGGGAGGGATCCTGGGGATTGCCCAGCCCAAATGCAGCACCCACTATGTCTGCCTGCAGCAGGTTGGTCACCGTTGTTGTATTCAATTGGACTTATGGATCTCTGGAGGAAAACCACTCTGCACAGATAATCTCAAGCCAGAACTAAAATATTCATGGAGGAATAACTTGGCATCTCACTCAGTTTCTCATATACGTGAGCTACCCTCTGATGAAATATTTTGTCTCTTTTAATGAAACAGTTGCTTAAGTTAATTAAACAATTGGCTTAAACAATTTCCTTTTACAAGTCTTCTTTCTCACCGGGAAGCCTGTTTTTCCTATGAGAAATGGATGACAGGAAAAGCTGCATGTTCTCTGCAGAAAAAAGGTGAATCCATACATTTTATTAATTAAACTCAGTTATTCTCACTCTTATGAAAGTATTAATTTTTTCTATGCTAAAGATTGCTCTGATTACTGTGAGACTATGGTCTTTTGATTCTGGGAATGAATTATTAGTGAAGACAATTGGTTTTTACCACGTGGTTGTTTGACTATGTGAATGGATGGATTGAACTTCAAAACCAGGTTATATTCTCTGTTCTGCTTGGTATGAATCCAATTTCAGTCAGAAAAGATTAGCAATGAAGTCTTTTGGTTGCCTTGTCACTCTCATGTCTGTTGCAGATGCTGTAATAATCTGTTACTTGCTGAGGAAAACACAAGAGCTATATTCAAGAGAAATAACTTTTTTTTTTTAATAGGTAACTGTTTGATATCTGGCAATATGTGAATGCCTCGAACAACATTAAATTGCCTCATATAAAAAAAAAAAAAGAAGAAAGTGCAGGAAATATTTGCAAGTCTGAAAACAATGAATATGCAAAGTGTTTAAAAGATCATATTGTTCAGAAGCAAGAACCCTGTTCCTTCATTATCAAATTTTCACTCTTTTCACAGCTGCAGGAGTCAAGGCTGACAGCACAGGGATGGTGGAGTTCTTCAAAATGCATCTTACATGGTTCCACCTGGAGCATCCTCGTCTCAGTGACATCTGCTGCACTCCCAAATGGGTCCCCATGTGCAGTGTGTGCATCCACCTGGGAGAGCATGAGGCGCTGGTGGCTAGCAGCAATCCTGCAGGCTCAAACACTGAAAATTACTTCACAAAATGGGTAAATGAATATTTCTGTACTTGTTACATCATGTGTTTAAATACCAATTAAACAAAAAAACCCCATAGGTACAAGACCAGAAAGAGATGGAAATAGGGGAAAAGATCCTGTAGAAATTTTCTAAAAAAAAAAAAAATCCTATTAAGTTTGGATAAAGCAGGAGATTACTATAAAACTAGATAAATCAGCAGTAACAAAATCTGAAGAGTTGGGTTTTGAGAGCAGAAGAATTTACAGAAAGAATTATAAGAAAGGTGAATTTATCTTTTCTCCCTGAGTGGAAGCTCAGAGAAGCAAGAAAAGATGGAGAATTCTGGCAGATACAAATTTCTACCTTGAGAGAACAGAGTGAGAATCCTGAAGATCCCTCTCTGCTTCAAGAAGAAATGTGTGCCATGCTCAGCTGAGACCTGTCCATTTCTCATTTGTACAAATATTAAGTGAGAAGAAAGTTCATTGTGTAGGACTTTCATTCAAATCAATGAAAAAGTAGGTTTGTAATCCTGGTAAAAAATTCTATGAGGTCTAATTATAGACAGCTTAACTGCTTCTAATAAAAGCACCCTGGAAAAAAATTCACAGCTTGTCCTAGGACTGCAGGAATTGATTAAATTTTGATTCAAAAGTTCCACTACAATTTGTTGAAACAAAAAGGAAAGCTTTCAGTATTTCTTGTATTAGGAGGCATTTATCATGTGTGGCATGTTATGTTACATGTAAACAAAGGTTTCATAGCACTTTTCAGATAGGTTTGGCTCTCTAAAAATAAAACATAGCCTTCTGTGAGTGAATTATAGCACAAAAGAGGTTAACAATGTCTTATTTGTCACCACATTTTTATGTACTATGCATTATGTCTTATTCGCTATAATCAATTTTAAAAGATTTATAGAACCATTCTCTTGTGAAGAGTGCATAGTTTTCAAAGTTATTTTTTTCAGGATCACATGCAAATTTACCTGTTGCTTATATGGATACCACTAATGATAATAATTTCATTAATAACGGTGATAATGATGGTGGTGATGTTAATGATAATAATAATAATCATAAACTGTGGGAATGAAAACTTCCTGAAATATAATTGGTTTTAACTAGAAAAACAATATGGTTTAATAAATCATGTTACTTCTGATAGAAACCTTGTTCTTGTATGTTGAGGTTTTGTATGTTCCAGAGACACTTCTTCTTTTAGTGACAAACTTCTCTACTAAGGAAATTTCCTATTGAAACAACTTGTGTTTTTTCTGCAATTTGCAGATTATTTTTGAGCAAAATATCTAGCAAATAACATAAATGGAAGGTCCAGGTCTTGACAAATTCCATATGATGGATAAACTGTGCTGGTGTTAACTTCCTCTTAGCCATGAATTTTGAGCTTACTCTTAAACCAAAGAATTTTCTCCAGAGCACATTAATTTCTCTTTAGAGGTGAACAGAATGGTCTCCTTATGGCCACCATGTTTCAGCGATTTGAAGACTGAAAAATAAAAACCAACATGAACTATAGCTGGAAGTCTTTGAAAATTGACAGAAAAAAGATGAGGTGATAGAGCATGTCAGCATGTACCAATATTCACTCCATGGGTCCAGCAACCCCCTCTATTTGCTTTTATGATGAGAAACATTTCTGTTTGCAAAATATCACATGGTCGTAATCAGATGCCCTGAGTCAGATTCCCTGCTGTTGTTGAGCAGCTGGGTGCTAACAGAAGCACAGATCAAGCAGTAGCAGTTGTTTCATTTTTACTCTACCCTATAAAATCGAAGTACTTTAGAGAATTTAGAAACAGAGGTAGTCAAAATTATTCTGATTTTGAAAATGTGCCATAGAGTAGGGGATACCTTTTGGTGAAAATTACTGTAAAAACACTTTTTTGTTGTTTGGGGGGTTTATTTTGGTTTGGTTTGGTTTGGTTTGGTTTGGTTTGGTTTGGTTTGGTTTGACTGGTTTGACTGCAGGGGATAGATAATGCCATGGTTATTCATGTTTAAATAAGAATTTTTTTATCCTTAAATAATTTCAATTTTTTGTGAATTGCAAGATTTTTTCCTAAGAGTAATTTAAGGAATTTTTTAAGAGCCAAAGGGAATAATTGGATTACATAATTTAAGAAATGTTTTATTAGAAATCAGAAGACAATGTTACATGATGCTGCTGTAATTGTATTTACAGCTATCGAAATTATAATGCGCTTAAAGGGAAAACAGTTACGATAACGGCAATTAGTTTGTTCCAAATGGAAATGGATAAAGGGAATTTTGATTTGTTTGTGTTGGACAGCTGGTCTTCTGACAGACCAAGCCACGTATTTTCCTCCCAATTCTCCAGGCAGTATGAAGAAGGTAAAGGCTAGCACATTAAAGTTCTGGCTTCTGCAACTTTGGAAATGTAGCCCAATAAGAATATAGTAGAAGTCTCCTTTTAGATCTGCCTCATTTTGTTGGAGAATCTTGAATGGATTTGAAGGTCATTCCTCAGCCTGAAAAGTTCTTTTCATCTATTCTCTTGGCTTTATAGTTACTATTTCTCCCATTCCTATATGACAGGGCTTCTAACAATACTGCTGTTGCTGGACGAAAGAAGAAATTCTGAAGTCTGGTGGCAGCTTCCATTAATTTCAGCTGCGTGTCGCTGGTGCTAATGTGTGTCTTTTGGCAGTTAATCCATCTTGAGTGGAAAAGTTATAGTTTCTTCCCTGATAAACAGAGGATATGAAGAAGAAGGCCATAGCATCTCACCATGGGAAGCACTTCTATGCTAGTGGGCACAGCTGATTCCTCAGAAAATCGCCTTTAGATACCCAGCTGTGTCTGGTTGGTGCTAAAAAAGGCATTTCTAGGCACATACCTTTCTCATGACGCAATAACTACACAAACCAGTGCAGTCATACAAGTGACCCTCAGGTCAGAAGCAGATCTCTGAAGTCTCTCCTGGTAAGGAATCAAATGACATGAGACACAGACAGGACACAGGCAGACAGCAGGGATGTTTCCTTCTGTTTTCCCTCACTTCACCTATTACATAGTGAGTATCTTTTGTCCTTTCACTCCTCTCTCATGCAGCAAGTCTAGCTCCTTGCTCAGTTTTGCATTTCCAGAAAAAAAAAATTTCACACCAACCAGTTGCTACAATTTTTAAGCAACTCGGTTTCCACAGCATAGCAGTTACTTGGGAAGAAAAATGGCATCACTCTAGATGTCCTCCCCTTCTTCCCCCAGCTATATATGCTGATGCCATGTGGTGTGGGATATCCCTTTGGTCAGTTGAGGTCGCCTGTCCTGGCTGTGTCCTCTCCCAGCTTCTTGTGCACCCCCATCCTATTTGCTGGTTGAGGTGGGGTGAGAAACAAAAATGGTCGTCACATTGTAAGCGCTGCACAGCAATAATGAAAATATCCTTGTGTTATCAGCATTGTTTTCAGCACAAAAATCCAAAACATAGTCTCATACCAGCTATTATAAAGAAAATCAATTCTATCCTAGCCAAAACCAGCACAGACAAGTGAAAGAATAATTCTATTTTCATCTCCCTTTAGGAACAGTCAAAAATTTTCTCCTAAAACAAAAAAATTGAAACTATTTCATGGAAGTAAAGGAAGACGAATTAATTCATGCTACCATTTTCATTAATTTAGTCACATGATACCTGTTATTTTAAGGTATTTTTATTTTGATGTCACACATTGCCCTAAGAATTGACCTTCAAGGGGGAAAAAAGCCCTAATATTCTAGTCTTTAAAAACCAAGATATTGAATGCTTAACACCCATTGGTTTTAAAGCAATCTGTGGGTGTTCAAAATTTCATTGAAAAGGAGTTAGTCACTACAGGATCTGTCTCTGTTAGAAGCAGCAAAGGAGAAGAGTGGCAGTTAAGGGAGAGAGGAATGTTCAATTTGAACATTTCATCAAGAAATACATACATAATTGTGCTTCATAAAATTCAGAGTGGATGCAGAATAACACTAATTTTCATGTCAGGTACAGCGGAAATCTCAGTGTGATTAATAAAAGAGAATCATAGAAAGGGAGAATAAAATTGCTTGGCAGTTTCACATGGAGGAAAAAGATTATTTTTCATATATTATATTTTTAAAAATCTTTTTTTTAAACAACATAAAAAGGAAATGGAGAAAGACAGATAATATAAGCAGTTGCCTCAATGAAAATAAGGTTTTTGGGAATAAAGGACTAGGTTTGAGCCAGCTGAATTCTGAGCCTTTGAAAACTACACTTTGCAGCAATTTTCACACCAATAATTTTAACAATTACACATTAGCATTTTGAAAGAATGGAAAATATAAATGACACATGGAATGTAGTGATTGAGATGTGTGAAGGTGGGAAGAAGAAGGGCTCATTCTAGGATTAACCTCAGCAGGTCGTAGATGGCACAAGACCTCTGCCTCATGCTCTTCTGGTGGTTCTTGTACGGCAGGTAATATCTCTGTGCTCACAGCTGTGGTGCCTCTGGACACTCTGCAGCAAAAAGAGCAGGACTCATTCTTCCTCTGAGGGCTTTGGAGGATGAAACATATCTGCAAGTCCTCTTTAAACAATGCAATGTCCTTACAGGACATTCTTTATCCTATGGATGGCACTGTCTCACTGACTTGTAGATGTTTTTGGGACTATGGATCAGCACATCTACCCGAAGACAATCCTTCAGTCTCCAACAATACCCTTTTCTACTCTAAATATTTTAGAATATTGTCGTAATATTTTCCCCAAGAGTAATAAGGATCACAATTCTTGTTCATGTCTGCTAAATTTGCTCCTCACTTCCTTTTTCAGGATTATGATCCTTAGAGAAATCCAATGGTCTTGGCATTCCTCCCAGCTTGGAGAGCACTTGGAAAAGCCATACCCTGGATGAGAAGGCAAGTTTTTATATTAACTGTAGTATTTTTTGAGCTTTCCCTGATATAAGTGAATAACTTTGGAAAAAAATGCAAAAATTGAGGTTCTTTGAAAATGATTATTGGAAATAATTAATTTTTTTAAATATAAAGCTATAATTTACAAAACAAGGAATTATATTTAAAATATGAATGAGATAAGATGGTAATTTTAATGATCCTTTATGAAAATAACATTTGTGAATGTATTTCTTTTTCCTTGATGACAAAGCAGATTGGCTGATTCCAAACATTGTTACAGTGTCATTCTTCTGCTCTGTTTCTAGACATCCTCTAGACATACTGTAGTTGCACTGTTTTAGAAACCTTTCTCTTCTTTCTCAGGGAGAATAGAGATAAGCTGCATTTTTGTACTTAATCTCTGTGTTTGATATTAGGTGTTATTTGGCTGTGACCAATGGTTTTAGGAGGTGGATTCCCTGCTGACCAATAGTTGCTAGATTATTAATGGATATATATAGAAGTTTCTGTAAATAAAGTCTCTCTTTTCGCCATCTTGGGTCCACCTGCCTGCTTCCTCTGCCAGCTTCTGCGAATCTCAGGAAATCTAAACCAACAGACATACCTCTTGCTCTGTTTCTAGACATCTATTTCTTAGATTGTCAGCTTATATGTGACATTCTCCTAGACCATCATGGTTCTTCCTGACATCCATATTAACTTGGTTTTCTAGGGGCTTTGTTTTTTGCTTTTGATGTCAGTATTTAGAAATGGGATGAGCCAGATCTGATATATTTAAATACTACAAGGAAAACATAAGACTGATATTTTGATATTTCATGAGCCACCCAAGATATGTTTTCAAATAATGTCCTTTTTGTTATACCATGTGTGGGAATTCTCAAAATTGCAACTTATACACACAAAAATAAACCACCTTCAATGATTTCCCTCCCAGTTTTTTTTCTCCATTAAATCAATTATTTATTCCAACTCTTCTGTTCTTTCATATTTTCTGCCTGAAGTCTCTTTTGAATGTTAACTCAAAAAAGAGGGGTTTTTTTCTGAACTATTTTCAGCCAGTTTTAGTTTGTTGATGTCTTCAAGGATTAGAGAATGTTCCTTTTAGCTCGCTGTACATTTTTTTCCCAAAGGTAGTTTAGAGCATGTTCCCTCTTGGGTTTCACAAGGGATTACACTGGATTTTGCGCTGCCTCCTCCTGGAAAGATTTATCCCAGAAAAGAATAGCTATAAATTCCATCCAAACATTACCAAGAGCTCAAGCAACAAAAGACAGAAGGCAGAATTTGCAGCAGCCTCCTCCAAGAACCTGTCTTTTTTAACCTTCAGTCTTACCTTATCAGTCTTGCTGCCATCAAGATCGTCAGTCCACAGAGCAATCTCCCTGTTTATCCCTGTTGATTTTATAGAACTTTTCAATTCTTTAAATCTCTTATTTACCCAAGTGACTAAATAAGTGGTCAAAGAATTATTAAGTCTAGCACATTCTGAATTTTCTTTAGATACTTTTTTGACCACTCTAAGGTACTCAGCAAGCTTCTGCCAAACAGATTGGGACACGCCCTGTTGAATGCTCACCTGTTTTCAAGATATCTAGGAGAGAATTGTTTTCTCAAATACGAGTATGCCAGATTGTGTAGTTTTCTCCAAATATCTCGAGATACAAAGGCTTTTGTGTGTCTGAAAGAGTTCCTCTAGACATAATCATCATTCTAATCGACTGTCCAACACTTCCCAGCCCAAAGACAGCTGTGGCAAATGGCATTGCTAGTGCTTAGGCAAATCCCTCCAAACCATTTTAATTCAACAGAAGTAATTAACTCTATTAACATGGCTGGATTTGTCTACACATAGAACTAATCAACCTAATTGTCATGCTAAGAGAATGAAACCATTTTGATGAAAAAAATGCATCTCAGAAGCACCTGCAGGTTGGCAATTTGGGGAAAAACATAACCTGTTAGGTAAAAAATACATTGGGACAGAGTTGAAATGTTCTTGTAATAAACCCCAAAAGAATGAAAAGCAAATAAAAATTTTCTGACTTGTTTTAAATTCTAAAGCAAATTATCAAAATATATTAAAATTATCCCACTAATGCATTTTCAGCTACAAGAAAATATGTTTATTTTCCATTCATGAGTCCACAGATCTTCAATTAAAACAATTCAGAAAGTGTTTAGTATCAAATGAGCAAAAGTTCAAATCCCGTCTAAAGGCAGCGCCCAGTGAGTAGTCCCTGCAAATGAAACAATACCTGGGAGCTCAGTTCTGAGGTATGGAGCATTCCCTCACAGCCATCATTAGGCTTTGGTGCAGTCATATGCAGTGATGAAAGCTGAGCAGGCCCAGAGGATGGCAAAGTGGATTTTTAAGTAAAAAACCTCTTCCTGTGGTTGTCCTGTAGATCACTAAGACATTTAGCACTGTGTTTTGTGCTATCAGACAGGTCAAACTTTTACCCCAGCACATTCACATAGATCTTGGGAGGAAATGTTTTTAGACTGTCTTACAGTCTGCACAGCTACTGATGAATAAAAAGGGATGGACAGCAGACTCAAGCACTGTCTGCTGATCGTTCAAACTCTACACAGTTTGGGACCACGTAACTACCACTGTCTTGGTGCACAGGCCTGAGTCAGAGTAAATACCCTACACAGGTATCCACTACCAAGACATAACCCAAACAGGCTCTTTCCACCCTCTTCCAACGTTAGAATTTATACCCATTGATACCCAGATTCATCTACATGCCAAACATCAATGAAAATCATGCTCCCAGGTTCATGTTAGAAACCATGAGAAGCTGTTCACATTATCTCAGAAACTCTGAACTGACAAAACTGACCTAAAAAAATGGGCTTGGATGAATTATATGCAGAACCCATGGGAGGCTCAGTGTTGGTCAGTTTGTACTGCTTGCCTTCAAGGACACAGAGTGATCCCTGGCTCTATTTTATTTAGTAAAATAGATGCAGCCATATTTATTTTTATTCCTTTTCCAAAATTTGCACATCTGATCCCTTCTTCTGTTCAGAACCACTTTTGAAAACCTCACTTTTTAATCATCTTCCATAGAAGAGCGAATGTAAGGTAAAGATACACACACCTGATTATCTTTCTGCACGAAGACATTACAAATTCTGGTAAAATATTGTACTTGACAGCTTTGTGTTTCCATACTTATTAAAATTTGTATTCAGAATTCCACTGTGAGGTTTCTTGCAGTCCTGCTCCACCACTTCACCTGCAACACATCATCTGTAAGCTAAGAGGCTTTTCAGGAGGATTTCAAGAAAATGGATATCAGGGAACTAAAAAATTGACAGCTGTAGATAAGGACCACTGTATTCCACAAATAAAGGAATATCGTGGTCACACAGAAGAATAAAGAGAAAGTATTTTTTGTAACTGAACATGGAAAGGCATTAACAATTTTGAAATGTTTACATTTTCAGAATAAAACACAAAAAAATTTAAAATATTTTTGATGTAGCATTTCTCCCCTTAAATTTGGCATCATTCTCCTTCATCTGTGAAATCAAAATTGTTGAAAAAGAATTTGGATGTGAGAGAAAAGATAAAAGAGATAAAAAAGAAAATCAGGAAAATACTGGAAGAATAAAATGTTCAAATTTAAGCATTGCTGCAGAAATTTCTTTCTTTTTCAAACTCACAGTTTAGATACATCCTTTTATTTCCTTCTTCTGACCAATTCACAGCATCAATTCAGACCATAGACTGAAAAAAAAAGCCTATTCAGTAATAGAGCGAAGATTTCATAAATCCTGTCTCTAAACCCAACTCAAGTATGCATATCAGAAAAAAGTAAGAAGAATTTATTTTGTTATCTCCTCACTAACTGATTATACCACCTTTCATCTTATTGGAAAGTTCTTCACGTTGGTGACACCATCAGTAACCCATCAACAAACATATTAAGACTTCACTGACTACGAGGCAAGGAGGTAAAAGGAGGCTGCTAGAAAAAACGTAAAGCAGAAGGAACAGCCGTGATATGTTATTAACTCCAGTCTTTATCTCTTCAGGCTACGATATGCTTAATTACCCTGATGTCAGGAAGCATTATTTTTCTCCTTTCCCCTTGCGTTTCAAATTTTCTATGTCTGGTACACTTCATTATTTCTTTTAATTACAATTATAGTTTTTAAAACCTTGTTTGCATACCTTCCTATTTTCTGACTTTAATAGTTTGAGATTTTGTAAATTGGAGAGAAAGAGAGAAAACATATACGTAATATACAGGCATACATATGTCTAATGGAAGAGAAATCATTATGACCACTTAAACAGGATTTAGTATGACGTGATTTAGATGGAGTAAATGATATGAGAATGCACTGCATTCGTTTTGAAGTAGCAGTCATGCAAACTCACTATGCCATACTAGGCAAGTCACATAGAATAAATTAACAAACATCAAATACAGCTCTCCTCACATCAAAACCATTGGCTGAATTAACATCAGGCTACTGCAGGAAGGACAAGAATCATCCAGCTGGCTCTTCAATTATACAAAGACACATTATCACCTCATTATGACTGTGAAGCAATAACTGAGAAGAGCTAATTTCAAGTCACAATACATAATTATTCAAATTTCATTTGTATGTCCCTAAAATAGTGGTGAGTAAGAAGTAGGAGAGATTGGACTCTATTAAAAAAAATTAAAAAGAAGAAAACTTACATTTACCTCTTGAAATTGTCTTGAAGTACAAATCACATTTTCTGTAGAAACTCAGATATTTTCATCTTCATGGAGTAGTGTTTTAGCTAAAATTTTGTTAAGAGAGAGCAGGGAGAAATTGCTTGTGAACTTCTGCTCAAGCAAAACAAGATTTTTCCTAATATTCTTTAGGACTAAATTTATTCACCCAACATGAACCATGATTTTTGATCGGGGGACTCTCTCTTGTAAGAGAAAATGTCAGAAATGTTTGTTCAAGCCTCAGTTTGTATTGGTATTTGTGTTTCCAGTCTTAATCTTTTCCAAATGTAATGAGTATTCCAAACAGAAAGCAGAAATAACACAACGTAAATTAAGTACCACAGCATAAATAACAAATTACTATGTACACATTTACAAAGCGGTTTGTGTAAGAGGTACTACATGAACAAATGCCAGGCTTAGCTCTACAGGCACAAACCATAACTTGAATCAAGATAATAAACAAATGCATCATCAAAGCTTAATCACTAATTGTTCATGACTACAAAACGTGATTTTGTTTGTCAAGCTAACTGCTGTGAGTCATTTGCTTGCTTTGAGTGGAAGAACATAATCAAGGCATTGATGCTTAACTGAAGCCAGCATTTCCTGAAGTCCATGGAATTATGTCACCAAAGGATAAGGGAAGTTGGTCCATGAGACACTTTCCTACAATGTTACCATGATTTCTAAATTTGTGACCTCAGTTAGTGTAAATTGATTGAATCACTAGGACTGTACGGCAGCAGAAGGTTATATGTTGTTTTTCCATAGAAATGTAAACTTATCAGGAAAGAAATGAAATCCATAAGAAGGCCACATATTCAGCTTTAAACCAAAATGCAGAAATCTATAAAGTGATCTGTGTGCCTGTGCATTTGAAAGCAACAAAAAGCCTTGTGGCTCACTCAACTTGACGTTGTCTTGAGCCAGCGATGTACCTAAGCTCTGAATGCTGATACTCACCCAGGACATTTTGCAATAGGGCTCATTTCATGGCTGAAGGAAGAGAAGAAATCAAGCACAGACAAAGACCGTAATTTATAAGGTCTGTCTGACAAAATCTTCCTGTCCTCTGGTGGAGCTCTGCAGACCATGGTACCAGAACTGGGCCGGTACAAGTGTCTCATGATGCTTTCATGCAGCAGAGTGTGTAGCATGGGGAAGCAGTGATGTAGGAGGGCAGAGTGTCCATCCCCAAATTAGGGACACTGCAGAGTGTGGTAAGTGCTGTCACAATTAGGTGTTGTCACAGAACACAGAAGGTATTGTCTTCATATTTCAGTGGCAAAACACCAAGAGGGCATGACATGGAAAACTGTAGCCTCTTTAGGGACTAGTTCAAACTACAACCCCAATGTCCCAGCATACTGTGAGATTGAAAGGCAGTGATATTTCCTGTCAGCCCAAAAGTTTTTCTATGACTCTTGTTGATGACATAGTGCTTAGACCAATTTCCGTGGGAAAATAAAACATTTTGTGTTTTGTCTTGCTTGCTCTCTGATGCACCTTTGCACATGAATGGTGAGTTTAGCACAAATCCTGCTTACAGTAAATGATGTAGGTCAGCAATAAATTTACTGCATCTTTCAGTTTCTCTGGTACTCTGAGAACAGCTCAGCCTTTTATTCTTTAACTTATTTTTCATGAGAGAAATACAGCAGTTTAAGGGAGTGCTGAGATGGTTTTGCCCACTCTCCTGAAGGGAGTTGAAGAAGAGAGGCACTGAAACACACACAACAGTCTAGCTCTCATTCTGTTGAAATACTGCAGGCTGTGTAGGTCTGTCTGAAGTGGCACATCATTTCCCTTGACTCATCAGATGACACTGGCAGTCTTTGGTAGAAACAAAGTGAGTTAAAAATGCAGTGTGTATTAAGACCAAACAGGTCAACTTCACAATTAACACGAAGCCTAGAAGAGTCTGTCATGGCTAAAACGTACATATAGTAATTAAAAATGGAAAGAAGTTTGATTTGAATTTCTGAATTGAAAATTAAAAATCCAGTCAATTTTTCAGGTGAAGATATTTTCCTCTGCCAAAGTACAATAAAAATACCTATTGAAACATAATAGCACACAAAAGCTCATTTGTTCATTGACTAGGCTCTTATGAAGGGAAGATCGTTGCACTGATTTGTTTATTTTGGGACAGCCACAGATATTCTACTGCAAATGATCTTAATATCAATTTTTTATAATTTTTACCCCACAGTTCCAGCAGTTAGCAATGTGTGGAATTGCCTAATGGATATTTCAGACCAAAGAAAAGTTTTGCATGGAAATGTTTTCTAATTATTGTTTTTGCATAATGCAAGACTTGTCTTTCACAGAATATGGATACAGAGCCATAGATTTAATAATAATACAGAACATGGATGGACTTGTTAATTAAATTTATTGTAATGCTATTTTCTTATATAAATCCACTTAGTTTCAAAATGTGTTAATCTAAGCACTGTTATTATGTTTATTGACTCACTTTATTAATTGACTTGATTGAAAAACCTCTGAGGCATCCAGTGGAAGAGATGAGAATAAAAAAAACAAACCCAACTATTGTAATTTATAGCACTGTACTAAACTGTTTTATAATGGATAAAAGCATGATAATTTTTATCAGAAAAAAATTAATATTTATTTATGATAACTTTAATGAGAGCAGAACATGATTTTTTTTTCTCTGAAAAGTCCTCTTGAAAATTGCACATGTAGCTTTGGTATCAAATTTTTCTTGACTTTTGGACTTTTCTCTCTACCTTTTGTCTTCCTGACCTTATAAATTCTGTCTGCCATTTCAATTTATAAAGGTGTGTCTTAACTATATAAAATAATGGAATAATTTTCTAGGAAATACCTGTATGTTTCTCATGACCATTCATAGTCTGTTCATGAATTGGAACTTCGTGTTTCGGAGCTGATCTCTGTACCTATAAAGGCACTTTCTTTCATTCAATTTACCGTGAGTGTATGTGAATCCCAGTCTGTAAAACTGTCCAACGGACCAAAAACAATTCTGAAACAAAATTGGAAATTCTCATTGGATATTCTAAGACTTGTATCTACCTGCACATATAATATATTTATATACAATGCTTTCCCTTTTAGAAAAAGAGGCTCTTTATTTCAACTCATTTTTATTCCATATCAAATATAAATACTGACTGATTTAATGATATTTGGAGATGATGTGCATGAACAACTCACATCCCAGGAGGCCAAATGTGCTGCAGGCTGCATAAAAAGCAACATGGCCAGCAGGTTGAGGGAGATGATTCTCCTCCTCTGCTCTGCTCTCATGAGACCCCATGTAGAGTTCTGCATCCAGCGCTGGGGTCCCCAGCACAAGAAAGATTTGGACTTGTTTGAACAAATCCAGAGGAGGGCCACCGAGTTAATGAGAGTGCTGGAGCACCTCTCCTGTGAAGACAGGCTGAGACAGTTGCGGTTGCTCAGCCTAGGAAAGAAGGTTCTCGGCAGAACTCTCAGCAGCCTTCCAGTACTAGAAGAGAGCCTACAAGAAAGCTGAAGAGAGATGTTTTACAAGAGCATGTCATGATAAGACAAGGGGGAATGGTCTTTAGCTGACAGAGGGTAAATTTAGAACAGATACTAGGAAGAAATTCTTTATTGCAAGGGTGGTTAGGCACTGGAACAGGGTGTCCACAGAGACACAGGGGATGCCCCATCCCTGGAAGTGTTCCAGGTTGGATGGGGCTCTGAAACACCTGGTCTAGTGGAAAGGGTCCCTGTCCATTGCAATAGGGTTGGAACTAGATGATCTTTAAGTCTCAGATCTTAAACCCAAACCATTCTCTGATTCTGTGATTCTAGGTGAATATTGTGGTCATCTTCCAAAGAAACGCACAAGGCAACTGCTCCCTCCCATTGCCCCTTGATGTCTCCTCTTCAGTTTATTTGGCTGGTTTTGGCCATGAAAAGATACGCTAACAGGAAAAAGGTGCAAAAGTCCAGTGAAATTTACATGTCACTTTGGATATATCTAAGCTCTATTTCATCATCTGAAATATAGAGGTAACAGTTTTTACAAAGTTTTGTGTATAATATGTGCTTCATTAATGTCTTAATATTACTTTGAATTCCTCAGCTGGTAAATGATAAAATGAAAGTAAGTATTAATTTGTGACTAATTTTTGGAATAATAGTTCCTCAAATCCCATGAAAGCTCTCAACAGATGCTTTAAATCAAAAAGAAATGCATAAGTAGATGCTTTTTTCCTCAGCTTGAATTTCCTCCCACATGTTCTTTCCTTTTAAAAGCACACTAGTTTGTTCTTTTTAACTCTATTGTGTGGAAGACATGAGATGTGCTGCTCCTGTCTATAGCAGTGCTAAATTTTTTGAGACCAATTATATTATAGTGCAGTTCTTTTACATGTACTCCATGGTTCAGAGTTGTAAAAAGATGTAATATAAATCAAAATAACTTTGAAATATTCATCTATAGTCTTGGCCAATTAGGTTTTTCCTTTCTCTTGTTTCCATTTAAGGAGAAGATACACATTCGAGGGACAGACATGTTGGCTAAACCAATTCTCTTTCTTTGTAAAGTTTGTCTTGGAATTATCTACAGACTTCTAATGAATTAAAAGATAGGCATATTATTCTGAATACAAATAGCAACGAAAATTAATATACAATGGGTTTCAAACACTGCATGTCCATAAATGAATTTTAAAGCCTTCAGGAAATTTTCCTGACATATGCCGACATCAAGTTAACCAGTAGAGAAAAAGCAACAGAACAGGTAGAGCAGATAAATTCCACAGCTGGCAGCAGATGGATATTTAACACTGCTACACGATCTGAGAAACAAGCATCTGGAGGAGTGAGTTTATTTTTATTAAAACAAAACAAAACAAAAAACCCTTCACCCAAACAAACACAAAACCACTAACAAAAAGAAGGAAAAACCCAACACAACCCAAAACCCAATCAAAATAAAAAAAACCTTACAAAACCCTACAAAACTTCTAAATATCATCACAGAACAAAAGAAGTTAAAGTCAAGCACGGCAAACAGACAGCCATTCCTCCTCCACGGTGCACCATGAGCCAGTAAGAATTTTTTCTTCTCTGACAAACATGTGGCTCTGTTTTCAAAGGGTATTTATATGATTTTGATGACTACTCATGGGGACCCCAGGGTCGGTTTTTGCGTTAGGCACAAGGAAGAGGTGCTTGGTGTACTGGCATGAGCAGAGTTCTTGCCCTGGACTCACAGTGCCATAAGCACTCCCATATTTCTGAGTTCTCCATTTGTACACAACCCAAAGGAAAAAAAGTCCTAATTGGAAATGCTTTTGTTTTTTTCATGCATAATTGCAGCACAAAAAAGTTCACAGCTACTAATCAAAACTGCAGTTTTTTAGGGGGCTTAGGTTTGGCCAAATGCAGGCAAATTTCCATTTAGGCTGCACAAGCCTTATAATTCTAGAGGTTTTCCTGCCTAATTTCAATTCGTGCTCCTAAGAGTGGTCTTTTCAACTAGACCAAAAAAAAAAAAAAAGAAATCAGCAGAAATTTTAAAACGGAGATAGACTTTTTCCATATTCCTTCTGAAGAATATTGGTTGAAATTACTGTCATCAGCACTACTTTATGATAATTACCAGTTCATGCTGAGACAGTCTTCTGGCACAGAATATTTCAGTACAAATGGTTCAATTTTAGAAAAGACCTATCCCATTAAAAACAGGATCTTTTTCAAGCAATGAGTGAGAAATGAGACTAGGCAGTGCTAGCAGCCCTGCCAATAATATGATAGAGTATTATAACTAAAAATCTAGAAAAGCAGATTCTCGTTACTGAGGTACATTACATAAACTTGCAATCCTGTTGCTGTATTGCAATGGTGCATTGTAATATTTCTCAGAACCTGTAGTGGCTTCCTCCAACAAAAAGGGTTTAAGAAAGAATTTGGGTTGAAATAGATTTAAAATAGTTACTCTTTTGAAGAAAGTCTTGGAACCAGGAAGAACAGATCAACAAATCAGTCTACTGCTTTAATTTGAAGTAATTCCATGTCTTTTCAGGTTTACTGCCTGCTGTTGGACATTTAACACAACTCAGACAATGTATTCCTTCCAACCACACCCTTTGTAGAAGCACTTCTAATAAAACCATGATCTTTATAAAGAAATACATGATTTTTTATTTTCACTATAAAAAGTAAGATTTGAAATGTAAATATCAAGAAGATGAGAAAAAAACTTACTTCCAGAATACAAACACTTTGACAGAATTTTTTTACTGCTTTAGTACACTTCCCCATAATGAAGTACTTTTAGAAGGCTAATGGCATGAGGGGTGAAGATGGACACTCAGTATCCCTAGTCTGCTTTGCCACTAGACCTCTTATGCTAATTCTGAGCCCAGTCCAGACCAGAAAAATAATTTTAAAATACTAGGAAAACCGTCTCTTGTCACAGTAGTGGAGCAGTAATAAAGAATATAAAGAATTTAAGAGACATTACCCCAGAATTTAATGAAAGACTCTTTTGCACTCTTCAATGTACTAAAGTGGAACGTGGTCAGTCTTTCAACAACTCTTGACCAGAGAAGTGGAGCTTCTTTGCTAATTGATATTATTCAGTGTTTCACAGGGAAATGCAAATTGCTAACTTCCCTCATCTCTCCCTGTGGCATACTCATACCAGTCTCTTTGCCTCTGTCATTTTATACAACCATGTCCCAGTGGTGCTCTCTCAGCTTTTATGTAAAGCAGCAGCTGACTGAGAGTCCAAGACTCCTCATGTTTTTTTCTTTCAGTGGCAACCCTACATAATTTTGGCTGAAATTGGTGGGAAAACTCCCACTTACTTCAGCAAGCTGAAACATCAAAACTTATTTCAGAGTACAAAGGAGCTGAATAGCTAGTGGCAGATGATGGGGATGAGCCTGCCTAATCCCATTTTGGTGCATTTATCAGGAATATTGCATATTGTAAGGATTTCAGCATAATTTAAAGAGGAATTCATATGAAATACATTCAGGAAACTTGCTATTACTGTCATTTTTCATGCTTGTGGACATCTTGCTATCTATAAAACATCTGTGCCTGATTTTTGCCCCAAAATATTAACTTATTTATGAGGAAGTATATTTCCTAAAACTTCTCAGTAGTGAATGCAAAATTAGGGCTGGCCTGCTTTTACTGTGCAGCAAATTTCTTGAGTGCCTGGAGTTAGACAGCTGCAGAAATGATACAGGTGTAAATCTCCCAGGCTGAGGTCAGGCAGGACTTCTTACATGCTTGAGAGCTGTGAGGAAGGGTCATTTTCCAAGATGTATTGTCCTGTTTCTCTCTGCTGTCCTATTTTAGTGGCCATCCTTCTCCTGGGCAACAAGAAAAAAAATCCGTGAAGCTGGGGAAGTTCAATGGATGAGAGGGACGGGGCTCAGCAGACTGTGAAAGGTTTTTCCTTTTCTGGCCAGAAAGAGTCCTTTCTTCCTGAGTCTGGCTGGAGAAGTCTCCTGCAGCACAAGCCTCCAGAGCGGAGAGCGCCGTACACTTAGAGACGTCCAAAGGAGTCCAACAAAAAAAAGGATTATCCAAAGAACTCAGATGAGAGAGAGATGCTTCTGGAGCCCCCTGTGAGCAGGCAAAGCGCACGGGGAGATCGCACTGGTGCAGGAGACATGGTTTGCAGCTGACCCAGCCGGCACAGGCAGATCCTGAGGCTGCTCGCTGCTGGAGATGGGCATGCAAGAAGGAGCAGGGGAGTGGGCTTGGGGGCTCTCACTGCTCCTGAGACACTTTTAAGGATTGGGTTCAAGGCATTCTAAGCTGTTTCAGTGTCATGGCATCTATGCTGCTTTTAAGAGCAAAGCGTGAATCTGATGCAGGCCACAGCCTGTGTTTAAGTGTCCTTGGTGGCCAAGGCAACTGGGACATTTCAGAAAAGCCAGGATGAGAAGAGCACGTAGGAAGTGTGGGATCCTGGGGGTGCTTGCATGCTCTTTCCTCAGGTAATGCAGTGTCTCAGGCACTCCTTAGGAGACCACTGCAGCTGCCGTCCTGCAGACAGCCTTACACCCGTTTTAAGGATATTTTTTCAGAATCTATGTGATCATCAAAACAATATTTAAAACTAATAGTTCCTGGGCTGTATCTGAAGTATTGAGCATAGAATTAGCATAACCAGGCATTCAGCCAATATGAAAATATATTAATGTTTCCATTGTGTCATTTCCCAGCTGAAAATTATCAAGATTATTAGCAAAATTTGCACTTCTCACTGTTGTTTACTGATGCCCATGCCTGTTAGGCAATGCAGTAGAAGAAGAAATGGAAGAAATGGAAACATTCAAGTGCTATCAACTTTGTGAGCAATGCCATATGGGTGATATTTACTCAACTGGCTTATCATTACTGTTAAGCATTTTACACAGAACATGATAAAAAGGTCACTCAGACTAGCTGGATTTTAAAGGTAATAAGGAAAATAACCTTGTATTAATAAATCATAATAATCCTGTGTGTGCAATCAGATACATTTTTTTTAGTTACCAATAATAGTGTTTTGTAAGCACCAATAAAGGCATTGATGTCCCCACTACATGCAATGGAAATGTAGAGATTTACAGCTCCGTAATGCCTCTGAGTGCATTATGAGATTGAGAATATTTGTGCCTGCAATTGGTTACTCAGGCATTAGCCCAAAGGAAGTGACATTTCATTGAACTACATGCAAAAAAGAACAGCCATTATGTACAGTTCTTCAGAGGAATAAACATAAAACTGACTTCTGGGAAAAAAATTTGTTGAAATTATTTGTGAATTCTGTTAGTAGATTGTGGTATAGATCCTGCTCATCATTCTGATAATCAGTTTTGACAGGACTTTCTGAATTAGGAAAAGAGAGACAAACATGTAATTTAGTGAATGGTAGGAATTTAGTTAATAAACTTGGAAAAAAGTGTGACTAGTTCATCTAAGATATGCAGTGTCAGAATAAAAAGCTCACAGGAAAACTGTGAAATGTTATGTCTAAAAGACAGAAATAAACCACTTAAATATATGTCACACTGCAGAAAAATGTTTAATCAAAGTAATGCATTATTTAGTGATTTTTAAGACTAAATTTATAAAAGAGCAAATACAAGGAGTATTTTGGGTTTGTTTGGGTTTTTTTGTTTATTTTTGGTTTGGAAGGTTTTGCATTCAGAACATGCAAACATGTATTATAAAAACATGCAGAAAAAATTACAAGTCAAATGAATTTAACAACCCGTATCTCCCCCACAAAACTTCAAAGGTAAAATTGACTACAAATTGCACAAAAATTTATTAGAAATATATATATTTGGTGAGAGTGTGTTGTTTTGGGCTTTTTTCTGAAGAAAGAAAGAGAAGGATTTTATACTGGAAGAGAACAGTCCAAGACTTGCTTCATTTCTCCCAGATATTCTGAAAATATTTTGGCTTTATAAAGAAACACTTCGCATGTGAATTGAATTGTGGATCGATGATTGACCATGCAATATATCTCATGCCTTTTGAATGTCCTGGCATATTTCAGCTGCTCTGCACCATATAACGCTCTTTAACTCCTGCTAGAGATTTCTCCCCTCCTCTCCTAGGATGGATCCAGTGGCCAGGACTGGCACAGCAGCCTGGATTGCATAAGAGCTATAACGAGGATAGAACCACTGAGATGGGAGCACCCATTGCTCAGGCAGACAGATGCACTCACCCACTGAGAACTGATAGGGAGTAAACAAGGTGAAAAATGGAAAGCCTAAAATTCTGTTTATTTACCTGAATATAGCCTTGTCAAAATTAATGAGAACCCATAAGGAAAGTCATCTCAGTCTATAAACTGTAATGGATCCTGTGATGACAAGAACCAAGTCTGTTGTTTTAAGATAAAAACGCAAGCTTGGAAAATGCAGCAAGGGAATAGAGTCTGCAGTTCTCTGGAATGTAGGTGTAAAAGTCTGGTTCATACCTCAAAACCAATGCACATTCTTCAGAGCAGCTCATTTATTTATGAAAATAATGCACCATGCAATGAATCCAAAGAGGCTTTTCTAAATACCACTCTTCACAGACTTCACTGGGGTAAAGCCAGTGCCAAACGTGGGATATTTTGTTCATTTAACCTTCACAGCAGAAAATTTTAAGGCATTTTCCCTGATTTACATGTAATGGCAGAAGCAGACAGAATTTAATGGGAATTTCTAAAACCAATTGTAACATGTAGCCCACGCAGTTAACTAATATGAAGGACAAGGCCACAAAGCTTTAGAATCATTCTGCAATGTCATTAAATCAGTAAAATTGGGACGTATGCAGTCTGAACATCCTGTGTCTTGAGATCTCAGCTGATGGGTGTAGAGCCTGCAGAGTGCTCAGTGGACAGTCTTGAAAAAATTGCCTGCCGTGTGTGAGCAATATCTTGAAGTTTTGAGACTTGGGGTTCACCTAAGCTTAACATTTAGGAGACAGATATTAAAGGTAAGAAAAAAAAATTATATAGTGGCTTTTAGATAGCTAAAGAGATGCAATTATTTCTATAAAAGAGCATAACTACAGATTAGAAGACATATTGTAAAACATATAATTACTATTCAGAATAGAATAGCTATTTTAAAATTAGGAATTTTACGTCAGATATAGTTGTCAGTGTTTCTAGCACAATAAAACTGTTTTGAGAACTGTTTGCTTCAGTAAAAAAATCACATGGAAAAAAAGCCCACATAAATAGGTTAAGAGCCCTAATAAGTCCAGATTTGTCAGAAATCACATTACATTTTATTTATCCTATTTAAAATTCCAAGTGCTTTTGTATTCCATTAACTGCCAACATCCAACATTACTATAAATTTGCCAGAATACTCTAGTCAGTAGAAAAACACAAATTTTCTTAAGGTGGAAAATACATATTTAGTTTGTTTTCTACTGATAGTGTCATAAATTGAAAATAATGACCTTTCAACCTATTATTTGGAGTAATTTTCTGTTTCTGTGCTTTCTTGTCTGGGAAATCCTTTACTTATTTGCTTTCCATGGGTTTCACCAGAGTTTTTTATTTGGTGACAAGAAAAGTGCACTCTGCCAGATGTCATATTTGATGAAGATGTTACCGTTTCTGTTGCTGAAGGATTTTTATTTTGTTGTACTTTAATTTATTTGAGAATCCCTTCAGCCTTGGCAGAACGTCCATAAGGTAAGTGAGGCTGACAGACAGCCAGGTATTCAAAGAGATCTAGATACCTTACTGAGATTAAAATATACAGGATCATCCTGGACAGAGGAGCACTTCATTGACCAGTCCGATTTCCATTTCTACTGCTTTCAGCTATTTGTGGATCTCCATGGTAGCTCTTCATGTGCCCTGTCTCTGGGCATTTCAATAGAACTTGTCCTTTCCTGTGCCCTGACTTCCTTTTAGCTTCAAGGGCTGCTCCAGTTTCAGTAACCATCTATGACTTTGTAATTACCAGCAGGATTCAAACCCCTTACTGCCCTTTCTACAAGGTCTCATTTTGCCTTTAGCAAGCTCAGAAGCTTCTTTCTTTTTCAAACCTGTTTTCTTCATTAAGGTTTCTTCATAGCTGCCTTCTCTTCCTCTTCATTTTCAGTTGCACAGGTAAAGTTTTGGATTAGTCATCTAAGTAAATAAGCAGGCAAAAATTCACAGCAAAAGTTTGTGATTTTGGTATCAGTTTAGCATTTCTTTTCTAAGTATCTACATTTGCGGAAACCGAACTATAGGAAAGTCATATCCTCACTCCTTTCACCCTTTTTTTGTTTTCCTCCACTGAAAAAAGGCAATCAGTTCTGTAGGTTTTCAGGTGCACTTTGGTAGAGAGCTAGCAGAAGCAAATAGGGAGGAATGATGTTTGAAGCTTTCAGAGCAGGAGCACCTCTTTGGAAATTCTAACTGGACATAGGGATGAAAAAGATTTCTTCACCAAAGATAATAATGCAGCTAAATAGAGCAACTAAGGTGGAGGAGCTGTTATCACCAGCTCCAATCTCTGAAAACTTGGAAGAGGTGCTGCATAATTGTTTCTGAGAGCACAACATTGAAAATTTGACAAACCATGTTAAATACCCATTACTGCTCACTCAGCATCATATAACAGATTACTTAAAAATAATTCATTTATGTGATCATTTTGTCCCTCACTCAGAAATCTGTCTGTATCTACTGCTAAAAAGAGACCTTAACACCAGCCCCCGAATATTTTCTGCATTTCAGAGCACCAGCAGAGAAGCACAGCTGAGTACCTCATCAGGCTGAAGTATGAGCATATTTAATGAAGCACAATGCCGTGGGTAGCCTGGTCACACAGTGCTAGGCAAACTGGAGCACAAAGCAAACAGTAAAATGTTCAGATGCTATCTATTTCAGTGTTACTTAAAAAAATAAATGGAACATTTCATGAAAAGTGCAAAGCTAAACCAGAAAACTTAAAATCTACTTTTTCCACAAATGCTGTGGCATCTTATCAATTGTATAAGTGTCCATATAGTGAAATTTTAATCTGCAAAAAAAAAGTATCTATTTGATCAGCCATGAATAAATAACCCCATGGAGGTTTTGTGTTGGTTTGGTTTTTGTTTTTTAATGGTTCCTTCCTGATCCTAAACTATGTTATCAAAATGACTTTGAGTGCCTAATCAGACACATCAGTCAAGCACCTTCAAGCACTATGCCACCCCAAGTATGGATACCCCTCACTCAACAGCCAGCTGCAGTCAATTGCAAGTCCTTCAAAAGAAAAGATGCATGTGTAGAGGAAAAGGAGAATTTACAAGTCAAATTATGGCCCTGACTCTTACAGCTGATCAGCTGAAGCCCTGAAGAATGAGATCTGATTATAATCACAGTCCTAATGTAAAGCTGAAGTGTTATGAGGGCATGCTGAGGGCAATGAAATCTATCCTGCTCTATTTGGACTTAGCAGATGAAAAAAAGAAACAGGATGACTCAGTCCCCATGTGTTTTTGGATGCAAGCAGAAGAATGCTTCCCCAAAGAGACGTTAAAGAATAACTGAACAAAAAGTGGGCTTGCTTTATTTAAAGAACTGGTTTTAAATACACATCTTTTTGGGTATGGAAAAAGAGATAGGGATTTAATGTTAACTACATGAACACTTCTTTTGCTTTTTACCCTCTCCTTTAACTGGAATGGGGACAGAGTGACAGAGAGAGTGAAAGGAGGAGGCATATTCAGAAAATTTGCTACGTATTTGAGTTTGAAATACTTGATATTTAAAACAGGCTTGTCCATTAACTTCTTGCTTTTATTGTTTCATTTACACTGCATATTTGAGTTACTACTTCTCTGTGACTCTGCTTCTGACTTATTCTGCTTTTTACTTTTATTGAGATGCATCTCTCCCACTGGCACAGGAAAAAGGAAGATTTTCTTCTAGGTAATTATTAATTAGGCAATTATTATTTATGTTAGTCCAGCAAACTAGAGACATTAGGTCTAGACCAGCACCAGAAATTGTTAGCATTAAATTGAGGCACAGCATATAAATTAGCCCTGCTCCAGAAAGTTTGCAGTCCAGTCACAAGACAAGAAACAGGCAGCAGTAGATGAATAACTGAGGCAGTTGTTGCTCGTGCAGTTCAGTGTGCAGGCAGCACTGTTTATCTGACATCAATAATTTTTTAGGTACCCTGGCAGAAGGCATTTTTCATGTGTTGCAAGGCTATTTGCCATTGGAACTAAAGAGTGTTCAGAAGAACCTAATGGAGGCCAGATAGAAACAGAACACAGTGCTTTCCCTTTTTCCCCCTTAAATGTATTTTTTATAAAATTGTGTTCTTTTTTTACCCCTCTCCTTTGAACAATATTTGTGCCAGTATTTATAACAGTGGGAGATTATGTAATTTTTGAAAACCCCAACCAGAGACATATAGGTTCCTCCTACTATTCATTTCACCAGTGGCATATGGGGTTTTTTTGTCAGCATTTTGCCAGTCAGTTGTTCAGAATGTGGCAGGTGGATTTTAATGCCAGCTGAAAGCCATCTTTTGAAATTATTTATCCAGGAAAATGCACTGTTAAACACAGTGAGACATAACAGCAGTCAATCAGCCACCCACAGTGCTAAGTTTATATCGAAACTATTAGAAACTGAGAGGAGCCATTAGGAACCTAATAGATTTCGCATTCTGCTATGTGTCTTCAGGTGAGGGATAAGTGAGGATAGTCACAAATTTGCAGAAGTACAAATCATATTAGAAGTACAATTAGAAGTACAAATCATTGATCAAACTAATCAAACAAGTCATATTAGGCCAAAAATGGTATCTGAACAGCATTGTCTTCCTTCAAGAAATGTCATAATGCAGCCTGGATATTCTAATGTGGTGCTAAAAGAGTAACCAATTGCGGTGGGCCTTCAAAATCCTTAACCATCCATGAAGTGTTTTCTTATGCTTTAAAAGTACATCTCAGGGGAAACTCTCTAAAAAGGAGCATTAGAAACATGAAATAAATGCATAGGATTTATTGCTAATCTGTTAGTAGCCTAGTTAAAAACCTTTCCTAATACTTGTAACTTCTTGAAAACAGTGACATAATTCTATAGTGAAGCCCAGGTAGGATCTGTCTATACAGTAATTACAGTCTACTTTCAAAATCTTGACACTCATTCTTTTACAAGGGTTCTGAGAAAAATCAATCTGTTTATCTGATCATTTGGATTCTATCAACCCTTTCTTAGCAGTCCTATTTCCTATGTTTAATTTTGAAACCAAATTGGAGTAAATGATCCATCTAGTTTTTGCTAGGTAAATTACTAGCAAGTATTAACACTTAGTCTAACTTTTCCTTCAGGCAATGAGGGCATTGATTTGGAATTAAAAAGATTCTTATGCAGAAGTTCTAGATGTCCTGCAGCAAAGCTTAACCCAAGAAACCCGTTATTTGGGTAGGAGCAATCAATAACTCAGTTTGGATAAATAATACTATTCACAAAGCTTCTTTTCACCGCTGTGCTCAGGGATGTAAGGCAACATATCTGTGTCTTCTACAAAAACCCTAGAAGACGCCAATAATGGAGTTGTCTTCAGAATTGGTAAACCACCGACATAGAGAAGATGTTTCTCATTTGTGTTCCCACTCTCAAGGAAACCTAATAGAGAAGTGCACATAAAAAGTTGTGCATTCATTTTCAATAAACCACTGGACTTTTACTGAAATTTTTCTTTTTGAAAGTTTCACCGTGATGTTGCAGATGTGGATCTGACTGTAATTTTGGCCTGTCTCTCCTGCTATAAAGAAGGTGTAGAGTAGGTTCTGCTGTCCTATTCATCTGCATCTGCTCCTCAAACTGAAGATTTTTTTAAGTGATTTGTCAGTCCCTTAACTGTCAGAAAATAGGAGGTTTGCTATCTCAAGCTTTTAAAATCTTTATGCATACCCACTATGTCGTGATCTTTGCCTATCCTTGGCATGTTGTTTGAGAAAGTACAGTTAGTCTGGTACATTAATTTTTAGAAATATTTGTTTAAGAAACAGGACCATGAAGGTTAGTAGAGACTGCTAATGCTCAAGATGTTTCAGTCAAGAAATCCTTTTAAACAGATGCCTCATGGAAGGGCTTTCAAATTTACTGGGCCATTTCACTACCAAATAAGATTCTTGATTGGGAAAAACTTGAGAAAGTCCTTTTCCTTTGTATTGTGTTCTTAAAACTTTGTATTGTGTTCTTAAAACTTAAAACTGGAGTGTAAAAAGATTCTTAATCCAAATAATGTATGAAGTATAGGACCACTATCAGTGCAGCACACTGGTTGAGGAGGGTTTCCTTTCAGAGCTATGAAGTACAAAGAATATGAGTTATTCTTTCCTGATTTAAGTTTTCAAATGTTTGACTGCAGGGATTTTCTGCATTGTAACATTTATTTAATAGAGATCATTTCTACTTGGGGGAGGTAAGACCAACATACATCCAGTAATAAAATAGATTCAGGTGATTTCACCAGTACCTGTCAAATTTGAGCATAAATTATATTTGGGGACTCAATAAAAAGAATGGTCCTTTGTTTCACTGACTTTGCAGAAAGTATAATGCCATTAAGCTGACCTTTTCACTGAATAACTGAGTATTGTATCAGATATATCGTATCACATTAAAATATTACACTAATTTTCAAACAAATAGCTGTTGGAAAAAGAATTAAGATTCTGAAATGTAAGATGTCAAATGACAAACAACATCTGTAAAATGTTTAATTTAAGCCTTTGTGCACATCTCAGATAAGCAGTTCAGTACCAACAGGTTGATAAGGTGACTTCCCACAGACATGTGGCAGAGTACACCTGCAGAGGAGGCACCTTATCTGTAGGAAAGCTGTCCCTTGGGACATCCTCACCTACAGTGCTACTGATAGCAGAGAATTATTTTGAAAATGAAACAGTTTTTTTAGGAGGATGAAGTATGATCTCAGGATGAAATACTTCAGTTCTACCCTGGGTGGTATAGCTCATATAGGTCTACAGCTCTTGCATATTTGCAGATTTTGGGTCCAGAATAGGTTTTAGTGATCTTTCGTAAGTCCATGCCTGTGATGCTCTAAGAATTTGCTATTTTATACTTAGATGTTTGGAGTGGAATTGTTTTATATTTTGGAAAATATAGATGGAGAGGAAAAGACAATAAGAACAAGAGAATGGTTGAATTGTTGTAGTAAATAAGGCATAAGAACAGAAGCTGTTAACAGGATAAAGCAGAACAATAAAAGACCATTTAGTCACTCACAGCCTGAAGTCCTGAATATGCAAACTTGAGCAAAGTGAAATCTCATTTATAATTCTGATAATTCATTGTATTAAATATAGCCATTTCAGTTGTTGTTGCTTCAGAGTCAATATTATGTGAAAGTAAAAAGTGCCAGTTTTCTAAGATATAATCAACTAAGCTTCAAAAAGACATGGAACCATTTCAGACTTGCCTCCTAATATCTTTGGAGTCATAGAAATGCACTATTCTTCCAGCTAATTTTTTAAACACAAAAGAAAAAATAAGCAAATAAAAAATGCCAAACAATTATTCATTTAAATATTGATTTCCTATTACTTTTTGGGTTTTCTTTTCATGTGTCAGAGCACACTCAAACCACATTCATCAATAAAGTCTGTTAGTGTGGCACAAAACAGTTCTTGGATTCTTAATTTGAAAGAAAGATGAGGAAAATGCTTTTTAAAAAAATCTTTTAAAGAAAAGATCTAGAACAGGAGATAATCCTTCATACAATGAACATGTTTCTGTGTTTCCAGATAAGCCAGTGGCAATCATGAGGGTTCAAAATTTGTCTGAGCACATCCCTCCAGGTGTGACTGTCCTGTTAGCACTTTTGTCATTAATATTTCTAGTAAAAGCCATAGGCAGAGTCCATCAGGGAGATGCCAAATTAAACAGTGGGGCTGTCTATGAATAAAGGCAACAGAGTCCTTGAATTGCAGCTAAATTACAGACCTTAGTCCTAAAAAAAAAAATAAAAAAATTAAGGACACACACAACTGAAAGGTGTTTAGTATAGTGCTTGGTCTCATTTCACATATTCATTATACACATCACAAACATGTCTAGAAGACTAGACTAGACTGGATTATTTCAGTCTAGTTTGTCAGCAATGAAAGATCCTGAACACTTGCAGGAAATACAGCCCTTGTGGCGCTTGGATCTCAAATACAGAATTAAATTTAATCTAACCACACAACCACAGTTCCTTTTTAGCAGTCAACACTAAGTTGCTGCCAGTAAAATAATAGCTATCAACATCATCTCATGAAGATTTCAGAGGTGACCTCCTAGAAAATATTTTTCATCTTAGAAAATGTATAGCCTCCTGTATTAGAGGCTATATAATAGCCTCCTGTATAGACATACAGTATAGTATAGCCTATATGTATTAGTATATAGTATAGCCTCCTGTATTAGACATTCAAAGTTATCAGTGCTGCTATTCAGATTATGAAATTAACTTACACTAAGTATACAACTTTGGTGTCAGATCAAGTCCCAGGTTCTTTAATACAGAATTTTAAGTCTGCAATTATTCTGCTCTTCAGTGCAGCACAGTCAGTAGAGGTTAACACATGTAAATTTTCCAGATATATAAGTGAAAAACAGCCCCACCTTGTGTCAACTTTTTGTTGCCACTGCCCTTCAACCTCTTCGCAGAATGTGGACTAAAACATTAATTTACCATTACGTAGATGATATCTTGTTTGCCCAAGCTCAGCCTTTCACCGATGACCAAGAGAGACTGTTGGAGCAACAGCTTGGCAAACAAGGCCTGGTCATTGCTCCTGAGAAAATTCAGCGCAATGCTATCTGGAAGTATCTCAGCTGGCACATCACAGAAAGCCAAGTACAACCACAGAAATTACAATTCTGCACACAAATATCGATCCTGCATGATGCGCAACGCCTGCTTGGAGACATCCAGTGGCTGCGTCCAATTGTGGGCATCTCAAATGATGACATCGATGTCCTGAGACCAATGCCACTTCTAAGGCAATTTCTGATATGTTGCTTGATGTTGATTCGATACGGCATGCAACCTTGCAAAATAGAGCAGCTATAGATTTTCTGTTATTAGCTCACAGGCATGGAGGTGAGGAGTTTGAAGGAATGTGTTGTATGAATCTTTCTGACCATTCCAAATCCATACACGCACAGTTGCAGACTTTAAGCCGGCTTACCCATCAACTGCAGGTGAGTGATGGAGTTGGAATGGAAGGATGGCTGTCCTCATTTGGCATTGCAGGTTGGCTCCGAACACTTTTGCTCGAGAGACTGCTCTTGCTTGGTATTATTATACTCATTATCATAGCTGCTAGACTCATTTATGGGTGTTTGATGAAACAGATAAACGTACTTGGCAAGAACGTTTTGCTTGCACAAAAACAAAACGGGGGAATTGTGGAGAGATGGCTCGAAGAGCAGGACTGTGAGATGCTAGATGCTCTGCTTTTGCAGCATCTGCCACAGAGTACAGAGTAGGCATTGTGCAAGCAAAACCTTGAGAGAAAGCTGCAAGGACAACGTCCTTGGTCACTAACGTCCTTGGTCGTTTTGGGAAAGTACTGAATTTATGAAAGAGGAATTGTGGTCAAAAGAATACAGAACATCAGATTAAGGGACTGCGAGTTGGGAGGGAACAAGTAATGTAGCTGTATGCAACTAACCAATAATAGTGTGGCAAGTAGTCTTACTAACCAATGACATAATGACATGTAAAACCTGCAAGCTGCTGAAAAATGTACTTAAGTCTGAGAACCTAGAGAAATAGTTGGAATAAAGCTTGTATTGATCACATTGATCTGGTATTGCTTATTCTCCTCGTTGATTGCGGTGCGTTACCTTAAATGGTGCTGGTCCAACCTTAAATGGCATTACCTTAAATGGGACTGCCTTTAATGGGATTTTTTATACGGCAACATATAAGCTCAGTGAAACCCTACTAAAGTGTTGAAGATTCAGTATAGCAATTTCCCTCTCTGTGCTTTCCCACTAATTTATATTTACTTAATCTATATTTAGTGAAATATGTGAAGGGTTTGCCTATTAAACAAAAAGAACCTCTAATGGTTTGAAAACTTTTAGCTTGTGTGATTTTTTCTTTTTTCTTCAGTTAATATTAAATTTTGTAATCTGACAGAATCTGGCTGTCAACCATCCTAGTCAATTTAAGAAAGGAATAAGACAAGAAGAAAATAAATATATGTATATACTGAGAAAATGTACTGCATCTTATTAAGAAACCGACAAAATTAATCAGTGGAATGTTCACATTAATCTTATATCTTTATTAAATTATTAGTTTTAGATGATTAAATTATTATCTCAGAATACAATAATTCAATTAAATTAGATTGTGAAAACTCAGTGCAAATTATTTCCTGTTTATTTTTAATTATAAAAAAAAGAATTGAGGAAGAATGAATTTTCTTTCCATCTAATACATCCGTCACAATTCCTTTCAGCAGACTTTATCAAATTACTTCTGAAAAATCTTGTAAACACAGACAAATGCAAAACGAATTAGTCTGATGTGCGATGAAATGGTCCTGCACACATAGAGGAAGTACAAAACATCTGGGATTAAAAGGGTTAGATCACAGGAGTAGCTCTGGCCAGTTCAATTTCCATGATAAACGAAAGTATTGTTGTAAGGAAATGAAAATAGCAAGTTGAAGCCATGTAAAAATCCCATTATGACAGATTGAGAAAGGGTAATCAGGCTAGCTAAAAGAAAGTCTTCAAATTTTAAAGTCAAAACAAAGTAACTGATTGAAAAAAACTATTTCTTTGCACAGATACAAAAGGAGATTTTGTCAGTATATTTAGGTGAGCTTTTGGGAAGTCTAATGTTGATGAAGAACATTGGTAATTTCACTCTTATGAAACAAAGATATACTTACTGGAAAGTTGATCAGCTGAGTACATGGTACCTAAATTGCAAACATTTGGACCTATTTGAATTGCCAAGACTTTAGTGCAAGGAGTTCAGTTTTGTTCATTAGCCCCAAAGCTGAAATGTCAGCACACAATTTCATTTTCAAAGAGATTTTATCTGATGATGAGAAAAACCTCTGGTACAGAAAGAAACCACTTTGTGCACTTGTTGGAATGAAGATTTAACAGTCCACACATGAGTACTTTAAAAAATCCCTGCTATTGAGAAAAGGGATTTTCATGTTCAGTTTTAATATCAAATTAAATTCACTTTCACAAAGCATATATAAAGTTTTCCAGGCACTGTTGGCATTTCTACTGAAAGTGGCATGTGCCACAAGCAATTAATCTTGCAATCTGTATTTCAAAAGGGACCTTGACAAACAAATTACTCCTTAAAACTTTTAATTGGTTTTTAGTACTTTAGTAACAAGCTGAGTGCAAATCACTGAAAGTATATTTTCCAGTCATGTAAATAGCTGTGTGATTCATTCTGCAAATAAAACAGCACTAAATGGGAAAGTCTAACTTTCATTATTTTCTATTCAAGTAATTAAGCAATTCCATACAGCTAAATATGACAAACACTTGGAAAAATTTGTATAGACATTCAACAACAGCATAAAATAATTTCTAGAAATATATAACTTCGTATTTTCCTAAAGATAACATAGCTGTTAATAATAAAAAAATATAGTTCTTATAATATTCAATATAATGAAAAAATACAGAAAAAAAACATAGTAGCAGTTCATAGTAGCAGTTTTTGATGACAACTAAATTGAATATAAATCTACCACGTGATTTGAAGAGTTTGGATCAGTCCATGACATTGTTTTCTCTTTCTTTTTATCTATGTTTGCTATGCCATAACTCAACTGGAACTATATCTACATCTTACTATTTGTGTCAGTGTGGTACAATAAGCCTAAGTGCAGATAGACTCTGTGCCAGCTGTTTTCAGGCCATAATGTCAAACCATGGACCTGATTTTAGAGATGTCCACATGGTTGTGTAACCTTATAAGTAAAGCTTTCTTCTGGGTAATATGGTTGCTTAGGAAAATTTATCTGCGCATTGAGGAGATCATAAGAGAACTGGGCGAGAAATGTTCAGTTTACAAAACCCTCATCATGTCTGCCTGTCACCTGCTTTCAACCTCTTCTGTAGGAATGTCAAGATCCATAGTGCATTGTATAAGATGATAAGCATGTTAGGCAATCCTACTTTAAATTCTTCACAAAATTAACTTTCTTTTCTATTGAGAGCATGAAGGAAATTGTTAGATATACCAATTCAGAACAGAAAAATTATTTTGAAATGACACAGTAAAGTTAAGATGTTCTCTAGGAGAAAAACAACAAAATGTCACTAAACCAATTCTGTCATCAATAGACAAACTAATGAATAAATGCTAACAGCAAGTGCAACATTTTAATATGATAAAAATGTAAACAATGTCTTGCAAAGGAGACACATGAGAAAAAAATCCCAGATGTTACATCTAAGACATTAATATCCAATTTATCACAAGAAATTAGATTAAATATTAATTCTCAATTTTTTAAATCTTAAACATATTTTGTTTGTTTACATCCAGATAACTTGTCGAGTGCAACAGCTTGGTGACTTTATTGGTAATACTCAGTTGTTTCCATTTCCTCCCACCATTCAGATCTACACATCTACTAACACTCCACGCTGGATCTAAAAACATTTCAACTTCCTGCATATATTTCATATACACAGAATTTGCAATCTTTCCTGTTACATTTTTTTTTTTTCTTTCATGTCTATGCAGCACTTAATTTTAGCACATTCCAAACCAGGACAACCTTGCACAGGTATTTCAGAACAGAGATCTCAGTCACTTTTATGTCTCACTGGCATAAGCACACTCATCCTCTTCCTACTCACCTCCAGGTTAGTGCCAAGCACAGAGACTAGTGAGTCAACAAGTCAAAGAGTTATGGTTGCATGGTCCATTAGAAACTTTATTTGCATTTGTTCACCATCTCCTTTTCAAAGTAGAAAAACTGTGCAGTTACTCCTTACCTCATTCCTCCTCTCCTGGCCTGTGTGCACCCATTAACAAAGCATTTCTAGTACCTGCCAGAGTTAATGTACTTTTAAGCAAAGGTGTAGAGGCAAACAATCTATGATAGACGAAGCTCCCTTTTCTCAGTGTGGAATCCTTGGGATTTTTTTCCCTGTCTGTAGGCAGAACACGTCTTAACCATAAACCATTTGTTAAAGTACCAACTAGTGGAAACTTTTATCATCACCTGCCTTCATCAAAACCTTCTTTCTATTCTAAATTTAAAGCATATATGTTTACTTCTCTAATATTGTAATCTTCATTCAGTATTCTATTTCCGATAATCATCTCTACACAATGCAGAAAAAGCAGGAGCAGTCTCACTCCATCTGTAACACAGAGAAAAAGCACACAGAAAGCCATGTATATTTCCACGTTTATTTATTTTGATGAAGAGCAGCCATGACAACAATTGTAAATGCACCTATTCATTTAAAATGTTTTAGGATTAATATAAATGTTAAGTGCAGTTTGTGTTTATATCAAATTAAACAATGGGCTTTCACAGATGGAGTGAGACATTTCACTTGTAAGAGAGAAGTAGCAATGTTTATTGATATAAAAGAGCAATTTAATGAAGTTTGATAGTAAATATCAAATGGTTTAACAAGATTCAATGGTAAAGTACAGTTTGTTTACTGCATAGAAGACAGCATCAGAGAAAATTGTCAGGAAGACCCTCTGAATGAGTCACGAGGTTCAGAAAGGGATCCCATTGTATTCCAAACTCATTTTTGAGGAGAGTTTTGGTGCAGCTGGATCCAGACTTAGTCACAGACTTTATCAACATTTTATGTGTAAATGACTCTATGTGCATACTCAAACATTTATATCATGCGGCTAAGATTTCAAAATTTTATCACGCTCATTTCCAATGCACAATGACCATCATGACCACCATGACACATCTACTGCTTGAGCAGAAAAGGGGCAGGGAAGGTGGATGCACCACCAAAGAAGGAGTGAAAACAATTAAAGCCTTCCTCAATGGATTTCTCTTCTAGGCTCAGGGATGAATCAAATACTTTGTGTATGTCTGTACTATCATCTTAGTATTGTCAATCTGGCACTAAAATTCTGATAATACCCAAGGTGGCTTTATATTTTGATAACTTACCTGTACATCAAAATTTTATTGCTGTTGATCAATCAATACTGGTTTTGGCTGTTGCACTTTTAATGTAAGGCACCTGAATTCTCTAAAATGCCTTTTGCCAATGAAAACATCAAGATATCCAAAGCAAGCTGTCTTGCCTGTTGATAAATCACACTATATTACACATTTACAGATATAATATTATGTTTAAAAAATGTGATTTAGAGGTAGAATTTTAACACACATATAATTTTATTCTGTTTTATTAGAATTTATTATAGTATTCAAAAATATTCAGTCTTATTCATTGAACTTATATTTTTTTCTGTAGTGGGTTTTATATTTTTTCCCTATTTTTCACACTGGAAATACAACAATTTCCGTAATAAACACTGCTGGACATTTTGTTTCTAAGATTTTTTACATACGTTATCTTGCAAGGCACTGGAAATAATTGACCTGTATATATGAATACCTCCTGGTAAAAGCAAGAATAGGGGGAGTTTTTTTGGTTGCTTTTGTTCTGGTTTTTTCGCTTGGTTAGTTGGTTGGTTTGGTTTGGGTTGTTTTTTGTTGGTTTTTTTTTGTTGTTGTTGTTGTTTGGTTGGTTGGTTTTGTTTGGTTGGGGGTTTTTTTTGTCATTTGCAAAGTAAGGAAAATATATGACAATTATTGGCACTGTTTACTGTGATTTGAATCATACAAGTGATGATGAGAAAGTAGTTGATGCAGTGAGGTGTAGCTGATAAACCAGATGATTGGGCAACCATCAACAGGGACCTTGAAAAGAACGAGAAATGGACTAACAGAAACCTCACGAATTTCAGCAAGTAGAAATGCTGAATCCCAGCCCTAGGGACAAATAATGCCAGGCTGGGTGCTGAATGGTTGTAGAGAAGTTTGGCAGAGAAGTTTCTGGTGATGCTAGTGGACACCAAGGAGAACCAAAGCCAGGAATGTGCCCTCATGGCTAAGAATGGCAACAACTTACTGGGCTGCAACAGGAGCAGCGCTGACCACAGGTCAAGGGAGATAATCCTCCTACCCAGCTCTGCTGACAGGGCACCCCGGCTGCCTGTTTTGGATGCCAGGGCACAATGTTAACTCATGCTCAGCTTCACAGCAAGCTGGACCCCTAGATCTCTTTCCACAGGGCTGCTCCCCAGTCTCTTGTTCCCCAGTTTGTATCTATAACCAGAACTGTCCCATCCCAGGGGAAGAATCCAGCACTCAGTCTTGATAATTTCATATTGTTGGTGATTGCCCAGCTCTCTAGTCTATCCAGATCTTTCTGTAAAGCCTCTCTACCCTCAAGGGAACCCACAGCTCCTTCAAATTTAACATTGTTGGAAAACTTAATGTACATTTGATTAATGTATCAAATGCACAGTGGTGCCAGTGACAGGGCAAGAGGCAATGGGCACAAACTGAAACACAGAAAAAAAACCCATTTAAAACCAAGAAAATACTTTTTATTGTGAGGGTGATCAAACACTAGTAAAGGTTACCAAGAGATGCTGTTGAGACCTCGTAATTGGGTGTATTCAAAATCCAATGGAGCACACTGTGAGCAACCTGTTGTGGGTGATGACCCTGGTTTGGGCAGGAGACTGGATTAGATGACCTGCAGAGGTCTCTTCCCACTACAATCATTTTGCAATTCCAAGTTTATGACCAGAAGTCTCTAAGTGTAATATGATTAGTAAACAAAAAATTACAGTAAAAGTTAAAGAAAGCATCTCTTAGACATTGAGTCTTTTGACCTTATGCAATAAGGGACATTATTGCAAACATATTTCAGGGCTTGCAGTTAAAATGATGAATGGACTTAATCAGTTTAAGATATAAGTTTCTTTAGCCAAAGTATTTAAAGTTGCATAAATTTTTAGAAATCATGGTAATTTTTAATAGACTTCTGAGTATAATACAATTCAGCATTCCAGTCAGCTTTGCCTTGATTTAAGGATTATGTATGTAAAAAATACTTCTATATGCAATGAGAGTTCTCTTAGCAACTAAAATTATAGTCACCATGAATCATCAAGCTCTACAACAGGTACTAAATAAACAACAAAGAAGTCCAGAGGAAAAATTGCAAAAAAATACATTTTGCTTTGTTAGTCACAATAATCTTGAGGAATGTCTCTATTTCTTCATCTATGAACTAACAAAAAATCAACATACTTTTTGAAATTACATTTTTGGAATTAACCATTTTCTTATGGACATTTGTACAATCATTCTTATTTGGTGTGCAAACAGTCTATATGATCTGTGGTAAGTCCTGGGAAGCTCCAAGTGAATTCATACCTTGTCAGGTGTGGCAAGATGGACTTATTAAAAAAAATAAATTAGGGGATGGACGGGGACAATAGGCAAGACAGATTTAGAATTATAGGGTAGAAAATGGGGAAGAAAACAGAGCAGAAGATGCATAGGAAATGGAGTGGATTTAAATAGGCCAGAGATAGAGAAAGATCAATATTTTCAACGTAGTGCTAAAAAAAAGTTGAAAAGTCTGTCAGTAAGCACATGATAAAGTATTTTTCTGTCAAGATGTTCTCCTGTCACTAGTTAATAAAAATGCAGATTATCTCTCTTGTGAGAAGGTCACTTTGATATTCATCATAGCACAAGAAAATCTGTGCATGGCAAAATGCTCTGTGATTAACAATGCTTTTTCTAAAGGCATTTGGAGACAGACAGTTATGTATCCACACAACTCTTAGCTGTAATAAGGGAGTAGCTGTATTCAAAGAACACAACTTGACATTTATCTTCTCTGAGAAATAAAAAGATCGAAAGCAAATAGGTTTTTTGGTTGTTTTTTTTTTTTTCTTTTGACAGCATTAAAACTCCTCCATGATTAGTTAAAGAAATTAAATATCATTAAAAGGTCATAAGAACTTGCATGGTCTGAAAACTAGGGGGAGCACAAATTGATGAAGAACCTTGGAGAAAAATATTTTACAATTAATATACTAACAAATTATATTCTACTGGGATCAAAATCACTGACAGAGATGAGGAAACATAAACTGTCTTTAATTTTATTTTGAAAAAAACTGTATAGAAAAGAAAAAATCTGTCATGAATCCTCAAGGAATTTTATAGTAATGGAAATGGTATGAATAGAAAATCAACCTTCATTTTGTTACAAGAAGTGACATTTCTCAAGTAATAAATCAACACTTCATGAAACCTCCATCCCCCTTAGTTGTTCACAAATTACAGAAAATAAATAAATATTTTAAGCTGTCTAATGATAATTTCATAGGTTTTGCATTGCATAAACCTTCTTTGTATAAATATAAGCTCAACAACTTCATATTTTGATTCTAGATATAAATATGTTTTGACATTTTATTCTCTATAATTTACTTCAGGTTCATCTAATAAAAAAGGGTTTTGTGTTTTTTCTTTTTAGAGATTCACAGTCCTTTCTGCTTTATTGAAGTATTCTTCTTTCAGAGGCAAGGGAAATATATTTCTATTTTTGAACTCAAAAGGCAGAAATTTTAGCTCTAAGAACTGGGAGTTGCTGAAAGTTTAAAATCCTTTGAAGTAAATATTACTAACACAGAGAATAAGTTAAAAGTAACTTGATTCAGTTTGGCAGAACTATTTTATTAAAATAATGTATTAAGTCAGAATTTATAAAACCGTTAGATCAAGAATATACAATATAACTACAATATAATTTTTCTAACATTTTTGGCAATGAATTTCCTAAGAGAGTGTGAGGCATGAAGAAACTTTCATAAGACTGTAACGAGTTAGAGAGCAAGACTTCCTCATGGCGAGTTTTTAAACTTTGAACTCAAGACTTTCTCAAACATTTTCCTTTCATTTTTCTCTAACAAAAGTCTCAACAGTTCTCTGTATCAGGTCATGTCTTCATAAAAACAAAAAGCAAAGAAGATCAGAAGTGCAAAGAACTGAATTACTAGATTCTTTGCTGTCCATAAATTTGTTTAGCTCCTTTTTGAACCTGAAAATATTTCCTCTTTCCATGAGCTCCAGTGGCAGCAAACTTCCGATATTCAGGACCTGCTCTGTAAAATCATACTTTTGTTTCAGAATGACTACCTGATAGTTTTACCAATTGTCCCCAAGTTCCAGAACTGAATGAAATGGTAACAGTTCCACTGTCATACAGTACCTTGTATTATTTTTTCTTAGATATATTGACTTCAGTTATCTATACTGAATTTTTTTTCACCTTTTGCCCACTCAGCTTTCTAAGGATCTTCTGAATTTCTTCTGCAACAGTGCAGAAATTAGCTACCAGATGCAGTTTAGCATAATCTGAAGGAGATGGATCTTTAATAGTGCTTTCCCTCTTCCAAGTAATTGTGGAAGAAGATAAACAACCCAGCTACTCGTGACCATGGAGCTCTGATTGATCCTTAGTGGACAAGAGACCTTTACAGACAGGCTAATAATGACTGAGGAAGGAAAAATAAAAAATAGGCTAAGACAGGACTTTGGAGAATTGGTAAAAAATCTGTTCTCAGACTGTGTTCAATACAGTAGTTCAGTGCTGTGAAAAGTCATAAAGTGTCTCAGTCAATTCCTTCAATTTTTCAAGGAACCGTGATGGTTCCCACTACTATGCAGCTTTTCTACTGGAAAACACCTATGTAAAGAGTGACAAAAAAGGACCTCAACAGGTAATCAATACAAATTGATTTTCTCATTCACTTGCTCATGAAAAGAAGAAATAGAAAAGAAATAGAAAAGAAATTTAAAAAATTTTAAAGGAAAAAAAAGAAAATAAATAGAAAAGACATAAATAGAAAAAAAGAAATTGAAAAGAAGTAGAAAATAAATAGGAAATGGAAATGGAAATGGAAATGGAAATGGAAATGGAAATGGAAAACAAAAAGGAAAAGGGAAAGAGGAAAAGGAAAAGGAAAAGGAAAAGGAAAAGGAAAAGGAAAAGGAAAAGAAAAAGGAAAATTTCCAGTCAGGAAAGTTTCCTGAAATAAACTAATTTTTTTTCATCATTCCTCTCCCTTCAAAGCCTTAAGCGACTTTTTTCTGCTGTATATTCACTGTAGGTCTTGTTTCTACCGAGGAATCTAATGTTACTTTGTAATTCCAGGTACTCATTTTGAAAGAGAGTTTACAATTAGTTTACTGTTACATGTGCTTATCATCATATCTAAGCACCATTTCATTTTTTTTGTATTATATTTAGCCTATCAGATTTTCTGCTAGCTGAAATGCTCTTGATCTTGGTAAATAAACTGTTGGTTTTATTCATGCACCACTGGCAAAAATTCCTCCGAAGTGCATTAAACTGATCATGACTTGAAAATACCAATCCCTGATGGTCTGAAACTGATCTCTCCAGAGACTAAAACCCATTTTGCTAAATCATTTTTGCAGGAATGACTGACTCCCATAAATTGCTTTGCTTTTGCATAACATTGATAAGACATGAATTAATTCAAAGGACTCCTGCTACCTAGATAGGAAAATGTTATCTCTATTTTTCAGATGGAGAAACTGAAAAGTTGAAGAGGCTTCCTAAGGCCATAGGGTAAGGTGAGGATAGAGCTGGTGCTTCAACTGAACAGTGTCTGGCTTCTAGTCTAGAATCATAAATGCCAAATATCTTACATAGTTAATGCATATTTAATAGTTAGGATAAGAGTAAATATACTTTGCTCAAAGAGTAAATATAAAACAAATACAAAATTTTATACTGATCTGTTACTATGTCTGACATTTTGAGCAGATATTCAAAGTGTGGGAGGAGAAGCAGAAGGGTAATTTTCATCTTCCTGAGAGCATGTAGTAAAACAGACTTTTTCACAGACTGCAGGCTTAGTTCCATTACAGGGTCTAGCTTTGAAGGAAATTCCCTTCTCGACTCCTTCTCATTCATATTTGAAGATTTTTGTTCTGTGGTTAGAGTTCCTAAGTGTGAACTTACATGTTATTAAGAAGTATTAAACTAACAATCATGGAGAATAGTTTCATATTTATATCTACACTAAATACTGTACAGCTTTTTCAAAAGGTGGTTGGTTATGGATGTAAAAATGACCAGAGTAAGAAGCAAAGTGGTGGTCAGAAGACTGATTGTGTCTTACACATCCCAAGGGTATTGCTCAGCAAATACTCAGACTTTCTTCTCAGTGTCAAAGTGTAATACCAAGGATTATTTCCCTTTTAATAATTATGTTTAAAAGTATTACTTTTTTTAGGAAAAACATGAAATAGCAGAATTTAACTGAAGTACCCAGAACCTACTCTGTGCAGAGCATGAGGAGCTGCAGGAGCCATTTAGCCAATGCTGCTTTCACAGAAGCAAGGCTTACTGCCACACCAGAGCCAACCCAAATTCCCCTCAGGAAGATCCTTAATCGTTGGCAATTTTTATTACAATTATCAATTATTATAGTATATTATAAAATGATTAATACAATAACCTGAACACTATTTTTTGTTCAGTTCTAATTAGTTACAACATTCTGAGAATAAGACAAAGGGAATAAACTCCCCCCCCATAAGAAAGAGTACTTCCATAAACGAGTGCTAAGCAGCAACATTTGCCATCACTGGAACCAGACAGAAATTGGAGTGTATTTTAAGAATAATATTAAAACCAGCTGAAAGAATAGAGGAAAGAACTTGGAAAAGTAAGAGAAAGTAATTTGTTCATCTCCAGCTTCGGATCAATACAAAATGAATACATGGTTGCAACACTTTTTGTGAATGTGGGAGTAATATTTTGCTTTTTGCAGGAAAAATAGGCAGCGGCAAAACATGGTTCTACTTGTCATTCATAGATGCAGACTGTTAAAAGACCATATTGAAAGAGAGAAAAACAATTCCATGCAAGGATGCTCCTATTTTAGCAGAAATATTGTAAATATTGAAGTGCTGCTTACAATTTAACAAGTACTGAAATAGAGGTTGGATGGTTCTTTCTGCTTTCTATTGGCCACCCTGAGGAGGGTTTGTCTTTTGAAGAATGTAAAAGAACTGACTTAATGGAAACGCATGTTCATATCTTTATTAAGGAGTCTAAAAAGCTAGGGTTTTTCTCAAACCACCTTTAGTAACTGGTACGAAATATGCCAACATTGGTCTTTGTAGAGTGTTACACAAGCTGTCCACATGCACACCATTTCATAAATGCAGGCTGACACATCTCCAGAGCCACAGATTGCTGTTTTCCTTTAAAAATTTTTCCTGAGGCAAAAGTCATTATGGTCAAACTCCAGCCACTGAACTGGACGAAGACTCTCCAGAGAGGTGAGTCAGAGACAGAAGAAACTTCTCCTTCAGTGGCCGCATTGCAACCTCATTGTGCCCTGGCACTGGGCAGGCAGCACAGCTATGTTCTGTGCCCTGCCTTACCAGGTGGAGGCAGAGGTGAATGGGGGCTGACGCGCCAAACCACTCCTCAGCATCCAGACATGTCGTGCAAGAGTTTGGAAGAGCCAAAAATCAAGGCTAGTAATGAAAGAGTAGATTTAGTGCAAATGTGCGGGAGATGATTGAGATTCTAAAAGCTGCCCAACAGGAAACTGCCTCTGTTGGTGAGTTATTGCCATATCGTTATGAGTTTCTCATTAAGGACTTCTCTGTGACCATGGGTGAGACTTGATCTTGCCTAGTCTGTGGTAGTTAATGAGATATTCATTTATTGCACCAGAGTCTGTTAAGAAAGAAAAATAAGGTGCTGAAAGTCTACATTGCAGTGGCCTACATAGGGAAACCCAGGCACCTACAGTCTGAGTGGATTTATGGCCTTTGATAATATTGACAGCAGCTTTCTCCTAGTTTTTAACATGTGGCATGTTCTTCCTGAATATAGCATATGATCATTCACAGGCTTACTGTGCATCTCCTGTTAGAGTACTAACACTATTATTGACTAAACCCATTAATTTTGTCTTTTTTTCGAGCCACAGCATATTTATTCATTCACATACTGTACTTAAGGACACTTCCTCTTCCTTATGAAAATTACTGTTGTGTTCTTGCAGCCCTATTCTCAACAGATAGAAATAGCGATTCGATCACCGTTCATAGATGTCAATGAAATTTAGCGTGAGCAGAATTTCTTTTGTTTTAAGCAGATGTTCTTACATGGAGCACATGGTGTTCTCCATAGGGTATTCCACATAGTTTTTGTAGGATATTTTGAAACAAACTGACAGTGATTAATGCTAATAAAAAGAGCTACAAAATTATCTGCATGCAGTCACTGAATATCTTTGTTAAATCTGACATGCTGTTGGCACAACATTTTTCCTCAGGTCACCGACACTGGAAGGCTTTTGCACAACATGAACATTTAGTTAATGCTATCTAGGTCAATTAAAAGCAATATTTGATCTTTGATTAAGATATAAATTGTGAAAGACATAATTCATATCAAGGCCAATTAGAATCTCTTCAGTACACAGTACATAATACGTTCTAATAACATTAGTATTTAATCTATTTCATCAGAGGCATGAAGCTCAGAATTAATTATTCTACTTAACAGTGTAAAGGACTTTAAAACCAGAGAATACAGTAAAATTCAGAATTATACCTTGTATCAACAGCAAATGCCAGGCTGTTTCTGATGCATATATGTGGTTGCACTATTTTGAAACTCTTTCTGCTCTTTCTCAGAGAGAACATAGATAAGTTGCATTCTTTTATTTTCTTAATCTCTGTGTTTGGTATCAGGTGTTATTTGGCTGTGACCAATGGTTTTAGGAGGTGGATTTCTTTTCTGACCAATAGTTGCTAGAATATTAATGGTATAAAAACCCTTCTTGTAAATAAACTTGTCCCTTTCGCCATCTTGACGTCGCCTGCCCGCCTTCTTCTCTCAGCCAGCTCCTGCAGCCTCGGGGAAACTAAGCCACACATATATTTTGGGGTTTTAGTACTTCAATTCCAAATAATTTTGGTATAATGGTAGGTGGATAATTAGTCTTCTCTATCATTGAATTTGATTTTTAAGAAAATCAGTCAAGAAACAAAAATAAAAAAGGAATAACAAAGAAAAATTGCATAATAATGTTAATGGGAATAGTGATGATAATAATTGTTGTACGAACATGATAAAGGATTAATTTTTTATGTATTGTCTCATGTAACTGGTGTAATAAACTGTTGATTATTGTATTGATACTACTACCATGTCACCAATTCTAAAGTTCGATATTATATAAGGAAATGATCCTGTCACCTAAAACATCAGTTTTAGGTAATGTGCTCATATCTTGTGTATAGCAGAGACTTGTTGGGTTAGCTTTTGCATCCTTTGCTACTGCAATAACTTTGAAGAAGCACAGCAGTTTATTCAATGTCTCATAACCTCCAAGAATTACTTACTTTAATAATTTTAATAAAAATTAATAAAACAATAATTTTAATAATAGTTGGTAAGCTTTGACTAGGTTTCCTTTTTTATTTTAAAGCAGTGTTACTGCTTTCCTGGTTTGATTTTGCATGCATTTATTAAAATCTTCCTATGTTTGCTTTCTTTGCTGCTCTTTATTTTCAAGGTGACATTGAATTTTTTTAATGACAACTATAAAATACCTTTGTAAATATTTTCTGTTGACATAATGCCAAAAAACATAGAATCTCACTGGGGATTCATCAAATATCTCCAAATAACGTGAAACATTACAAATCTTGGGATGGTCTGCTTTTGGTCATGCAGCTGATTTGCTTGGGGTATTCATTATTTAAAAAGAATAAAATGCATCTAGTAGACATGGGCTAATATTTCCTGTGACTATGCTGTAAGCTGTGCTATACAGATAAGCTCTAGGAAAGACTAAAAAATAAATCCAGCACAAATAGCTTTTGCTGTACGTACTGCATTGTCACTCTCTGAATGTCAACACAATTATTACTACCTTATCAGTAATTAATTTATACACTGTCCATCTATGTTATCTGCTCTCATCCTTCTTTTTCATTTACTATAAATTCATTAGTCTCATTGTAGTGGTAAAGGAATCATTCATTGGCAAGTTCAGCTAAGTAAATCTTCCTTTCTTAAAATGAAACGTGAAAGTGCCTCAGAATAATGTAGTGTTATAGTAGTCCCACAGAATAAACATAATCACATCATCTTCATGATCATAGGACTTTGACTAGATGGCAATCCTTAATCCTCTCTAGATATTCAGAGGATGTCTGCTGAACTAAAGGTTTTTCTGTAGTCATTTCACATAAGATCTGGAATTCGTAGCACACTAAGGTTGTGCACTTATTCTTCAATCATCATGATCCAGCCCAGGAGCAATTATATGCAAAGTTAGAGCTTTTTCATGGTTTGAGCATGTCCTGTGATTAAGTGGTCTGCTATATAAACATTGACTGTTCATCCTGGTTTGATGCTGTAGGAACTACATTCATTAGAAACAGAAGGCTGTAGTAAATCAGAAATGAAAGAGAAGATATAATTTCCTTGAACCTTGGGTTCTCAGGCCCAGAATTAAGTATCTGTCAAAGGATTTGGAGTAGGTCAGGGGACATTTTCTGCAAGAAGCTCTGCAGGACTGATGATAAGCAACCTGTATTCCTTCCTACAAAAAGGAAGTTAGAAACTACTGAGATCATGTTTATCTTGCACGGGGTGGGGGGGGGACGTTCCCCACTAACTTGGAAACAGTCAGTTGGGCAGAAAAATGTATACTGATATTTTGTGCTTTCAAATGGATCTTATCTGAAGAAATGAAATAGTAAAGGCCAGTATACAAAACATGCAGATCAGGGGTAAGTCAAGCTGGGGAAGGCAGTCTGAAGACAATTCTAATTAAAGCCTTTGAGATCTTTTATGCCAGGTTTCCAATATACATAATAAATGGTTTTGCCTCCAAACAAATAACTTTCATGATATTTTTGTAGCCAGGTGAACCACTCAGTATAAAAATTAGACAAGAAAGATTCTAAAGAAGATCAAACAGAAAAAGTTAGCAGATTTCATGTCTTTCTATGTTATATACTATTGTCTAGGAAAGACTAAGCTGTGATATGGAAATACAGTTTCTCTCCTTTGTTACTTTCCAGACTATTTACTGTGAACAGCCAGTGCCAAAAGTATAATTAGCCTTACTTGGAAAGTGGAAGCTACAATGGCAGCTGTCCATGTGTATAATCAAAATGCTTTTTAGGGGAAAATAAAAGACTGATAAAATAATCCAAAAGTGCTTTAGGAAAATAACAGAGTTCTTATATATTATACACCACCAATAAACTCAAAGAATGGAAAATATGGGTTTAGGACTTTGAAGAACTGTTTATACTGTTAAGTATATAAGTATCAAATGCCATTATCTTGCTGTCATTAAATTTAAGATTTCTATAATTTTAGAGCTTCTAAGATTGACTTCCAGTGGACATCTCAAAGGGATAGGCAATTCAGAATACAAATTTCCCTTTGTATTTAATGTATAGTTTTAACTATTCTATTGTCTAAGGGTTTTTTAAACCCTCAAATTATATGACATGGTGTGAGGCTTAAACAAGATGGACCTCTTTGCAATATTCTAATACTGATTCATCAAAAAAGAGCTCAAATTAAAAATAAAAAAAACCCAAAAAACCAAACCAGCCTGTACACTTTCATTATTAGAACACCAAATTGCACAGACTCATGTAACTTACTTCTAGGAGATTTTGTTTGGTCTCCTTTCTCTGTCCCAAATGTGGCACCAGCAATATAATTGGATTTATGTTAAGCAGGTTTGCAGGAGGAGCGGTTAACTAGCCAAATTAAAACTATGAGTTAACTAAAATGTTCATAGAATGATTCAGAACTGATGTGCAAAAGTGAGCATAGTCTATATAACGGGCTGAAGTTTTTTAAGATATGGTTTTAAGTAGTTCTAAGGGGTAAAAATGTACAACATTTGCTCATTTGACGTTCAGTACAAATGACACAGTTTGGCAGTGCAGTAAAGCAGATTTTGGGACTCCTTCTGCCATATCAAATATGTCGCAGTTGCAACAGCTGGTGCTGGTTCAAAGTCACTCAAGGGCCAGCAGATCAATTCACATGATCAAGCTTTTTGAAATGTCAAGTAACATCTGCCCACAACCATGAATCTTCATCAGATCAAGTTTCATATGTCTTCCTACTGCCATATAAAACCATCATAAAATTTTGATTTGTGTGCTTTAATATACACCAGTGCAGTCACACATACCCAGTCAGTTTGTATCTCATTGGCTCTATGGTATCTGTGGCTACCCAGGTGCTATTTTATTGTTGTGGAGCATGAGGGCATGATAATTTCGGAAATTAACCCATTGCAATCCAGCAGACAAAAAATGATGCTACCTTTTCAATACTGTTTCCTGATTTCATATTCAGTCCTTTTGGTGTGTTACATCTTTCTTCTTATATGACTCTGTTGCTTGTCCTGACCTGCATAAATCCTGTTCGCTGAAATGCAACACCAGTTCAAGATCTAAATAAAGGTGTTCTCTGCAGTTATATCTCACCATTCTGAACTTGAATTTTGTCCAAAATGTTGTATAATCAGTGTAAAATCAATAACCAGTGTTGTTAGAACAAGATTTATTTTTATAGAAAAAAAAATTAAAAACAGTAGAATGAAGTAAAAGATCCTGCACCTCTTGTTGGTTTTGTAATTATAAATGCTCAACTAAGCATCATTACAGACTTATCACTTGTCCTTGAACCAATAGGATAGACAAAAAATTGAACCATTCTAATCTTTTCTTTCACTTCAGCCATGTATTTGAACTGGTGGAGAGACAAAATATGTATTTCAAATTGGAAACTCAGTAATTGTGGAAATATTTAACAGAAACCTTGAAACCTTGAGGGTTCGGTGGCATGACATCCACATTTTGGGTCCAGTGATGGACAGACTAACGTGACTTCTCTCCTATGCCACATTCTTCTCTCTCAGACTAATCCTGGTAAATCTACCAGAGGAAAAATTTTAGCATGCACTTTTAATAATGATAGAAATATCTACATCTGAATGTTTAAACAGTGGATCTTCACAAAGCAAATTGTACAGTTTGCCATACCTGCCCTCCATTTACTGCTGTCATTTCAGTCTATGACCAATATACCAACTGTGTTACCGATAATTGACGTGCACTAAATTAGCACTGAAGTGCCATGGTAACCACTAGGCTCTGTCTGCTGCTTCCCTGATCACACAGTGTAACAATTGTACAAATACTCTTTTCTTCTTGATCCCCATTATATTTTTGCCCTTTCCAAATTAATTAATTTCACATGTGTTTTTCTTCTGAAGAGACAATATTTTCATGCTTGAGTATAAGATTATATAGTCAGCAGAAATATTATTGGTTTACTGTGTGCTGTTTTTATACTAAGTCCACTTCAGAGCCACTTTATTAATTTTAACTGTCCCCTTCAGTATGGACTTTCATTCCCTTAAAAACCTTAAAAGAAAGGAAAAAACCTCAGTTTTTCAGCTATAGGCTATCTCATATCAGCAATCTAATATGATGGTAGTCTGTTTTAATGAGAAATTTCAGGAGAAAAAGAGGAGTTGAGGATTCCTGACACATAAAAAGTTGTACTTGTTGAGTTTTCTGTGCCAGAATAACATTGGTATAAAAAAACACCAAGGAAACAAACTTGCTGGAAGTTCTTCTATGTCAAGTAACTAATTTCGCTTAAGAACATAATTTTTAGTTTATTATTCTAGTTAACTTCAACCTGTCTTGAAGAAGCAAAGATTCAGAGTATATATAACAGAGTATATAGTCCATTAAATTCTTCCATTTAAATCTAAGAAATCGCTTTTCCTCTGTGTGGGTGGTGAAACATGATAGGTTACCAGGAGAGGTCGTGGAGTCTCAGACCTTGAAGATATTAAAAATCTGACTGGATACAGATTTTGTGCAACCTGCTGTAGGTGACTGTGCTTTGTGCAGGGGGACTGGATTACGTGATCTCCTGGAGGGCCTTCTCATCTCAGCCTCACTGTGATTGTCTGAACTGTGAGTTCTTTGCAAATGTTCTGGCTCCTGTCACCAGAGGACAAAAGAATATCCTCAGGGGCCCCTCTTTGGGCAGTCTCGATGCTGGCCAAGTTGGAGGGAATTACTGATCAAAAGCATCTCACTTTGTTAAATCATAAGCTACCCATCCAAAGGGTGAAAAGTTAGACTGAAATAGATGTAAAAAAATCCCCAAGAAGTAAGATTTAGATTAACTCTCGATCTTCTTTATTATTCATACTGCATCTTTTTTCCCATAAGGTCTAATATTTTTCCTTTTCCTGGGAGACAGTGTTTCTGTCATTTAGACAGGCTTAATGAAAGAAATCCACAGACAAGGCTACAGAGACAGAAAAGAACCTATTTGCAGTTGTAGCTTGACAGGATTTAGAATTGAAATTGCGAAGAGAGGGGATCCTAAACTGAACATAATGTGGAAGAAGAGAACAGAAATTACAAATTTAGTTAAAGAACCATGAGCAGTAGGGGAATGAGGGAGCAAGAGATGGAAAACAAGTGCAATACTGCATCTGTTCTCAAATAAACAGAGAGACATTCTTCGTCAAAAGTGGGTTGGAACTATCAGAAAATTTTCTTTCTACTGAAAATAAAACCAAGCAAGAAACTTTTAATCAGTACCTTCAGCCTACATCAATTTAAATCATACTTCAGGAAGTACTTAAGGCAAGCAAAACAATTCAGGTGAAAAGTTTCCTATTTATTCATGGGCATTTGAACGAGAAATAGCTTGTAATTACCTGGTAGACACTGAATCAGCTCAGTAGCAAATGCTGTAATATTAACTACTCTGACCCAACCTTTTTTTCTAAATCAGACAGAGGGACACAAGAACAACACCGATAATATCAAGCATTACAAATGCAGCATAATAATACTTCAAGTATTTATTCTTTTTTTTTTTTCTGAGGTGCTTCTCTTTAACACATACACACCATTTCCATGTCCATTGCAGGTTCATGAGAGAAATGTTCTCTGGTGAGTTAGCAGCATTCTTCTGAAGGAAAGAAGTATTGTCCTCTGCATCCAGCTTAATCTGTGTCTAACATAACTGTTCTACCTCATTTCCACCAGTGTAAATTTTCAGAAATAAGTCACCAGCAAACAGCTAGTTAATAACATAAGCCTAATTCCATACAAGTGGATCCATAATTTTTCTTATAATTCAGTGGGCAAATCCATGGTTCTGTGAAAATCTTTGACAAACCGTTCCTCTTCCAACCTCTCAGACAGAGTCCTAAATGATGCTTGATTGTTTCATTGAACTTCTACTTCAGCTAGTGCAAGGCTTTTTTGAAACCTCCTTTTAAAATATTATTAAAAATATTTTTGCCAGTTTGTTTTAGGACCTACTGGGTTTTGTGCCTATGTTATCTCTTGCTTCTTATCTTCTTCCTTTGGTGCTTGCCCAACCAGAATGACTCTTAGAAGCCTTTTTGTCAGCTTACACAGGCCACATTAATTGTCTTCTTCATCCCCTGACTACCTTAGTAAATCTTCCCTGCACCAGTTTCCATTCAAATTGTTTCATCTTAACATGCCTAAATAGCACTGCAAAGAGTGTTTATGAATTTATTTTCCCAACAACTCATGCGACAGTAAATATTTTCCACTACAATTTTAGTGTGAGGAGCCATAAAGATGGCCTGGTTAAAAAGAGAGAATTACTGAACAGAAGAAAACGACTCCTGGAAAATATTGCCAGACAAATTGCCTGCCAAAGTGGGAGCTAGATGCCTGGGAACTAGGCCTGTGAGACAGAAATGTCCTTAAAAAGTGCATCAGGTAACTTTGAAGTATAGCTGAAGTATCAAGAATCCAGAGACATCCTGAGATACCATGAATAAGCACAAACCCAAAAAACTCTAATGGCAATTTATCATCTGAAAAGGTAGAAACAGCCTGGGAAAACTAGTCTGGAAGAACTGAAAACATAATTTAATCATTTAATTTTTGGCTCTTACAGATGAAAAATCAAAATCACCAACATGCGTTGACTGCTTATTGATCTAAGGTATACCTGCTAGTCATGATTTCTGTGGCTTTGTTATAACCTGCAATAGAATAGAGAAATTTGGAGGACAAAAGCTTCCAAGTCTCTGTGAATTATGAAATTGTATGAACCCAAGTTTGCAATCTCTACACACCCACAGTTTTGGGTAACCCCTTAGGTCATAACAGTTATCCATATGAGTATCCACATCATATATCCATACATTCTATATTACTTTTTTCTCTGTATATTGTGTCTTTCTCTGCTCTTGGTAAAAAGAGAAAGAAGTGTTTTGATAGAAACACACAAGTCTACATGGTGAAGCTACACCAGTGAAGACCCTCTTTAAACTTCAGATTTCAATTTTGCAGCCTAAAACTTTGATTCAACCTGTAATTGGCAAGCTGTGCATTTCAGAGCCAGAGTTTGATAAATCTCTCCATTCTATTCTGTTTGTTCTTGCAAACAGTAATTAAGTGTAATTATCTGGAAAAAATGTTGATTGAAAAATGTGTATTTGCAAACCTGAGTTTTCAATGGACCTACATTATGTTTAAAATATAGCTTCTCCAATCTCTTTATTCTCCAAACCCATGACAAAATTGCAGTGCATACTATTTTGTACAGTGTAACAAACCCCAGGGTAGCTGTAAGAAAGAAGTGTTGTGTTCTCCTCTGCAGTCACATTCATCCTTGAAGCACATTTTTAATAGGGGATTCAAACATGAGTGCATTCATTGCACAAAGAAATTGGCTTGCAGGCTGTAGGGGTAAAATGATGCAACTACAAAGTCATAATTTTCCATGTGGATTCTTTGTCTCACCTTAGTTTTTCTGTTTCAGAAGTCACTTATTCAGAAATTTTGCTGTGCCAGAGCGACAAAACTACTTCTACAGCATATTTCTCTGTGTAGACAATTACCTTTGCTTTGTCTTTTCAGTAACAACACAAACTTTCAATATGAACTTAGGTAAGTATCTATTTTGGTATCTTACACAAAAAAAATTGAAGAAACATCCTATCTAAACTGTAGCATATTTAAGGAAATATCTGATGTGTGATGTTTATTAAGTTTATGTTTTGTTGCTACACTAGAAATAACTCAAAAGATAAAATGACAGTAATTTCATGTTATGATGAAATAGGAAATCCATATACAACTGAAAACTAAAAGGTTTTGTTTACTCCCTTGATGTTACCACTGAGATCTCAATAAAGTAGAGATGGACAAAAGCGCATATATTCAGAACTGATTTCTTTGTGGCTTCTCCTTACTTTTCTGCCCTTTAAGGAGTTGAAAAATATAAAGAAGACTTTCATAAAACTTTTCTGTTCTATACAATTTGAAATAACCCTGAACCATCTCTTTCCATTATGGAATTAAATCCATTTCAAGAAGGAAATAATAAGTTTGGTTTTGCTCTAGGGGAATATTTTTTTAATATTTGCAGCTCAAATGTTTGTTTCACAAATAAAAAAGACAGTTTACTCTGGTTGAGGAAAAAGTTAAAAAAATTTATTACAACTGAACTGAAACATCCTACAGATTCTAAATCCTACATATAATGAATATTGTAGATTTACATTTAATAAATGAAATTAATTCTGATTAAAAATGTGGCAGTACAGAAAAAACCCCAAAAGACTGGATAGTGATTAGTGGTAGAATACTTATTCATGTTTGTATAACATTTCAACACATTATTTTTTGTTGCTGTAAGCAATCTCTTATGTACCAACAGAAGTGGTTATAGAATTCAGCCCAATTTTATTAAAAATCTCAGTTGAAAATTAGCTTGTGATCAAAGTTTTGAAACACACATCAATTAAATATCATATTCTTAAATCTGAAAAGTATTGAGCTAAAAACATCTCTGTGAATCACTAGAAATTGTGCAAAACATTGTGAATTGTCTTGTTTAGCAACTTTATTTTTAATCTCCAAATGACAAAATGTTACCCATTACAATTCTGCACTCAGTTACCTTATTTTCAAAATATTGAAAATAATGGAATGCTAAAATACATTAAAAAATAAGGGAATATTTCAAAATATTGAAAAAATTGGCCACAAATACAATATCAAATTCCATGAATTACATTATACGCAACAAATGATTTTTGAAAACTATTAGAAGATCCCATATATGGTGAGAAAAGGTAAATTTTTACACACCTTTTTCTGTGTTGAAGCACAGCTTTGATATCTGACACAAATCTCTGCAGAAGCACATGAACACTCAGGTCTGGACATAAAAGATTTTGTATGGAGATCTTTGCATGCCAAACTATCCATGGTAAATACTAATTACCCACAATAAAGAAGGATCAGTTAGAGAACATTGAGGCAATTGGCATGGGACTGAATGCGTCTATGTTGGAGCTGGTCAATGTCACTGGGATGTTGCTCTTTACATTTGTTTCAAAAGGCCACGTAAACCAGAGAAGATTCATGAAGACTGAGAAAAGACAAACATCACGTCCAGTTTCCAACAGTAATTTGGAATTAATTCTAATTTTTAAGATGGCCTTGCCTTGACTTGGGGGTTGGATCTTGTGATTCCCAGAGATTCCTTCCTACCTGAAGCTTTCCAGTATTTTGATAAATCTTGTAGTCAGATTTTGAGGCAATAGTTCACATAGTCATGTAGCTTGAGACACAGGGAATTTTATAAAATAAGACAGTATGTGTAATATTAGAATAGTGTCAAAGAAATTGTCTGCATTATGGATAAAGGAGTGAATCAGTATTAGAATAATTTGTGGGTGGAACTGTGGTTGACAATAAAGTGCTTTCCTCACTCGCTTTGTAATAGTTACAGATCTGTGCTGTTTTGTGCTAAAATAGAAGTTCATCTACATGCCCTTATGTAACTCTGAATGTTGGATTTGCACTTTGTTGACATGATTTATAAATGTTTGATTACACCCACAGCTAGCTGATAGAGAGAAGCATTTCCTGAGTAACATGTCATCACTTCAACTTTGTGGTTTGCGGTAAGAAATAGGCTCAATCTATTTAAGTTCTCTGACAGTAAACAGTATCAGATGTTTTTCCCTGAGGGGCTCATTATCTCAAGTGGCAGATTTTGCCACTAACAGCTCATTCAAAAGGGGTTTGAGACGTCAAGGTAAGGTAAAAAGCTGTTTTGCGTAATGAGCAATCTTGTAGGATGTGAACAAGACAGTTTTCAGACCTGTGTGCGTGAATAGTTGTGAGTCAACCGTGAACTGCAGTGCCAGCAAAAGGAAAGGTGAAAGCAATTAATTTTTACCTCTTCTTGTAGATCAGCTTTTTCTATGCTGTTTGTCATCACATCACATGTCAGAGGCAGAAGTTGCTGTTAGAACGCTAACTGCTCTGGCATGGAACAGCCACCTGCCTGGTTAAGGCCAGGAACCAGTGTAAAGAACCTGAGAGAGCAGGAGAAGTGACTTTTTGATGAGGGGATAAAGTGATAAAGTCTTAAAGGGAAAAGCGCTTTGGTGGACATCTGAAGACTGATCTTTGGGTGATACTTGTTTACTTTATCCACATTATAGGAGCAACCAATATACAACAGAAAGCATTCACAGAATTCTAGTCATGCACTCACCACAAAAAGGCAGGGAATGAATGGCCGATGTGCGAGAAACTCAGACGCAAATGTGTTCAGATCTGAAGGAAGGGTTACAGCTCATTTTGTATTTAGGGTGAGCGGTGTCATTGATATTCCATTCTGTCTTCTTTCAAGTCTCACTGAGGATTCCTGTCCAATGGTAAACTCACAACTGCTATTCGGCTCTCCTGAGTTAAAAATATCTGCAAATATCACCCCTTTTCTGTTTGTAAAGGTCTCAGTCACTTCGACTAAATTCTCTGTATGAAATAAAAACCATTAAGGGTGTAAGTAAAATATTAATGTATGCATTTCATCTTTTTTTTTTGTTCTTTAGGGAAACATCTGTTTAAAAAAAAACAAATCTTCTTGCAGAGTAACTTGCTAAAAGAGACATTGTGAGGGCATTCCTTAGCAATATTACACATTTAATTTGTCAATATTGGCTAAATACCATAATATTCTTCTATTTGATGCTACTCTTTCTGCAAAATGCAACAGCATAACATTTGTCTCCTGTGCTATGGAAAATTCTGGCAGTTACCAAGGAATTAAAGAATAGCAATGAAATGGTCAACTACATCATGTCAACCGCAGGAAATTATTACCTAGACTGGACAGCGAGCTATCCTAAACACTTAGAAAGAATTATTATAAAGAATTTTTGAAATCTATGGATGATAACTGCCTTATGATGATAACTGGAGCATACGTTTACACCAGGATCATGTGAATGATACATGTTAATATGATTATCATTATAAGAAGAGATTGAGAGCCAGTATATCTTATACCCAAAATAGTGACAAAACCTTTTCTGTCCTTCCATAATCAGAATTACACTATCTACAATGGAAATGGGGTGAGCATTACAAGATTATTTTGAGTTTTACCCTATAGAATCCAGCTTAAACAATCAGCTGAAATTATTTCAGCCCTTTTGAACCTCTTTGATTTGGGTAAGGGAAACATAATCATGTAGAACTGCTGTCGAAGTAGCTGAGGAAATCTGGCAAGAAAACAGCGCAGTGAGGTGGCTGGAGTGATTTAGGCAACATTTTATAAATGGCATCATGTTGCAAAAGAATCTGAAGGTTTTAGTTAACGAAATAAACATTTGGCAAAAAGTATTCAGGCCCTTGGAAATTACAATATTGCAGCAAAAATTTAATATATTATCCATGAATATAACTTAGGGCTCAGCTAAGTCGAATATGTTCAGTCTGAGATTGCTGGGAACTGGGAAGAGTCAGGAACACCTTATGTAAATATAGAGAAGAAAAATCTCTTCCACTACTGTAAAGTACTTGTGATGAGATAGGTGCTGATTACTTCATTTAATGTGACACAGAAAGGTAATAGAATGTTGCAGTTAAGACGGTGATACAAGACCAATACCAACTGATTTAAAAGAAACCTGTGCTCTTCTTCAAAGCCAAAGAACAGAATTTACAGCTCAGGTAAGCCATTTGCAGAAAAAGAGCTTTCAGTTTGAGATTCAACTCCTTCTAAGAGAAACTGTAAAAAGCTGATAGTAACTTACTTGTCCTGTGTAGTTTGAACAGAAAAGTAATGCTAACCCTGACTAACATAATATTTTGTATACAGAAATCCCTAAACCTTTTTCATCACACTAAGTTTTAGAGGTCCTTAGACAAGTGTATTCAGTCCCAGAATAAATTGAAATAATCTGACAGACTATTACTTACTCACATCAAAGTAATTTTCCCATGAACAGAACTGCAGGTGTCAAACTTTTCCACCTTTTGAGGTAAGCTGTTATTGTGTATGGTAGAAAATGCAGAAAGCCAGGACAGCTTTATTGACAGAAGATGGTCCTGAAGGTTTGTTTGGGTTTTTTTACTGTGTAAAAGTACAATTCTTTGAAAATCCGTATTCTTCTTAAAAGGCATTTGAGTGACCACTCTGACAAGGACAAGAGTTCAGACCATGGGGGCACTGCCAGCCTTGACTGTCCCTGCCCTTTCCCTCGGGACTCCTGCTGGGGAGACACTGGCCCTGTCAGTGCCTTGACAGTTCATTCTGTCAGACCCACTAGACGTGAATTTCCCTACTTTGCAAAGAAAGACAGGAGTGGTAAAGAGCTGTCCACAGAAGATGTTCAGACATCTGATGGAAAATGAGGCTCTGGAAACCACATCCCTATGTTGTGTACTGCTGAAACGATTTGAAGAGGAAATCCACTCACAGCTTTGTTTATGTTAGGAAAACATAAACCAGTAAAAGACCAGGAACTCTTGTGATTTTGTAACAATTTTATCCTAACTTGTCTCAAGAAATTGTGATTGAGCAAGAGAACTAAATGCTGGTAAAAAAGTGTCTGTCTTCAAATCCTAGTTTGGGATTCTGGCAACTATCTTACTTAAGTACATTTGAAAACTGTGTGTGTGAGGATCCAAATATTAATACTTTGGATTCTTTGACATTATCAGGTCTCATTAAAACGTGTCCATCTATGAAAGATGGTGTTAGAATAATAAATCAGCTGCCCAAACAGATGTCCAGAGCCCTCTGTGAAACAAGTCAGAAATTTAAGTGTTTAAAATTACATTGGACATGCACATTATCAGTTTTGCTGTAGTTGATGTAATGTATTAGGCATTTTGTTAATGTAGCTAGTAAATCTGAAGTGTAGTAAAATGGAATGGAATATAAATATTACTTTATTCTTCCTTGAAATATTAACATTCAGTTCTCTCTCCATCAGAATGAAATTCATTTTGCTCGTTACATAATCATTCTACATTTTTTTCACTAGATAACTTTCCTTATCATAAATTGTAGTGAATGAATCCTGCTTATATTTCAAGATGCAATAGTTTAAAAAATGGCATTTGGAAATGTTATAAAAATGATGTATATGTATTTTTTAAAGTTCAGGAGGCCTAAAAATATCACTTTCTCTTTAAACTGCAGTATTATTGATTTTTGCCCTTAAAAGAAAGAGAGTTTAGTTTGCCCTTAGTGCTCTAATTAAAATGGAAACCTACTCTCCAAACTACCTCTCAACAATAAAAAACTGATTTAAAACCCAAACTTGAAGAAAAATCTTGGGGACAAACATAATATTACCTTGACAATATACAAGATCAATACACTATTTTCATAGTTGCCAGTCAAATATGATAAACTATTGAAAATACACTCAGTTTAACATGCATATGAAAAATACTTTACAGATCAATGCTACTGCTACTACTACTACTCTTCCAAGTGTTAACATAAAGATTACAATTTACACTCCTGATCTTACTTTCAATGATATTTATCATTGAAATCTCTTTCAATGATATTTATCATTGAAATTAATTTATTGGCAAAAATCCCAAACAACTAGGGAATAAAAAAATGGCAAAGTTTGGATTCTTACCTTCTGAATTAAGGCACTAGCACAAGTTCTGTAAGACAACAGAGAAACACTTGAGAACAGAGTGACCAGGAAGGACAACCCAGACTTTTCATGAGCTATATGTCTCTCTTAGATGCTTAAGTGACTACAACTGGGTTGTAGGAAAACAAGAAAAAACAGAGGCATGTATGGTCTTCCTTTGAACAGAATAGTCCATTCAGGAAAGCAGAACTATTCATTATTAAGTTTAAGGATCCATGAAACTTCTGGAAAATCAGCCTGCATTTACATGGCTCTCTCCTTGCTAGCCAACGTTTTCCAGGAAGGTATTAGGTGTAATTGATATACATTATTCCAGGTGTAAGAAGTCTCTCAAGGTAAAAAATTAGAAATAGTTGTGATCTTGATTCTAAATTTCACTTCCAGTTCCTTTATAATTTTCTATTTTTGTATCGTTGCTTGTAACTACAGAACTCATCAAGTCATATATGCTGGAAAGAACAAGAACTTTCAAATTAAAATAAATTAATGGGTTATTTTTGTGTCTTTTATATCTGACTCTCCTCTTGCTTAATGAATTCTCACTCGCTTAAATATTCAAAAAACTGTTATTTTAATTTTCACTTTCTCTGACAGCACTGAAACTACTAGTAAGCTTTTATTTTATGCAAATCAGCATTTTACTATGAATATTTGGACCATTTCTGTCAAACGCAGGATCAAAAGATAGAAAGGAACATAAATTGCTTCTTAAAAACTAGGACACGGCTAAAAAAATGTTGATAGATCAATTAATGATGGCAATTATTTTTCTAAGTACCCATTCAAGACAAGTGGAGTATACATTCTCTTACTGTGAGGCAGAGATGAAAGTTATCTCTTCAATGATATCTTAATTTTAATGCATTTCAAAGAAAAACATTAAATGTTTGAGATCCCAAACCAATCCATAAACAGAGAAATCAGCTGAGTTCTCAGAAAAATGTTAATTTATTCAATTCTCTTCAGTTGCTATGAGGTCTTAAGTTTAGTATATAATCGTACTTCTATAAGAATATGTCAGGAGTTTACTGGATGTGCTAAAACTTTAAACAAAATCTAATTTTAGAGAAAGTAATGTATCAAGTGACACATTTGTTTATACTCTTTGGATGAACATAAAATTTATTTCCATTAAAAAAAAAAAGGCATGCAATTTCAAAACATGGTTTTCTGGGAATATTTCATTTCTATGCAAGACAGGTAATCATTCAGAATCCTCAAAAAAGCATCACCACAGAAAAGATATATAGCAATGGGAAATAATGACTGTACATGAATGTCTTTGGAGTTACCCAGTATTCCTCCAGGTGCAGTGATCAGTAGACATGCAGGCAAGATGAGAAAAAATGAAACTGAAATCAAAGACAGCCTGGGAAGAAGTAGAGCTCAGACGTGTGGAGAGTTGGGTTTGCTCTGCCACCACAGGCAAAGACTTGAACTTCAAGGCAGAGCCAGCCCTCTGAACAGCCACTGCACTCCCCACAAATATGTGGTTCCTCTTCCTTGTGTGGTAGCCAGAGGTTTCCTGGGCTCTGCTGCAGGTGAAGTACACAGCGATTTGCAGCTATTTTGCTGTAATGAGATTCCCTTGAGAGCTGTCAGTTTTAGCAATCCCTGGAATTTATCCCTCTTCCTACAACATAAAAGCAGTATTAACACTTACTGAATTTTCAGAGCAATGTAAAGCTTCTCAGAAATGGATACAGCATTCAAACCCATCCTGATATTGGACTAAACTTTAAAGCAGAAATAATTTTCAGTCTTTCAAATAATTTTAAAATACAACCCTTAATCTAGTCCAGCCATAGATGATAAACACAAGTCTGGTACTACAGAATAGTATCTACAGAAGGAAAGTCTTTAAAACAAACATTTATTTTATGAAATAAGCATTAAAACACATTTTCCTTTTGAAGATAGTTGGTTCAGCAAAAGCATTTTAGAATTAAAAATTAATAATGAAGAAAATTACTTATCTACCCACAAGACTAAGAAAAAATCTAGTCATAGCACAAAATCACCTAAGCACCCTCTATATTTCATTTCAGTTTCACAGCAGAAATTAGAAGTAAATGTTTGGGGAATGCAGTCTTCCATTTTAATTTTGCTTAGAGAACAATAGAAGAGCTGTGTTTGGTTACCTCAGACCTGTGTTTACAGGCAGTTTACAGCGCAGAACATTGCACTATTGATGGATTAAAGATATCAGTCCATTACAGTTTATTAAGTAAATAAAACCAAAAGCAGATGAATTACGAAGAGATGCAGTCTTGGATTCTCAAAAGCTTCTGCTTTTCCCAAGGACATTTTGCTGTTGACCAGACAGAAGATATTCCTTCATCCAGTAAACTTCATGCCTTTGGAGTACGAAGGATGCCTCGGTTACCAAATGCAGGATCACTATGGTAGCAGTGAACTTGTGAGCTTATACATTTGATTCTGTTGGAGCAAGGACAGCAGAGAGCTACAGAGATGATCCAAGGGCTGAAGCACACTTCCTGTGAAGCCAGGCTGAGAGAGTTGGGATTGCTCAGCCTGGAGAAGAGAGGGCTTCAGTAAGACTTTATAGCACCTTCCAGTTCCTAAATGGGGCCACAAGAGAGCTGGAAAAGGGACTTTTTGCAAGGGCATGTAATGATATGACAAGGTGCAATGGCTTTAAACTGAAAGAAGGTAGATTTAGATTAAAAATTGGGAAGAAATTCTTTACAGAGGGGATGGTGAAGCACTGGAACAAGTTGCCAAGAAACTCGTGAATGCCTCATCCCTTGAAGTGTCCAAGGCCAGACTGGATGGGGTTTTGAGCAACCTGTTATAGTGGAAGGTCCCCTGAGCATGCCAGGAGGTTGGACTTAGATGATTTTTAAAGCCTCTTACAACCCAAATCATTATATTATTCTATGATTTTCCTGGCATGAAAGGCCTAGAACTGAGGGTGGTTCAATCTCGCAGTGCTATCAGGGAAACTGTCTGAAAAAAGTCAGGGAGTATCACATGCTAAAATTCAGCTCAGGCTTACCCTTTCCAATATTTGTTACAGTATTGTCTTCATTGAGAATAATAGAATCATCATGGAACAGGTGGAATGGAAAGTGGAGAGGGAAAGAACATCACTGTTATCTTTCAAAACCCTCTGTACATTTCTACAGAACATAGGCTAAAAGAAGCTGAAAAAGGCTGAAAGAGGCTACTGGAATCTGGCATACAGATAATGAAGAAATACAAAGAAAATTGGATTTATTATTAATGTCTAACTAAAATAATAGGGTTTTGTGCCACAGTCTATACCTACGGTGTGTATTCATGTGTAAATGTATGAATACTTCAGGAAAGCTCTTTGCTTCCACACAGAGGACTGCGGTGTGTCACTGACACAGACACCACCTTCCATTTAGGGGTTCACACATATATTTTGTTTCCAGTCTCACTCATTTGTATGGGACTGATACAGCCTGCTGCCCAGAAACCCTCTTGACTTAACAAAAACATTGTGGAGCATACAGAAACTGCAGACTTCATTCTGTGACTGCAGCCGCAACTTTGAGATGTTGTCTCTGGTGAACTGAGTACAGCCATTCTGGATATGTATTTGTCTGAGAAAGTGAATATAATCAAGGAATTTCTTAAAGTCCTTGTCACTGTGACTGTTTCAGCTATTGTCAGCTAGAGATCTTGGGCTAGAGAGATGATGTCAGAGTGGTGGGACCACTTCACCTCAACAATGAGGAGGTCAGCAGTGTGAGAAAGTCTTTTGGATGCTGAATAAAATGAACAGGACCATCTGTCATGGTTTAGTTCCCTGGGCTTAACTCCTGTTGGGCAAAACTGGAGAAGTCTATGCTTTTGTGCAAGAGCGTGTCCATTGTCCTATGAATCCTTTCAACTCCCAACTCCTGACAGTCAGTGACTAAAATAATTTGGAGTGAAAATATCCATCATGGGAAAAGTCATTATTGAGGTCTCTAGAGCCGTTTTCCGAATATGATTTAAAACCTGTTCCAGGCTCTTTTGGAAAATAGAAATGGAAGGGATCAATAAACTCATACAATCTTTCACCCTCCAGTGTTTTCCAAAATGTTTAAAGATAAATGACAGTGTACATATTTTCATGCAGTAACCATCCAGTTGTTGCACTCTGGGCATTATAAATCTTACAGTAAAGCTAAGAATGCCTCCTTTAAAAATACACAAATACATTAAAAGATAAAAAGTATGTCAATGCTATGCTAGGGTTACTAACTATTGCCCTGGGAAAAGAGCTTGAAATGGATAATAAAATAGAAAGTACATAGTGTAGAAAAGCTTTGCTTCACAGACAGTTATCCATGAAGATGGAGAACCCATCTTTTAAACTGTCAACTTCTATTTCTATTCAAATTCATTTGGCTTCAAACTCCAACTATTGGTTCCTTGCCAGAATGAACAGCCTTTAAGGACTTTATAATTTCTCCCCGTGAAGAAAGAAATAAACTGTAATCGTGTCTCATTAGTCTTCTCTTTGGCAATCTAAATAAAACTCATTAATATTTTGTGTAACAAATTTTTAAGCTATTTCTTCTCTTCAATGTCCTTTTAAAAATGTGGACACCCATGCTGAATGCACCATTGCAGAATTAATCTCATCAGCACAATAAGCCCAAGTCATGCATACTTTTGATCAAACCTTTCCTGTTTTTGTAGAAAATGATCACTTTTTTTTTTTAGCTGAAGCTTAAATGGCTAGTCTTTTTTGAACCCAGAATCCTCATCAGAATCGTTTTATTCCAGTTTCTCTTTTCTTTCATTGTTATGATTATGTTTCTTGTTCCTAACTTTGCATTTTGTGGAACTAAACCAGTCACAGATTTCCAAGCGGAAAATGGCAAAATTATCTGTGTAACTGACTCATCATAATCATGATTCCTGCTCTAGTAATTTCATGTCACTAATAATGACATTTCTACAGGAATTTCATATAATCCTTCTCTTCATCCTGCTAGTATAATTATTCTTTATAATCCAAGAACACAACCCTTTCACTTTACTCTTTATGACTTCTAGGTTAATCTTCATTTTTTTTTTTCTCATGTCCTTATTTCCACTCTTGACTCCTTAACTGTGGGGAATTGTGAATCACAGAAAAAACAAGTTTTGAAAGATAAGAGAAAGAACAATGAAAGAAAGAGCAATGTTTAATGACAACAAGATTAACACAGTGCTACTCCTTGTAAATAAGGTAGGGGTTGGCATTGAAGGTCAGGTATTCGAGCTCTAGCTGAGTTTATTGTAACAGTAGATAGTACCAAAAGGAAGCTTAAAAGTAGGAGAGTACTGTTGAAGCAGCTAAAGGAAGCGCTTGGGGATGAGAGGTTAGTAAATGGTATTTGATGGTTCAGGAATTCACTGAGAGAATATATCCCTCCACTTAGTAAAACAGCTCAAGTATATGTTTGTTCAGTCATCAGTGTGGTCAGCCATGTAGATACACAAGCCATTAAGTCTTAATGGAGAGGCATTTGGCATGGTTCTTTCTCAGTGTGATTAGTTCTGATTATACTCACGTTGCAACTGCAGCACCATTTCCAGCCACCTGTGCCCTTTCTGCAGGCTCATCAAACAAAATGGACCATACATGTCCTGGAGTGACAGTATGAAGCCACTTTATTCCTTAACTATTTGCTTAATGCCCAGGGCGACTATGCCTTTAAGATGAACCCTTAGAGGAAAAAGGGGAAAAAAAGTACTAAAGCAACTGTGGGGCTAATTTCTTTCACAAATTCTTCATTTTTCTTCCTCTTTTCATTCTTCTTCAGCTCACTACGAGACAGTTCCTAGTTTTCAGAGATCTCATCACTTTGTGTTCAGTGCTGATAAGTTTTTTAAATTGAAAAAAGACCCCAGTTCTGAAGAAATACAAGAGTTTTAGATCAACAACTGAAGCAAGGATTTGGACTGAAAAAAGCAGCTACTAGTTTACAGATATAACAAAATAGATGTATAATGAAATAAGAAGAGGGATGAAACCCACTACATTTCCCCTTTATAGTCTATTTGCATTTTATGTAAGATCAAACTGAGAAAGCAGAAGCTGTGGCTTCTTTCAGTTCCACTCTTTGACAGGGAAACATCCACCTGTAGTGTCAAATTATGGTGCAAAAATAACCACAACTTTTGGCAATGTTTTACTGGATTGGCTTCCAATGCATAGACAGAATAAAATAGATGTCTTCTCTTATTTTAAAATCTTGCCTAATGATAATGTCTCTGAATTACCTGACTAACTCAGAGGAGTTCATGCTCAGAGGAGTGACATTTGCTCACTGGGCATTCCTAGCCAAGTTTACTCAACAGCATGAATTACATTTTCCTCCTAATTTAAAGCATGTGTTTTCTGGTGGACCATGAAAACTGGGGTCCTGAATGACAGTATTGGATGTCAGGAAGCATCCTGAGGTGTCTCTCAAAGTAAGTCTTAGGAGTGCATTTTCGCAATTCTCTAATAAAAACATAAAATATTAACAGATGCTGTGTTTTCACACTGTTGGACCTGTCGAAATTAAATTTTTAACTTTTTACTCTCCTTATAACAGTGATTCAGACACAGCAGTTCTAATCATTGAGGCCTAGCTTCAGATGCACTCTCCTCTGACCCGTCTGTGTTCCTGAATGCAAATAACTGAAGCAGAACGGGGAATATTTCCTCTGTTATACTCTCTAGTTACAGGAAGCAGACAGCAACTACAGAGCAGCAACAAACCTCTGTCTCTCCTATAAATACAGCACTGACAGGCAGACATCAGGTTTCAGGGAGATCAGACAAAACAGAGTAATAGCAATGTTTGTAAGAGGTAATTTATGTTGCAAAGCCTATATTCCAGCAATCAGAGCACTTAATAAAACAACATCCAAACATGTAAAATGCAAAAAAAAAAAAAAAAAAAAAGAAAAAAAGAAAAAAGGAAAAAACAAAAAAAGAAAAAATTCTGAACCTCAGAACCCTCAACATAAGACCTGATATGTAGCAAAAATCTCTAGGTCTAATTATGCAGTTCGTAGATGTAGGGAGATGTTGTTAGTTTACTGAAGTAGCAAGGTTACCTGAGTTCATCTGCTGTCAGTCTTTTGGTTTTCCAGAAGCTGTGTTCCTTGTCTTTGATGTCTCTTCAGAGGTCCTATCTTCTATTTTTGTTTATTTTTTTCTGCAGAAGGCAAGCCAATTGGAGCTCTTGCAGCAAGCATTCAGAGAGAACTTCATCCACAAATCAGAGGAGTATTGAAGCAAGGGACAGAACATGAAGGTCAGGCCGAACATTTCAAGTGACTCTTCCAAAAAAATTAAAAGGTGACTATAGAACAGTTATTAAATAAGACACTAAATTAACCATGTTTTGTGGGTGCTGATAATCATTCCTACACACACAAAACCACACAAGTACATACAGACAAGTTAGAATGCATCCTTTGAAAGCAATGCCAACTTAGAGGTAGAGTTTGATATGCCATAAGGGAGGTCTGTGATTCAGAAGGGTCTCAACAGGATATAGAATTGGTCTGATAACAACTTTATGAAGTTCAACAAAGGAAAACGTAGAACAAAGGACAAAGGCACCTGTGACAGGGAAATCCCCTATAGCAGAACAGGCTGGGCATTTGCCAAATGGAAAACAATTCTTCAGAAAAACACCTAAGATACTGATTAACAGCAAGCTAAGGATGAGTCGGAGGTGTAGACTTACAATGAAGGAAGTTAACTTCATTTTGGACATATTAAACAACCTGTAGACAGCAGCTCAAGGGAGTTATTAGTCTACTCCATTCAGTATTTGTACAACTTCATCTGGAGGCTTTTGTCCAGTTTTGGACTTCCTGGTACTCAGTCTAAAGCAGGGCCACCAAGATGGGATGCATGTAGTGCACAGGGAGGCACAGAGACAACTCTGGTTGACACTTTTAAGAGAAGTCTAAGAGGGTACCTCACTGTTCTTGTATTGGGCTACAGTCAGGTTTCAGGGAAATGTTTTGGACACTCACAGTGAAAGTATGAGAGGCATTGGAAAAAATGTACAACAACGGAAAATCAGTAAAAATGGAAAATCAGAAAATTTTTCACACCTTGAAGATGGTCCTAGCCTTGCAGTTGGTCCTTCACTGAATCGAATTGTTCCCAGACCTCCAAGCTATTCTATTTCACCTATATATCTACCAAATTAATTCCATTATTTTCTTCTAAAGAAGTATTTTATGTTTTGGATGGTATTCTGGTGCAACCATAAAAAAAACCCATGTAATGTTTTTTATATTTTAATCCTTCATCATAGAGAGGTGCTGTATCATAGATGACCTGTATCTTTTTTGAGCTCAAATAAGCTCTGATTAATGTCATTGAAAAGTTTTCAAAACACAAAAAAAATAAAACCAAAAGAAATTTGCCCAAAACACATGGCTAGAATGAGAAACATTTATTTTAGGAAGTTGGCACATGGGTAAGTGAATATTTCCTAGAATAGGTAACAATTGATTTGTTTCTGAAAACTAGAATAAAAGTTCTCAAAAATGGATCTACCAAATGGCTTCTTGGAAAATATCAAATGAATACGACTGGATAATTTATAGAGTACAAAGTCAGAGCTAACTCAGAGTAAAAATAGTTTATAGAATTCTGTACCTTTTCCTAGCCAACAGATCAACCAATTCTGGAACTCTAAATGGAGGCCTCAAATCTCCTGTTCAGAGGTAAAAGTCTTATAACCTAAGTTTTGGGTTCTGATCAGGACATAACATCAGAGCCCTGGCTTCCCCTAAGAGTCATGTGGATGTAAAATACAGATAATGCCCAAGACAATAGTAATAATATCTCTTGATTATCTTTACTCATGTGAAAGTCAGACTGGTAAATAGCTAATGTCAGACTTTTCTCACAGGTAATAAATTTACAGCAGGAAAATATCTTCCATTTCTACCCTTCTTATCCCCTCTAAGTCCTCGAATTACCAAAGACAAAGAATAAACCACCAGTGAAGCTGCATTCAGCAGGAAGATGCACCCAGAAAATTCTCCACCTGAATTCTTGCCACTGACAGAATTATGTTTGAGATAGAAAGGGGTGAAATATGGATTATTCACAGAAGGATATTTTGGGCTGTCTGAATGGGCCTGAATAAAAGTTCACAATGATTGATATTGCCAATGTCCAGACCTCAGTCATTCAATGACTGTACAGACATTATCAGAATGTTTTCATATACAGCCTGAAGAAAGCAACTTAATGGCATCAAGAAACTCTGAAATACTGTGAAAGATTAACCAATCCATGCTGCAGCATAGAGTAATTAAATTCCAGTGCTAGGACTGTAAAAGGAAGGGATGTAACACATTTTGCTGAAAGTATCCTAAGTGATTTTTCCTAAATATAATAGCAAAATTGGTGGTGGGGGGAGGATTTAATTCCCTCATCCCAGGAGAGATACAGTTAATAAAATGAGTACTTTTCTTCAGCATTGCTCACAGAAGTTTCATGTCTATCACATTGTGCATAAAAAAATTCAGGTTTTTTCTTCATATATTCAAGTAATTTTTAAAATTAATAATAAAAATATGTACTCTGGTCAAGGCATATTTCAGCAACTTCTATAACTCTTCAGTAGTCTGGAAAATTCCTTCATGGCAAAAGGGATCTTTTTTTCTATCGTATGTGGGATTTAAATCAGGAATTTTTATATCAGAAAGCTTATCTACTACTCTGTGAATTTTGAGGGGAACTATTCTGATCATTTTATTCCCCAATGCATGAGTATTAGTACTTTGCTTCTATAAAATCAAACTTCTGGACAGAAGCAAAAAAAAAGACTTTAATATAGAATGAATTTCCAAATAAAGCACTGTATTATCACAGTATTCAGAAACACAGGACATTCATTCTGCTATCTGCTGATTTTTGACCTCTGCATGGGTGGAATAAAGCCCATTTGGTCTCCACACAAACACTCTCACCCCAGTTCCTGTGAACCTTCCAAAATGTGACACACAAGCAGATGTGGCAGAGGTGTCCTTTAGAAGCCTTTTATTTCATAGATCATTTTCGTGTGGAACCACTTCTCAGCTCTGTCCAGCCACCACACTGGGCACAGCCTGGGTGCTGGACAATCCGAAAAGGAAGGCAGCAGGTTGGATCAGCAGCAAACATTGCAGCACCTGTGGCTACCACTCCATGCTCTTTCTCCCAAGCTCATGATCCAGCCAGCTGTGTCCGAGGTGGTGTCAGTGGGAGCTCTGCCTATGTGCCTGCTGCTGCTGCTGCTGCTGGGTTTTGTTTCATCAGCCTGGGGACTGAACTAGTGCCTGTCTGTCCCTTCTAATGGCATTTTTTTTCCTATCTGTCCTATCCTCAAGCCGAGTGCCTATCAACCCACACTGTGCTGATTATCACCCCTAAACCACAAATCGCCAGGAACCCATTTTAACATTAACTCTGTGCATTACTAGGCTCATTTCAGACCATCTGGCCTCTCAATATACTGGGAGCTGGTGGCAAAGTTGCCGGTGTAGTAAGTAAATTCAAATGGATTTGAATGTTATTGTCTCAGGGAAAACACTTTGCTGAGAGGAATTAACTGGAATTGACCTGGCAGAACAGTGGCTTCCATCTCATTGTACATCCCAGGCTGTATCAGAACCTGTGCATACCAATCTTAATCAACTGCTGGATGATGTGCCTAAAATATGAGAGAAGTTGCATCTGTTTAGGTCTGTCTCCCTTTGTGCTCTCTGGACTTTACTGATTTGGAAGAATTGTGGTAGCAGACCTCATTCCTCTACTCCTCATTCTCATTCCTGTTGATTTTGAAATGAAGCAAATTGATAGAGGTTTAAGTTCCCTTACATCCTACCAGGACCAGGACTTACCATGAAGTTCTAAAAGCATAATTGACTAATTCAAATTTTAATAGACTTGCAGCAATAACAATAAAATTCCGTATAATCCCAAATAACCTTGTTAGAATGAAGGCTGGGATTTCTTAAGAAATTTGGAAAAATTACTTATTTTCTGTTTAAATTCACTAACAACCCCCTACCCATCATAGTCATAAAAGTTCAGGTCAATCAAACTATTTCATTCAGACAGGTTTTCTATTTTTCTGTTGGCTTCTGAATACTTCTGTTAAAATATTCTATTTTAATTACTCATTTACTGCAGTGCTAAAATTCTTTCTAAATTAAAAAGTATACAGAAGATTTTCAAAATGAGAATTAGAAACAACATTACATCAAGAAAAAAATCAGTTTTAAAAGGTCCTACTCAGCTTTTTCTTTCAGCATTTAACTTTTATCTCCCTACTTGTTTAGCATGGTACAAATAAGCCATTCTCTTCCAGGTAGGGATAAATGCTTTGATATAAGCTTAAAAATGACAATCTGGTATCATTTATGCCCTCAAAGTCGTGACATAATAAATATTGTAATGATGAAAGACATTCTTCTATTAATAGAATTATATGTTTACAGAATTATTATTTTTCAAAGTTTATTTTCAAGCAGTTATTGTAACAGGTAATACATGAGAAGCACACAGAGGGAAAACTATAACTTTTGAAGAAAGAAGTATTTCTAACTTTGTTTCTTCATCTTGGTTCTTATAGCTGGCAATCTGTTAAATCTTGAAATTTTTGCAGCAAAATTAAAGACACTGTCAACAACTTTTATTTATTAGGAAAAGTGACTGAAAAATTAACAGACTTTACAAGGTAAGAGAACATTTGAGCCAAAAGGGTATCTTTTAAGATGAAGGAATGTCTTCTTGTTAAATTACTTTTCTCTTGTAGACATTTTCAAATTTTTAGCTATTTTTATTTTGAACTTTTCTGACTCATTTTTCCTTCTGCTCCTTTGGTTTTCTTGGTTGGGAAGTAAGACTGGTTGCCATCCATTTACGTTTTCAGATCTAAAGGTCTCCTGCATGGAGGTTGTACAAGCCCATCGGTTTCCCCCTCTGGATGAGCCTGGCTTACAGAGATACTGCCCTTCTTATCCACCACAATTGTACTGGCTTCTTTAATAGGGATCTTTGTCATGAGCTGATGCTTCTAGAGTCAAAGATATTCAATTATTGTGACAATAATTTCATAAAGTGGCATTTTGAGATCCCCAAAGGGGTAGATTACAGTAAATACAATATATTTGCAAACATAAAAATAATTACTGCCACACAAGAAAATGGGGAATGTAATAGGAGAAGGAGGAGGGACTGTTGACTTTTGTTTGCTCATTTCAGAATATTATGATTTTGCAGTCATTCAGTTTTGCATGCTTATTCTGAATAAAAACTGCCTCATTATTTTATTCTGATACTGTGGTATCAGAATAAAAATAGCACCATTTTGTGAGAATAGGAGTCACTGAAATATTTTCAGACAAACATTTTGATCACACTACTATTAGTAGACATTTCTCCATTTGCATTGATAAACCAAGTAACAATTTCAATAAAGAATCAGAAATTCAATTGCAAATTCCCATTAGCAAAATTTTAACAGATGAAATTTTGGTGCACAGTCTGAGGTGCTATGTTTTTTTAAAGGTACCCTTCATCTTCAGCAATTTCATTATATAGAACATAAAAAAGTCCAGAGAAATCTGTCATAGAGGGAAGCAACAGGTTTTAAGCAACTGTATTATAGCACAAAATGACTGTTAAACCTAATGAACACCTGGAAGTCCTCAGAAATGGCTGAGGTCACTTGGTCTGTCCAGTCTGATAAAAAGGAGACTGAGGGGAGACCTCAGAGCTCTTTAGAACTTCCTTGTGAGGGGAAGAGGAGAGGCAGACATTGCTCTCTGTGGTGCCCAGTGACAGAAGCCGAGGGAATGGCCTGAAATCGTGTTAAGGGAGTTTTAGGTTTGACATTAGAGAAAGGTTCTTCATCCAGAGGGTGGTTGGGCACTGGAACAGGCTCCCCAGAAGAAGTGTTTGGACAATCTTCTCAGGCACATGGTGTGACTCTTGGGGATGGTGCTGTGCAGGGCCAGGAGTTGGACTTTGATGATCCTGATGGATCCCTTCCAACTGAGGATATTTTATAATTTTATGATTCTGTGAAAATGTGAGAGGCAGGAAGGGAATTTCCTAAGATATATTTCTACATGGTTGAACTTAAGAATCTATAAAAAAAGTCCAGTTAGAAAAAGCCCCAACTAAATAAACTTATTTAAAATAAGAGAGCACAGCATTTTTATGTAATTTTGTGAATGATTAAACTCAGGGACTAATTATGCTACTTCTTTGCAATTCCAGTTGCATCCTTCATTAATGTCTGGATTATGTCTCGTTATTAATTGAACAGGAATGAAATGAAAGACCTCCAGACGTCCCTTTCACTAATTCAGGCAGGCATCATTGTGTTGTTTTTCCCCACGAAGTGCCTGTGCTTTGCAGAGACTGTCTGTCTCTCAGTGAGCTCTTGCAACCTTGAAGAGCTAACAAATTGCAGCTCTAAATTGTTCAGACTATTAGTTTTCTCTCAGTTGTTAAAAGTCAAGGAGCAATTAACTGCACCCCGGAAAGGGCAGCAATGTCATCAGTGTCATCATGCCAAACTTCTGAATTCAGAACTAAAACCCTGGCCCAGCACTGAGATCAGGGACTCTCACACTAACAGCTGGGTTGGGATGGTTTTGTTTTCTAACTCATGCCTCAGTGTCTCTGATTCACATATATGTAACATAGTGAATAAATCAAAGTTTAAAAGTTGCCATGATGGATGCTCTGTAGTATACAGGTAATCACAGAATCATATAATTTTATGAGATGGAAAAGAAATTTAAATTATCTTCTTGTTCTATATCCCTTGCCATGGTCAGAGGCACCTTTCACTAGACCAGGTTGTTCAAATCCCCATTCAACTGGACCTTGAACATTAATGTCTTCTCTGCCTTTTCCTCCCTGTTTTTCTTTATCTTGCTTCTCCATTGGGAGGGAACAGGAGTAAATAATGGTTTGGGCACTTTTTGCTTTATAAAATCTTTGATCTTATGGGAAAGGAGGAATACTTTTGCAAGTTCTTGAGAGCCAAGGAAAAAGCACAGTCTAAATGTGAAACAAACTTGCTGGGCTTTCACACTTTTTATAACATGCTAGTATCCCCTGATTTGCCGGTGGCACATTCCACTACTTTATCTCCTTGGAAAATGTCATTTTTACTTGAAAATAAATTGTTTTGCTGAACCTATTCCCATTTAGTAATTTTATATTTTTCAGTTATAAGCAACTGCACAAATCCTTTCCCTCCTCCATTCGGCTATCAGGAGAACAGATATCAAAATGTTTATTAAATACAAAAAGACTTCCAGAATGATTAGTAAATTATAGGATTGCTAAAATGTAAAAAATGTAGAGAGAAGCTGCCATCATTCTGGCTTCTTATTATTTAGTGCATTGATACATTGCATGATAGTGTTCTCTGCCTGTATTTGAATCTCTACTCTTCTGGTTAGGAATTATTCTAGATAGTCATGCCATAATTAAAAAACTATATGAACTTTCTCCCCATGCAAACATTCTAAAAGTTGGTGAGAAGAAAAATATTTCTTTAAGCCCTAGGAATCATGAAGAAAAATATCACATACTTTTCAGTAATGACTATAGAAGATTTTATTGGGGGGAATTGATTAGGAAGAGCTCTGCCTGGGATTTAACATAATCTCAGTACAGGTATCCTTACCCCTAAAAATGACCAGACCCATAACTTTTCATCTTCAGCATCCACCTGTGTAAATGATATGAGGCTGATTCATCTCAACACTGAATTGCCTGACCCATTCTGGTACCCCTGGCAGGAAAGATATGAGGAAAGAATCAGAGGATAGTGCACAAGAAAATACTCATGGGCCCTGGGTTTGTATGTCAGCTACCATGGAAACCAGGAAATAAATTTCTAAATCATAAGAAAAATTAAACACAGGAGCATTTAACCAAGGCATGTGAGCGAGTCTAGTTCATTCCTTATTATTAAATAGAAATTCAGTGCCTTGGTAATAAATATTTACACTCTCTTGCAAACCTTATTCACTGGTTTCAACTGCCGATTTGTATTTCATTTGTCCAGTATTAAGTTGCAAGGGTAGCCCCTTCCTTTTCAAAGAAAACACAGCTTTGTGTATGTTTAATGATTTATTAAATTTGTGCTTCTTTTGATTTCAATTGATGTTAGTGTCACTGATGATAAACTGGTTTATAACAGAGAAAATTTGAATTAATTCCAAGCTTTTTCACTAGTCTTTCTTGCCCATGTCATGTAATCAGTAAATGCAGGACCTCAGAATATGCTGGCCATGGAAAGAAGTCAGACTTACCATATTTCAGCTGTGAAAACATAGGATCATATCTTTTCCCCATTCCTCTTATGTAGAATCCTATTAGAGTGACACTGATAAGAGATACACAGTGGAAAAAATTATGTGGGAGGCATGCAGTACATGAGAATGCCAACCAAAATAAATTTTGATTAATCATTCCTGTAAAGCTTAGAGGTATTAAAATGGCTGGCAAAAATAGATGTAATATATGAACCTAATAGAGATTTGTTAGACTCTGACTTAGAACTAAATCATATACTAATGGAATATTATACTGCAAAATGGATATGAATATTAAATTTGTTTATCAAACATGGAAAAGTTGTCATCTGTTGTGGAATATCTAACAGGATTTCACATAGACTTATGAGCTAAATTATATAAAATAACTTCAAAATAAATTGAAAAAAATTATAAGTAGGTTTGCAGATTATGTGGCTTGATGGAACATCTAAGATGGCTAGAATGTCCATAAATATATGATAATTTTGAATAATATATAATATAAATCCAACGTGAAACAACAAAATGCAAAGCGAGAATGCAAAGAATGAAAAGATATCGCTTGTATGTATTACATAGGAAACTGTATCCTTGAATGGAAGAACTGAGTCTAATTCCAATTCATCTGAGATGGTGAGACTTAACTACTCTGAAAGCAATTTTGACAACCCTGTTTTTCTCCAGACTAAATTGTAGAGGTTAAGTGCTGATTAAGACTTACTGCAACACAGAGTACAGTGAATTTATGATCTTAGAGTAACATTCTTTTTTCCTGAGATACAGAGGAAAAGTAGAAAATGTACCATTGGGCTTCTGCACAAACACAAGTATCCGCTTAGCCTTCCTTTATAAATATGATCGTTTTTTTAGTGCTCAGACAGATTTATGTTTGTCTTTCCTGCCATTGAAAACACAACATGGACATGTCTTAACTAGTGAGAAGCAGATAAACCTGAGCAGAAGTAATCTGGCTACACTAGCAAACCCAGACTAATCTAGTCCCATTTTCGACCGGCACACTCTTCCTTCCAGAGTCTGAATTCTATTAGTAAATTTCTGTGTAGCCAGGTAAAATTCCAGCATGGTTTGGTTGTCTCTATGCAGTGATCAGCATAACATCCTTAAGAAGAAAAGACTAATTGAAAAAGGCATTGGTTCCTATTTTAACTAGGATCCTGTTTCGTGCGCATGTTTCTGAATTAATGTAATGGTTTCAGACATTGTATTATGCTTGTGCAGACCATTGTCTCTCTCATTATTCTGAAGCAGGGCTCCTGGTTAATGAAAACATCACCAAGTGTCTGAAATCAATTGGATGGGATTGGGTCTGAGAGTACGTATACTTAATTAAGCATAAATTCTTTTATACAATTATTCTTGTCTCATTAAACAACAACTGTGAGGACATTAAATGATATAAAACTCCTTTGGGAGTATACTAAAATTCCCAGATCTTAAAAATACTAAAAACATAGTCCTGTGACTGTGGTGCAGTTGGCCCATTTGAAGTACTCCTGACCTTTAGGCTTGGTTTTGAAGACAAGCTACCTAGAACACGGAGATCTGTACTTAGTAACCTCTACAGATAGAAAAGCAGCAAAAAGGGACATATCAGCACTTCTTTGACTTCAGAAATTCTTTACAAGGCACCCAACACGGCTGAAGCTTGATGTTTCCTAATGATAAGCAAAGTAAAAGAAAATAGACATAGCTTTTAATATGGGATCTGGGCTGAAATTTCACAGGATGATTTATGAGAGAATAAGTGTTCTACACTAAAATAAAATTTCATATTTAATATATGATTAGATGGAAAGGCCGAGAAGGCCCAGAATTTTATCTGCATCACAGAGGGTAAATGAAAACTTTTTAATAGTTTGTGTCAGATTTCAGTATCTCACTGTTTGGGGTATGTCTTGACCAGGATGAACAGAATTGATATAGAATGAACAAAATTAAAAAGTTTCTATAATTCATTTTGTTTTCATAAAAATATGTAAGATTGAGTTCCAGACAAAAGGAGAACAACAACAAAAGAAATATTTATTTGCTTTTAAGTATTTTTTTAATAAAAGCACATTGACTTTTCATTTTGAAATTACTTTGTTTATAGATTTCATTTTGGTTTGTTTCTTTGAAAACACTTGGAATCAAAGGAGCATATGATTTATGATCAAGGAAAACATTTTATTTTCTTAGAACTGTGATATAGAAAGCTACCCTTAGGATGAGATACCTGGATCTTTTATCTGCAGCTATATGCAAGGAGTCATAACTGGATAAAGAGAGGATTTTCCTCCTCTTTTATTTTCTTTTTTTAATTCGTTGTCCTTCTTGAACAGAATTACAGCAGAATAATCACGACAATAATCAGTGACTCTGCCAAGCAATGGATGAAACAAAAATAAATGTTTTGAAAAGGGAATATTTAGTCTTTACTTGCTCAAAATGTTAAAGAGGTATGTTAAAGAACTGTGCTGATTAACTACCTTCAGATGTTAGATACCTGTCATAAATTAGGAAATCAAACTGATTTTATCTTTTGTCTAATTCTCTGATATTATCAAGATTAGGTCTGCAAGGCTTTATCCTGAACACTGCCATTGCTCAGGTGGAGCAGAGAATTGCTGAAGTGAGAACTTCTCTCCCGATCTGGCCTCTGGCAGGGTCCAGCACTGACAAATTAAGGGTTGGTACCTCAGCTCTGCAAGCTGTGGACTGATTGCCCAATAACAAGACAATTCTCTGCCTCATACCTCCAGTCTATTTCAGTTCATTTTATGCAACTCAGTTTTATCTGACAAATTGGTGACTACAATTTATAACCTCATATATTCCACTGAAATACCAGTACAGCAGCTTTTTGGGTTGGGGATGGGCCAGGATTTTTTTCTCACAGTTGTCTTAGATGAGGAGTGTCCTTCGTTTTGCAGACCTTATTTTCAATACTTTCTTAACTGTATAAAGAGGAAATCCCTAATTCCTGTTTACTGAGCAGGGAAGTTAATCCCTGTGGCACAGATCACATGGTGATGAATGCAGCCGGTTCCTTCCTGACGTGCAAGACTTTTGCTTCCTTTAGAGGAAGTAAAGACACTATTATCCTCCATCCTCTCTAACAGTGAACTGAAAAAGTTCTCTGGGCTACCTGCTTAGTAAGTTCCAACATGCCCTTTGATAAGATCAACAATTTCTGTGCTTCCAGTAGAATAGCTAGTAAATTGCTATATTCTCTGGGAAGATATTATCATTTTAATCATATTTTGTGGGAATAAGTAAACAGACCCAAGATTTCCTCCTGACAGAGAGAGAAATGGGCCACACAAGCTATAATGCATCACTTGACTCCTGAAATGGAGTTGTAAAGGATATAAAGTGATCCTAAACAGGGATTAATCCCTGACAAAGTTCAAGGCAAGTAAGGGCACCTCTTTTGCAAACAGATTGTCTGTAAATCAGCAGCTGATTACCTGGGCAAGTACTTGGATCAATGCATTAATTCTGCGCTTTGACTTTCAGAGGCCACTTCTACCTAGGAAGTTTGCCTAGCAATCATATCATGCCAGTGTCATGCTTTTCTCAACAGAACTCGTGTTGCCAACCTGCCAAGGAAATTGTGATTCCCAATCATCAAGAACTAGCTGTTGACCTAAATACAGAAAAATCCCAGACTGGTGTAACTGCAGAGCCATTCCTATGGATCTGAAACTTTTTTCCTATATTGTGGCCAGTCACTGCTTGGTCCTGTAGCATGGACCAGCCTGGGCAAACTGTCCACCAGTTATTCTGCCACTCAAAGAATTTCACAGTCCTGGACAAGACTCCAGAGTTCTCAAAGCCTTATAACACCTTTATATTGTTGGTATTTGAATTGGCAATTAAATATATGTAAACTAAATATATGTAAACTATCCTGCAGTGGACACCCTTATCCAATTCCAGGCCTTTCTCATTCTAGCAAAGATATAAGAAAACTATTGTCCATACAGGCCTATTCTAGATTTTTTTTTCTATTCTTTTAACAAGAGTTTGATCATGCAACCCGCTACTTCAGGTATTTCCATGTTGTCAATGTTCTAAAAATAAGGTTTATTTTCTGGATTCTATTTTTTTCTCAGACTGTAGACACTATCCCACTACCTTTCTCATATAAACTGTCTGGGAAATTGTGATTCATTGTAGGGCCCAAGAACCCAATTGTCTTTTTCATAGGAGTCCACTTCATTCCTAAAGCTGAGTATGAGAATCCACACCAAACTTTCCTGCCCAGTTAATGGATGCATGCAGAGAGACTGTTTTCAGTGGAGGAGATGATCCCCATTTGTGCCAAAATAGAGAATGATGACCTTTAACAGACAATTAGTCATCCAGTGAGTCTGAGGTTTTATTTATTTCCAATAGAAATGTAGCTTGCTTGCAGAACTATCACAGAATCACAGAATGTTTGGGGTTGGAAGAGACCTCTGGAGTTCATCTAGTCCAGCCTCCCTGCTCAAGCAGGTTCACCTGTAGCAGGTTGCACAGAAATGGGTCCAGGTGTGTTTGGAATCTCTCCAGAGGAGAGTCCACAACATTTCTGGACAGCCTGTTCCAGGGCTCGTCACCCTCAAAGTAAAAAACTTTTACCTCAGATACAGATGGAACTCCCTGCATTTCTGTTTGTGCCTCTTGCCCCTTATCCTTTTGCTGGGCATCAGTGAAAAGGAATGGTCACCATCCCTTTGACAACTCCCCTTAAGATATTTGTGTGCGTTGCTAAGATCCCTCTCAGTTATCTCTTTTCCAGGCCAAACAGAACCAGCTGCCTCAGCCTTTCCTAAGAAGAAATATGCTCCTGTTCCCTAACCATCTTTGGTCCCCTCTGCTGGACCTGCTGCAGGAGCTCCATGTCTCTCTCTTTTGTCCTGAGGAGCCCAGAACTGGACACAGCACGCCAGATATGGCCTCTCCAGGGCTGAGTAGAGGGTCAGGATCACCTCCCTCGACCTGCTGGCAGTGCTCTTCCTAATGCAGCCCAGGACATCATTGACCTTCTTGGCCACAAGGACACATTGCTGGCTCAGGGAGACATTGCTGTCCACCAGGATCCCCAATTCCTGCTCCTCAGAGCAGGTGAACCTCTGACCTGTATTGCTGCCAGGGGTTGTTCTGTGCAGGTGCAGGACCCTACAATTGCTTTGTTTGAATTTCGTCAGGTTCCTCTCTGCCCAACTCTCTGCCTGTCCAGGTCTCCCCAGATGGCAGCACAGCCTTCTGGTGTATCAGCCACTCCTTCCAGTCTTGTATTCCAAGATTGTGGTTCAGCTGGATCGCAGTGGCAGCAATACAATACAAGCATGTTCTTTCAGTATTACTTATTCAAATTATATTAATGTGAACGTAACTAGAAGTATGATTGTACTGAATAAAAGACAAAATGGGTAACATAATTCCTGCAAGGATTAATAAATTTTAAAAAATGGGAAATATTGTAAAAAACGAATTAATTAATAATGACCAGCATAAGAGTAAAATGCTTACAGGTAGTCAAGGCATTGTCTAGATACTCAGAGTGAACGCATACAATGCATGAAAAGGTCTATGCGATGAGCCAAAGGCAGTTATCAAAACAAGAAAAGATATTTTTCAGAAAGTAGAGATTGTGTCCACCTAAGAGAAACAGAAGAGGATTAAGAATCTTTTTCAGGTTATTTGCATAAGATTAGTAAAGCAGGCCAAAAGAGATTTCAATGATCAATTTTCTAAACTCATAAAAAGTACTAATAACGTATTTTAAAATACTTATATGGCTGGAAGCGTGGTTCTAAGTAAAAGAGGTAAATTTTTAATTGAGACATAGAGACCACTCAGTGGTGATAAGCAGAAAGCAGAAAACCAAAATGAACTATTTGTATCATTATTCCCTACTGAGGAACCAAAGGATCTTTCCAGACCAAAGCCAGTTCTTATTCAGGATGAGTCAAAAGTACCATCTCAAACATAAGTGTCATTAGAAAGTCTTCAGAACACACTGGTAAAGAGAATAGCAGCAAACTGCCAAGACCAAATCATATTTGCCCAAAAGTTCCAATGAAATCTAATCCAAAATTACCATCTTATGTCCTGTGCTATGTAATCTCTTTGTCATGTATCTGTGGATCAGCATGTGAATAATAGAAGTCAGAAAATATAACGTAATTTTCTATAAAGGACTCCATAAGAAATTGCACTAGAGTAAATTTGATTTACAGACCAGTCAAGCTTCTTTAAACAATGGGAAAGAAGATAATTAATTAATGAAAATATAGCAGAGGGAGATGGTTTTCTTATTTCTCATTTGTGTCTCAAATCTATTATAAGATTTTGTGGAATTTGCAGACATGTAGGAAACTCTGATCCATTCAGCACCATAGAGATCCAAAATCCTTTCCCAAAAACTTTTAAAGAAACAAGGTTGGAAAAGGATAAGAGAAACTATCTAAATTAATTAGAAACAATATATTTTGGATTGGATATGTTTTGCAATATATTTCTCTCTTTCTTTTTAAAGCAGATTTTGTAAGATTAAGAAAGGCACCAAAAATTGAACAAAACAAAACTTGGCATTTAGAAAAGAAGAGATATCTAGAGATTTCTGGAAAAGCAACACTTGTGGGATATGGTAGTGCTGTATGAAGTCCTGAATGGATGGAAAATGAGTAACGTGTATTAAGTGAAAACATTTGACAAGTTTAAACAAGATGACTATTTCTGTGCATAATGCATTAACAGAGGTCATTAGGTATAGCAGATGTCAAAACGATAGATGGGATTAAAAAGGAGCTAGTAAATTAATGAAAGAAATGATATTAATACTGCAAATTCTGTTTTCTACTCAATGATTGGTCAGAAGCTAGGAAAGGATAACAAAGTAATAGCTTCATCCCTTCAGCATGTCCTAGAAGCATGTTGGTACCAAGGCAGGCTATTGTGCAAGACAGACCTGCGGTCAGAGACAGTGCAGACATTTTGGTATCTGGTTCTACAGTGAACTCACAAAACAGGGCAAGAAAATTCATGGTCTTCTGTGGGGCAGGTTATTTTCAGAGCCCTGTCTGCAGACAAAATAATCTTGGTACACAGACTACCAGGGTAACAACTACTCTATTCTTCATAATTTTCCCTTTTGACACATGGAAAGCAGCATAACTCGTGGCAAATATTGCTAGAACTGGAAGAATCATGAAAAACTCATCTCTGAAGTTACTCAGTGAATAAGACTTTCAATTCCTTAGCACCTCCATTTACAGCTCTGTGGACCTTCAGATAAGTTCTCTTCAGAAAACGGATTTGAAGTAACTATTATTTTCTAAGCAAATATGGGCAACAGTATTCAAAATGCTATAAAATTACTAAAACATTCAGAAAGACACACAAAGTATTTGGCAATGAAAATGACATATTACAGTCATGTAATAAAAATCACTAAAAGATTTAACAACCACCAATACTTGTTACTGTTAGCTGAGGGAAATGTAGCTATACTTAGTTGTGATGGTCGTGATGTTCTAGATCTATATTAAATACAGCAAAATAATAGTCAGGGTCTTCAGGTGGTCTGTTGACTTTTGTGTTCCTGTGCTTTTTGACCACTCCCTTGCAGTGTCTGTAAAGGGATCCAATTTCAAGGAGAAGCTGAACCTAATTCTGGGCTTTGGCTTTGAGTCCTCACTCTCGAGTCAGCAGCTTCTGAAAAGTTATGTTTCTCGTTTTTATTGTAAAAGATGGGAAAGGAGATAAGATTTCCTCAGTTTATTCCATGTTTTATGCTATACTTATAATAATTTTCACATTTCTCCAACTGATGCAAACACTGTCCAGCAGGAACTGTGCATAATTTCAGCAAGACACACCTAATGAACTGACTATGCACTAAAAAGACTAAATAACAAATCCTGAACAGCAAATACCAAGGAACTACAGAACTTTCTAAACTTTCTAAATTCATAAAAGCATTTCACTGAAAAATTTATGAAGAAAGAATTTTCAGGAGGACTGTAGTCCACAGTTCTGCATTTTGAATATGACTTTATTTTGTGATAAGTCCTCTTGAGGGAAGTTTGAGGGGTAAGACATGACTAATACAAGTCACAGTATCAGTGCAGTCATGTTTTATGAGTAGATGAATAGACTATGATTTGAACAACATGAACAATTTACAGGTCAAATACATTATTTGCTCCCAGCCAGGTTGCAAATTACCCAAGCAGCAGTATTCAGTTACAGAACAGCTGTTATAAAAAGGCTTAATCAGTAAGTGGTTCTGGCCTTCCTTCTAGGTACCTTTTAGCTTTTTGTTTTAAAAAAGATCCCCCAAACCAGAAATTCTGTCTAGCTTGTTCCTGATTAGTCTTTTCAAGTATAATTCAGATTGTATATAGAAGGCAGGTATTTTCCTCATGCAATGCTGTGATCAAAAACAATTTCCCAGGAAACAGTATGATGTAATCTTTTATGTGGCCATACTTATAGAGCTTTCCCTTGAAGGACTCAGGCAAAATTAGATTCCCAAATATCATACATGGTAAGAACGTCAGTGTCCATTTCCCACTTCACAAAATAAGCGAAACAAAATTCCCAGGAAAAGGAACTCAAAGCCTCTGGTATAACAGATCTGCCAAGGATGTCTGCCAAAAAACCAGATGCCCTGGCTGGGAAACAGATATAATTAACAGTACTTGCCAGTATTTTCTGCTTTATTTTCTTTCCACCTAACAGTGAAGTGTGAGATTTTAAATATTTGCTCATGTTAGAACAGAAACTTTTAAAATACTTATAAAAATATTTAGAACACAAAGTTTTCTTACTAGAAAAATCTTAACAGAAAAGTATTTTAAAATTCATGTCAATGGAAAAATACTCAGATGAAAATATTTTGCTAGCAACACTACACATTTCCAGCTAATTAGCCTTACTGTGCAGTTAAAATTTTGGAGTATGGTGTCAAGGACATCTCCATTAACAATTAGCAAATCTGTCGTGATTTATGTAGACAGCTGCCACAGGACAAAGATGTTTGTGTTTTCAAAACAGTGACCTTCTAACCAAACCCTTCCTGAAACTTGAAAAAGTGCACTTATTTGTCTTTCATCAACCAACACTGACTTGCAAGGCATAGTGATTAAATGTAGGGCAGGGTTCTGTTATGTTTGCTTTTCCTCATTCCAAACCTTCTCTGAGACAAGTCCTACATAGACATATGCTATGTACAATTCCATCCTAGGGAGAATTTGTTTTCCAGAAAAACGTTGTCTACATAAAGAGTACAAAAACCAGTAATATCAGCAGTGTATATCTCCTTTGATACAAGTTTCTTGCACTGCAAATCAAATGTTATTGAAATTAAAATTATTAAGGTAAGTATATAAATAGAAGCTGCTTAGTATGTCCAATGTGATAAATTCATGCCACTGCTTTATCACAGAATACAATTTCATAGGCAACCCAGCTAACGGTACTATAATGACACAATAGAATAACTCATTCTATAAAGTCAAATATAATGAATTAAAAACAAATCCTTCAAGTTTTTGCAAGTCCTTTATATAATGTTTGGCACACTTTCTCCCCACATGCAGTAAAAACACTTTAGTATTTTCCCTGTTAAACCCAGTAAAGATATTTCTCCTTAAAGAAAGACAGTGCAATTTCTAATCTAGAAAAAAATGCCAGAAATTACTTCATCCTTAGTGTATTCTGTAATATTGAGGTAAATAAATAAATAAATGTTTCATACTCAGAGGAAAGAAAAGCTATCTCACATAAATTTCTTCTCATCCCTGGAAAAGTATAAGTTCCTTCTTGTTTTAGAAAGCCTGAGAAAGCCTGGGAAACAGGAGTGGTTAATTAAGGAGAAATAAAACCCATTCCAGTGAAACTGCCAAGAATTCAGAAATCTTTTAGTTTGGACAAAGTTTGCATAGGCCATCTTTTCTTCAGTCAACTGTGTAAATTACTGGAATGTTTCTGATAGCCTATGTGCGTAAGCTTGCTGGATATGTCTAAACTCCTTAAAAACTCACAGCCATCACACACATTTTATGGGAGGAGAGAGTGCAGCTGGGGTGTCTCATCACCTTGCTGTCTACAAGGAAGACCAGCCTTGGCTTCCTCAAAATCACTGCAACGCAAAACCACATGCTGCTATATTTCTGCCCCTAATCTAGCCCCTTCTTTTCCTTGCAAACAGTAATTAATATGCAGCACTATTCCAGGAATCTTCAACACCGCACCGAGGGTGTGCAGGGCTGCACCTCATTCAGGCTTCCAAAGAGGTTTTCCTCCAATTCGAAGCCAGCAGGTTGAACACCCAGTGCCTGTTTGTCTTGCTGGGCAGCAGGACCTGGGCAGAAGGCTTCCAGTCCCTGTGCACTGCTGGCACAAATGCACCTCCCCAGTCTGGGTGTAAGGCACCTGGGAAATGTCTCTGATATGTTCCTGAGGGCTTAAGGTGCACGGCAGCCTCTGTGCACAACCTGCTCATGCCTGGGTGGTGGCAGGGGCTGTCACTGATGTATCAGTGCCCCTTCATCCTTACACAAAGCACAAACACCTCGCCCTGCTCTTCTGTTACGTAAAAAACAGCACTAAAGACCACAGCAGCAATGGTCTCACAGGGCATGGTTAAAACAGGGGCCAGGGAAGAAGAGGAGAAGGAGCTTGCAACAAAATAGTTGATACCAACCCTAAATGACAAAAATTTTGCTCTCAGTTGGAGACTCAGCTTGAAAAAGATCCCTCAAGTATCTTCTTAAGAACAGCAGTAACCAAGATGTAACTTCTTGAAGGTTTTTTTTATTTCAGTAATTATAGACATTTTTTGTAATCATAAAGTGATTACTAAATTAATAAACTCTTTAAAGAAAACAAGGTGTTATGAGTAATAGCACAACTGAGTATTCATGAAGAGCTGAACTTATGAAAGTAAAGGAATACGATAATCAGTAAAAACATCTGTTACCACTCAACCATGGATGAATTATGAATTTATTTGGGAAAAGACTTATTCTTTAAAATTGAAAGGCATCCACACTATACACAGACTATACATGAAAGCATATTAACCAGGAATTTAATAAAAAAGTCTCACTGTTAAATTCTGCAGATTTACAAGTAAAGAATGTTCCTTTACCTATGTTCCTGGGCAAAGGACTGCAGGATAACTGTTATTGTTGAGAGAAAAAAAAAACCCTGTAGTAATCCAATTGCACTAGAAAAGCCACAGAATTATTGTATCATGACTGAAGAAACATCATAACTTTCTACTATTTACATATAATTTATATTGTATTTTTTACTAGGGAGTTACCTAGTAGAAATTTTCCAACTGTTATTCCAAAATCTTGCTCTCTCAGTTCTTGTTTCAAGCACTGAAGAATTTATTTCTCATTTCTAATTTACATAGAAAAATCCTAGTTGAAATAAATCAAAGCAATAACATAAACTATTATAGCAATTTTACTGTGCAAGAAATTGAGTTCCTGCATTGGAAGACTTTTCTTGGCATGGTTGGTTTTCCTGGCCTGGATGAAGCCCATCAGTCTTTGACCCACAACTTCGCTTTCCTGTCTGTTCTGTTTCTATTAAATTGGACAAAGTGAAGCAGTTTAGTAGGGCAAGTCATTGTTTTTAAGCAGCTTTAAATTCTCTCTCCAATTGTACTAATTTTGAGGATGTTCTCTGCTCCAGACAAGGGGAGGGTCATGGCTTTTAGTAACTAGCCATTTCCACCAATATTTCTTCATTGTTTGTTGGTCACTGACAGAATAGTGTGGAAATCCTTTATGCTCTGTGCTGTAGGTTTTGTGATTTACAACTAGTTGTCCCCATGAAAAAGACACTATCTCTTCTGCAAACTGGAATGAGTAGATAAAAGACAATCACCATTTTGATGCATTTTAGGGGTAATCTGTTCACTAAGGGTGTTGGCAGGCTTTGGAATTTTCACTGCATTCAGCCCCTTTGCCATGAACAGTTTCACCCTCCAGCTCAGTGTATCCCTAACAGATTCTGGACTCTTAGGAGAAAACTGCAGAAACTCATACGCTTCAAGTGTCCTGACTGAGTCAGAGTATCCACCTTCCTTGCCTTTCCAAGGGGAAGGCTATTCGGTGAAAGATCAAAGGTAAAATTTGAACTGCTAAACCAAAATTTCTTCTGGAAGAAACCTTAATGTCCACTGAAGAAGAAGCTGACATTTAGTCTCAGTGTTGAGTTCTAAATCAAGATTTTATTACTGGGTCAATAAACCCCACATTTTAATTTTGCTAGTTTTACACTATGTGATTTTTTTCCCCTCCATATCGCAAAATTTATACGTTACTTCAAGAGAAAACTAACTCTTTCAAAAAAAGCATTAATGCCTACATACAAAGTGGTACTAGTTTCCTTCTTTTATTTTCCCTTTTAAGTTTATGGAATCATAGAATCATTTGTGTTGAAGTGGACCTTTAAGATAATCAAGTCCAATGATGAACCCACTACCACAGCATTCATCACTGAATTCCTGGGGCTCAGCGTGGGAACTGGGTGCTGCACAGGCTTCAGCAGGCAGAGAGACCAACCCAAAAACGAGCTAAAACAATCCTGGGTAGGAATAATTTTTATATACTTAATGAGATATTGCTGAGACATTTTTAATAGAACAACTTTTAATGTTGGTAAGTATTTAGGTTCTTCACAACTTTCCTAATCAAAAATATGATAAATTATAAGAATAAATTGAAAATCTCAATTAATTTATTTCAAGTGTGTACTTGCTTTCAAATGTATGCTGGATGAACTGATGAATTTTTGATCAAATAAATCCCACCATCTTAATTATTTTCAGTATAATTTTTACTGGAAGGTTCCCTTTGCACATAAAAAGTTTCTATTAATTGTCTTCATTAGCAGAACATAATTTCAACTGCAAAACTTTTACTTCTCATCAAGAGCTTTAATAAGCTGCGTGCAATTTCAATGAAAGTGGGGTAATTACTGATGTCTAATAACCAATATTTCATATCAGCAGAAATAAAAAAATAATCTAGGTATTTCATGATGTGTCAGTAATGTAAAGAAATTAATTAATGGCTATCTTTATTAAATTGCACTAAGAAGTCAAGTATCCCTTAAAATGTTTTATTGATTTGATCACAGCGACAGTGTAAACATTAAAAACCAAAGGGTTTTTAGAGTATAACATGACAATGTGAAGGGTTGTCTAGACACTTTTGATATTCAACTTACTGTAAGAAGATTGCTGTCATAAGGGCCAGGATTCAATTATTCCAGCTGGTTATATGGCAAAGAGCAGGGTAAAAAGTCAACCGCATTGCTTGTGACTGCAAAACTTCTTTGGCAAGAAAAATATCTGCTGTTTTCCAGCTGGTAGAATCCAACAGACATTGCTTGCTCCAGACTCTTGATTTATGGGACAATAATTGAATGACACAGGAGCCTTACATTCTGCAACAACACTGCCTGCTATTTCATTTCATTCTGTGGAGAACGGAAGTTAAAGAGCTGTAATGAACCAAGCTTCAGAATTACAGGCTGTATTTCATTTTCTATCAGGAAAAAAAAGGATACTTTTCATTAGTCCTGACAGCAGCACAATGGTTTTACTGCTGTACACTGTGAATAACACCCTCAGTGAAGATTTGAAATATATTTACTGCTTAGGGATTTGAAAACTGCCCCATTTAATATCCCAAGATTCAGCTGCTGTGTTTGGTGCATTGCATGTCTCTTGCATGCATTTGAGGAACATATATAGGACATTTAAAAAGTTGAGGCCTGATTCTTCAAAAGTACAACCATACAGGTGCCTTTGAAGATCTCAGGTACATGAGAATATGAAGTCTATGCTTAAAGTGAGACTGTACACACCTTATAGACTAAAGCTTTTGTACACATTTTAAAATTAAGTCATTTTACTTGCAATACAGAGCCCATGCAAGTGAAATTTCTTTAAGCTCGCCCGAAGAAAAATATTTTGCCTTATAATTATTATCCCTAGAAAGACACTTGGATGAAAGCCAGAAATATTTAAATATATACATTTGATTGTGAAGGGTATTTTTTCTTTTCAAGCAGAAAAATGTCTGAGTACTAGTCATCAGCACCTGGACAATCTTTTCAGAAGATTCCTGTGTGTTGAAGTTCACAGACAGATTGTTTACCTACACCTTATCTTGTTATTTTTTCAAACTGCATTGAGCACTTCCATGGAACTATTGTTTATATTAGAAATCTTTAAAAAAATAAAAGTCTGCCAGATAATATAATGAACTGGTCACTTTTCTCCTAAGTGTTTGTTTTGATCTGTAGAGAGACATTTTGACACAGTCCGTTTTTGAGAACTCATTGCAAAAAGATTTGTTTCATTCCAGTGCAGAATGATAATAGACTTCAGCATATTGCAAGGTGTCAGGTAAATGAGCTATTCAACCTCTAGTCAAGTTTCTGTCATTCCACTTTGACCTGTTTCATTCAGATTAAATTATTTTGAACACATACTTCCAGGAGAGCAGAAAAATATAACAAATGCTTCACAATGTGTGGTGTCTTGTACAGCATCATTATGCTGTATATGGCTTCCTCTTTTCATTATTATATGTGCTTTATTTCTTTGTGGTATGACTTAAACTAAAATACAATATTAGACCTAAAAATCACATTACCTCTGATGACAGCACCTAAGAACCCTGATCTACCCAAATATTTTCTCAAAGCATGGAAAAGGGGCATTTCTTAATCCCTCACAATGCTGAGATCTTAATCCGACCTAATTACGGAACTTCACGTGTGCCAGGCAACATGTACTAGTATTTATTTATTTACTCACCTATGTTTATTTTCCTTTCTTAGTGTTTTCAAGGTTTGTCCATTGTCTAGCCTTAACAACTGTGGATCTGATTCTCTTAAAATCTTTTCTTGCCTCTGACATTTTTCATTACTTTTTCCAGTTATTTGCCCAGGAAATTCTCTGTTTCAAATTCTTAAGAACTGAAATATCTACTTACCATAGTGAGCTAACACTTAAATTACTTGTGAGGAGTATTAGGCTTCCATAGATTTTTTACACTATATAAATAATATTACTGTCTTAGTAAAAATAGCTCTGTGAAAGAGTTTTTTCAAGAGACTTTGGAGGTATCATGTATGTCAATAACACCTATAAAATGACCTTATGATATTAAAAAGATAACTTAGCATTTAAAACTGCAGTTTTTTAATCTATGCTGTGTTACTCTTTTTATCTTTGCTTATTTTCCTAAATTTTTGTCTGCTGAAGTTGCTTAACTGTCATATCTTTAATTTTCTGTTGTAAGAAAAGCTTATAACACCCCCAAATCTGGTGGATTCCTTTTAAAATTGTGTATTCTAGTGAGCAGTTTAGATACATAAATCAGATTTGGTTTCAACAAGCTTCTAAAAGGAATTACAACTTGTTTATTACAGTTTGGTTTATGAAATTTCACTTCCTTCTTAGACACTTTCTTGTCTCTCTTTAACTACCTGCAAAATGTATTCCAGAGACCTTGAGATAGACATGTTGTTTTCTCACATTCTTCCTAATTATAAGAGCCTGCAGAAAGAAATAATTTAGGAACAAACTTTTGTATGTTTTCATGGTTTTTGAGGGCTTGACTCCAATTTGTATTTCTCTTATTTGTTTACACTTACAAGCTTTTTCTGGTGTGGATAATGACTCTCAGAACTGGTGTCTCTTCTGTAATTCCCATGCAATGGTGTCTTATTTTAATTAAGACAAAAACAAGTGTTCACAGTCATGTGTGAAATTATTCTTACTCTTAGCACTATCCTTCTTAGAAAATTGATTTGATCCTAGTGATGGATAGTGTGATTACTTCAGATTTGGAAGACTATTGGCTAAGATTTATTCTTTATGTTATGAGTACTCAATATGCAACAATTTAATGATGTTTAAGTGATTTCTTTACTTAACAACATTCCCTGAATAGGGAAAAAATCAGTTACAGTTATTACAAGAAAATGTATTTGAATAACCCAAACAAGATATAAATTCACAAAATTTATTAATTACTCAAAGTTAATACTAAAAAAAAAAATTAAAATTTTATTAGGAAGAATTATTAGGAAGAAGAGGAATAGTGGAAATGATATAATGTCATTTTTGGCCACAGCTATGAAAAGTCATCTCACTAATATCCATCTTCATTACTAACTACATGTATACAGTGTATCAAATACCTAACTCACAGTAAACTCGACCTACTGTAGCCTTGTCCTTGCTCTAACTTCATCAGCTTAGCAGATCTGAATCCTGTGTACTTAATCTTAATGCTAACATCTTTCTCCTCTTTTAACTGAAGTATATGTTTTGAATATATACTGACATGTACTATCTGAACTACAACTTCACAATATTTCATCTATGAAAACATACACAGTTCCTTTCATCATCTCAAACAAGCTCTCATTTGACTTACAGCCTTACACTCTACAGCCTTTGTTTTCTAGGATTTCTTATTTCTTAGTTAACAGAGGTAATTCACCTTTCCCATTTATTCCTCATAAAAGATTGATTTTTGTTTTCCTGAGTAAACAATAGTTTGTCACTGCCTCCTTTTTCATCAAACCTTCTAGAGAAAAGCAACCAAATGATTCCTTTACAAACAATACTTTATCACAGAGCTCAATTTGTAGTGATAGACATGTATCACCTTGAGTGACAACTAAAATAAAAAAGAAAGGTCCCTGAAGAAAAAATGCTGACACTTTACCTTTCCATATGCCAATATGTGCTCTTTTCATCACAGAATAAGTTTAAACACATTTATTTTGTTGCACCATTGTTGTATTGAATTCTAAGTGAAGACACTCATATTTTCAGAGGGTTTTACATCATTAGAGTCACTCATTTCAGTCAGGAAAGTGTTCTCATCTACTTTAAAAATGACATTTCGATGACATTTAAAGTTACTGAGTCAATAGAACAGACCTTTTCTCCCTTTTCCTGAGAATGGAACTTCAAAAACACTCATCTTAAAAAAAAAAAAAAAAAAAAGAGGAAAAGAATAAACTGACAGACATTGTCCAGTCCAGCTGCAAAAAATTCTGCTAGTTTTACTATTGAAAACTCTAAGATTTTACATCTTCATATAAATTTAGCTGGTAAGATTTCTGTTAGAATTCCAACCTGACCTAACAGGATATTACTGTCACACTAACACCAACAAATTTGAATGACAGCACTCCGAAGCATTTTTTGTTTGATCTACTCAGGTTATCTGACATAACACCCAACACACTTTTTAATGAGATTGAGAGAGGAGCTGTTTGCTGCCTGGTAAGTGGCACAAAACTTTCACAGACACCATCCTAAAAGGTCATATTTCAGCATTTGTGACCATGTGTTGAATTAAATCCTAGCCAGATGCCTTCTGGGTGCTCAGGTTCATGCTTCCAAAAGCTTCTGCTTAACATTCCAAGCACTTAAATCTTCAGCACATTGGTCATGGCATACTTTGGAGGGAAAAAGCCTTTCTCCAGTTAAAAAGCTCAGTAAATATAACACGAATATCAGAGCTATCTTAGTCTTCTTCAATGAGAAAGAGCAAAGGAAACATGTAGAGAGCACTAAATAATGATATTGCACACAGAATGAACACAGGTATTTTTAAACAGAAAGGAAACTGTAAAGTCCATCAGCTAACAGGATTATTTTTGCTTTAAAAGTTTATTTCATTTTTGTATAATTTGACATTTGTAAAAGGCAGAAAAGTCAAAAAACCCAATCTACTTACAATTCCACCATATTTTCAAGCTGGCGAGTAGCAATTAGGGACAAAAATCTGTAGACCATGGGCAGGACTGAATGACTTATTCATTGACAGGCAATGTTCTTGTTAAAAGACATTTGAAGAAATCAAAATTATATTCAGAAACTATGATATCCTCTTTTTTTACTTTTCTTTCCTCAGAGGTGGGTAAAAATCAGTGACAGAGAAGAGGGAGAATGTAGCAGGCCTGGAGAGTGCCACTGAAATCTTTGTTGAATTCTGCTCAGAGAAAAACAAGAACAAGATGAGAACCAAACCTGATTCTAACTCCAAATACAAAGCAGGAGCCTTGTTGGATAACAAATCTTTCACATCACAAAACCACTGAATTGTTAATTGAGGATCATCCAGTCCAACCCCCTTCCAAGGCAGGGTCACGAGAACAGGTGACCCAGGAGTGAGTTCAGGTGAGTTTTGATTGTCTCCAGAGAGGGAGACCCCATGACCTCCCTGGACAGTCTGTTCCAGTGCCCTGCCACTCTCAGTATAAAGAAATATTTCCTCGTGTTTAGGTAGAGCTCCTTGTAATTTATGGCCATTGCTCATTGTCCTGTCACTGGGCATGACTGAAAAGAGTCTGGCACTGTGCTCTTGGCACCCACGTTTGAGATATTTATATGCATTTACTTTTCAAAAGAGCAGTGCATTTTGTTTGCCACCAAGGATCATAATTGATAGATGAGGATGCCAGATGGTGTGTTAAACAAAAAAAAACAAAACAAAAAAAAAGGATTAAATGTCATTGTTACCAAAAAATGCTGAAAATAAGAACTCCATCTGGGAACACCATTGGTATAGCAAAAATAGTGGGCAATGGAAATTTACCTTTTTTGGGGGATTTAGGAACAGCTACAGCTCTCTCCAGCTATAACCCCATAGCTATGTCTAAGCCCATAGTAGAGCTACCTTCTTTCCACATAACTGATTTCTGAAGGACAAAAGCTTCTGTGCAGAAGATTAAGTCATATTCCTACTTAACTGACTATTTATTTTTCCTGAGTTTTCCATAAAGAAATTGCAGTGGAGAAAAGAAGACTGCCTTGTTGGGTTGAGTAATGAGAAATTAATGCACTTCCATGTGAGATACAAGCAGAACAGAGCCCTAGAAATTAACTTGAAATCCTCTACCTCAAAGTGTTAATAAAAAAATTTTAATAACATCTATTCAACAGGGCACAGGACTAGATGACCATAATCATCCAAAGGTAACCTCAAATGATTGTTTATAGCTAGTTACTTAGAAAAATTCCTAATCTCAAATCCAAACCTCTTATTTTTGCGAAGTCTTTTACAGTCCTTTCATTGTTACACATGATTAGATACCCTCCCTTTTCTCTACAGCAACTTCGAAACTTTTGAATATTAGAAAAATATTATGTTTCCTTTCCTGGACTAACTCTTTTGACTTTTCTTCTTAAGTCACACCTTTCAAAATTTGTATTTTGGTTTTAGTTACAAAAGTCTTCTCTAGGCAGATTACAGAATTTACCACCAAAATGTCTAGTGCGCAACTAATGACAATTAAAAAAAACCAAAAGTACTAAAGAAGGCAGAAACTCTGAGCCCAGAAACAAATTATTAAAGCATTGAGTGGAAGCCCCTGGACCTTGTCCAAAGCAAAAAGTAATTTTTAAGTCTATCGACAAACACACAGATTGATAATCTGACTCTGAAATATCTTGATAAATGACAGCCAAAAAACCATAAAAAATGGAGTGAGGCTACTACCTAGAGGTGTAATTTAGTCTAGAAAAGGGAATATGAGTTGCAGTCAGCACACAGGACTTCAGTGTGGTCTTGTGTTAGCTGACTTTGCAGCTAGAGGGAAAAAATTATACAAAATGGAACAGTACAAAGTATAAGACCATGGCTATAAGAATTAATAACAGTGTAAGTTCTGGTCTTTCTTGCTGGAATTAGTTGAATATAAAGACCTGGATGACTTGAACAGCCATCAAAAAGAAATGGGACCCTGGGATGTCTCATTGAAATATGTCTATGAGCAGCTGGTAAACATGAATATGTTTGTATAAAGACACTGCAAATCTCCTTGGGTTTACAGAGCACACCAGCACTGTCCCTGTGCGTGGGCAGTTCCTTGGGTATATCAGTCAAGTACAGACGTAATCATTCCTACTGCAATATGGTTTAGTTCCCCCATATGTCTTACACACAATTATTAAGCCTTCTCCTAACTGCCTGAGCACATTCCCCTTTTTAAAAACTGTTTTTTTAATGTTAAAGGGCAGATATATTAATTTGCTTCTCCAACTGTCAGATGGACTCTCCTCCCCAGCAGTAGGGGACCAGTCATGGATGAGCAGCTACATTTGTATATTGGGAATATCATCGTCATTTCAAATTCAATATATAGGAGAATATCCTGTGACTGAAAATGTTGGGAAGGTATGTTCAGGTGTAGGATTGTCTCTTTATCCTGAACAACCAAATTGCAGCCTATGTTTATATCTCAGCAGATCTATAGAAGTTAATCAGCAAGTTGATTCTAGTATGTCCATTAACCTCCTGATTATAAAGGTAAATAGCATTCTTTGTTTCCTTTATTACTTAATTTGAAATAATGAAAAATATATTAGATGTCCAATCTGCAACTTCAGTCTTTTTACATAAAATATAGGGGGGTTTATGCAGTAATGATAAGGTAATTAAGAAAGATGGAAATAACTTTGTCCCAAACTAAGTTTCTCTGAGTCAGATGAAAAAAATAATGCAACAACTAGATGTATTTAGGCCTTCCAGGGTAAACATTCTGCAAAAATAATTGCTCTCTTTCAAGTGGAGCTAAAATGAAGGCAAGCAGTAATGTCCATAATAATTATCAGTGGGTTAGTCATCTGCAAACACCTCTGGCAATCAGAGCTGAAGTTCCTAAGAAACAGTTTGAAGCTCCCTTGGCTCCCTCCTTTGAGCAGGGGAAGCAGCTGCTCCAATTGCTCAAACATCTTGGGAGATGCACTGAAAAGCGAATCGGGGCTACTGAAGTTTCCAATACCAGAAAAAAATGGTGGGGACAGCTCATCTTCCCCAAGGATGAACCTGGCATCTATCTTTATTCACTCCCAGTCACTACTTGGGAGCAATTCAGCCCAGAGTCCCTTCCTGTCTCTACCTGACACACAGGATCCTTCCCAGCCACAGCCCTGCCTGCCTTCCAAAATACGCATGATTTAGCTTAGTTTGAGATCAGTGACCCTTTAAAGCAAGCCCAGAGTGACCCCTTAAAAATCCTGCTCTGGAGTATTGTGTATTCTTGTCTAGAGTTAAAAGTGATTCTTTGTGACAGATTAATAAAACATTTATACAGAGTTGATTACACTCATCTCAATGCCAAATCCCTACCTCATACAACAGCCAAGATTATTCGCATATAAAGTGCATTCCAGCTTCAGCTGCAGAACACCAGAAGGCTTGGTATACAAAACAAAGGATGAGAAGACTCATAAATCACAGGAAAATAAACCTTTGGGAAATCATTACTATTTAACCATATGTCTTCATCTCTTTTTTTTTTTTTTTTCTGCTAGCAAAATAAATCCTATGAACAAAAAAAGAACTATTTAAGTACTATAACTGATTCTTAATTTATTGCCATGATGACGATTAAAGCTTAAACAGCTGATAGGACAGATCAACTCTTTACTTACAGGTTTTACAGTAGAATCATAACTTACAACAGGGACTGATCCTTTCAAAGCATTTAATGGGTAAAAATAAGATAAAAATAAAACCTTTTTATTTTTAATTTTCCTGTTTTACATGGCCACTTAAATGTATCCTATTTACATATAAAGTATGTACACTAAAGGATCTATATGGAGGTTTTTCAGAAGAGCTATTCCACAGGAAAAAAATCAGTTCCTCACTCTGTTTTGAAGTGGTTCACAGAATAAAACTTTCACAAGCTCCTCAGCTACCACTGGTTCTAGCCTCAAGAAACAACAATCACTGCACTTTTCAAACTACTTATCAACCATTTATTGGAAGTGATGGCTTGAAATATTCAATAAATTATTTTTATACAATTTACATTTGGGTAGACCTGTGTATCTGTATGAAACATCTTCATTCAGCTGAAGGGTGTTGTTGAAGACAGAAGCACTGACTTGTGATAGGACTATTTTCTGGAAACCTTGACACTGACAGATTCTAAGACTACTGCAGCACCCATTTGAGCAGTGAACCAACTGACTCCTCTGTTAGATTGGAGCACCTTTGCAAGGACTGTGTTTTTAAATCCATGGTATGCTACTGGAACTTTTGTTTCTGAGTACCAACACATAAATCTCCAATACCGGCTTGTCTTATAATCAGCATTTGAGTTTGTTAAGTTGATCATAAGTCGCTGGATCTTCCTTCAAATATCCACATTTTACAGTGGAAAAATAGAATGATAGAAGGAAGTAACGGTGCTTCTCTGGGGACCTGCATCTGCACTGTTCCTAGAAAACCTTCCTGCTTACATCCTAACTTTCCCACAGCTCTCCAAGTCTAACCATTGTTATTTGCTGAGAGACTGAAAAAAATACATTCCAGTTCCAGTTTGGAGCTGGAATAACCCGTGGTCTTTTGAAAACATGAGATTATTTTTAGCAAAAAACCTGCCAACTTTCTTAATTTATAGCTTTGAAAAGATATTTGCTTATCAAGGGGCCAAGAAGGTTGCCTTCACTTTATACAGTAAGTTAATTTCTTCCACGATGTTCAAACCAAGATATGTGGTCTGAATTTCATGATAAAGCACAGACTAGAAAACAAAAAACAAAAAAACAAACAAAAAAAAAACACCAAAAAACAAAAACAAAACAAACAAAAAACCCCCCCCAAAAAATGAAAAAATTATAGTTTTAAAATTCCCAATATGGGGGAAAAAATAAAATCCCTACAGCAGTTTTCTCTGTGAGAGCAATACAACAAAAGAAAGAGGTTACCTTTGTACTCCTGCAAGGTGCAGAAAACTCATCTTTGGCAGTACTGTGCTCAGGAACAAGGTCAGTGTGGTCAGAAAAATATGACTCCTGATGTCTCCTGAGCAGGTGTGGCCTTCTGCACATGAGTGCCAGCAGTGTGTGCCAGCTGCAGATATCCTGAGAACTCACCGGGACCCAGCAATAGTCATTATCTATTAGTTTATTGTGATATTAATTTTTAGTCCAGTCCTGGAAAGTGTTTTAAATTACATCTCTGATGATGACAGAACCTATTCTTAGGTTTTTGGGAGTACAAAGACCTTGATCTGAAATAATAAATCTGGATATTAACCTGAGTTTAATTACATTATGCACCAAAACTTCGCGCAGTTTGTTTTCATATATTTTTTCACTGCATGCAGAGAGTGCTAAGACTGCATGAAATTTCCATCTGTTTTCTCCTAACAGTTTTCCCTTAGACTCTTAAAGTTTCCATAGACAAAATATGCTAATCTCTTCTCTGTCATTCACATAAAAACAAGTATTTTCATGAAATCATAGGATCACAAAATGGCCTAGGCTGGAAGGAACCTGGAAGATCGTCTTGCTCTAACCCACCTGCCATGGGCAGGACCATCTTCCACTAGGCACCAGAATATCCAGACCTCGTAACTCAGAGCTACAACCAGCCAGAGCTGAAACAGTTCCAGGGATGGGACACTTTGGGCAACATATTCCCATGCATCATCACCCTCATAGAAAATAATTTCTTCCTGCTATCTAATCTAAACCTACTTTCTTTCCGTTTGAAGCCTATCTTGTCCTGTCATCACATGTCCTTGTAAAAAGTCCTTCTCCAGGTCTCCTGTTGCTTTATTCCAGGTACAGGAAGGGTGCAATTACGGTACTCTGAAGCCTTTACTTCTCCAGCCTCAACAATCCCAATCCTCTCAGCCTTTCCTCATAGAATAGGTGCTCCATCCTTTCAACCATCTTGGTGTCCCTCCTCTGGACTAGCTCCAAGAGTTCGAGGTCCTTGCTGTACTGAGGACCTCAGAGCTGGATGCTCTGATTTTTTTCTGATGTAAGGGTGTTTTTATTTACAGCTACTTTGTAAAATGCTTCTTAAAGGTGAAAAAACACAATTGAATTGTTTTCAGCAATATTTTCAACTCTCCAGCCTGGCATTAGGCAGCTGTAAATAAAGATGAAAATCATCTAAGAAGTTCTTTTATATAAAAAATTATTAAGCATATGTATTTCACATCTACAGGAAAAGTAGGTTGTGTCTCAGTCTTGAGAGAATAAGCTCAGTCACCCTTCTTTTTGAAGATAATATCAAAAAAATGCAGGGTGTTTTTTTTATTCCCAGCTATTTTTAAAAAGGGCAGAAATTATTGTGCATTTTAAGCAAACCAATGATCTCAAACTAGCTACTAGCTCAGGTCATGACATTAAATAGCAGAGACAATTTTTGAGTAAAATACTCCTAAGTTATTTAAAAGGAAAAAAAGGAGTTTTTAATTTAATTTTTATTGTTTTTTCATTATTTCTTTTAATTCAACTTTTCTGAGTAAAAATACACTTTATTTTCTTTTTTCAGGAATGAAGTGTAGGTCACAGAAAAATGTTGCACAGTTTTAACCCACGTAACTCATGTATGGTCTATCTGTATATTTACAGCAAAACAAAATAGAAGTAATGAATTTTCCACACCTGTTAACCATGTAAATCAGAATTCTTAAATCCTTCCTTTGCCTCTCCTGAAAAACCTCTTCTTTCAGGAAAGTGGTGATGTTCCATGCCATGTAACTCAATATCAGTCTTCCATTAAAATGACAGTGCTCTTTTTACAGATACTAACACAATAAAAATACCTGTGAATAAATGTATGAAATCTTGAAGTTCCCTCCTGTCTTCTACAGTCAAAACATGCTGTCAAAAACTATCATGGGCATAGCAATTTCTTTCTCATGCTCATAATATTTTCTTAAGATTCTGAAATTATTATGACTAGTAAATGTTCTTAGCATTTGAGCACTCACCACACCCTACTGTGTAAGAATAATTTGAATGCTCTGTGGTTTTTGCTGACTTGCTTCATGTGTGTCTCTTGGATGTTATTGATGTTATTGATGTGGAATGTACTTGTATACACTGTAACAAATCAAATAAACGAAGAATACTCATTGGGTCAGATTCTATGTAACTTATTTCAATATGTGTAAGGATTCATACTTGAATCAGGACATGAGACCCCCTGAAATTTACCAAGAATTATATCTAGTAAACTTAGATTATCTGCTGCAGCTGCAATAAAAGCACAATATCATTAAAGTGCCTAAAGTGCCTGAAAAGTCTATGTATTTTAACTGGGTTTATTATTAATAGTCTCATTTGTGTTACTGATTGCCATAGGAAAAATAATTTTATATGGAATTTAATATATTTTGAAACTGAAATAAAAATATTACATTGAATTTTGTTTGGTACTTCTTGTCACTGTAGATCCATCTCTATGCTGTTTTATGAGATACAGTATTTAACTTTTCTTCTCTTAACTGCTAGGGAACGTAGAAGAAAAAAGCTGGTGTAGCATTCTGTGCTGCCTCCCTAGTGCTGCCCTGTGAAATCAGGTCTTTCAAAAATCAATTATTATTTAAGTCTTTTCTGCCTTTTCACCTTGCTCTACCCAGCACTATCAAAAGGCATAGGAAAATGCTGAAGGGCTTGGAGCTCCATGTTGTATCAGATTTTTAGCTTGCAAGTGCTTCTTTTACATTGCCACAGTGCCTTGCTTTCATTGGGAGTTATGGAAACATATGGAAGTAACCTCATGACAAAACAGAAACATGTTATGCTTGAAACCAATACCTCAATATGCACATGGAAAGAGGATAATTAGGTTCCATTGTGTAATAGGTGAGGTAAGGCTAGTGACTGCAGTATAGCACATATACTGGATTGTGTATTTTATTTTCTGAGTTAAAACAGCATGGTGTTTCACAAGCAGATGAATGTTAATCAAGCACCTATCCTACAGGGTCTAGAGAAAAGGCAAATCCTCACCAGCCTGCCATGACTCTTGTATTCTAATCTCTCGCAGTCCGACTCTGTTAGTGTAAGGAGGTTTCCTTTATCCACGTACATGTGATTAACAAGATTCCTATTTGCACCATGATGTTACGAGTCTAGATTCTTCACAGAAACAGCCTTCCCATAGAAGCAATGCAGGTGTTGCCTCACTTGAGATAAAGCTACATAGCAGTAGGAAACTGCAATGTAAAAAAAACCAACAAAAGAAATCCCACCCAACACCACAATATTGCCCCTCTGGAAGGATTCCAAATGAGACTATAATCTAAATTGACTCTTTGAAATTTATTCAATTTCTTCAAAACCACAGTAAAACAAATATATCCTTGTCATTCTTCAGTAACATATTTATTCTCCATTGGGTCCTGCTCTACAACAAGGCAAGTGCCCACTGATGGGTTTGAAACTCCACAATCACAGGGATGGAGACTCCACAAACACACACCTCAAAGTTTCAGTTCCCTCTCTCACATGTATTAAAATGGTCATCTGTCACATTTACCCTTTACAAAACTTATCCACTCTCTATTTTAACCAGGAGAGACACTTTTCTATCCCATAATGTCATGATCCTTGTACCAAGAAGCTGAATCTGCAACTGATCAGCTTCTGTGCTTGTAAAATATATGAGCTTAATTTGCCTTATTCTTTTTCCTAGGACAGAATGTATCTCACCCTCAGTCAGTGGTCTTCTGGGAGCTGAATAAACAATTACTTTAATCAACAACATCCCTCTAAGATTTGTTCCTTGAAGGATAGAAGCAAAGAAACTTTTGTAGGTTGGTTGTGTTGTTTGAGTTTGCGTACTCTTAAAACTCCTAAGTAAAATGAACAAAAGTGACTCCTTAGTTTTGGGCTTAGTAAATGACAATAAAATGTTTGTGTTGTTAGTTGACAAATGCCTGTGCCTTTTTTTTGGCTAGCTCCAAATGGAAGTAGAGGTCAGCACTGACCCAGTAAACACCCTGCATATGCATCATGGAAAGAAGAAAATCTGTTAGGGAAAGGGCACTTGATTAGGAAAATATGGCGTTACAGATCTGCACTATTTTGTTGAGGAAAAGCAGATACAAAGCAGTTGTTAAAGAACAAAAGTGAACAAAAATATGTGAAAGATTAAGAAGGGGTAAAGGAAGCTGCTGACTTGCCACTTGCCTCAATGGGTCAAGAACTGTGCTCTGGGAAAACCCAAGGGGTGCACATAACTGTGTTCACAATCCATGCTGAAGAACTGGGAAAAAAAAATGCCTGTGTTACATGTGCTTGAGAAACAAACAAGGTGTGAAAGGTCCCAACACTGTTTGAGATGTATTGTACTAAGCTTTCTGCCTGTCAGACAAATTAGCATAAAAAAAAATAAGATGAAATATCTTATGGAGGACAGCTTTAAAAAATAAAATGAAAGACCAAGGTAACTACAATCCACTCATGAACTCTCCACCTTTGCTACGCATTTGTGTGAAGGCTTGTTTACCTAATCCTATTCTTTATCTTACCTGGTTAGGTAGTTTAAAGTTTGAAATAATTTTTTTTTCTACAATCTGAAGCATGCAAGCAGTCTGCCTACTCAAGCTCTTAGATGAAGCCGATTAAACTGTAATAAATTGCATGTCATTGTATATGGCAGAGTTATCTTTGTTTGTAGTCAAAACAAACACAGTGGAAAAATTGTTGCTAGGTGCTCTGTAGTGCTGCACAATAAAACATAATGATGGAGTGTAGGGAAGACAGCAGTCTACTCATCTACATTGCAAGTCTCTCAGATTTGTGTAGAGGTAAATGGAAGAGGAATTGGTGCTTGTTACCCTGGGCTCAAGAGGTAGGACTTAGAGTAGTGTCATGTGCTAAGGGCAATTACCTAAAGCTACTCAGTTCTATACATTTTGTAATTTGAGTAGCTCTTCAAGAAACTAGAAAAAACTGTGTTGACTGCACTTCACATACATACACTTCATATACATGTATCTTTCATCCAGCTGTCACAGCTATCTGTCTAATGAAAGGTCCACCTGGAGATCTATTGCATTTTGAAGCATATTACTAAAGCAAAAATTCTACACTAAATGGAATATTTCTTTGTAACGGAGTCCAAATCACTATCCCAGTCAATCACATTTCAAATATGTGCCTTCACGTTTTCTCTATTCAGTGCTTCCAACACTTTCTTATTACTTGTTGTCATAAAAAGTAGGACTCTTTTCTTCATATAAGCCATCATTAGGCATTAGGTATTTTAGCTAAATTGACTAGATTATTTCTTATTAACTCCATGTGTATCTTACTTCAGTATCATCAAGCTAAAAACCTCTTTCTGAATATCACCATATGTACCACTGAAATGAAAAATGGCAAAAAGTACCGATTCTGAGAAAGGAACTCTGACAGCTTAATGATCAGAGTGCGTGACTAGGGAACACCTCTCCCCATCCCCAAGGTCTTAGCCAGTTGCAAAACCCATAATATGTTTCAGTCACAGATTTATTTGCCAATTATTTTAGTATTTCTGAATCACAGTTTTCAACAAAGTATGGGGGAAAAAAGAAGATTCTAAGAGGGTTTCCAATTGCTGAGTTGAAACTCAATGCTTCTACAATTCTTCTGTAAAAGATTTGGGTCCCTCATTGAACTTTTCCCTTTGTGTGTGTGTGCGCGTGCTCAAGTGTCTACATGTGTACACCTCACTTTGGGCCTTAGAAGCCTTTAACATTGTTTGAAGAAGTGGTTTAGCTGTTCTTGAAAAAATTCATTAGTAAGCTCTGCTTTATCACTATGTATAGTCCTCACCTTAATTGCTTATATGATGTCATTTTCTCACTAATGGTCCTTCTTAACAAGTAAATAAAACTTCTCTCAATCATTCAGTTATCCAAACTATACTTCTCTCAGCTAATTCTGAATTTTCTTTCAGCTGGAAGCTGTATAATAACTTAAAACCATTTATTATGGCCTATTGTGTTAACATTTTTCTGACAAGAGCACTTTATTTTTTATTGTATTTTAGGATGTCACCATAACGGAATGAATTAATGAAATTGTCATTTAAAATACTAGAATCTAAATGTTATGGATACACAAACACATGCAAACACATAAACTTCAAAAGGAATGAGAACTCTCTACTGTGAAAATAATCCATTCCAGTACTCAGTACTGACAAATTACAGACTGGAACACTGTAAAACACTCTTTGAAAAATACACCCTATCCTTATATTGTTCTACTGGTTTTCAAAAAGTTATTCTGAAAGAAATAAATGGGACAATACCACGGCTTCAGCCCTACTACCATAAATTATTCTAGTGCTATCAATGCCTACATTTTTGAAGTTTAAAGAAAGAACATGTCTTGTCAGTTATTTACATTTTTTAATCTATAAAATGCCTATTCTTTTAGAGATTTTTTAAAATATTCCTTTCACATCTCAATTGAGTAAGTATTACCTTTTTGCTGAATTAGAGAAATTTCCTTTTTTTTTTATCGCTAGGACCACTGGAATTTACCATGTTTACTGTTTTGTTTTTAATTTACTATTTTTCAGCAGTTATCCTTACTCAGCAAATTTTCGTAAATGTGGATGTCAAAAAACAGCAAGAATTGACACATTGTGATTTTTCTCAGTTTTTGGTTTCATCACTATTACTTTCATATGAACTAATTTTTGCACACAAGTAAAATTTCACAACATTGACTTAATTAAATTAATTACATTAGATAGTCCATGCACTCTCCTGAACAAAGGACCTTTAAAAAAAATTGAGAAATCATCATTTCACTTGAAAACACAACTATAGTTTTAGTAAAGAGAGATGTATGTACCTTAGTAGGCATCAGTTCACAACATGCAGAAACATGGTGTAATTGTAATTCACCTTTAAATGAACTTCAAAACAGCAGTTCACTCGGGATAAAAATGGGAATAGCAATGCCTCTTTCCTTTAAGTTAAGGGATCTTGAGAGAAGGATTTGCAGTCACCTTCACTTTAATAACACTAAGACAGTACATGTCTTAGTCATATCATACCAGAAGATGGTTGAAAACCTTGAAATACAAAGCAGAGCTCCTGAGTCCTGCTTTGGCTTTGACAGCATTATTAAACAGTAAGAAGCATTTCACAAGTGCCATGTGGAAAACCAGGACCATTTTGTCATCAAGAGTGTTCCTAAGAATTTTGGATTTGTGTCAGTTATTGGACATTGACCTTTCTTAACATGTTTGTTTCATAAAGGACCTTCTTCGTATTTCTGAATAACCTGATCCTTTTGCTGATGTATCAAGGAGCTTAGTAATAGCTTTATTTATCCTTAATTCCATTTTCTGCAGACATTCACTTGTCAACTGTGGTGCTTTAATGATTCATAATAGTTGTCTATAAATCAATCAACTGGTCATTTTGTGTTCTTTAATTCCTTCCGAAATACATTCTTGGCAGCCAACTACACCAGTATTTTCAGACATCCACCCTCTCAGTTGCCTTTTGCCAAGTCTTTCCAGTCTAGTTGTTTTATTCACTTGGCCTTACTATTGCTTTTCCTCAGAAACCAGTTAGAGTCATATGTCATCTCTTTATAAACTAAATAGTTCTGTTTTCCTCACAAACCTGGCAGACCATCAATTTCTCTTCCTGTTCTTCTGGAGTGTGAAATTTGGTTCCTTCTTTTCTGTAGCTGTCCTTCAGTTTCCCTCCTCCTTCTATGGCTGTATGTGCCCTTTAACAAAGCAATTGTTTGATCTGGAGTAGAGCTAATACTCGACAGATCTGAAATAGAACTAGCACTTGATAGAATCCTTTTCAACTAAACACTGAGGGAATTTTCAAATGGTAACATAGATGAATACTTCCTGATTTTCATCATTTTTTTGGAAGCCAGATCCTGCTGTCCAAGAAGCACCTTGAACCGCTGCACTGGGTGCTTCAAGATTTTACATGAAAGGCATGCTTTCAACTTGCTTTTATGAGTTTAATCAGAAAAATACTGCGTAAGAGTTTTATGTGGTTCAGCTAAACATCACTGAAACTAAGGCATACGTCTGATAGAACCCTCACGAGTCTGATTTCATAGAATCACAGAACTGTTTGGGTTGAAAAGGACCTTAAATATCATCTAGTTCCATCACCCCTTCCGCTAGACCAGGTTGCCCAATGCCCCATCCTGCTCCAGGTGTGGTCTCATGAGAGCAGAGTAGAGAGGGAGAATGTTCTCCCTCACCCTGCTGGCCTCGCTGCTTTTGGTGCAGCCCAGGTCATGGTTGGCTCTCTGGGCTGCAAGTGCATATTGCCAGGTCACACTGAGATTTTCATCCACCAACACCCCAAGTTCCTCTCCTCTGGGCTGCTCTCAGTCCATTCTCTGCCCAGCCTGTACTTGTGCTTGTGATTACCCTGAGCCATGTGCTGGACCTTGCACTTGGCCTTGTTGAACTCCATGAGTTCACACAGTCCCAGTCTCCAGCCTGTCCAGGTCCCTGTGGATGCCATCCCTTCCCTCCATGTGTCAACTGCACTGCACAGCTTTGTGTCATGGGCAAACTTGCGGGGGGTGCACTCGATTGAAGTGTCATGACACTTGGTCACTGACAAAGCACAAGTCCTTGCTAAATGCTGGAGGCCCTGGGATTTTTATGGCTGTAGTTTTGCTATATTTCTTTCTCAGGTCAAGTGTTATTGTGGTTTCAGGCATGAAAACTTGATAGGTCTCCATATATTGATACTTCCCCCTTTTGTGACTTCATATAAAACCTGTTTGATGGAATATTTTAAATGTAATACGCAAGTATATTGTATAATATTAATATTTTCTGCTGATCAGGATTCCAGGCTTATCCAGTTCTATTTCAAGTCTTGTATAACAGATCCATTTATGACTTATGTAGTGCAAAAGTAACTCCGCTTTGATGATGAGAGTTTTTCCAATTTATAATCAGTGAAGGAAAATTTACATTCTGATTCCCTCATTCAGATCAACAATCTCATTGTGCAGGCAGACTGGAATGATCTTGCACTAAAAATAGGAGCCTGTATGCCACACCTCAGATCAGATTACTGAAAGAGAATATTTTTCTACATGGCAATATTTGGGCAGAGCTGTACAGCTGAAAAGTGAAGGTAGATAATATTCCTGACATGGGAATGCTTTTTGTAATTACCTCTTCCAGGACTTTTATAATTTCTGAAACATTTCTTGTTGGGTACGCCTGGCAATGAGAAGCTGCATCAGATGAGTTATAACTCTGATCCAGTGTGGCAAGGTTTATGTTCCTACTGCACTTAAGCTTGGCACATTGCAGCAAAGGAGTGGACATGCAGCATGACACATACATATTACGCAAGAACTACGCAGTGCTGAGCTGCTGCAGAACTGACCAGATTTTCATGGAATGAAGGACAAAATGCAAATCACTGCTAACAACATGGCAACGTTGTTTTTACAGAGAGAGACGTGAAATTACCATGAGTTCACTTCTAAAAATCACACTGTATTGATGTACTCCACAGTAATGGGACACATATTTCCTTCAAGACAATCCTGAATTCCTTGATGAATACGGGTAGCTCAATTCTGGTCTCAGGTACAATGTGTTAAAAAACTTGTATTTAAGGAAATTATTTCTGATTTCTGCTGTGATACAGAAATTTTGACACAGAGCTCAGGAAAATTTCCAGTTTGCAAGTGCATACTTTCCAGCTGTGCCTGCTGAAGCTACAGCCCCCAACTCTTCTCAACTCCCTGCTAGACACAGCCCTTCTCATCAGCTGGCCATTTACACGGTATTAAACTGAATTGTATTAATCTACTCCCAATAAATTGTTTGCATGTCTGGCTCTTCACTGACAATCTGGCTCATTTTGATGCATTTTAGGAAGTGTTTCCAATGAGTACACCTAGTACCTGGTCTGAGAGGAGACCACCCACATTTAGCAAACACAACTATTAACCAAGCTAGGAGACAGAATAACAATTTTAGTCTAGATGCTTCTTTAAATCTTTATGATGTTGACAGTTAGTCTATGGAAGACTTGAAGCACTTGAATTTTTCACTCAACCTGTCTAAAAATTAATCCATTTGCCAGTTGCTGAACAACATCCACGGACTTGATGGGATAGCATGGCACCTTTCCAACTGCAAACAGAAGTGCAGTGGGAGAGTTATGAAAAAAATATGTGTAGTGCCTCATTTCTGCAAGTTGAACAGAAATGAGGATTAAATTAACCCTGTCTCAGATAATCAATACACTGCAAAAAAAACTGAATTGAAAATCTATTTGTTAGAGATACATATAAAATGAAGAGTAGCACAGAAATTCTGGGTGGGTTTCACATAAACCAATATAATATAGGGAGGCTGAATAAAAGGAGCAAAGCCTTGAGATAAAATCAGTACTAATACCTACTCCAAGAAATCAACTTCATTTTTATCCTCACTGTGGAACTTTTCAAAAGGTGTGTTTCTTGCCTCAGGTCACTGAAGCAGAACATTTGGTTGAGGAGGGCAGCACCTGTGGAGGGTTTGCACAGCATTTATGTTGCACAGCATATATATACATTGCACAGCAATGAGAGAGATGTAAGCTCAGAGTCCCTTTAGAGAAAGCCAATTTAGTTCCAGTTGCTCACAGTAAGATCAGAAACAGTAATTCACTCATTTCTTCAGACCTTTTCTTGTTTTCTTAACTTTACAGCCTCCTGATGACATTTGCAAAAGTGCGTAAGGCCTCTGGATATTGTACTCGACAGCTGTCAAAAATCTTACAAAATATCTACTTTATGTCTTGCTTACTGTGGAGGCAGAGTTGGACAGATCTCAGCAAGAACACAGTCCCTCGGCACCTGATCCATTCTGTGCTCCTGAGGCTCTCTTACTAGAGGTAATGAACTAGAAAATGTAAAAGTTGTCTATGTCAGAATGAATTGCAGTTATTTGGCTGTTTTGAGTCTAGACTAAATGGAAAACTTCAGTTTTAAAGGTGATGTGGGCTTGGAGTTCCTTTAAAACAAATTTCCAAGTTTGCTTGCCATTTTTCTCCTGCATTTCCAAAATAACTTGCTTTTCTGCTTAGGGTTCCAGTGCCTGTATTTGCATAATTTTGTAAAACAGATTTGCTTGAAATTCTCATTCTTCGTTTATATTTCCAAACAAAAGGAAAAAAAAAGAGGCAATATATCACATGAATCTGAAGAATGGTAAAAAAGATGATCCCAAAGATTTCATAAACTGAAACTAAATATTTTCCCCTGTTGCATATGACATTACCTGGGCAAACACACACACCCTATCTCTGGATCCTCCTTCCTACTGACACTCTCAACAATGCTTTAGTTTCGATTATTGAAATAGAATATGCTTTAAAGATAAAAGGATATCAAATTTGTAACTCTCTAAATCCCACAATCTGGGACTCAAATCTGGTAACACAACAAGAATTTTTAGGGTGGCTCTTCTCTTCATGCTACCACTGCAAAGACAAAATATGTTACTTAGAGGCAGCACTGTTGTTACCCTGCAGCCAGTGTTACTGCTATGGAGAAATTGCACTGTGAGTCTGAGTGCAAGAAATCACAGACAGGGAGTGCTTCTTCCCACTCATGGAGTAATACTTGCTAGCCCATCTGGATGAAAGACTTGGACACATTGCTGCTAACAGTGCACCTCGTATCCAGAGAGTATTCATTGAAAAAAAGCTGGGAAGCAAAAGGGAGACTGCAGATCGCATAGTACCACAAGAGGGGGTGGGATTGGCTTTTAGGAGTTTGTTTTTTTGGGAGAGGTTTTAAGGTTTTTTTGGAGGGGGAGGGGTTTTTGTTTGAGAATTTTTTATTATTATTATTGTTTTTATTTGCTTTGGTGGCTGTTTTTAATCCTTACCCCCTTTGCACCATATTCTTGCAAATATTGTGCTCTGGTTTTGTTTTCAATAAGAAAAAAAAAACAAAACTAAAAGGTTTCTTCTTCTTTGTGAGGGAGCTGGGATACAATCCAAAGAGAGAAAATTAATTTTTCATAATCACTATGTCTCATCTCTGAGTATTATGATCTGCATTTCTCAGGAGAAAATATGCTTCACTACATATTTGCAACCCACTGACATACATGTAAACCAAACATATATCTGAGGTGCATTGTCTACTGCCACAACACAGCTATTAGTCCAATGCCCACTGCAGCATTGGAAAGAAAAAAAAAAAAACAGAGTAAAAACAAAATGATAAATCAGAGTAAGAGTGTGAGAGAATTAGAAAGAGAAGGGAAAAATATCATTCTGTGCTTAGCTCCTATGGAAAAAAATAATGTCCTCGATCAGAATGTAAACCCTTTGCAGCAGTGCCACACTTGTGTCTTGGGTCACTGAAGATGATCCATTCATAAAACAATAATATTAACTTTTTAACTTCTTGATATAGCAGTGAATTTGCAGTTTTAGAAATACAGAGTTTTGTTTCTGGAGCAGGAGCTCTCTTCATCAAATCTCTGCATTTCTGAAAGACAGTGGTAAGCTTCTTACTGATTCTAGTGTCAGTCATCTACTAGAGAAAAAGTATCCCCTGGCTTCTGTATCCTTCTAGAAGAGTTCCTTGTCCATATGCTGTTAAAATAACCCCTAAAATTTAGAGATATCTTACTGAGATAAATAGATCTAAGAATACAGACTAAGTTTTGGCAAGCTAACTTCAGTCTTTAGAACCAGCCTGGATTCTCTGCACAAAATAGAAGTTGGACCTGCCTTGGGACAGAGAGCTCTTTAGAAAACTGCTTCTCCTGCTTCTCCCTGCAGCCACAGAGCAATAAGACATGTACACAACAGTGGGAGAAGTATTTCACAGTATGGTTGGGGTCAGCTCAGTCACCTAAAGCAGAGCACTCAGGACCATGCCCATTCAGGATTTTGAGCAACGTCAACAACTTTGGATCCTTCTGTTGATAACGCTTGCCTGCTGAAGTAGTTTTCTCTGAGTCTACAAAGAGATTATACCTCTTGTCAGAAAATAAAATATTCAAAACTTTGCTTTTTAGTCCCTACATGACTGCCAGCCTAAATTTTACATTTACTCTAAGACTCAATACAAACACCATAAAATTAATTATGCAAGTTGGATGCAGTTGTTTTTTAATATATCTAAGATTTTTAATTCTAGTTCTGATCTCAGTTGTTCAGATAAAACAGCATCCTGTGAGACAGGCTTTGGCCTGTAACAAATGGAAGCTACTGTGAGACTATAACGAGTAGTTTGATACAGAGCTGGAGTTGTCTATATTTGTCATGTGTAAGAAATGGGTTTCAATCTTGTTAAAAACAATGTGAGTCTTTAGAGAGACCTCCAGTAGTGGGCTTAGGTCAGAGGCTTCAGTAAAGTGACATTTGATTAAGCTAGAAATGTCAAGCTGTCAAAACTCTGGGCTAAGGAGGTGAAAGACACCACAAGTCCAGTTTCTGTATAGGGCTGTCTATGTATCTGTGAGTTTAGATTAAAACTTGGAATTCTGTATGTATTAGAGGCAGTGGTGGAAAGTCAGATGCAGGAACCCGTTGTGACAGAATGCAAAGGTGATAGTCTGTGCTTAGATTTAAGAATATGCATGTTTCTGTTTTGACTTTAATAATTAGATTGACATTATGGCACTCCGAAACTCTAAGGTATGTGTAAGAGGTACCATGTTGATATAGAACTAATGGGCCAGGACGCAACGTGCCATAAAAGCTGAGAGAGGGGATACTTGTCTTTTTGTACTTGTACTCATTGGCTCAAATTTGGCTTTTTACAGTTGAGTTCTACTTTTCAGAATGTGACATATTTTGAAAAGTTACGCATGATACTCTAAAAATGACAGAAGTGGTGATGGGATAGGACAGCTTTTAAAATTGCTAAAGAAGCAAAAGTCTTGCTTTACACCCAATGTCATATTATAGATATGCTGCTCTCCACATATAAACTGGATTTTAAAAATACATTTTTGAGCAGATCAAATAGATAGACAGGTTCTTACGAGAGTTGTATGCTAGTTTTGGGGGGTTGGGGAGAGGTGGTTTGCTGTTGGGGTTTTTTAACTTAACACCAAAACAATCTGAATCTAATTTTTTGGTTCTGGTGAACATCTGGTTATATAACAAAAGTGGTAAGAAGATAGAAACAAATATCTGGTGCATTATTTTAATGTCTAAGAATCTAAAGCGAGTGCAGACAGCCACCATAAAAGTTGTCTCTGCTGTACTGCCCATTTTATGACCAGACATTAGGTGCCCAGCCCCTAAAACCCTAAACTGAGACAAGTGACAGCAGAAGTTGGCACTGAGGTCCTTACACCCTTCTGAGAAACCTTTTACTTCTTTACTACATGCATCCCACTCAGGGTCTATATTCTAGAGAATAAATCAAACAATGATTTTTAACTAAGAATATGCCTTTAGTCTCGTATCACTGCATACATTAAGATATTGGAAATAAAGAGCTTAATAAGGCAACGAACTGGAGTGAACTATAACCCTTGTAGGAACAAAGGATGAAGGGTAGGGAAGTCAAATCTCTCAACAACAGAGGAAACAAGCAATTCAGGAAACCTACAGAACTATCATATCTGCTCTCAAGAATTGGCTTGAGAGGACAAGAGTCTGCAATCCACTGTCTCCAGTACAGTATGAAACATGAAGAACAGAGTCCTGAGCAGACAGGATTGCTGGGCATCAACCAAGATACATATTCTCAGTTCTGAGTCCCCCATGGGACAGGGGATCTGTGAGCAGCCAATTTAGTTTTGATTTGTCCCAACCCTGATTGTCAGAGGCATGTGGAGGAGGGGTTGCATTTGTGCTGCCTGCAGAAGGCAGCTAGGAGAAGATGGATGAAATCCTTGTCTCTGGGGACACTTTGCTGGCAACCATTTCGCCTCGCATGGACAGGCAATCAGCAGGGGAACACCAGAGACACTGCACCCTCCAGAGACAGTCTCCAATCAGATGGCAAAAGGTCTCCACCTAGGGATTGCAATGGAAGGTTGGAAGGGACCAAGGGCCTCCTGCCAGCAGGCAGACCTTGGGAGGAGCCAGGGGCCATAAAATGGAGCTGCACCGCAAGTTCTGAGGGGCTTTTTGAGACTTGCTTTTTTGGCTTGGGGCTTTTGGGTTTTGTGCTTTTTGCTTTTTTTTGGTTGGGGCTCGGTGACTCTGGGGAATTTTTGGCTTTGGCTTTTTTGTTTTGTTTGGTTGGGTCTTGTTTTCTTCACTTAAAATATATCTTCCTGGCAAACTGTGTCAGAGAAGAGAGTTGTCTTTTGACTCCCCAAATCCTTCTGTCACACATATACTGTTAGAGGAACTTTCTACTGAAAGTAACCTGAATCCACACAAAGAACAACTGAAACATAACTATATGCTTCTGATTTATACAGGCTTGGAAGGTGCATCTTCCCTTGAAAATTAAGCTCTGAAACGTTGGTTAGAATAATGAATATAATCTGAAGGATTATGGTCCCTGTCAAAAATGTCATATATATTTATAAATCTGGAAATAAATAATGATTTTGTTATTCACTATTTATATAATACAAGGAACTATAAGGATGATTAAGAAAAAGATAATTTGAAAAGACTTTAGTAAATCCTTTGCTTTGTGAGATGAAGCACATTCAGGTCCTCCTTCCCAGATAGTGGCAAAGCTTACCCATAAAGATTGTTAGTGAGCAGAATCACAGAATTTTCTGGATGATTTTTTCACTGTTTAATTTTCTTTGTAGTTAAAATATTTTCTCTAATATGAAAACTAAATCTCTCTTACTTTATGTTAATTGCATTTCATCCTGCCTTATGATGACCTGCCCAAAAGGTGTCTATCAACATGGATAATTAGTGTGATATATCCACCTCAACCCTTCATTCTAATTACATATAGCAGCTCTTGCTTTTATTGTTTAAATCCCAAAGTGAATAAAGCCCCATAGATTGATTTCAGCTGAAACCAAGCAGGTAACCATGGCAACAGGAAAAGAGAAGCACAAACTATTGCATTGACAAGCACTACATGGCCAGGCTCCCTGGCATTATTTGTCCTGACGCTAGATTTAGAACAGAAGTTTCTCTTCTGTGAAATCATAATCTCTGCCTATTGTTTTAATTAATTATCAGAAGAAACTTTCCAGTTTAAGCTTCTATCTCCCTCATCTTGATGGCTCACCCTCATGAAGTTTCCCTCTCTCCTTAGGTGATGACAAGTGCTTCTGCATTTCAAAGGAGCTAACTCCACCACTTAAGGGAAAAAAACCAAACAACCAAACAAACAAAACAATAAAAAACCCACAAGCTTCTGAAAACAAATTCTTTAGCTGCAGGCTTATGTTTTTCTTTTATTCTTAATTGTGTTGAAAATTGCTGGAGGCAAACAAGAAAGAAGGGAATAGGAATGCCTCAGCCAGGGGGTTCTCTAGTAATTGTCCCTGGAGAAAATTCTGACTGTGCTTTATAATCAACCACTCTAAATAAATAAATGGATACAATAGCAAGGGTTTGTAGAAGGAATAATTTTTCCTTCCCACATCTTCAGACTGAAAAAAAAGCAGGTTTTCAAACTTTCTTTAAAAACAGAAGACCAAATATCTAACACCAAGGCAGGCAATCATCCCCCCTGGATTTACCTTGGTTTTCATTAAAATGTGCCTCTGTAACTTACCAAAGCAAAATGTGTCAGCAGCAACTATACCAAAATGTATTCATGTTCGGTTATTTCTTGATTTTTAAGGTCTTGTTTTTAAAGTAGGGATTCTGATAACACTTGGAGCCATTGTGAAGCCATTGAAAAGCTCTATTAATTCTATCACAATGAGAAGGGGCAAAAATATTCCTTATCACAGTCAGTACTTCTGGACATCCTTTATCTTGAAATATGCTCTATAATCGCTGCTCTTATGATACTGAGAATTCAGTATTCTTGGATATATATCAAAAACTCCTGTGATTTCAGGGTATACTTGTGGGCAATATTCACCAGCAGCAAGTCTGGGTGTGCTCAATGGTGACTTTCTGCGCACATAGATCATGGTAGGATAGGGGCCAATATCATAAATATCTGCCTTCTTTAATGCAAACTACTTCTTGCTCTCAATGTATGTAATGAGAGAGAACCAGAATTCAGAAGTAGCAGAAGTAGCTCCTACACCCCAAGCGAATGCAACAAAACAGTAATAGAGCCCATAAGTACTAAAGAGAGCTACCCTTGTTGGGAGCTTTTATCTCAGAAGCCTTTTTTCCATATGGCTCCAAATCTGAAACAGTCTTTAAAGCCTCCTAAAGCAAGCCAACCATAGTTGTGAAAAATATACTTCTTTGGACTTTTTTTTTTTTTTTGGGGGGGTGGGTATCATTATCTAGAAGATCCCTGTTTGGTTTTAAAACAAACATTTGATAGGCATCCCTTAAATGGCTACAAGATATAAATGAAGAAAATTAATTCTCCCTCCACCATTTATCAGAGAATGCATTTGCTATGCAGACTCCCATCCCAAATGCTGGATTTGCTGCTTCTTGCTAATAAGGAAGAATTTAAAAATACACTACCTCTTTTCCATATGGTCCCTTGGTTGTTTCACCACCTGTGTAGCAGTTGCAGTAGTGAGAAACTTTATGAAAACGTGTATCTTTCTTCAATCTTTTTCATGAAAATTTTCTCAAAGCCTCAGTGTTTGACTTTTATTAAAATTGCAATGATTAAGCACAGAATTCATGCTCAGATTATTAAAAGTTACAAATCAGGAGCACAGGCATGAAGGTAATCTAGCCTCTTTGACTATAGCACCAAAATGACATTATGCTAGTGGATATTGAACATAAACACCCCTGAAAGCTGAAAGGTAGAGCTTTATATGCCTTTAGAATCAAGACAGGTTATGAATTGTAGTTCTTTAGCACCAGACAAGTGCTAAAATCTTTAGTGTGTCTGACCAATACAGATAAATGTTGATCTGTATTCTGTGGCATAATTTGACAATTTACATTAATACATAACTTGTCAAAACAGATCTTCAAAAGAGATTCAAATGTGAAACACTTTTGCCTGTAATCTTTGTTGAATTGCCTCAGAACAGTTCTGTAAAGAATGATTTACATATTATTTAGTTTAAATTTCTGAAGCAACCTTTCAGCTGTAATACTTGAACATTATTTTAAATTAAACCAATGACTTCCAAATAAAATCTAACAGGATGGCAATCCTTTGAAGAGCAGGCAACTATTACCTTGGCCTAGGGAAATTTTACAGCTCTACTATTTCATGTCTGGAAACACATTTTTCTCGTTTGCTGAAAAGTCCACACAGAAAGAGTACATTTTCTGAGTAAAACAGAGACACAAGAAATTGTCTACTCTGTGCCTGTCTTACCACGAGCATCACAAGTGCCAGCTTCCAAACATTTCCAGCAGAAAATTATCAACTCCCTTCTTCAAAGACAGGAATTTTTTCTTCTGGAAAGAATTCCACAGTGGCAGGTCTGACCACAGGAGCTCCAGGAGATTTACAGTAAGCAGGAGCAGCAGTTGGAGGTCAGGGAACATACCCAAAGCCATAAAAAACGGCCATAAAGACCTAACTTTAACAATCTAAATCACTTCCAAAGTGTCAATATATAATTATCTATTTGTATTTCTGTCCTACCACCTTGAGGGAAGTAAGAAAAGTCCATGGAAGTCAGTGAAATGCATCAATAACATCTCTGCATACAGGATTATGCCTGTAATTATGTGTGCAGGTGGGACCATCCTTTCTTATCTGTTGTGATACGCATGAGGAATTTGCTTGTAATTGTTCTCTGAGCAGTAATAAGTTCTTTTGCTCAGGTTGTGCAACACAGTTGAGAAAGATGGATGAAAAATTTTATAAACCTATGTCAAAATTGTATTCTCCGACTAGTATAGTCACTAGTACTCAACAAATCTCCTACTAATTATTACCAATTATTACCCCCACCCATTGCTCAAAAGAAAGAATTCTCTTCTGTATATTTTAAACTAAGAATATCCTAAAAATTTGATTTATTTCTTTTCTTCCACTTGATATTATATACTATTTTTTTTAATATTCAGTATTTTCTCATTTACAAATCTTAAAAAGCAAAAAGAACTGTTCATACCTATCAAAAAGCACGGTCTAACTTCCTACTCGATTGTGTCAGCAAATTAAAGTAAGAATTGTTCATTACTAACTCTTTCTTACTGTCCACAAGAGAAACATACAGCCGGTGCTCTATCAGTCTGAGAGGGAATGTGTTCAACAAAAGGATCTCAATGTCTCATCAAGAACAATGAAATTTGCAATATCAGTTCAATAGACATTATTAGAAAGATTTGCTTAAATTATTAACTTCTAACCTCAGCAAGGGCTCTAAAGGGAAAAGGAATGCAAGACAAAGGAACTGCTGAAGGATTAAAATGAGTAGCAATTACAAATGCAGTGAATAACATTTTGTATAAACATCACTTCTGTATAATTTTAAAGTTCCCAATTTGATTTTAATGTTCTTAAAGTTGTTAGGTGGTGAAATTTGAATATACAAGTCAAGAACTAAGTTCTAAATAGATCTAGCAAAGTTTAGTTGCAACAGTGAGCCTGTTCATCAAAAAAAAAAAAAAATTCACCTAGAGATGCTGAAAAAGACAAGTGTCTCTGAATGAATATCAGGTGCAAAATTTTAGACAGTGACACAGGAGAATTTGACTAAACAGTGACTAAAAACTCCTAAAAATTTAAATTTTTTGCCTGAGTTTTCTCTTTTGGCCTAATGCTTTCCCTCATGAGCCACTAAGGTCAGGCCATTCAAAAGTTGTACACCACCTTTGAATTCCTTATCACTGTGTAACTAAACACAGATTGTTTCAAATTACTATATCACACTATATCACAAAGCTCATACCTGAGCTTTGTGATATAGTCAGTAGAGAAAGATCTGAAAATGAATGTGTTGTTTATTAAATGATCCCCAAATGATTTCAAATATGACCTTCATAGCAAATTTCAACTTCGTCAGTTATTTTATTATTGTCCCTTACCAATGGAAGTTCAGCTTGTGCCACCTCAATCTGCAATAATTTCTTGATCTTGCTGTAAAAAGATACTTAATTACATGCAACAAAATTTAATTAAAAGAATATTAAGGCACTAAAAGGTTATGCACTCCAACTTCTTGCTTGTATTTCCTACATCTATTTGTGCAGTCATAATTTGCTCACTCCATAAAAACACCACTGTTTTGCAGTTGAATTTGGTTTTTACAGGTACCCTGGCTTATTCAGGGCAGTTTGAATATCTTTTCATTGTTTCACTTTGTTCATCATGCATCCCTACTTCTTGTTTGCTGCATGCTACTTAAATACTTCTAAGAATACATAATTATGAATTTATTAATTAGCAGCTCTTAGCAGATCATGCATGGAGCATTTGCTCTACAAAAATGAGTTTAACCTCGCTGGGATATTATTTTTTTGTGACATGTTCACATTTTCCTGAGATGGGACTAGAGCAAAATGACACTAATACCAAAAGTACACATTAAATTAGAAGGACCAATTTGAGATGCTGCAGTACTGGCTTTTCAGGCAACGTTTTCTTTTACACACCTGAATTGCAGCTCTCACTGACTGAATCTGCAGGTTTCCAGATATTCTGAAAAATAGCAACATACTGGTGACCTGTCAAGACCACCATCCAATAGTGTCATTAACATTATTTGTTCAAGATCACCATCAGATTTGTGTGGCAGAAACCAGCATTGAAGCACAACCTCTAGATGTAAAAATTAATACTTATTTGGCAACCCTCAATCCCATTTCACGGGAGAGTCCTTCCATTTTCTGCAGCAGTCCAGGCAGAGGTTCACAGCACAACAATATCTTTGGGTATAAAACACCAGCTCAATATCTAAGAACTCACTTCATGCACCCTTGGGAGCTGGCACACTAGCTTCTTCTAACTCTTGGACATTTGACTTTGTACTTGGTACTTCTAAAACCAGGAAATAACAGAAAAAGATGCATTAAACTTTAGTAGACAGAAATTCCAACACAAAAAATTACCGCCTTTCGCAGAATTTGTTAGAAATTATATGATCAGAACTCAATTACAGAATAACTGCTAGCAAATAAGAGAGTGCCATTTCTGTGAAACATCACTCCTAGAACATACAGTAAATTTTTCCTATGCTTTCTCTTATGTTTATTGACAACAAAGTAATACTGAAGCTCAAAACCAGAGATCAGTTGCTATGAGGAATTATGTCATAGGAATTTCCCTGTTTCTTCCAGACTGTTCCTCTGCAATTTGGGATCTTTGTGCTCTATCTGGCAGAAAGAAAAAAAATGGAAAGAAGGAAGGAGGAACAATAGAACAAGACATGCAAATGCCACAAGTTCAGTACCTACATTACCCTTGATAGTGTATCTCATAGTGAGAAGAAATCATTGCAGGGACTGCACATTCCTGTAGCAGAAGGCAAGCTAAGCAAAGCTACGTAGAAGCCAACAATATTTACCAAATTGACAGCAAAGTTTTAGCCTTCAGAGTGTCACAGTAAAATAGCTGCAAAAAATTAAAATTAATAGAAGCAATTTATTCCTTCTTTTCTATGTCTAAAACCTTTGTTTTGAAAAACAGTGCTTTGCTCCTAGTTTCCCCAAAGCATCACCTTAAAACACTCACGAAAATTTTAAAAAATGAAATATGCAAGGAGACAAAATTGTATGTAGAGTAAGGATTTTTTTTTGTTGATCTTGTCTGAAGAAAAAAGTAGATTCAGCAATATAAAGCTCTTTGTGGGCTCTAATTCATGTTGATAACATTTTATGCTTGAAGTAAAAATAAGCCCATTCTCCAGACGTAGATGAATGAGGAAAAAACCTGCTTAGAGCAGCACTGATGTAATTTACACTCTGAATTCCAGTACATTTTGAAAACTGTTGAGCAACTTATGAGCAACTCTGTTTCTGACAGCAATATGCTCCTTAGTTCACATTATGAATTAAATGCTGTGCAGTTTAAGCTTTTTTTATTTTCCTCAGAAATATGCTGCATTATTCATTGCAAGTAAACTATAACCTTGCTTTGAACATTCTCTCTTTTGTCTATTCGGTCCTGTATTTAAATTTTATACTTGAGAGTTAGGGTAGTCTTGATATTTTTCCCACTAGCTCTTTTTTATTTTTAACATGAAGCAGAAGCTATCATACTTCAATTAAAGTTATGGATAACTTTATCACAGTTATATTTATACTGTAAAATTCTTCCCCTTGTAGAGTAACTGTCTGTGGCATGCTGCAACATTACATTTACTCAGTCAAGATAACGAATTTACATTTAAAGAACGTTAAACACACAATTCACTGTATAAAATGAAATACGCAGATAAAATATGTAGATAAAAGTAGTATTTCTGTTTCAATAGACTGTGATTTGTAGACTTATATTTGTCAAGAGCATTAAAAAAGAAACATTTTTCCTGTAGAACAGGGATACCATGGAATTGTATATTATAATGCAACAATATATTGGGGGGGAGTGCTACTATATTCCATCCCTTTCCACAGCCTCTCACCTTTAGTTTCTTCATCCATGAGGTTGTAATCTGCTTCATTTATACTTTCATCTTTTCAAAATTTAAGTTTTTGTTTTTCAAGGTCTATTCCAGGTTCATTGGCTCAGACACATCCCCAAGCAATTGGCTGTTTACCTGAAAGAAGATGCCAGTAATCAAATCACGCTTCCCCTGGAAGCACCTGACACATTATCAGAGATATTCAAGGAAAACTCCACTGTAAGCAGGTCCAGAGGCAGCTTAACCCCTCACTGAACTCTGTTCGTCGGCCCTCTCCTTGGCGAATTCCATAAATCCTGGAAGAGGCGAGCTCCGCAACGTGATCTCATGCTCCTGAGAAAAAACAGACTGACATCTGAGATGTAAACCCTCATATCCTTACAGTCTGTTTCTCTAAACAACTTAAATCTTGCTATAAATTTAAACCAGAATTATTTCAGTGTTATTATACACTATGCCGACATAATATTTCTTGTTATATCTCTAGTGCTTCCCCTTAGTCATTAGGAAAATCTCTCATTTTGTCTCTCAGAAAGGTCCAGTGATAGATGCTACTCACAGTTAAAATTAAATATTTGATGCACCACAGCACTGGAAACACATTGGAAAGGAGATTTGACATGGATTTTCTTGTGTACTCTTTCGCTGTATTGTTGACTTAGGTTTTTACTTTGTTCTTCATGTCCTTTTTGAAGTTACTGTTATCCTCCTGGACACAATAACATAGTTTTGTGTGAAGATTAGAAGTTAGCTAAAAGAAACAACTAAAAATCTGTTAGCACAAAAATTATTGTTTTTGGAGTTTGATCAGTTCCACCCAAATGCCTGCTGGCTGTGCTCACCTGCTCTCCTAAGTGCTGTGAATTTACTGTATTTGTTCTCAACGGAGGTAAAACCTGTACACCGATATGGATCCTTCAACAAATTCACACAGTTCACTTGATTTCCAGTTGTAATACATCTATCCACAGCATTGTCTTGTTAATATTAATGCCTCTGCATGCTGACAGCTGATATAAATGAGTTGTTAATGGAACAGTTAGTCATCAGATGCCAACTTTTCAATTTAAAGTGTTCACACAAGTTAAATGAGACAATAGCTGTTGTGAAATGCATGAAGTAGGATTAAATCTGTAGCTGAATATTGCCAGAAGTTCTGGTCATCTCATTTTCAAAAAGTGTCAGCAGAAAGAGAAAAGAACAGCAAAGCTCAAAAAGGATAATCAGAGGTGTAGAACGACTTCTCTACATGACAAGATTGAACAGGTTCTTCATCTAAGAAATTAAATAGCTGAGGGAGCATAACAGCATGGAAAATTGTAATTCACATGAAGAAGGGATATAAGAAATTACTATTGACCTCAAAGAGCTGGGGGAGTTAGATGGTAATACAAGCTGACAGATTTAAGACAATCAGGAAGGGGTATTTTTTTCTGATTTGTGTAATCACACAGTAGAATTGATTTTCCCAGGTTGTTTTTGATTTGGAAAGTGTAAATGGATTTGAAAGCTCAGGGAATGTCCAGTAGTTTGTGACAGCAGCAAGACTATTATTTTTCTGGAGGCCTTCAGGAACTTTACATAGTGGTAAGATCTCAAGGGTCTGCAAACAGAGATTTTTGAACTTGACAACTTTTTTTTGGGTACCTTAAATAGGTACAATAAGAGGAAATAATTGTCCTAGCTGCTAACCTAGAGATGAGGCAATTGAAAAGTATCAGCAGAGTTGTGAAAATCTTCCATGCCCTAAGGAGAGAAATCTTTTTGCATGTGTAGGGAAGAAACATGAATGAGGATATGATGGAGACACTGAATTGCAACCAGAAAAGATGCCTCCAGCACCTACTTTTACATGAACAAAAGATGTAGAGCAGAAGCTTCTGCCTGGACATCCTTTTCTGTCTTTTTATGCTGCACATATTGAGCATTAAGTCTCAGACTTCTAGCACTGGTCTGACTTGGCAAATTAAAAAGTCCAACTTCTGGGAAACAAATCCTGAGTCCCCTGGACAGTTTCTCTTGTAAATGCAAGGTGCATTACATCTTCTTCTGAACTTCAAGAGCAGGCTGGGCTGTTCAAGCAGACATAAACCCAAAATCTTCAAACCTGTCATTCCACCATCCACTTATATCAGCAACACTGAATACGATGTTCTTCACTTACATATTTTTTTTTCTAAATACAGATTAGAGTGAATATTCTTTAAAATTATCTGGGTCAGTTCCTCTGTTATTGCAATGGCTACGGGAAGAACTAGCGCAAATCATCAACCTCTTTTCTTCTTTTTCTGAGGGCTCATTTATACTTTTGACAATATTGTTTCTAAAGAAATTTAATAAACTTTGGTTCACCTTAATAGGTCCTCTGAAGTTTTGCTAGCCCTTTATTGAAAAGGTCCCCTCTGCCACATGAAATCCAGTAAGCATCCTGAGGGTTTACACATGTGGAAGCTGAAGACAGTGCATTGATTGCAGTAGCATTATTCAAGGTTTATTTTAAGAGTAGGAATTACCATTTTCAGATGATTCCAAATAATTCCTGATTATAATCTTTTAAATGAGGATATTTTAATAATTTTTCTAGCACATGTAGATAAGCACAACCACAAAATGTAAAATAAGAAACAAGCAGTGGTATTGCCAAGAATAAGTTCAATAAGCATGCACTTAGAGGCTAGAAGTAATTTAATTTATTTTTCTTCAAAAATTGTTAACATGAAGAACTGTGCTCTTAATTTGCATGTTCAGACATGACATATATTTATATATATCTTGGTCTTATTATGATCCAAAAGGCTTTTTTATGGGTGCTTTGCCTTGCAATTCAGTGCTAAGCCTTTTAAGTATTATATCCTTCTGTGTCATCTGTCTTCTGCTGTCTTCGTTCTACTCCTAACTTTCACAAGTTTCACTGCTGCTAACAAGCCACATGAGGTAATTAAAAATGAATAAACCAATAAAAGCTCCCACAAGGACACAAGAAACAGCTAAGTAGCCATCAGCAAGCCCTGAAATAACTATAACAACACACTGAGCTATAACCAACCATATGAGCAAATAAAAAATTATTTGGCCATGAGGGAAAAGTATTTTATTTACAAAACCAATGTAATAAGGCAGGACTAAGATATAAATCCTGGGAAAGACAGCGAGGAAGAACCACAGTGACCACTAACTGGGAATTAACTCCAGAACATGATCGTCAACTGGGCCATAACCTTACACTTCTGTAACTCTGCAGTACCAAATTGAGCATCTGTGTACAGCCACCTCATCCTAAAACAGTAAGGTTCTGACTTTTCTTTTGGTGATATCTTACTCTTGAACTGAGGACTCCACAAGAAACACTAGTAATTTCATTTTGGTGTCATGATGTGATCAAGATGGCAATAAACATTATTTTTCTAGTGGATAATATGTTTTAGGTGGTCAGATACTGATCATTACATTGACAAAGCTGATCATGTCTTCAGTGTCACACTGGCAAAGGAATCGTGTACTCAGAGGTAAATGGATATTTCAGATTGTCCCATGGAGAAATTATATTTTTCTCTACAGGAAATGCAGGCTGTGATACTTTCTAATTTCACGCCGTGGTATCTTCCATGCAGGAAAGGAGACTAAAATGAAAATTTTCTTTAATATCATCATCCAAAAAATGTATTTTTAACCTTTCTAGATTTTTCTCTGTCAGTCTTGTAAATATGGACCTCTTTTTGCATAGGAATGTATTTGACATAGTGCAGTTCCAAAATCCAGTATATCTAGACCATCTAAATAGGTGAGGAATGTCAAACTTTTTAAATTTTAGATATGAGGAATTCCCATTCTTCCTCAATATTAGAGACTTGATTCTTCACTCCCTTATTGTGTAGAATCTCATTATGGAAATAGAGTTATAAATTTCAGAGGGATTTTTCATGATATAAAAAATTAATTGCACAAATATAGAAGTACAGTCTGCTCTTTGGAGAAATCCTAATTCATCCAGAAAGTAAAATTAAAAATCAAGATTCCTCCAAAACACAACTTAAGTCTATGTACCCATGCAAGTTTTCAGTACTAGTGATATGAAAATTGTATCAACTGGAGATTTTGAAATAAAGTATTATATTTTTTTTTTTTTGCTCATTAATTAAAGACAAGGTTTGAAATTCTAAAACTATGCTGAAAATGACCATTTCATTCCACAAATGGATTTTTTAATATTAGGTTTATTCAGACTGGAACAAAGCATTTAAAAAAACTTAAGCTATGTGGCTGTATCTGGAGGGCATTAAGATTAGTGAGCTTCAGAACTCTGTGCCTACATATCATTACAGCTGTTTTTATCAGTTAAATTCATGATCTCATAACAGATGACACAGGAATTGCTCAACAAAGCTTTTAAAAACTTCACAAAACTATGAAGGCTGCTCTTAATTATATGACATTAATTGTCTTCATTCATTCATTCTCTTCTGACTGAATCCAAATACTTTACAGATCTTTCACAGGATCACTGTATGAAAAATACATTACCATATTTGCCTATTTGCTCTCTCAATATTTGCATGATACTGTTTTGTTTTTTTTTCCAGAGCTCTCATGTTTTTATGATGTAGAATTATCTTTCAAAAATCTATATATGTGATAAAGAAAACTTTTCCAGTTCTTATAGTACCTGTAGGTGCAATTTCTCTGCCACTGTACATTTAGAAACATTTAATAATTACTATATCTAGTTAGTGATATGCTGACATAAAATTAATGCTGTAAAATATCCATGTATCATCTTTACACATTAGTATATAAGCCTTCTGCTTTCCAGGAGACAAAAGAATTTCCAAAAGAGAAAATAAACATGCATACTTCAGAAGTCTGTTTTCTAGAACATCAGTAAAAGGGTTAAGATTTCAGGCGTTCCTGGTATATATAAGAAAAAACAATTTACTTCAAAATGTACATTTTCCAGTGATACCTCTTAAGAATTATCTGTGGCTTTGTTGTCTCACTGCCAATATTTTTGTATATTTATAATTTCTTAGGCCTCTAAAAGAATCACAAGTCTTTTATTCAAAGAAAGAGCATAAGAGTTGTTACAAGCAGCTATGCACTAGTGAGCAGCAGTTGTTATCTATGTTAGTCAATAAAATTAATCTGAATAACCTGTAATTTTTCTATTAAGCAATTTCTCTATCTCAATGCACATGTGAGTGGATTAGGCTTTTGACCATCTAAGCCCTGCTGAGAAAGAACACCCCTTGAGAGTCGTCTACATCCATTGTTTTCTGATGCTGAGAGAGAAATCCCCATGCACTTGAAGGAAATTTGGACAAGGATGTTTTTGGAGGAGATTTAACAAAGAAATAGGCTATGTTTGGAAGATTTGGAAGACTCTCTGGAACTTCCTTTTTTCTGCATTTGAGCACCTCTGTGATGTTCCCAGGTTAGACAGAGCCCAGGCCAGAGAACAACCCCAAACATTGTCTCCTTCTGAAGCCATATTCGAGCCAACCTTGGTCCATCAAACCCATTCCAGCACACTGAGTAAGCAGATCCCTTGAACCCTAAATCTGCAAAACTTTTTATAAGGCACTGAACAAGTTTTTCCTGCTAAACCTTCTGAGACTTGCTCTTCATGACTTATGAAAAATAGATGAATTTCAAAATGAGATGACTAATAACCACCGCAGGTCAAAAGGTGACTTGAGGAAATGTCCCATTTGTACTGACTATTTAAAATGGCTGGCAGTACAGATAACTACTTCACAGATAAGAGACTGTTTTCCATTCCAGAATGAGAAATAATAAATCCCACTCTTTCTTCGGATGTTCTCTGAATCAGATTCTTTTCACTGAGTTCTAATCTTCCCCCTCCTGGAATAATAAATACCAGCCACCTCTCACTGCTTAGCAAAGGTACTATTTTTAATTTGAAAGGATTTTTTTTTCACTTTCTAACTTTCTTTCTGTCCTGTGCAGATGAAAATTGCTATATGAATGCAAATTTCATTCATTTATTCAATCGTTTATTCAGCTCCAGCTTTTGATAAATATGATAAGACTTGTTTCAGGGACAGCAGAGAGGCTGACTGATTCCATTTGAGATTTAATGGTTACTAAGAACTCCATGAAAAATTCTGCAGGAGTAAACCCTTCAATAGAAAGGAAACACATCACTGCCAGTTCCAATTATATTTTAACACTAGACAATGTTTTCTTGCTCTGGTATTTTACAAAAGATCAGATTTTCATTTATGAATCCCAAAAATATGTTTGTTTTTACAGCTGCAGTGGGATTTAGTCACAAGGAGACTTTTCTTTCCCTATCTTTTAATGAACAGACAAATTGCAATTAATTTTCCCCATTCAAAAAGCCATTGTTTTGTTTCATGGAAGTATCTATTGGTCAGTGGTCAGTTTTCCTTTTAGTTTCAACATTTTAACATAAAGCATTGTGGAATGTCCATTATATAACCTTTGGAAAATTTCTTAAATGTCTCTATCCTGTTAAATCATCTATTAAATCAGATACTAGAGGGTTCTTTTACTCTGGTTTTGAAAGGTTTCCCTTGCATAGCCTCCAAACAACACAAAGGCATTCTGGTGTATGGATGATTAAAGGACAGCAAGACAGGATGCTCTTGTACTACTGTAATGCTGCAGAAGTGTAGCTGATGTGGTGCTTTTTTTGGAGGTAGTGAAATGTTACTTCAGACTAAAAAAGTACCTGATTCCCATTTAAACAGAAGGACAGCATTGTTGCGGCATTTTTTTTTCGTAGAAGTTACCACCAGCTGAAACATGCATTTCAATTTACAGGGAGAAAAATAGAAAATATGCAGATTAAAAAGACATCAGGATATTTTCAAAGAGTAAGGGTGTCCAAACTCTACAACAGTCTAATAAGGAGAAATTTTAAAGTTCTCACTCCAGACCTTGTTAAGAACAGGTTGGAAAAACATCTTTGCTGGACAGGCAAGTGTGCCTGCCTTTGCAGACTGAATGAGGTGAATGAGCTCTCAGCATCACATCTGTTCGCACCTCTTATGATTTCTGTGCAAGTGTCAAGCTGCTCATTCATTTATGAGCTCAGCCAAGTAACCAATCACATATTTTGAAATACTGGTATTTATTTCTTCAAATATGGTATAAGGATTCAAAGTTTAAAACTAAATGAAATATGACACATACCTACCCAGTATTTTTTTTTAGAAAATGACTAAAAATTAATCTTTTCTTATTCCCCAGCAGAGACATAGATGAATGACTTGAAATAAATGTATATGAGGATATGTCAGCTAAGCACCCAAAATAAAAAGTAATGTTAGAAGAAAATTTCACATCTTCACAGAAAGTGACTTTCAGGTGAGTAAAATGTGCAGGAACATGAGTCACTTTCCACAGCATGTGGAAGAAAACGATTGTCCCTTTTGGAAGTATAAACAAGAAGTCAGGACACAGAAATTCTAGTCCTGATTATTTTGGTAACATTTAGAAAATAGCCTAAAATTAAGTCAGCTTAATTTATCTTGCCTATATGAGTAATGCAAGTGTATAAACATAATAAAATAATATGATGATCTGCAGAATTCTGCTGTGTTTAGAGGAAACATAAGTGTTAAAAGAAATGGAAAGTTCTCCTTTCTTATCTCTACTGATTTTTCCTGTTAGTAGGCTTTGCCTGATATCAGCTATCAGGCTCTGCCTGATTCAACTATTGAATCTATTTTAAAATGAGTTTTTTTCATCCACAAGAGAAAAATATTCAGGGAAAATTCTGTCTCTATTCAAATAAAGGGTAATTTGTGTCCCTGTGCATGCAAACAAGCCCACATGTTTTCAAAGAATATTGACATTCTGACCTCAAGATATCACCTATAGATAAGACATATCTCCATAGCACCTATGCCTTAATTTGTCTTGTAGCTCAAGTATTTCACTTGGCATTGCCAATACTTCAATTTTTCTCAGCATCACATCTTTACCTGTTTGAAGGTTTTCTGTTTTATTTTAAGTTTGCTTCTTATGCTTTAAAAGATCAGACCAGACAGTGTTATTCTGTTGGAATGACTCATTTTCAGAAAAGAGAACCAGCTTTCCTTATGTCACTTAATAAATATTTAATCATAATCATTCACAAAAGCTATACGAATACCAAAGAGGCCTAATTTGAGTAGTGGGGATTTTCTGGCTTTTAATTCTATTGACTTCGACTTCTGAGGACTATTAACCAGCTTTCTTTAAGGAACATGATGTTTCTTACATCTGCTTCACTGAAGTTATGCTGGTCTTTGTATATTAAAAAAGCTATTGCCAATGTTAATATAGTAATTTCTTCACAGAAAGCATCTCTGCATTCATTAGCTTCTCTGGGAATCTCCTCCAAGATAGATTTCCGGAACTTCGCTCTAAAACACTAATTGGTGTTAAAGTTGTAGCAGACAAAATTTTGAAACACAAAATATTCCTTTTCAGATATTTCTATTAACCTCATCTAGAACTCTGTGTACTCACCAATAAACCAAAGGCATGTTGTAAACCAAGAACCTGAAACTTCAAGTCTCAGTTTATGAGCCCTTTATGATCCTGTCCCCTGTGCCTGCATGCACATCGCTGTTCAGTTTGAATGCTGTGATTTTCTCTGGCTTTTCTCCCTGTCCTACCTAACAATTTTTTGGTAAGCAACACAGTTTCCCAGTCTACAGATTAATTATGGTTGAATAACAAATTCTTGTTAAAGTTCCTTTAGTCTAAACCATTGTTACAACAGTGACTTGTTTTTCCACAGTAATCTTTTAAAAATAAACAATCGCATTCAAGGTCAAGTCATGTAATCTTACATCTTAGCTGCCTCACTGTGAACTGATCCTCTCTGCTTTAAAGAGAAGTTTTACATCTAATATGTATTTTCTTTTGCTCTGATTATCCTGATGAATTCCCTCCCCACAAGTTTTGCATTGACAGTCAGTGGCAGTCAGTGCCACCAGCAGAAATGTGGGGTGCGCTGTAGCCTACAGTGCCCACCTGTAAGAGCAGCCCTCTCTTTAGCTTGCGCCATCATGCAAAAACAAGTTACAGGAGATCAGGTTATGGGGAGAAACCTCTGCATCTTGCCTACCAGAGAAGCCAATATGAAATACAATAGCCCGGTCATAGCAAGGGATATGAGGAACCAACACATTTGTGAAAATTAAACTGAAATAATTAGAAGTAATTGCAAGGAATGGCTAAGGACCCACCAGAAGACTGTAGTCATGGAAGAGTTTTATTCTTTATCCTGGTTTCAGTATAGCTCTGCATATGCCAAGTAGGTATAGTCATTACTAGCCAGGGAAACACCTTCTGTGGACATGAGTCTAACCTGTTATGGCTCAAACACAAGACTCAAGTGCTTAAGAAAACAGAAAACAAGCTTGAAAGCTGAACAGCAAGTCCATGTGGAGGTTGCTCCCATTCATTTTCATAGCTTCAAAGATGTCATTTTAGAAAGTTCTGCTACAGCTAAAAAAAAAAATACAATCCTCAGGAAATAAACATCTTTGATTCAGGTTTCACAGCTATCCTAAGCACAAGAATGAATTCCATTATGAAAGAGTGAATTTCTTTCTTGGTTTTTGTCAGACTGAAATACTTTCTTTTTACCATAATCTTTTGCTTCATTTAATCCTCTATTGATTTCAATTAAGTTCTCACCAGGTTTACATCTCCAGCTGAGGGTTTTTTCCCTGTAGTTCATCTGGTTTTTAGACTGTTCTTAAAGGTTTCAAATCCAATGAAAACCCTAGAGAGCAACACCAAGAAATTGTCATTGTGCTAGGAAATAAACTACCTGTAATCTGTCACTGTGAAATTCCTTTAAATTCTCTTTCTTCACAGATGGGCAACAGTGGATCTACAAAACTATGTAATGATTCTCATGAAATGCTTTAAATTTAAAATTGTTTTGAAGGGTTGATTAAAAAAATGTGTTCTCCTCTAGAGGGAAAATATCAGTTTATGGATAAAGGACCGTTTGAAATATCAGGGATATGTGCGTGGTTAACTTTTGCCACAGACTTTCTACAAGATCCTGACCAATAAAACTTATTGGTCCTTCTCCTTTCTGTAAATGTGTGATAAGGCCTGTCCTGTTTCCTGTGGTTTAGTAAAAATATACTTGGTAAGACATTATTGGCGAAAGCCTGGAGAGGCCTGAAAACACAAAACTGTCTGTCTGTGCTCAATTATATGGCTACTTTTTGAATAAGCAGAAATACTAATAGCATCAAGAAGTACAAAATCTTTGCTTACATAATTTGCATCTACTTTCAAAATAGAAGAGGTTGTTTCTTTTTTTACTTTCAAGAGTTTGTTTTATTGTAAAATGACATAATCTGAAGCATTTATGGTACCTCAGAAATCTTGAAAAATAATGATGTTCAACCATAGCAAAAGGAATTAAGACGGGAATTTTATAATTATCCCATCTTAATACCTGCTTCTATACCAACTGCATGTTTAGCTCCAATAGCTCTTATGCCAAATCCTAAAGCTAAATAGCCTCTTTAATTGGGAGAAGCCTCCTAGAGGAGAGAACTGGGAAGAGTCCTGTTAAAAGATAACAAAAGATCAAAAAGAAGGCTGTTTGGATAGGCCACAGGAATGGTCAGAGCAGATTACTTACTTGGTTAGGTAAATTCTGTACCTCTTGAAGTCAGGAGGAGCTGAAGTGTTTTATGCAAAATCATACAGAATGACCATAATGAAATAGAGTTAAGAGCTGCATACAACTGCACATATTCCTATACCTGTTATAAAATACAGTCTAGAACATCTGCATATGCTATTCATGACCGCTGATAGCATTTACAAATATTAAAATGAAAAGTCTTTGTAAATAAATTAATTCAAAAGTTAAAAAATGGGGGTTTCATAGGTACATCTGTCTATCTTTCCACTCTATAAAGTGTCAGCTTCTGTAGAGGTTTTCAGATGTGCAACTTTATCAAATTTGAGCTGAAAAGCTTACTATGGTGACTTAGATCAGTGCAATATTGCTCTTGAAAATGAGCTTGCAAAGGAAATGACTTTCCAAAGAAAAATAATTTCAGTGTAATGAGACTCTTAAAAAAAATTCATTTTCTCATTCCCTGCAACACATACTCTCTAAAGGGCAAAGTTTTTGCTATTATGAACAACTTTTAATTTGTATGTGTGTTCTGCTAGCCGTTGCCCAGGGTGATCATTAGCGTTTTGGTTCTTTTAACTACAGTCTCAAAGGTTTGCACACAGTTTCCTTCTGGCACAAGATTTCAGTGTACAGCATCTCCACTATGGGGCTTTGAAAGGCTGCTAAGAATTGGGGGGAAAAAAAAAAGACATTGAACTTCAGAGTTACTGCTGTCTCAGCCGTATTTTCAGTTTACCTATATATGAATCCCAATATTCACAAGTATGCAGGCAGGAAAGCTGCACAAGGCATTTTCTCTGACACATTCTGAGTTCAGCAAGAGCTGTGCAAGGTATGGCTAACAGCCTACTGCTGTTTCAGGAATTGTATCAATTTCCTTTATTCTAACTATGAGCCACGGACTGATTTATCACATTTACCCCTTGTATAAGTTCAATGAGAAACTGCATAAAAATAATTTCATAATTTTATGAAATATTAATGAAAGCAAGAATGGGCAGGCAAGAGCCATTGATTTATAGTCAAAACCTGCTGCAGTTTGCAGAAGTGTAACTGCTCCTTTTGAAACTTGAACACCCGATGAATGCTGAATTACCTAAAGTATTTCAGTTATCTGAAAATATAGAAAAGACTTATGAGCTGTAATCTCATTTTGCTGAAAAATACTATACTTGTATCAAAATTTCTTTCTACAAAGTACAAGAAAAGATAAATAATGTGGATCGATGTCCTTTTCAAGTTAAAATTTTTAGTTCCTTTGTAGTTCTCAAATGCTGCATATCTTAGAAGGGCCGTGAAGTACTGACTGGAAATTCATGAACTGCATTTGTAAGTAAATCAGGTCTGGCAGAGCTGGAATTTTCTTGAACCTAGGAGAATAAGCAGAAAGCAATCAGCAAAATGCTAGATTACGAGGAAGCATGTAGAAAAAGTATATTGCTGATCTTAATTACTCTCTGAAATTTTTGAAGGAACTTATTTGATAGTTTGCTTCTACTTGATGATCTATTGTTTTGAAATGCATGAAATTTCTCTTCTTCTAAAATACTAAGCATGTTGTCACCCTGATTTTTTAACCAAGACTTTGAAGTGTGGGCAAACTCTTGTCATCATTCCTTGATGGATGGAACAGGATTGTTCATAACAAATCATAGTAATGAGTTTCTATCCCAGTATTTCAATAAATATTAAAGCACATGAAATCATTTCCGTAGAACGAGTTGGGTTAGAAGGGATTTTTAAAGATCACCTAGTTCCAGCTGCCTTTCCTTAGGCAGTGGCATCCTCCACCAGACCCATTTGCTTAAAGCCCCATCCAACCAGGCCTTGAACACCCCCACAGATGGGGGATCCACAGCTTCTCAGGGCAACCTGTTCCAGTGCCTCACCACCCTCACAGTAAAGAATATTTTTTTATATATTCAGTCTAAACTTACCCTCCTTTGGTTCAAAGCCATTACCCCTTGTGCTGTTACAGGCCCTGGTAAAAAATCATTCTTCCTGCGCCTTGAAATCCCCTTTTAAGTATTGAAAGGTCTCAGTAAGAGCTCTCTGATGTCCTCTCATCATTTTCCTGGCTCTCCTCTGTATTCATTCCGAAGGGTCCATGGCTTTCTTATGTTTGGGATCTCAGAACTGGATGCAATACTCCAGCTGGGGTTTTGCAGGAGCACAGCACAGGAGAAGAACCATTTATCTTGTAATGCTGGCCACAGTCATTTTATGTAGCTCAGGACACAATTGTCTTTCTGTGCTGCCAGCATACATTGCCAGGTCATGTTCAATTTTTCACCCATCAATATCCTTAAGTCCTTCTCTGCAGGGATGCACTCAATCCATTCATTGATCAGTCTGCACTGATACTGGTGATTTCACCAACCCCGGTGTGGCACCTTGCACTTGGTGTTGCTGGACATCAAGAAATTCACACTAACCCACTTCTCAAGCCAGTCAGGATCCCTCTGGATGATGCATTTTCCCTCATGGGATGGCTTGGCCTCTTCTCCAAACTTGCTGAGGGTGTACTCTATCCCACTGTTTATCTCAATATTAGAGATACCGAACCACTTCCATATGGACAGTGCCATATGGAAAGTCCTCTCCCTGAGGGTCAGCACTTGTTACTTATCTCCTTTGGGCACTGAGCCATCGACTACAACTCTTTGGATACTGCCATTTATCCAATTCCTAATATTCCATCCATTAAATCCATACCTCTCCAATTTAGCAACAAAAATGTTCTATGGAACTGTTTCAAAGGCCTTAAAGAAGTCACAGTAGAGGACATCATTTCCTCTTCCTTTATCCACAAACCCAGCCACTCTCCCATAGGTCCCCAGATTAGCCAGGCATGATTTTCCTTTTTATAAAGCCATGTTAGCTGTCTTTAATTACCTCCCTGTCATCCATATGCCTTGACATATCTTCCAGGAGCATCTGTTCCATGATCTTACAGGCACAGATGTGAGGCTGGCTGGTTGATATTTTCCAGTTTTGTAAAACTGTCTCCCTCAGGAAACTAAAATTCATTATGCTGTTCTAACTCTACAACCTCTCCAAGCTTCCAAAATCTTCCTGGACAGGCACAATTGTAAGAAATACTGACAGTATTTCGGCATATCCAGATCATGACATGGAAAAGACAACAGGAGCCCATGTCTTTTTCCTTTGTTAAGTCTCCTTAACATATATTGAAAGTTGACACATCTTGACACAGACCTCAACCTCCTAGAGCCTTTTGCAAAATAACTAACAAACTTTTAAAATGTTTCACTTTTTTTAATACCTCAAACTGTAAATTTCAAAGCTTTATGGGTTCTATTGTGTGTCCATGTAGGAGATTAAACTTCTTTCAAGCTGGTTGTTAAGAGGAAAAAAAGCAAAAAAGGGCAATTTAATTTCTGTTGTGAATCACCAGTTACCCTGATAGCCTAATATCTTCAAAAGTAAAGCATGTTGTTTTATGTTTTTATATATATGTGTGTAATACATAGAAATTTTGACTTAATATTTTTACCATCGCAATTTGCTTCAAAATATAATTATTATATGAAGCTAGTGTATCAAGAGACTTGTTAAGTCATGTTTTTGTGGGATGTCTTAACATATAAATGTTAAGGCATATGAAAGAACTACCTAAATACATCAAAATACTTGCATTTATTCCTTCAGCTGTAGCCTCAAATGACTGATTATAAAAATGTCACATCTTGATTTTCTCCTTCATTATCTGCCTCTCCTTATATGATTGTGATCTCTGCTTCGTTAAGGTCAGCGTGTTTTGTACACAATAGTCAGTTATATTCACTGGAAGGATTCCTTCTCTTAGGACAGTTTGACCTTCAGTGACTGAGAACCAAGAGAGAAATTAATTAACTCAAATGCTGCAAGACCCTTTATTAAGATTCTTGTAATAAACAGCCAGGAAGCTAAGCAGAATTTAGTCTTTCTGTAAACTAAAATGAAACCCACAGGGTCTCTGACTGGCTGCAGCAGGAACCAGCTTCAGTGCTAGAAAATTTTGCAAAAGCACCACAGTTGAGACTTAGGACGTCATATCTCCACTTCCTCAGTTTCTCACCTGCTACCCAGGTACGTAATGGCTCTCTGCAGGTGTGTAAGTCTCAGAGTGAGATGAACCCAGGCTATCAGAAGGTATCTTTATCTCATTTACTCCCTCAGGTATTTGCTTTATGCTCATTGTCTCACTGAATAAAAAATCTGCATTTCCAGGTGTTCAGGTTTTAACACCAGATAGAAATTAAAATCAAAATAAGCCACCCCCCTTCCCCCACCCTTCCCAGTAAGGGAGAGACAAAAGCAGAGATTATGGGCTGAGATAACAATTTACTAAAAGCACAAAGCAATGTGACATAAGACACACACAATGGCAATGGCAGCATTAATAGCAAAAGTATAGAAGCAGAGAAGGTGGTCAGCACCACCGTCAATTCATGCCTTTGATGCTGCCCCCTTCAGCACCACATTCAGCAGCCATGTTCCAGAGAAAAGGAGAAGGGGTGGTGGTGGCAGTGTGAGGTCTGGTCCTCTTCCAGGGATTGCACTCATTTTCATCCCAAAATTGCATCCCCCAGCAATCATCTGCATGATGTAGGAAAAACATTAATTGTTTAAAATGTCTCAGCAAAGCTGTTTTCTTTCTTCATCTGTTTACTGTTCAGTGCAAGTTGAAGAAGGAAAGTTTTCAAGTGGAAAAGAACTGGATAAAGTTTCTCTGCAGAACTGTATTATATTTGACAATTCCAAGAAACAAGAAGATCACTTTCCTTTAGCCACTGTTAGGTAGTTACACAACTAAGGCTCACTTTTGCCAGCTCATAGAGCATGCTCTAAAAGATGGGTAAAAGATGGCATGCGAAATGAGATTTTCTGGGAAGTATTCATCTGTTTTGTGTTGCGGACTTGTTGAGGTCTGAATGATGCAGTTCAAGTAGTTGGGTAGAGGGCTGGAGCTTAAATAGTAAAAACATTAGACTGAAGTGTACATTTTTCTGCAGTGCTCTCAGCCAAGAGATACATCATCCAGGGAAATAACCAAAGGAAATGTTTGTGTCAGTTCAAATTGCCAGAGGATGCAAAAAGCCCTGATCCTACTGCAGACAGGCAGACATTTTGGGGATAGACTTGATATGTGTCTTAAGATACTTGTCCTGTCCTTAGAAGAAAGTTTTGCAAGGAGAGTCCTTGACATTTCAATTGCCAGTGTGTCATGGTTTAACCCCAGCTGGCAACTAAGCACCATGCAGCCACTCACTCCCCTACCTCCCTAGGTGGGACAGGGGGCAAAATCAGGGGAAAAAACCCAATAATCTCATGGGTTGAGATAAGAATAGTTTAACAATTGAAGCAAAATAATAACAATTAGATGATGATGATGATTATTATTATTATTAGAAAAAGGAGAGTAGGAGAGAGATAAAACACAAGAACAAGTGATGCACAATAGAATTGCTCATCACATGCTGACAGATACCAACCCTGTCCCTGAGCTATGACCAGGCCCTGTTCTGAGTGACACGCCTCAGTTTATATACTTAACACGGCCTTCTGTGGTGTGGAATATCCCTTTGGCCAGCTCAGGCCAGCTGTCCCGGCCATACTTCTTCCCAGCATCTTCTCACTGGAAGAGCAAGGGAAACTGAGAAGTCCTTGACTTAGCTGAGCACTACTCAGCAGCAGCCCAAACATCAGTGTGTCATCATAGTGAATCCAGAAGAGAGCACTGTACCACCTACTAAGAAAACTATCCCAGCCAAAACTAGTACACAGAGTCAAGGCTGTCCTCCTCTCACCTCCAACAACAGAGATCAGAGAAGAGAATTAAAATGTTCTTTGGTGGTATACAGTGACAGTGTCTTCTTGTCATTCTGCACTCCTCTTTGGCACACCCAGGTTTCTTCTAAATAAATCAAACTCTTCAAAACGTTGTCATAAATCAAGAAACACTGTATTTTGTTTTGTTTGAGCAGCATGCCTGCTTTCAAACCACTCAAATAAAGGCTTAGTAATTTCACAGACCTGTGTTTAAGGGTCATCCTGAGATGCCGTGGATTCTGTGTTACGTTAAAATAAAAGTGAAAAATTCATGGTTCCAGGAATATAGAAAATTATGAACTGTTGGCATAAGGGATTTCTGCATGAGAGTTGAGACAGCAGCAATACTTACACTGTAACATGGATGAAAACTTACACTTAAGCAAGTGAAGTTGCATGTCAGTACAGTTTTCACGTAAGCCCTTTATATTTCAGTATTTAGATCTCATTTATATCTGCAAACAAACCCCACATAAATTATATGATTCTAAAGAACACAAGGATTCAGTTAAGAAGTCTGTTCTCTGCTAACACCCCTGTGGAACTTTGTAAGTTCAAAGTCCAAGAAAAGCATTAAGTACTGAAATATTCAAGACCTCATCATCGATAATATTTTTTGATTGTTAATGTCATTAAAATGAGATTGACACAATTCCACAATATAAACTCCAGTCTTTGCTGGCTGATTTGGTTTCTCCATTAATTCAACTTTTTTCCTCTGTAATAGTCACAATTTCTTTGAAGTGCCCTGTAACAGAGGTAGGGAGATTTCAAAGTTTTGTCACATGAGTGGCAGTGGTCAGAGTCAGCAAAAACTGCTTTTTAAAAACCTTTTTTTAAAAAGAATTTTTAAAAAAATCAAATTTCCCCTTGGTTCCCCACTAGACTGAAACAAGGAAATCAATGGACAAACCCTTATGAAAAAAGAGCAAGACAAAAAGACAGTCTTAATTATGAAAAGATTTTATAATTTCAATCTGTCCACAAAAAGAACAGATCTCCTATTTCATGTTGGCCTAGAATGGTTCTTTCTGTTCATCTACATCAAATCACAAAGCTCAGGAGTACAAATCAAAGCAATTCACTGGCAAGATACTTCCAGCTATGGCAAAATAAGGTAATTTTATTTGACAGAATAATTTTGCACTTCTTGAAAAAAAGAACCAAATAAACTTATCATAAACAATGTTCTAAATTAATGCTATCTGGTTATATACAAGGCAGGGTAAAACAAATCAGCAAAGCCCAAAGCAATTATTTTGTTTTGGAATCAATCCACTGTATTTTAATAAGAACCTTTACAATTACATAATGACTCTTGATGGTTAGCAGCAAATGTTGTCTTAATTACACAAAATTTATTTCAATTCTCCACAACTGCCCTCACTTCCTGAGGTAAAGACCTGCAACATATAAAGCATGCATGACAATTATAAATAGGTAATCAAAGTGCACAGCAGAGCTGGCAGTGTTTGTCCTGGAAAGGGTACATTTTACTGCAGCAGTTCTTAAACCACTTGTGTCAAATGTGTTATTAATGAGCAGTCAAGTTCACACAGAAATGCAAGCTGCCGGGCACAGCCCAAGCCATCCACAGATTTAGATGGGTTGGAGAGTGATGACAAAGGGGTGGCATGGTCTCCATCCTCCTGCAGCTGTTTCTCCTGTTTCTCCTCCTAGCTGCAATTTCTCTACCACGCCACCAGCAGTGGATGCAGCATTTTTCCATCTCCTTCAGTTCATAGGTTGGGTCTGGCAGACAGAGCCGTCATGAGAAAGCAGACATGCAGTGATAGTGAGGGTGCACCTTGCCTAATGCAACCACACAACACCCCCTTCCGCTGTGCTTCCTGATAAAATATGGGGACCGGAAGATCTCACTTCTCCCTTCCCCACATCATTTCCTCTGAGCCTTCATTTACCCCAATGTGAGATTTTCCTGCTCATCCCCTGCAAGAGTCTGTCTTGTGGTCAGCAGTAGATGTGTGTTGGCTCCTCAACAGTGGATGCCTCGTGACTGTCGGGATCACGGTGCCAAGCCAGGGCTAATGAGCTCCTGTGCATGACCGCTGTGGAGCCACCACTGTGCAGACCCTCTCAGAAGGGCTTGAGCCACCTCCACCCAGAGGAGGGGGCTCTGCATAGAGCAGCCACACTGGACGTCAAAACGAGTGAGGTAAATCCTGCAGCATTTAAAAATCCAACCACTTTTAAGAGAGATGTCACACCCTGACACTTGTTTCCCACAAATGTAGCAATAGAGCAAATGGTGAGCTCCTACCCCATTTTTTCCATTTTCTCCTGCAAAGCCCTCTCATCTGTTCACCCAACTACCAAAGAAGTGTATTGTCACTTTTCCTCCTGACAAAAGATGCAAGCAGTTGAAGTGGGTGGTGTGACAGCACCTCTAGATAAATTCCTTTCAATTGAAAAGGCCTTAATCTTCTTTCAGGTGTAATTATCCAAAACACAACTTCTATGCAGTGGCATTTGCCTACAACCCTTCATCTCCATGATTACTTGATAATCACAAAAACAAGTACAGCTGATCAGTTTGCCACCAGCTCAAATAAGTCTTTCATTCAGAGTCATGAAGTCTAAAGTTATCAATTCCCTTTTACCTAATTTCAGTTCTTTTTCCCTTAACTTTCCAATAAGAGTTGGAAAAATGAGAATCATTGCAGCAACTTCTGGGTTTTTAATAGATGTTTCATTGCCTCCTAGTGCCCATTACTCAGCCTTAGGAACCGCTTTGTCAAATTGTTTTCCATCCTGGTAAAAACAATTGTTTCAATCATTTGAACAGAAAAGGCAATAGGTCTAATTGCACCCTGCAGCTCATACACCAGGTTTGCTCTGAGTGATGGACTTTCCTATGCAGTAAAATATCTAAACCCTGCCTTCTAGAAGAACTCTCTGTAGCCATTTTATTTAGTAGAATAATCTAGTGCTCTGGGAGGAAAGTGTTTCGCAAAAGAATAGTTTTTCTCTTCTGTTTGATTTTTTTCTATCATCACTATCTATGACGTATATGGTACATATATAACAAGCTTGTTTATAATAAAACAGAGAACTAAAACAAACTACTAGGGTTCTTTCACAGAGTTACAATGCTCTTGCTAATCCTGGGGTCTGTTTTTCTTATTTCAGTAGCAAATTTCTGGAAGAAATCTGGATATGCTATGAACCTGGAAGTGGTTTTCAGTCCTTGCTGTATCCAAGTGCATGACTGTTAAATCCTGCCAGTACATGAAAGTCAAATCTGAACTCAGGCTATTCGCTCATATCCTTCCACTTGTCATAATTAAGTGTTTTTTGACAACATTTCTTGGAAGAGTTTTCTCATGAGGAAATAATGCATCCGACAATATGAGGTCTTATTTCTACTCTAGCAAAGTAGAATTTGCTCTGGTTTCCTCCTAGAGCAGACTTCAGGGAATCTGCCGTAGTATTCAAAGTTACAGGGTATGTAAGAATGCTCTTAAACTCAGGGTAGCTCAGGATACCTCAAGCTCAGTCTTACAATTTCTCTAATTCTTAAGCACAGTTCCTTACTAGCAAAAATTCAGAAACACTTGAAGAAAAGATTCTCTTTCATCCACTTGGGAAGCAGTGTATTTTCCTGTCGAATTTATTATTTCCTGAAGTGACAGTATATTCGCAAACTCTTTACCCTTACCCTGAGCACATATTTTCTATCTATCCTCTCCTTACAAGTGTTATTCACATAGAAACTCAGCAAGCCCAGATTACAGATAAGAGAAGTCATTCAAGGATGGAAAGAACCATAATAGTCATCCACCTAACTATGCCAGTAATGCTCTCATAGCTCTGCCTACAAAATAGAGAAACAGAGATAATGCACCTGTGGCTTTCCTAAACAATGTACTTGTGCTTTAAAATTAAAGTGTCTCCATAGCAACTTTGAGGCATCCAAGAAGAGAGAGGAAGGACATTATTTTGCAAAAACATGGAGTGGATTTAAATTGTGTTGTATGTGAGGACCAAAAGCTCAAACCCCTTGGTAAGAGTATATGTGTCCTGAGTGAGCTTGTATTATGTGACCAATATCCGTCTCAGGAAAATTATTCTGTACCAGTCCACTACTGCTTCTGTTTCCAATAGACTGTCAGGGGGCAGCAGGAGCAGCAGGGCAGTACCATCCCAAGAAAGCAGAGCCCACAGCAGCAGAGAAAGGTGAGCAGAGCTGGGTGGGTGCAGGTGATCTGGATCTCCTGAGACCCAGGCTACAAGGACAGGTCTGCCGGGACAAGGCAGGTCCCAGCACAAGCTGGAAAGCCAGGTCAGGGGGTAGGGGTCAGGGAGGCTCAGGAAAACCTGCCAATAGCTCAGGCAAACACTGAGAGCAGGAGCCTCAGTTTAAAAGCAGCTCCTGAGCAAAGGCAGGACAGGCATCTGCTGACACGGCCTGACAGCTTTGTTATCAAATCTGGCCTGGAGCCCGGGCAGTGACAGCCTGTGGAGGAGAGGGAATGCCCTCAGGGCCCTCACAGTGTCCGCTTATAAAGGCGAGGAAAGTATACCTGTAGCTCCTTAAATCTTATGAGGGCCAGGGGAGTGATTGCGATGTTTTGTACCTTCAAAAGGAATGTGTCACATTGTATGCCCGCTGGGGATGGGCAGTGCTGATGGCTCACAAACAACGTGATGCCATCTGCTTCAGGGAGGCCACACTTGCTCCTCTGTTGTCATTTTTTGCAACCCAACAAATGCCATTCTGTCTGAAAGTCTATGTTTTTTTCCTACATATGGGAACAACCACAAATAATATAGATAATGACACGTTTCTAAATGAGACGTAATGTCTTTAATAAAATTGTCCTAACAAAAGCTATGTTTCTCTCCACAATGTCTACTAGACTCTGCATTACTTTCTTAAGTAGAAAAGATGGATTCTAAGCCTGTAACTACTCTAAAGGCTAGCTTTTCTTCATGGCATAGTCCAGGATTCCACTGTGACCCCTCTGCAGCCCACATGCACAAGCGTGTTTTTCTCCCCAGAAATCAGTACACTGTAGGGAGGTTTTTTCCCTGAGGTGGCAATGAGAACTACTAATTCATCCAGCTCACACTGCTCCCATTTCCCAATCAGTATGCAAGGTGTAAATAACTTCTTATTTGAGAAACAGGTGACAATTTTTTTGTAGCAGAAGAATGGGGTAAAGATAAAATTACTTTTAATGCAGTTAGAATTAATTTATTGTGTGAGTCAGTTGAGAATGAATATTAATCCAATGGAGCACTCTTGTATTGATGAATAGCTCACCTCCAAATCATATCAACTACTTTGTTTCTTATGACTTAAGTATTTACTCTTTTTAATTCCCCTTTTGCTTAGCAATTAAAGATCCACAGGTCAGCTGGATGAAAGCAAAGTGAGCACTATATGATCTGCTTATTTAAAGACAGCTGTGAACCAGCTGTTTCAACTTTTTTGGGGGGAAAACTCTTCACTGGTAGGGTTAGTAGTCCTTTTCACTGAGGTTTTTTTTTTTTGTCTATCCCTGAAATTCAGAGCTTCTTCTAAGTGAGTGGACTAACAGTCCAGATACAGGAAAAGAACAAGGAATTCTCAAAAAAGAAAAAAAAAAAGTGCCACTGTTGTAAAAGTGAACTATTTGTTCTTGTTACTGTTCTGTCGTCTGTTTAGCTACTACAGTTCAGAACAGGGCATGAGCATTTCTGTGTCACTGCCTTTGCATACAGATTCAGGTGATGCTGCCTGATGTTTCGGAGAAATGGACTGAAGCCCTTTTCTGCTTTTAATTTCTTGCTCTGTCTTGAGGTTTGACACCATATAACTCACTCTTTTCCTTCACAAAAAAAAGTAATAGTAACTTTTGGAAGCACTCAGGGTCTTTGGTTATAAGGTAGTACACAATCACATCAGGTGATCAAAAAATACTTTCAAGCAAGAGACAGTTCTCTGCATGTATGTAAAATATTTTCAGTCGAAGAGGCGTAGCCTATACTTTAATACACAGTAGTACTACAGCTCTGCCACATCTAATTTTGTATTTGTAGGTGTAATTTCATGCTTATGTGATCCTTTACATCTTTGACACAGGACTTGTTCTGTGTTTTACCATCGTGATCTGATATTTTTGGTGACTTTATTCCCTCTGGACTAAAAAGAAAAAAGCATTTCTGTTATATTTTTTCTCCAGGCAAAATAAAAGACTTATAATATTGTTTCTCTCACACATCCTTTTTTTCCTCGCTATTCATTATCATCAATGTAATATATGTCCAACAGTTTCAAACAGATATCAAAATCTTTTATAGTCTGAATATAACCCAGTATTTAGTTCTTCTCTTCACTCTCCTCCTTGGGGACTTTACACAGTTCCTATGCAGCTTAGTGGGAATTTGAATTGGACTTCAGAACTGTAAGAACAAAATATTTGCCATTCAGCAGAGGAAGGGACTGCTATGGGATGGGCAAAGCAAAGTGGCTGTGCCAGGGCAGCTTGGGCAGTGGTTCTTAGTAAGCAGGAGTTTCTAGGTCTGACCTCTATGACAACCCACACAGGCAAAGAAAGGCTGAATTTCCTTCCTCTCTGTTATTTCTCTCTCCCTTCGTCCTTCCCCACTTCTGTCTGCGAATAGGGGAAGACAAAAAAAGCAGTCAGAGCAGTGGGTGTGTCCTCAGTGGGAACAGGAGCCAGAAGGACCTGCAGCTGGAAAAGGGGAGTATGAAGACACAGAGAACCAAAAAAATGCATCTGGAAAAATAAACCCTGCAGGAAAATGTCTGGTGAAAATGTTTTGTCTCTTCATGTGAATAAGAAAAAATAACCCACCTATCTGAACTAGGAATACCAGGGCAAACAAAGTGTAGTAGGGGAAGAAAACAAATATCAAAACTGACTGTGGCAGAAACATCTTATTTCTGCAGGAAAGGGGGAGAATACTGAGAACACTGAAATCACAGGACCATCCAGCTAAAATTCTCATATTCATATGTCTGCCTTGATGTGCTTTGAATGCCACAGAATAGCATTTGATGCTCTTGTTTTTCTCTGAATTACTGTAACTGACAATATCAGGACAATCATTTCTTACTGTATAAAACAAAAGGAGGCATTAAGATAAAATGTCCCTTGATAATGTCCACGTGATATTAACATTAGATTCACTGAAGAAAAGAAAAAAAAAAAAAAGTGTAAATTATTCAAGCTGAAAAATACTGTGCAATATTTCAGGTTGTTGTGCAAAGCAAAGGAAGTACAGAAAAACCTGAAAAATAAGCCCCTGAACACTTTATGGCTACATTTCACACTCACTTTGCACTGCTAGAAAGAGACTTTTCCATTAGCTGGCACACAATCTGTGGTACAGAAGCCCTGAAAGCATGCTCAAGCAGTCTCAGGATTTCCACTTTCCATTCTATCATTTTTATTTCCTACCACAGGACTACAAATATCCCTATATTCCACCTGTTTTTCTTTCTGTGATGTGGATATTGCTGCTTCTTTAGGCAGTTTGCAAGTGGGCTGTGCTGCCCTGAACAATAGGTTTGATGGTAAGTGCTCAGAAATGGGAGTGAACAATGAAGGACTGGGGTTATTATTCAGCACACCTGCATCTTCCTTTCTTTAAAAGCTGATCTAGAAGGACATGGACAGAGACAGAAATGCATTTACTTTCAAGTGTAGTGGGAAAGACAAGCTTTAAGTAAGCAAAGGGTGACCATTGTTTCTTGCTGTTTATTAGAAGGGGTTAAAAATAAGCCCATACAGACAGCACAGGAAGGTGCAGTTTGATTATTACTAATCATTTATCTCAGCCTGGTTATGGCATGGTGTAGGCTTTCAATATGAAAAAGTGTCTCAGCTAATACCATTTATGCTTTATCTCTTTGTTAGTTTATTGTTTTTACCTGGAATATATTACAGCACATAAAAACAAGTAGAAACACTATGACTTTCAAAATCATTCATGTGAGTGTCAGAGATTCTCATGTAAAATGGCACTCACCCTCTCTTCTTTCTAAAATGCTATTAGTTCCTGCTTCTGACAGTCCATCAGATTTTCAGTTTGAAGAGCTGGCTTTTTGTCTGCTTTGTCTTCTCTGGTGGTCATAGAGATCTGAACACGCCTCCCTTCCCCAAAGAAATCTTTCAGAATCAAGACAGCAAATATTTTCATTTGGAATAATGGGGAAGCCATTTACTCTCAAAATTATAATTTTCTGTAAAAGACAGGTCTGACCTTCAGAAGAGAAAGCACTAAACCCTGCCTGGGCTATGGGACAACTTGAAAGCAAATATAAGTCTTTTATTTCCCAGCTGGTGTTCCCAGTCTCAAAAACACATGTTATTCTAGTATCCTGCAGGGATAGATCCACATTTTCCAGGCTTACAATGAGCCAAGTTGCTAAAATTCTCTGTTACTGGTGTTACTGAATAAACACCTATCATAAATAAAACAGCAAAAGAAGCCACTTATAACAAATAAAATCTGTTTTGCAGTCCTTTTTTTCCTTGAAGAGGGAGAAAGCATATTAGCTGCAATGTGAGAAATTATAGAGTAATTCCTCTCGGTCTTCATTTATTGAAGCAATGAGGGAAAATTCGAGAGTGGGCAGAGGGTCAGTAGCAATAAGAGCAGGAACAGCCTCCTCCTTTCTCATGGTCACACAGGCTGCTTAGAAAGGTTAAAAGGGCAGGACAGTCATCCACAAATACTTTGAACAATTGTATCAAACTGTTTACATCTAGTGGGATAACACTGGCATATCTTTTCAATATCTGTTGTAGGCTAAAGAATGTCAGAAGGACTAATTTTATTTTTAATTTCAGAAGTATGAGTTGTCTGCATTTTGTTGCACATTTTTGATATTTCAGTCTGCAAGGAAAAACAGCTCAGGCAGGAGAAAGTAAAAGGGATAACCTGCATGTAGAACAGACAGGTCAAAGATTTGTCCTTATGATCCAAAGATTCCTCCTTCCCACTCAGCTTATTCTGCGATTCTGTGAATTCCCACCATGAGCCTGATGTAAAAAAACACTGACTGAACACAAAGACCAAATCATTCTTCTGGAACACTTCTTCTTTTCTCTCCTTCAGCCTCTGTTTTCCTCTCCTCCAACTTCCATTGCACAATTTACACTTCTATTCTCAGTTCTCCATTTTGACATCTTTGTGATCAGCTGAAGATGTCATCTCACGCCCTGATCCTGGACAGAGTGAATTTGATAGTAATACAAAAAATTTCAGATTTGTCTGAAAAATACAGAAAAACAGTTAGAAGGTCCAAGGCTGCTCTTATGGAGCTTTGGACTCACTTACCTTCCCAGTTACAAATAAAAATACTTTACAGCTGATGGCATAAAGAAGAGAACATATTTCTCCCAGCAATGCAAAGATAATTTTTTATTCACTTATTTTACTAACACATTCACAAGATCTAGAAATGCTAGAGACTGATGTCTTAGTTGTTTATTTCCCTGCTATCTTTCACTGTTCTGATGTTGCTCTTTGACAACAACCACACCTACAAAATGTAGGACCTCTGTTATCCTGTTTTCAAGTCTAGGACACAATACATAAGTGTACACCTATGAGAAAAAAAAATCATATCGTAATATGCGGTTCAATATAATTTTCAGTGATAAAATGCTAGAGAGTTTTGAAACAAAACTCAAGTGAAATAAACACTTCAATGCAGCCAATAATCTTTTCCGCAGCACAATTTCAGTTTTCCAAAAGCTCAAGACAATGCATACTTAGGAATGTCAGTGTATTGTTGATTGAGATGTTTAAACTTTCTGTAAGGAGTAAAGAAGGTATCAAACAATATTTTTAATTGGAGAAAAATAAAATATATTATAATACTGAAGTCTTGGAAATATTACAAAGATTACTTTCTCTGACCCTCATTAAGTAATATTTGACTTTGAATATGATTTCCTGCCTCTGTCCATTTTGCATGTCCTAAAAGAGTCAGTATCTGAAAAGATGACCAGAGCTGTGACTGCAGCAAGATATGTAGCGACCACAGCTTCTCTGTAGCTACACACACACAAGTTCACACCCCTCAAATTTTGCAAAGACAGAAGTTAGACATGTTCAAAACTGTGTGCATGCCAAAATGTAATGTTAAGTTTAGGTATTATTTTTGTTCTTATTCTTTAATAGCAGGATACAAACTCTGGGGAAAAAAAACCAAAACAAACTTATTTTGTCCTTTGCTCACAACTACAAAATAAACAGTACAAATCTACTTTGGGAAGTGTTTCAGAAACTAGCTTTAGTTGTTACCAGCTCATACAATGGTTGGGAAAACACAGCTCATATCTAAAAATAATAAAGTACGTTGCACTGTGTTTATATATGCAGTGCTGGCACATGAGCAAGGCTTTTAACCATTTTGACTTGTCATGGGTGTCTAGATGGAATTTACATCTTGTTTTTTATTTTCTCGATAATTTAGGATTTTGGAGGTTTCAGATGGAAAATCTTGTTTTATAAGGATCTTAATCCAAACCCTTCACATATCTTCAATGACTTTGTTTACAAGAGTCTTGTGCCTGGAATCAATATCTGCCTGTATATTTGGCTAAATGTGCAGATGCAGGCATCTAATTAACTGTAGTGTTTACCAGACATTCGTACAGCCAAGTCCTCCTCAGAAAACTATCATTTGATAATGATAAAATGGGCTTCGTTTTGGCACACAACAAAGCATTGCTTGGTATTTTTTAAGGCAGGCTCATCTGTGAAACACAATCTTCTCTGTTAAAAACAAAGTTTCTCCCAGGGAGAGTGGCTACCCCTGAGACACAGCCTGAGTACCACTAGCTCTGTATTCTTCTTCTCCCCTTCCTTCCCTTAAACTAAATTCCTGAAGTAATAATTTACTTCTTAAAATGATTACTCTTTTTCTCTCTCCTTCCTTTCTTCACTAGGAAGAAAATGTCTTATCGACTTTGCCAGAGCTATTGTTAAAGAACGTTTAAAGAAATATGTGAAGTCAACACATGATAAAAAAGTTGCCTGCATTTCACTTCTCTGTTGCTGTGGACTCAAGAGACAGGTGTGGGAGGGAAGCAGGTCCGACTTCACCCCTTACATCTGATGCACCTTGCCCGGTGACTTCCCTACTGCCCACTGCTAGGAATAACAAACAGCCTCTAATTTACCTTTCACCTCCCAAGGACCCCTCACAGTGACACTCTAGGCTACTAGAGGCTACTGGCATGTACTGGACCCCAGAGATGTCCCAGACTTGACGTACTGGGAGACCTACTGGCTCCCATCAAGGCTATGCACCCACTGATCCTTTCTGAGAAGCCAAATGGAGGAAGGGAGCTCAGCCATGACTGGGTGTGCTGCTGGTGTGGTGTCCATGGGACCTTGCCTATGGGACCTTGGAAGTGGTACTGGATCCAGAACAGTCAAACAGAGATTATCCTTTCTTGCCTGCTTTCTTCTCATAACACAGGAATTCCAGTGAGTCTCATTTTGCATGTGAAGCAGCCGATTAGAGTTTTCTTCCACTGCAATGCAAAAATGTTACAACACTGTGCTATGAACCCGACGTGTGGTGATCCACAGGAAAAAGACCTATGTGATTTCCTCTCCTCAGGAAGAATTAATGCACTCATTTGAAATTAACAGCTGTGTAAAATTGGGAAGGCCTTTAAAGTCACTGGAAGGCAGGGCTTTCTTGCTGTTCTTGACCTTTTAGTGATCTTCATGCCCTGAAACTTAAAATAAAAGATTTCATTAAAAACTACCACAGCTATGACCCAGAGAAAATTGAGTTACTCCGTTTTGCTCAACAACTAGGTCTCAGAATCAGCTTCAAAAGCAAAGTAACTCCATGAAATAATGGAATGCATGCAGTTCCTTAGAAGAAATGTTGCTGAGAAAAACAAATCAATTTATCAACGAAATCAGGATATTCTTCCAAAAGCAATTGTAACTCCTTTACTAACAACAGTGAACCATGGAAGAAAGGGACAATTTAACTCCCACTTGTGAAGACATTAAGACAAAAAAAATGCATCAATGGACCAATCCCTCTTCCCCTGGGCTTCAATACAGCCCCCTGTATTCATCAATTATCAGCAGCTAATTGAGACTTGTATCATTCTGTAACTTGAAAAAGTTTATAACAGTTCCATCAAACCTCTTGCCTGATGCCAGAGCTCAGATGGCCCCCTGTGATTAAACATGTTGCCTTGGAGAAGTGCTGTTTTGGAAAGGACCTAGCACTTAGCAAAATTGCAATTAAGTGCTCCCTATCTACATATTGCCAAGACAAGTACTTGACTAGACTGATATTATCTACAAATCTGCCAAATTTCTACATTTGAGTCCTTGCAAGCAAAAGTAAATGAGTATGAAAAAAAGCAAATAATCATAATTTTCCAGGTCACATGCTCTGTGACAAGGAACTACTGTAGCTTCTTGGCTCTGCAAACACCTTAGCTCATGTCCCTTGCTACAAAAAGAGCCTGACTGTATAGTGCAGAAAGATGAACCAGGGCATGTTAAACTATCGGTAAAGTTGAAAATAATCATTACAAAGCTAAAGATCTGTAACCACTCACAAAACTGTTCTAGAAAAATTTGCAGAAGATGCCAAAGATTTGGGCAACTTACCTTGAATAAAGTTTTATGAGTAATTTCTTTCTGAAAAGAGGATAGTTTACCCTCATTAATATATTTTAAGGGTTAACCAAGAAATTTTTTTGTTTCAGGTTATATTACTTTGTTTACTTTGCTAGAACCTTTTTCTAATATTCTAAGCCTCAACATGAACTAATTCATAGGCAGTTTATGAATCTGTTATTTTAGCATTCTTCTTTGGATTAAATATCCTTTTCCTGCTGTTGTGCTTCCCCTCCTTTCCTCTTCATCCCCAATTACTCTCCTGGAAATAGATCCTGCAACAGTAATGGCAATTGAATCTCATCTTTTGTTTCCCCGGGAAAAACAATATAAACTTAAAACTGCTCTTATTAACAGCTATTCTCTTTTCTTCTTCATTGTTGTAGATCTTACATGTTTCTGACACAGTATTGCTTTATTTTCTTGCCTTGTCTTAGCAGGATGGTATCCATTTTCACCCTCTTCTTGCAGAACTCATATTAAGTTTATTTCGAACAATACCAAGTGTCTTTTGGCATGTATTTTACTTTGCATCTTTCAGGGCACTCTTGGTAGACCACATTTGACTAACACATCACTGTTGTTACTCTAAGCAGCTGCTTAATTTCCATATTCCAACTGACATTGTTCATCCCAAAGCATAAGCCTTGTAGACTGTATTACTGAATGCATTACTTTTATTTTACTCCAATTCTAATAGCTGTCCAATGCTCCCCTCATGTAGAATCTTGATTGTCACATTCTGATATCTTTCACATTTGCATTATCATAGTTCATTAATGCCTTTCTGATTTTAACAGAATACAGACAGCATTTACTGTTAGTTAGCTCATTTAAGTTAGTTCACTTTTCCTCTCTTTCTGGGTTAAGCTATTCTCACTCTTCACCTCAGATGATATTTCATATGCAATTATTCTACTGCAAGAAGAAAATGCGGGGAAAGGAATGATCCATTTCATCAATGGCTAGATTTCTCTCCTAAGTTTCATAAGAGACCAGGATTTACATTCATGTTCAGACGTGAGCAAAGAATTGGGATATTACTGTATTTCTTTGAAAGGGAGTCCTTTTCCTCTTCTAATTCTACTTGCTTCAGAAGCAAATTTGTAAATTTACTTTTACAAGTAAAAAAAAATTAGGTTTTTTTTCATAATGAAGCTACTCTTCTCTCCCAGTAAATTTGGAAATTCCTCCCAAAGTTTGTACTCCCATGAAAATACATCAAACTTTTCTTCATTAGAGTGTTTGTAGTAAAAGCAAAGACCTGTGCTTCATGATAAATTTGACACAGGTGCCTGCTGAAACAAGTACACAGAAATCATCCACTGAGTATGCCAAGAAAAATGTAGGGAACTCAGACCCCAAAAGGATTAATCCTAAACAATGACTTGCAAGCTGAGAAATTTAATTTTTAACAGGGACAGAAATTTGCATTCTAACTACATTGCATATATTTTCAATCATCTAGACATTATCATAAGGCATACTGAATCCATGTTACTGTCCATTCCTTCTAATTTCAACTCATCAAACAAGAGGTCAAAGAACTTAGTTTAAAAAATGACCTTAATATATTTTTATCACATCCTCTCCTTTAAACTCAATATTTGGAGAAAATAGCAGTACAACCTTCTGCTACAGGAGCAGAGGTATCCAGACAAAGGCCAGTATGATGGAGGGAGGCAGGTTATCTTTTAATTGGCTTATACTGTTTCATCAGTGTGCCTAAAGCCATGAAGCTGCATCAGACTACATAGCTGTGCTGAGCAAGGGTCTGACAGTAAGTTGATTAGACTAATGTGCTCTGCTCTGTGGAAAATCTAAGATGACATTGGCTTTAAAAAGACATTTTAGCATAAATCAATACATTTGTGAAGAGCGCTCCACATACCTATAGTTTTCAGGCATTTATTTTGTATAGTTTGGATTGGTTGGGGTTTTTATATGCTGTTGCTTTTTTTTTCCCCCAAATGTGTCAGGAGATAAACATGCACAAAAGAAGGTCACTGAAAATCTTGTTCCTAAAACACCTAGCTTGAAAAAATCTTGACAGCAGGAAAGTTTGAACAAAAGAGAAAAAAAAACAAGATGAAAAGAATGCTTGTCATTAGATCTGGGGAAATGTTTTGGGCTTGGGTTTTTTTCAGTGTTTTAAATTAATTGAATTAAAAGGGTTTTTTGTCCCTCATAACATAGCTGACTTACTGCTAGTTTGAAATTGGGAGCATGGAACATTCTCAACCCTTTTCAACCTCTCATTACCTAACCACTGAGGGTACTTCACATGCCACCAAAGGAGAGGTAGCATTTAATGTAATCCTTAGCTGTTTGAATCTCTAGGGTTACATTTTATCATAAGTTGTTACGCTTGAATTGGCTTTCTTCGTTTGTCAGTTATAGTTTTGCCTCTCTCTAATGCTTGGCTGTGGCATGTTTTAAAACATCTATTTTCCAATACTTACTGCAGAGGTTGTACAGAGTTCAGCATTGTAGAATAAGTATTTACACTCAGTATATATTTGCATTAATGAGGTTGAGCTACTTTGTCATACTCTTGTAGAAGGAAGGAAGGAAGGAAGGAAGGAAGGAAGGAAGGAAGGAAGGAAGGAAGGAAGGAAGGAAGGAAGGAAGGAAGGAAGGAAATAATTTGAACAATGCCTGGCTGCATCACTGAGATAACTGTGCCAGCGATCATGTTTTTGCTAGTTAGTGATTATATGTATCTCTTACCCAAAAGTGCCATATGTCCTGACCCAAGCAATGCAAGTCAGATCTCTCAGTTCTAGAATACTGTCAACTCAAGATGAAGGTGTCCAGGTATTTTGTCTTTGCAAAATAAAAGAACACAGTAAGAGAAGGAGACTCAGCTGAAAAGAAAATTTCAAATAATTTGATAAGATTACTTGCACCTTCCTTCCATGGTTAATTCTGCATTCCACATAAAAATAAGGCATTTTTTGGAAACTCGCAAAAGTACAACAGGTTTACCTTCTCTTGCAGCAAGGTGTGCAGCACTGCTAGCAAAATGATAAGAAAGTGTTCTCTGCATTTTTTCCTGTGTCTTGGCCACAATGAAAAACTGTAAGAGCCATCAGCCAAACCCAGAGCTCAAGAGTACAAGTTCAGTAGCATGACAGATATATGATGCACTCTAATGATTTCCTCCTTTATGGAAAACACAATGAGAAAACACTGGAATATTCATTGCAATGCCTTTACTCAGGCACACTCTCAAGGCTTAGCAGCATCCCTTCTGCAGAATATATGGAATTAAAAAATTATTTAACATCAGCTTTGTTCTCTCATTCTAAATTCAAGCTTAATAGTAAAGGAGAATCAGACAAAGACATAGGTATTTACCATAGCTTCTTCTCTTGAGTATCAAGAATCTGCTGGTATTAAAGGATTGGACTGGGAAATAAAAGGTTTAAGTGTTCAATGTAGTGTCATGAAACTGTCATGAAACTGAGAATAAATACCAGCTTTTCCACGGATTTAACGCCAGACATTTCGGAACACCAGTCTGGATGTTGCCTGGTGCAAGTCAGCAGTAGCTTATCACTGACATCTAAATGATATTTCACAGATGTGAGATCAGTTCTAAGTCAGTAAACAACACACAATTTGATCAGTTAGCATTGCATATATTTTTGTGTTTTATTATATAGAATGTGTTTCTTCTGAATGCAGTCATTGTGATCTACCATTGAGTCATAATTGCAGGCCATTTGGAGACCATTTTCTCTATGCTTCATAGATGAGAATATTTCAAAAATATAATGAATTCTTAATATCAAATCTAAAGTTTATTTATCTTTAATATTAAACCCATTTAAAAAAATGTATCTTGTCCTTTATTACAGATTTTTAGCATTTTTTAATATCTACCTTAAATTGTTGTTTTCCAGGTTTAATAACTGCACAGGGGTCCCTTCCAAAAATTACTGTATTGCTCATTGGCTTTATGTGTCAATTTTTAATGTCAAATCTTTATGGTTTCTACCTTGCTTTCACTTATTTTGTTGTTGTTTTTCTGTTTGGTTTTTTTTTTACTACAAGAGTAGACCTTTCATATTTTTCTGGATTTTTACAATCTTGTCAAATTAACACAGGTCTTTGAGACTCCGTACCATGTTCTGATTCAAATGCCTTTTGTCACACACATAACTCCACAGGAAAATCTTTTCAGTGCTGAATACCTAGATATTTTTATGACAGGTTTCACATATGTGATGGTTGCTTTTTATACATCATAGCATTTAAACTTCTTTGGGTATTTTTTACTCATCGCATGGTCTGTCTTGAACAGCTGTCCAGGGTTGGCTGCAGTTGCATGAAAATGAAAAGAGAAAGCTCATTATTTATACTGAAATTGAAGGTGAAAAATGTGAAGAAATCCACCGGGCTTTACGTCTGATGGAGTTAAATTTTATAAACCGCCTTGAGAACAAATGGTACCACACCAGCTTGGTAGCATTTATACTGCCTAGAGAAGACGATGAAGAAAAATATTTCAGAGTCAATTTGCTTAGCTGTTGCTAAAATCTAACTTAAAAAAAGCAAACTTTCATAAATTATCTTGGCAATGATTGTCCCAACTTTTAATCTACCAAAGCATCTCCAATAATTCTCAGGGGCTGAGCAAACTCCATTGCCATTGGACACTACAGACGCTCCCTTTCTCTGGAACTAAGATGTGCCCTGTTGGAGTCTTCAGAGTCTTTGACCACTCCAAAACCAGGTTAAGGAAAAGGAAGGTGGAAAGATCCCATTTTCAGGAGTAATGAATCAGAAGAGAAAAAAGCATTTTAAGTTTCATTCTTTATTCTTAACATTTCTTCAGCCTCTTCAATAGGGCATGCAGTCTCAGTGGGAAAGGGCAAAGCAAGGCACATTCCTGGTATCGTCAAACAACTGGACTAGCATGAGAATGCAAGGAAAAAAACAAAACTAGTGAAGAGATATGAAATTCAGGGTCTCTACAAAGGCATTTATAGGATATAAGGACAAGAAGGAACTTCTGCACAGGGGCAACACAAAAATGTTGCTCTGTTTTCTAAGCATATCAACATTCGTATATCATATTAAAAAAATGAGAACTGGATATTAATGGCAGGCAGGAAAGAACAGATTATTTTTCCCAGTTCTATTTCCACAAAAAAAAAAAAAAAAAAAAAAGCTGAGTGGATAAAGAGAGACAAAGTGATGCCTAAGAGCAATGGTGTCTTCTTGAGGAGCATGTGACACTAAATGACAGCCTTCATGAAGTCAGGGGCAAGAGAATGGATGGCAAATTGTGACAAAAGCAGGCAAGTCCCCAGGTTCACTTTTTATGGCTATTCCTGTTCTGATGCATGTAACAATGCACTGAGCTGGCAACCAGAATGGATAAGAGATTCGCAAGCTCACCAAGAGCCTGTGTCTAGCTTGATAAATATATGGTGTTTTCATTTGAACATCTTTCCTCTTTTTAAAATTTTCTTAATTTATTGAGATTGGTTGTTGCCTTTTTTTTGGTTTGGTTTGGTTTGGTTTGGTTTGGTTTGGTTTGGTGGGGGGGTTTTTTTGTTTTGTTTTTTTGGTTTTTTGGTTGGTTGGTTGGTTGGTTGGTTTGTTTTGTTTTGATTTGATTTTTCTTGCTGATGGGAAGTCCAGCAATTTTGAAAGCCAGATCCCAAGTTTTCAGTCTTTTTCCTTTTTAACATCAATGAGATTTCTTAGGGTAACAAATAATTCTGTTAAAATTCATACACATCCGTGTGTATAAATGTTTGCAATATCAATGTCTAAATATGAACACAAAAGATGTATATCCATTTTCTATCTATTGACTTCTAGTGCCTTTCAGAATCCCTGAGATACCATGCCTGGCCTGCAGTGTGGCTCCATAAAAACCTAATTTTCTTGTGGTCTTATCTTGCAGCTCTGCTGATATCTTGAGTATCCAAAGACACTGCGTTGGTTTTGGCTGCGAGAGAGTTAATTTTTTTGCATAGTAACTAGCATGGGACTCTGTTTTGGATTTGTGCCGAAAATAGTGTGGCTAACACAAGGATTTTTTAATGATTGCTGAGCAGTGCTTGAGCCCATTTTTTACAAGAATGATTTCTTTCCATCAATTAATAACAATTTTGTTATTATTCACCACTTATGAATTCCAATTTTAGTTCAGTGCAGTCATCCATGGAATGTCTAAAACTTGGTTTTATTTTGTTTTGTTAAACAAACAAACAAGAATAACAAAACAAAACAAAGCATAAAATAATTTTAGAAATAAACCTCTCACAGAAAAATATTTTTATCTTCATTCACATTTTTAAAGCTTCATTAAAGGTACCAGCTTTCAATTCTCCACAGTTACTCAAACTCTGTCAGGAGCCAGATTAGCATTGCTTCATATCCTTTCAGATTACCCTTAACATCAGCAGTTACAGCCTTTGTGCCCTTACAGTTCATAGCAGTTCATGCCTAATGATTTTTTACTTCCTCAGGCTTCAAATCCTCACACGCTGATAAATAAAGCATTTCTTTTCATTTCGTATTTTGGATGCTGTAGCTGATAACAAACATTTTTGTAATACAATTGTTTCTCTCTCCATGGGCACAATTTCCATTGCAGAGACAAGTGAGCTGATGTCAGGCTACAAAGAATAGAAAGAGGATGCACACCCTTTTAGACAGAGCAGCAGTTTCAAAACAGAAGCTATTCAAATAAGAGTTTGTCATGACCTTCCTGAAGCTGGACTTTCCTCAGCCTTGGTTGCATGAACTTGCTTTGCACATTGGTAGTTTATGGGCGTAAGGATGTGTCCTACTGTCAGATCTTAAGCAAGTGAGGTCCTTTGTAGGTGACAAATTTAAGCACACACACCAGATAAATATGAACTCCAGGAATAAGAGAAAGATGGTCTCTAAAACCTTTGCATTTATCTAAAACCTGTGATACAGCATGAAAGTCATACCCCTTGCCTGATAACACAAAAAACCTTGTCTGTAAAGAACAGAACTAGAATTGTAGCCAGTTGATTTGATTCCAAACTTGCCCTGTAGAACTTGTAAACTTTTATGAATGTATTAATGAAAGTGCTTGATAACTCCATTTTTCAGAGTAACTTTGCATCAAATAATTTTACAACTGAAATATATTGAGACTACACAATTAACCATAATAACAGCACAAAATAGGCTAAAGCTGAGATATCTGAAAGATCCATCCTATACTCTGATTGTGACAGGGAAGAGAGAGCACTGATTTGCCTTGTTCTTCCCCTTCACTCTGTATGGGCAGGAAAATAATTGCCACTGAAGATGCACTCCCTCTTTAAATGGTCTTACAGTTTGGTTTTCAGAAGGAAAGGGAGGAAATAAAGAAAGACTAGGTATGTTAACAGCTTTGCACAAACCACCATTGCTATTCCTTCGTTTCCATATCAAGACTACAATGACTCATGCTTTTTGCTTTACCCTAGTATCACTTGACTTCTCCTCATCTTTCTCATAGTACTTTACATGAAGTATAGAGAGCTATGTCCTAAAAGGGGGTGTGCTACCTTTGTTCAATATACTGGATTTTTCAAATAGGGAAGTCTAATGAGTTTTTTTCCACCCACCTTGTTACACAATGAAAAATAGAATGTGAAAGAAGCTTGAACAACTCTCTATTACAGTGAGTCACTGAGTAAAAGTTTCTTGGTGTCATTCCATACAAAGTATATATCTTTCTAAAGTGAAAAGCATCACTGCTGACTTTTGTAAGACTTTCAAAAAATACTGTTCTGTATCAAGCATTTATCAAAAACAGAACTGAAAGAATACTGTGTGCGTAGGTCAGAAGTTCAGCTCCTGCCTCTGCAGGAGGTGAAAAAGCCCCAGGTCCAAATGGATATTTGTATATGTACATTGAGTTTAGACAGAATCTTTAAAATTAATTTGAATTTGCAGTGCTCAAATCTCTCATATATCTGATATCTCTGCTCTGTGGCACCATCATAATGACAATGTTAAAATTCCCAGGCACTGAAGATCTGTACATTTTGCATCTAAAGTGCAGATACCTTGGCACATTTTAAACCCCTATGTCCCACTGAAAACTGAGGTTTTCTTCACAGTATTTCCACTCAGGGACTCAGGGAAGAGAGCACTCTTAGGGAACATCTTGTGAATCAAGTACAATACACAGCAGCACATTTCTTCCACTGCAGCACTTCATGGACTGACAGAAGAGCCATAAGGAAGATTGACATTCAACCTGGTTTTCATCTTCAAGGTGGCTCTCTCAAATTTGCTCCAATTTGGAATAACTAATAAGCCAGTCCTAGTGGAATTTTCATGGGAGACAGGTCTCAGTCAAGCTGCAAGGGTAGATGAACCAAGTGAACCCCAGACTCCCCTATGTTTGAAAACAGAAGGACTGTCTCTATCTTCCATGTATACTGAATTTGGGCTCTTGGGATCGGGTAGGTTTTTCTGAGTGAGGAGGATCAGGCTTACGGGTGGTCTGAGGAGAGTGTGTACACCTAAGGATGGATAGCACTGGTATCCATCCCTTCTCCCCAGGATAGCTGCTGGTTGATTTAGCATCCCTCCCCTGAGGCTTCCTGGATTCCCTGCAGGGTTTTGTCCCTGGATTGCTTCAGTGGTGACATTCCATTTCACTGAGGGAGCCCAGGCCTCCTCCAGTCACACTCAGCAGCTCATGATGGGCAGGCAGCACTTTCACTGTGTTGTTGATGTAAACTAAATGAAAGCTGTCTGGCATCACATCCCCAGTGGGAGGAAGGTCACTTGTGGCTTCTGAAATGCAAAGTATCAAGCTTTGGTTTTTTAGAGGCTTCAGCACAGGCATCCGGCATCCGTCCACCCAAAAAAAAGGAGACCCCTGAGAGAAAGTGGCCTCAGGACACAACATGCAGGATGACTGAACATGCAGTTTGACAGTTTTTTTCATCTATATTTCTATGAACAACTGTGTGAAACTCATGGTGACATTGGTTTCAAAAGGATTATCAACGTGATTATACTGACTAGAGAATTAATTAATCACTGACATTTGTCAAAAAAGTCATTTGAATTCTATTACTTCATTAGTAGCTTAATGAAGAGATTGTGTTTGCCCTCTCTGGCAATCAATCAAGCATCTGGGATGCACTCCAGTGTCAAGGAACTAAAAACTAAACGTAAAATCAGAAAGTATTTGATTTTGAAAAGGGTTATTTTGCTTGTTTGATGGGTGCCACACACTATTTTTCAACAGTTAAGTATTTATTTGTGTCTTTCAGATGATAACTGGTAAAAGTCAAAGATCACAGATGGCAAAGTGAAATGGCTTATCTTCATTAAGGGGGCAATTTGAACTACAGATATATAGGGTAAAATTAGTAGTTTCCTCCATGACTTTCTTTCAGTAGATCTCAGGGTGTTTTATTACAGAGATCAGTATCATCCCTGTTTATTCATGGTAGATGTGAAAAGAGAAGTGAAATGATGTGCCCTTAGATAAATAACAAAGCCAAGACACAAAATCAGTGCTCCTGAGTTCACTGCTCTGTCATCTGAGCAAATTGAGTTAATGCGATTTTCAAAATTAAGGGATGAATTTGTCCCTCACTCACTACTGAAGAAAAAAATATTACTTAATCACAGCATACAGCAACATAAGCATAGAAAACAGTATCTCATGAACGTGCTGCTTGCCTGCCAGCAAAGCTAAATACCTGCAGTCAGAAGCAAGGCAGAATCATCAGGGCAATTTGTTCTCCTGCTGTCTGCATGCAGACACAGTCACCTCACCCTCTACTTGAATCATAATGCCACATGTATTTAAGGCACAGCCAGGCAGCAAGTCCTGCAACTCGAGGTCAGGAGTTGCTTCATCTGCCAAATAGCAAAGGCCCAAATTAGCCTGTTGAACAGCATTCCCTGAACATTCAGTTGAAACTTTTTTCCAAATATCAACATTTCAACAGGACTTTCAAATTTTTCACATAACAGTAGGATATAATTTATTTTTCTGGTCCCTCAGATGCACGGAAAACCAGTGGAAACTTGAACAGGAAATAGCAGCTGGAGCTCCTCTACTAGGAGTCTCTGACTAAGTGTCACCACTCTTATTAGTTACAGGGCTGTTGGCTCTTTTCTCAATCTATGGTGACTGTGATGGCAGTAAAGATTTATAGTTTATATATCTTTTTGCTTCAGCTGTTATATTGAGGTGTAATTCAGGTGGTGGACAGGATAATAAAACTCAGCTTACCAATAAAGGAGGATAACAAAGATTAAATTTTAGACGTGGATCAATTTTGGCTTGAAATCAGATAATTTATGACTCAGCATGACTAAAACTGACAAACTCTGAGATTTCCTTTGGGGCATCTTCTCATACTGACAGGTTCCACAGGGTCCAAACTTAAATGTTGAGATGTATATGTATATCTAGGTAGGTAGGTAGGTAGGTAAGTAGGTAGATAGATAGATAGATAGATAGATAGATAGATAGATAGATAGTAGGTGTGTGTGTGTGTATGTATGCACACCATATAAGACAGAGAGAAAAAACACTGCTTTATCATTAAGAGGAATTTTGTTTCTTTCTTCCAAAGTTATATGTGTAAACATATAGATGAGGATATAAAGATATACAAATATATTATCTCCTAAGACTTTTGCAAAGATTTCTGGGGCTTTTTGAATGTAGCAAAAATATACATGGGCTTCTGCATGACTTTGAACAAAACCTTTTTTTTTGCTCCTGTTTCTCCCATTTTAAAATAAGGAAAAATAACACTCTTTGTGTTTGCAAGGTATGTGTGTGTACATCCACTAAGGTGGAAAGTATTTGTATCACTGGGAAAACCACTTTGCCGAGTCATAGCCTTACCAGGTCTGGGTAAGACACATCTCACAATGGCAGTACTGCATCGAAGTCTGCAAGAAGATATTTTGACAATTGCATGGCTGAGCAGGAAACACTGGAACAAATCCTGTATGATGGCCATGCAAGTGTTCAGGCAGATACAGAAGCCAGGCAGCAAACCTGCAGATTTCAAGGCCCATTTCAGCAGTTCCTGGTAGCAGGGATCTTCAGGCAGCTCGGGTGGATGTCAGAGCTGGCTCTCTCTGAGGAGGGGTCGCAGCTGCTGCAGCCCCCATAGCTGAGCACTGCCCTGGAGTAGCAGCACAGGCAGCAGGTACAGCAGCCAGTGTGACATGTCCCAGAGCAGGACTTGCAGCTCGGGGCAGACTGGCAAATGACGGCTGTCAGCGGGATGTTTGCTGCTGCAGAGTGATGTGCTGGATACTCACCACTCCTCATTTCCTTGCGTGGCCTGTCTCTCTGCTGACTCTCACTCGCGCTCATTTTGGCTCTCCGCACGAGACCTGACACAGGTTGTCCCCTCCCCTTAAAATCTTTTTGCCCTTCTTCTGCTATTACCACAGGCAGGGCTTAACCCTTGACTGAGTTTCCCAGGTTGCTTTAGTGTGGTTTTCGCTTCTGTACTTTCATGACAAGCATAGGTCATTGCAGCCTGGTGGTGAAGAGGATTTTAATACATTTTACCATTACACGGTTCCATCAGCAAACACAGATCTGCACCACAGAAACTGATGTGAGGAAAGGATGAGGTGGAGACCAAGTACAAATTAATTATAGTATAATATATACATATAGTATAATATAATATGTTATTTAAATGTTTCACATTTGAATTTTAACTTTGCATTTCAATTTCAAGCCATGAAAAAATTATTTCGTAATGTATTCAAAAGCAAATAAGTGAATAAACTTTGGAGTAATGAAAGCAGGAAAAAAAGTCCTTTTTTATTTCCAGCTTCTTAGTGAAAATGGATCACTTCCCATTCAAAACTCCAAGTTTTATAGCTTTTAATTTTTACAAAATAAAATGTCACTTCTTAAAAAAATATATCCCAAAATGTATTCCAAATCTGAGTGATCATAGTAGTGATGAAAGTGAAGGGGGAGTGTTGCACATAATACAGGTAAAAGTTAACTACTCACTTATTAGAAGCTGAGTAATGTTTCTTGTGGACAGTTGTGGGTACCCTATGATTATTGGTACCACTGCTATCCAATATCCTTATTTATCCCCATCTACCCTTTTTCACCCTGCCAAATGATCAGTGATGGTAGTAGCTGTGATATGGATAAACTTGAACTATGAAGACCAATGCTATTTTTGGAGGAGATTTTATCTGTGTCTGCAGAGACTCAAAGGCTCTCCTTGTGAGCCTCTTCCCCTATTCCTACAAATGGTCATCAACTCAGCCACTGCCTAGCTCATCAGTTAAAATTATTTTCTGCAGGCAACCCTTCCAAATTTTTCATTGAAAAAACTTGGTTCTCACACCCAAATTCACAGAAATACAGGAGGATGAGGAGGAGGGATGAGTTGCACTAAATCTTTCTTCTCACTATTCACTGCTTATTTTGCTTTTCTGCTTAACCCAGCATATTTATTCTTCTTTATTCAGAAATAAGGAAATGGGAAATGTTTTTGTCTTATGTTCTGTATTTTAAGTCTTGAAATTATTACAGGTTACCCACCTAGTGGCACTCTAGTGAGATATTTCTGAAGATTGCCTAGGGTTACCCTGAAACTTTAGAGGTGTTTTCCTTCTCTATTCCCAGCAAGATATTCAAACATTCAGGTTTAAAAGAGGATATCACAAAAAACTTTCTCTGTGTTTCTGTGCTTGTTATTCCCCTTTTGATAATTTCCCCTAAGATGTTTCTGCATTATTTTTCCACACCTCATTATACTGTTTTTAAACGTCTATTTTCCTTTGTGAGCAATCACAAAGGTGCAAATTCTCAAAGCTGCTACTTAGAAACATATGCACTTTACCTTCCTTCAGCTTTTCTTTTTGTTTATGGCTTGTGGGCTTATTCACACCTTTATAGAGTTTAAAAAATAACCTAGACCTCATTCCGTGCTCCAAAACTTGGGACAGACATAGTTAATTTCGAAGCAATGCAGCTTTTTTCTTTCCTCATAAAACCTGAGTTTCTTTCTGGAAAAAAATGAAGCACCAACCCTGTGAAAGAATGATTTGCCAAAAATGAACATTTGCTTGATGTATGAATCTTCTTTTTTTCCCATATACTCAGAGGAATCATTACTGTATACCTCCAAAGTACCTCCTCACTTCCTAAATGAGACATTGGTTTTCAAACGTAATTCTTTGATGTATCAGTGACATTTAGGCTTCGTGCATCTATATAATATTCTAAGTCTGTAATTCAGAAAATTATCTGCTCTTCTGGAGAAAAATAGGGATCATTTTATCCATCCCTAACATCTTATTTATTTTTCTCCCATTGCCAGACGAAGCAATGTATATATTTTCTCCCATTGCGAGACAAAGATAAGCTACTTGGACTTTTCTATACTGAGAAGATTAAAAAAAAAAAGGTTTTATTTAAGCCAAGATTACAATTGACATATTCCCCTATTTTCTTGTATCAGAAAGTTAAGTGTTCAGCTCTTCCCAGGGTAGATATTTTCCCCCCAGAAACATTTAAAAATCCCAGAACAAAGATGTTCTAAAGATCCCCTCATTGATAAAGCTGTTAAACAGGACTGGTTGAAACATTGAGCCCTGGGGAACACCACTTATGACTGGACATCAGCCAGATACAGTTCCATTCACCACCGCTCCCTGGGCCCAGCCATCCACCCAAATTTTTACCCAGAGAGCCATGCCATGGGCTGTTAGTTTCTGCAAGAGAATGCTGTGGACGACAGTGACAAAGGTTTTACTAAAGTCTATCAAAAAATGTTGAAGTATCTCATGTCTGTGGGAGCCAGAGAACTGAACTGACGTTTATGATCTACATACAGAAGTTGTTGGGATGTCTTTATTATGTATGTATCATCTTTTCAGCTATTTTGGGGAAAGTTCACGCCAAACCGTCATTTCCATCTACCGCAGGACAAAAATATCTCAAGACTGTTGGAAGAAAAATATATTTTCACGGTGTTTTTTTTTATCAACAAGAACAGAAAGGTAAGAAGTACAATACAGCAACACTCTTAAGTAGTGATGTACCCTGGCAAGGCTGCTCTGACATATTGCAACTGTCTGTAAAGTCTCCATCAGCTCCACACGGATGCACCTGGGATTTCTGACTTTTTGTCAGAGAGCTGTGTCCAAGGGCTGGGCTTTATCTGATTGTTTCATCAGTTGGTGAAGAAGTATGAAAGTCCCAAATCTCCATTATTCTCCTTGTTTACCATATTTAATGAGACAGAGCTTCTTACAACAAGAATCATTTCACCTGCCTTTTCTCTGTGAAGAATCCAGTGCATTTTTGGATGTTACAGAAACTATAACACACCAGACACTTTAGAGATACTATCTTCTCTTTAGCTGCTTGTCAATCTTGTAGAGCAATCATGTCTCTGAAGATTAATGTCTGAAATTGAAATACTTCTCAGTACTTTTAGCCTGGACAGGTCCTGGTTTTGTCAGACTGTTTTGTTTCAAGTTTCTAGATTATCACCTCTCCAGGCTCAACACAATTATATTATTCACTTGCCTTATTACAGGGAGGCAATTCACATTGAGTTCAGGCTGAGAACAAATTTTTCTATAAATGTAATTTCATATTTTCATTTAATCTTCTGCTTCTTCCGTTCTGTTTCTCAGCTGTGGTTTTAAAAACAAGAGCTTGCAAGCTCCCCAGTAGTTATTCAATGAAATCATAAGCCTTTTTTCTGTCAGAAGTTTGCTGCTGAGACAAAACTTAAATACTGCCTTTTGCTGCACAGATAAAAGGCAAGAATAGGAACTTGAAACTAGAACTCAAAGACAATACAAACACCAATGGTCTTTATAAAAAGTAAAGAGAATACAGAAACCAAAAATAGACACCTAGTAAAACAATAAAGACATGCTATGGATTTAAACTTGACTTTTCCCTTAAAGACAGAAGTCTCTGCAAATTACAGCAAGGCTTTTATTTCTCAATCACCCAGTGAAGGAATATCTATCTAAAAGATGGAGTTTATTGACTCTCTAGTCAGAGCCAAGTGACACTTTCAGTTTGGCAGAGAAGATGTAGAGCCGGACAGCATGAACACATTCTGTTTTGCAGGTATTTTTCTCCATAGCCCTGTGTGGGCAAATAAACTGGAATTAAACATACAAACAAACACACACAAAAAAAGAAAAAGTTATTTTATTGCCTGGTAAAGATTGGTAGAACACAATGAAATGTGGTCTGTTTTCTTCATAGCGTTTTGATCCTTATACATTTTTAATTTATAGTTATATATTTGTTAAGAGCCTTTTGATCTTTGTAACGTCTGCTGAGGGAAAGTTGTGGGTACTGCTCAGTTGTTGGACTGACTGAAAAAAAGCTGGCATTTGTTGAACATCAAAAAGAGCATCATCAGGCATTTAAGTTTTCAAGTCCAAAATGTGTCCTTGTCAATTTAAATATATTTCATGGGCTCAGTCTTTCTTTTTTAATAGATCCATTAATACATTTACCCATTCTAATTACAGAATTCTCATTTCTATTCCTATTGATTTGAGCAGTAATTTTCCCATCAGATTTAATGGTTCAGTACAAGAATACAGATTCTCATCAGAATTAAGTCCCCTGAAGCAGCAGCTTTTATAAATTTATGTGGGTCAAGTATGGTAGGCACAACACATGCAAGTTACTAGAGTCACATATTTTCTTCCTAACAAAGCTGCATATTTTGTGTTCCTCAGCTCATAATTGTTCTACACTTCTGATTTACACAGTTTACACAGCTGTGACTACTTCGTGTCATCTTTTCAGGTCCTGAATTTCTTTAGAAACAAATAAACAAGCAAACGTAATAATTGCATTTACAGAGAGAGGTTTTTTCAAAATCCCCAATATGTGAATTTTACTACTTTACATATACCTAAGCATCAAATAATTTGCTGGATATCAGTGAACATTTGTTTTAAGTGCGAAACATGTATTCCTTCAAGCATTCTATATACCTTATTCTACATACCCCTACTATATAATTTAGTATTTGGGCTTGATATACAACATTGTCTAATGAAGTCTACCACTTGCATCATATCACTATGCTGATAGTACCATTGAGTTTCAAAGAATCTCTGAATTGAATTTATATATAATAAGTATACAGAGTTATGTACATACATATTCTTGATATTTCTGGCGACTGTTTATGATAATCTTGTACATCTCTGGACATTCTTAAAGTCTTCTTTTTAGTCAGAGAAATGAAGCTGTCACACGTTTAGTATTATTACTGTGTTCTTTGTGAACATCATTCTCTAACTCAACAGGAGGAGCAGATAGGAAAGACACACATCCTCCAGAAAACATATACTTAGAGGTATTTAAAAGACACCGTGGATTGAGTGATTTGCTTCAGGAATTCAGTGTTCAGTAGCTAAGGGGTTGCAAGCTTGATTTTGCTAAAACCTAAAGGCAATTCATTTAAAAAAAAACCCAAACACTAAAAACTTTTAAAATAATCCTTGAAAAAGAAAGAAGTTTTTAGGAAGTTTGAAATGATGCATAGTGAAACAAAAGAAAACAAAAAAAAACCCCACAGAAAATATTTTGAGAAAGAAAGCTCTGGTATCTTATGCCAATATCAAAGATTAGTAATTGATGATTGCCATCAATCTCTCATTGCCAACACTTAGGATAAAAATTCCCAGTGAACAAATTTCTCCATAGTGAAAGAGAGGAACATATTGTCTTCTGTCTCCTGGAGCACCACATACTGGAAACCTTCAGAAAAAATAAAAAGACTGCATGGACCAGGCTGATCCGATATCATAGTTTCTGAACCTGTGTCAGAATTGCAGCTTGACATCTGATAGCGCAATTTACAGAATAAATTGACTTTGGCAACTTAAGAAGGTCCTGTCCTTCCCCTCCTTCTCTCAGTCTTTGATGTCTTGTCCTGACTCACATTCAACACCCTGTGTTGAACAGTTGGTTTTGCAGGCCATTCAGAAAACACCCAATTTTTATGTGATTTTATGGAGGACTGGACAAAATTAATTTCTGAATCGAATGTAACTTTTCAAATTTATAGAATACTTCATGTTTGAAGGTACGTATGAATTTCATCTTGTCCAATTCCCTAACCATATAAATTATTCTGGCAGAATTCATGCTGCTACTGAATTACCTGGAGAGATGCTGGGCTTAGTACTACTGAGAGCTCCTATCTCTTTGAACAATTTCCCCTGACAAGTTCATGTGGTGCATCACCTTTTCTTGAAGAGACGATGCAGAAAGAACATTACTCTGAAATACTTCCAACATGTTCAGAGAATTTCTTGTGTCTTCAAACTCAGAGCTCTGTGAGCAAATTTCCTTCAAAGTTTTTTGCCATTTGTACTGAGTGCACTAGATAGAGGATGAGATTGATTTCATCCCCACAGGCCCTGAGCACCAGCTTTGTAGCAAGGCCAAGTCAGACTTCTATTGACATATCTCCTTTTCCTTCTGAGCAAATTAGCCTGTGCATGTCCCATGCCTAAATATCTGAGGTACTCTCTGCAAGCTTGTCAATGCAAATTAGGTTGCTTTGATGGGAATCTCATTAGCACCTGCTGCCCTTTGAAGTGTTAGCACTTAGAAATTGTGGCCATGAAAATAATACAGAGTCACTCTTTCTCCACTGTTCTGCACCCCTGATGCATCAGAGTAAAGTAAGTGCCGTATGAAATCAGATGCTCTGGCGGGTTTCATCTACTTAAGCTCATGCAGATAGATTGCTTTGCTTCATCTTGCTATGACCCTTCTTGATTTATGGGGAGCACAATAGCATGAGACTTTGACTAAAGATGTGCTTGCTGGATAAATTAGTATCTCAAGGCCATATTCTCATACTGTTTATGTAAATAGAAATCCAAAATGACCCTATGAATGTGAGATTGAAATACTCTATTTCTTTTTGCCTCACCTTTTTCAGTGTGTTTAATTTTAAAACTTCTTTAAAATGTACAATAGAAGAACCACTCCATTGTGTTATTTTCCAGGCTCCATACCATTGCTTTGATTTTCATGGCAGTAGATGTTTTTTCCTTTTGATCAGATTATCCAGCTACTTGCCTATTTCACCAGGGAATGAGGTCCAGGACCAGCTGCCTGCAGCTGGGCTTTTCTCATCAATCTACATAGAAAACCTGCACACCCAAACACAGCAGCACACTGAGAGATGCTTGCACAAACGTAAATGACACCTAAAAGCATGATGTACTGAATAATAGCTTAAACAACAGTTTATTGTTTGCTGTTAACTTGTGCAGCATGTCTGTCTAGAGGAACATCAGTAGCAAACACGCCTGTTAGACTGATGGATGGAGAACTGTAGTGTTTTAGTGCCTTCTTGTGCTGATGCATAGAAGTGCAGGTAAGTGAAACATTAAGATGAATTTCATTCTGCTCAGACATAATAAAGGAATGAACTCCTGCTGCATTTTTCAGATCTTTGCTGATAATACCCAATAACAACCTAAAATTTCTCAGATAGATTTTTTTTTCTTCACCAACAGAAAAGCATTTTAACTCAGTAAGCAGCCACTGTAATAGTTGGCTCAAAAAACCCAAACAAACCACTTTTATATTAAAAATGCCTGTGCTGGAAGAAGGTTCTGCCTGGAAAGGTGTGATTCCTGAAAGGAATTGTTCTTAGTCCTTCAGAACCCACAAGTATCTTGCTCAGAGTTGTACTCAGACAAAATCAGTCACATGGAAAAGCTTCCCTTTGTTGTGAGCTGGATATTCAGGTCAGTAATGTTCATGAACAGAATTTAGGCAAACTTCATACCCACATAATCATGTGAGAGGAAGGAGCTGGAAGGGAGCTAGAAGGACCAAGCAAAGGGAAGCTGAACTGAATGCACAGTGCCAAAATATTATTCCTACGGAAGAAAAGGGCAGCACCATTTCCCTCAGTAGGCTCAGGATGCAGCACTTCACCCTCTCCTTTGGGCATAACCATGACAACTCCCAGCCTAGTTCCCTGCTTCCAGAGCAAGAACACAAACCAGGTCAAAGTCCTCTAGCTTCATCTTCTTTTTTATTATCCAGATAACTGGGAAATGCAGAGAAGTTAGAGTTTTGCAGACTCATGCATTGTTTGCAATATGAGTGCAAAGCAGTCCTTTCCTCAAATCCCTACCTTCTGGGCTCAATATCCAGTCAGGTTTCACTCAGGAGTATAGTCAAAAGGCTTAAGAAACAGAACGCAAGTAAGATTACCAAATTCATACTCTTTGTAACTCATTTTGAAATTTTCAGACTACACATCAGCAATGTCAACCGTGTCACTGCTTGAGAATTGTTTGCAGTCTGCAAAAGTACCTTTCTGCCTTTCCTATTATGGAATTTTCCATTTTCTCTTGAAATATGTTGCAGGGAGAAACAGTGGTGTTAAGATAACATATCTTTCTGAGGTATAAGTCTGCTACACACTGCATAAAATATAATGAACTGAATTATAGAAAAGAAAATACATACAGAATCTGAAAACATAGATCAAATTCATGGTCTGTTGTTTTCAAAGAAAATCCCAGAGGAAATTCCAGCTCTTGAATCATTTTGAATGCAGTGGCATTTTGAAAAGCAGCTTGGTAGCGTTGATGTCTGAAGATTACTGCAACCCAATTACTTCACAGGCCTATATTCTCAAGATGTCCTCGACAGCTGTCAGCCCTGGACACTCAACCTGAGAGCTAAGGTAGAGGCTTGATTATTTCCACTTTGCACATTGTCACCAGCAATAAAGACTATCCCATGTGAATAATGTCCCCAGAGATACCTATGTCACCTCTGTGGCTTTGCACAGGCACAGTTGATGGAGGCACTGGAAATGTTTTTTCTGCTGAGCCATCAGACTGAATGGGTCTTACAGCTCAACCTCTCTCCATACAGCCATCCAGGACCACAAAGAAAAAAAAAAAAAAGCAGGAATACAGGGCCAGGGATTTTGGCTTTGGGTGGTTTTTCAAATTATTTCAGTTAGCCAAGAAAACTTTTCTTTTCTTTAAAAACTGTAAAGGGGATGCACTGCATTTCTGTGCAGTAAAATGAAACTATTTTTACAGAGTCACCAAAAATTACTCTAAATTAAATATCGTGAATTTTTTCTGCACAGGAAACAGTAATTTGTTCACAGAAGACAGATATAAAAGACTTAAAGCACATTTCCAAGTCTAATTACTATTAAGTTCCCTACCAGTTTAGGATTTATTTCAGAAGATGCTTATAAAAACCCCTATTTCTAATGGCTGCACTTATTTCATGGAGAGTATTCTGTCACTAGTTTTCCATCAGGCCTCCAGCAAGCTAATCAATTAATTGTTGTTGTTGTTCCTCTTTGGAACAACAACAACAAAAAGTCCCAATCCATTTGGGTCACTGTGTGAAATAAAAATGTCATTACTGTGGGAGTGCCTTTGTCGAAGTGCAGAAATGTACTTCAGCCTGGAGCCAGATTTCTCCAGGTCAAGACATCAGCTGATGTCAGTTTGGAACAAGTTATTTTATTTTGCTGTAAAATGGAAAAAGGAAATGCCAGTCCTCTTAACAGAATGATTCTCTTCTTGCTCCAAATAAAGGCCTAGCTACTGGTAATGCATTTCACCAAAAATATTCTTAGCATTTTCTTCTTCTTCTGTTTTCCACCATGGTAACAAGTGGTTTCAAAAACTGGCCTCAATCAATCACATTTTTAACAAGGTTCAATGGAAGAAGTTTCTTTGTAGTTTGATTCTCAACACATATTTAGACTACTTTGCAGGTAACAAAGATAAATTAAGCACTGGCAATTTCAGATGCATCTTTATACAAGATTATAAAAAAATTCAGAAGAGAAATAACACATCTTCTGTAGTTTAGTATTGACCAAGATTATTCTTAGAAAAGTCTGCAGTAGTTTGTGTGTATATATTTATATTTATATTTATATTTATATTTATATTTATATTTATATTTATATTTATATTTATATTTATATTTATATTTATATTTATATTTATATTTATGACTAGCTGTTAACCAGGTATGAGCATTCTGTTAAATCTCACATTCCAACCCAGCAGAGGGCATTGTAAGTATGTGCTCAAAAGCCACCGTATTATGCAAAGCCAGAGATTTCCTACATCATCATTTGAGTTGCTAATTACTTAGAAAGAGCAAGTAATATTCTCCCTTCCATGACAGAAACAGGCAGGCTATGGAGAAGAAGACACTGTTCTCCCTGTGTGCTGTAGTTAGAACAATTAGCTGTGGGTGCAAATTAGAGCAAAATAAACCGTTCTTAAGCATAAGAAAATGTCTTCTACGTGCAAGGACAATTCATCATCAGAGTAGATTTCCTGAATGTTGGATCTTTATCATTGGAGTTCTCTAAGAACTGACTACACAGATGTCTGTAAGGAATGGGTTAGGGACCCCCTTGGGAACAACATGGAATTAGCAAGCCCTTGAGATGCCTTGCAGCCATGTTTCCTATGACTGGTTCCAGTACAAAGCGGTTTCTCAGGCAAACCATAAACATTTCTTAAATAGGCTCTCAAAATTAGGGTACGAAAGCAAAAAAAACCCTCTACTCCTTGTTTTGCAAGAGGAATGCTGTTACTTCGTAACTGAATGAATATTACATTATAGAGATGTCTCTATACAGATGAACAGTAGTACCTGTTTCAGAAATGGCATTCGATCCATGTGCACACTTAGGTCAATAGGGTCAGATTAAGTTTATGGTTACATGTGGCAATCAAGAAATTATCTCTAAGGAAATAGAAAAGTGCATAGCTAGGAAATGTATTAAAATTGCTCTCATTAAAGGTTTTCTTGTTTAATAATTTTTCTGTAAAGTTCAAATTATATCTGTTTGATAAAAAAATTCAAAAGGAGGCACAAAAGTGAATCTCGTATTAGTGTTCTTTCTTTCAACCTGTACTTGTCTGTGGGATTGCCCCAAGCCAGGCATAAGACATTGTACATCTGAAAAAAAAAAAAGTTATTCTGTGCAGAATAATCTTAAAGAATCTTCTGGAAGCATCACAATCAAACACCCAAAGCCAAAACTTAGCAAGGTGGAATGGTCATCAAAAGAGATGTAAAACTGTATATGCTATACTTCAATCATTAAGTGAGTCTACACTCCTAAAGCAGAAATAGAAGGAATAGAGGAAAAATATATTTTGCATTTACACCTTGGTAAAGCCCATTCTTTTATTTTGTGCAGGTTTTTTGCTTGTTGATATTCAGAGAGCCACAAATGCAGGCACAGTGGCAAAACAGGAGGAGATGTGAGGTTCAGAGTAAGAGAAACTGAACAAGTGGATAGGAGAAAGCAAAGGGAAAACAAAGAAAACAACAGGAGATGGAAAGTGCAGGAAAGTATCTGGGCTCACTTTAATTTACACCATTCTAAAGGGTGTTCAAGCCCCTGAGGGAAACAGTAAAAGGGATTCATTATAACAGGTATAGCTTATTAATCTCGCCTTGGAAGAAAAATTGATTTTTCTTGAAGAGGAAGGAAAAGGTGGTTTACAGAAACATATCTCCATGGAATACAATTCACGCATGGAAATTAGTGCTGCAGGCTATTCTATTGGAAAATTGTGCATGGAAAAAAACAGTTCTGTAAAAAAGATCAGCTTTGCAGCTTAGTCTGGTATAGACAACACTGTGATAGTTACCTGTGTTTGCCTTCATAATGTGATGTATATAGTAATTATCAGCTAGGTTTTCGAAGAAAATTATTCTGTCACATCATGTCACAAAATTATATATAAAATATTTGTGTTTCTCAGAGAGAGAGGGTCTCACGGTCCTGGGTTTTCCATTGAGGAACCCAAGTAGATGGCAAAAATCTTTTCCAGTGAGGTAAGGTAGCTGTTTCATTGTAGAAGGCAACCATGTACATCAAGTATGATTTACATTTAGTTAATCCATGCTGACTACTGGAGATCACATTCTTGTCCTTTATGTGGATAGAGATGGCCTCCAGAATGAGGCACTTCATCATCTTTCCAGGCACTGAGATGAGACTGACTCGACAGTAGCACACTGGGTCCTCCTTCTTGCCCTTTTTGAAGATCAGAATGACATTCACTTTCTTCCATTTCTCAGGCACTTTTCCTGACTGCCACAGCCTTTCAAAGATGATCATGAGGAGCCTCAGTATGGTATCAACATCCTCAACTCTTGTGGATGCATCTCATCAGGGCCCATGGACTTATGGATGTCACATTTGGCTAGGTGTTCTCTAACCCAATTCTCCCAGAACAACGGAGTCTTTCTTCCAACATTCCATTACCCTGGTGTTCTGAGCCAGAGATTCCTGAGAGCTGGTATTGCCAGTGAAGAACAATGAAAAGAAGACATTCAATAACTCTGCCTTCCCTGCATCCTCTGTCACCAGGGTCCCCCTCCATTTAGTAATGGGTCCATGTAATCCTCTGTTTTCCTCTTGTTATTGATGTATTTGAAAAAGCCCTTCTTGCTGTCCTTGACATTCTTGGCTCATTTTAAATCCAGAGCAGCCTTGGCCTTCATTGTCTCATTTCTACTTACTCTGACAGCCTCTCTATATTCATTCCAAGTGGCCTGACCCTGCTTCCATCTCCTGGGTGGTTTTTGCTTATCCCTGGGTGATAACAGGAGCTTTTTACTCCCCTTGTCCCCTTTGCCTGATTTCTTACTCATCAGGATGCATTTCTTGCATCAGGATGCATTCTTGAGCCTAAAGGAAGTGACTCTTGGATATCAACATACTCTCTTGGACCCCTCCTCCGTGCAGCGATGGTTCCAATGGGATGCTTCCAAGAAAAATTAAATTAAATTAATTTAATTGAGTTTGTTCTCCAATTAAATGGAGATTAATCACTCTTTTAAGGTCACATCTTCCTCAGTCACTGAATTAAATCTGAGATATTTATTATAATATATAATGCTATGTATCTATACATAATAGATAAAATATTATACATACAGCTATACTATATATATACCATAGAGCAGCTCCATTAAGAGAGAGCTCCAACTCTAGAACAGTGACATTTCATCTAATGTATAAAAACCAGGGAGATTCAGGTGTTGAGACTGAAGAAGCTTCTTCATGTGGCTGTGCATGTGTGCACCAACACCCGCTGGAGTTTTATGCAGGAAACATGATAACCTTGAATTTACTGCTGTCCTTGCAAGGATATTTAGTTGAAGATGGTTGCTTCTTGATTTTCACCATGACTCTAACAGCATGGTAATCCAAATTAATATGGAGAAAGAAATATTGCCTCGTCTACAATTCATGTCTTGACAATGACAAAAAAAGGGATGACTTGTCCGTGGTGCTACTTCCTAATGCAGGTAGCAGCTGAGGCATTCAATGGATACTGTATTTTCAGATGTTGATCCTGCTTCTGCCTGATTTTGAGTTCCTAAATGTGATCATGCAACTTTTTTTGCATCTGTGAGCACAAATTTCTAATGATAATGGTAATGGTAATGATAATCAGTCCGACTGCCCTTTCCAAAGAGCCAAGTCCCACTTGTCAAAGCGCTTAAAAAGTTGGCTGAAGATATAGTCAACTAATGCTTCTGAAAAGTTCCTGATATTCTACGGACTTTAAATGACCCCTATTCCTATCACTTTTTGACATTGTGTTCAATAGGGTTACTTAATCATAAAAGTAAGAAGGTATGTAGGAAAAGGAGAGAAGGAAAAATGTGAAATTTTGCTCCATCACAATTTGAATGTAGATCTGTCCCTGGATTAAAACTGGTCATTTATTTAAAAGAATTGTTAGAAAAATCAAAAACTTAATTAAGCAGAAGAACCATTGTAACCATACCACTGTTTCTCTCAGGAGAATTAGAAATGTCACATTAACTGAAATATTTCACTGTTTCTCAAGGATAACACCAACAGGAAACTATTACTGATTTTTAGTTAATCAAACACTGAAGGCCAGAAACAAAAAAAAAAAAAAGCTTTCGAAATCTTTTAGGAGTTTGATTTTGCTCATTTTGTATGAAAGGCAACAAAGCATAATGAGAACAGAAATATATAACAGTGCATTACACCATCAGGAAAAGGGTTAATGTATGAGCAGAATAAGATCTAAAGTGGTTTCAGCTGAGTCTACTTACTGATCCACTCAAAAAAATAGCTTTTAATGCTTTTTGAGGTAATTTTTACCCAGCTTTATTTGTAGCTTTGTTCAGCTTTGTAAGACCCTTAAGCAATTAGAGATAAATTTTATAAAAATATGCTTGCCTTCCTTGGAAAAATGCTGCTGTTTTTACTTGCAAGAACCTCTACACACTTAATCCCTCTTGAAAATCCCCATGGGTGCATATCTGCATATTTTCATACTCAGATACTTGTGTGAACTTGCATCATAACTAAATTTTCCTAAGCTGAAGCAACTATTTTTAAAAGGACAGACAATGAGTATCAAGTGCTCAGCTTGAATTATTAATTATTTTATTTGCTATCTTGACCAGATCCTCCCATTCTTTCCTGCGTTCTGATTTAATATTTAAAAATTGTTAAGCAATTATTGCTGATTTAGAGGAAATCAGGCTTGTACAATAGTCATGATCCTTACAAGATTTCATTCTAGAATACTAGGAAAGCTTTGGTGCTACATGTTCATATTTCTATAAGTAGGAGTTATACACAAGTAATTTGTAAGTCTCTACAAAAGTTTTTCACCTGACAGGAAAAATGATCTTTTAAGATCTGGCCATTACAACTGCTGATTCAGGAGCCAAACAAGCATCTTGTACCCAGTGAAGAAAGTTAATTTTCATGGTCTGAATATCTAAGAAGTTCTTCTCTGTGACCCGTTAAAAAAACTTTCCCAACATTAAAGAGTATCAGAAGGTGACCACATCAAGAGCACTTAGCAATCTTGAGGCACCACTGTGGGGTAACCTGGGCTGGATTTCGAGAGCATCTTCCCTGTGCTTATAGCTAAGGATTTGCTGAGATCATTAGAGCATTATAAACACTCTATGATATACTTTTCTAGTCTGATAAACACTCCCTGAAAGAGTTTTAATTGGTACATTCCTTTACTTAAACATACTCAGAAGTGATAGTGTTGTAATTTTTAAGAGACATTTTCTAACTGGCCTACTCTTTTCAGTGTTGTAAAAAATGTGATATACAGCTGATCCTACCTGCCTCAACTTTGGCTAAGAAACTGTAGTTTTAGCCTGAAATGTTTTCTTTTTAGATGGTAATAAACTAGGAAGTCTTATGTTTCTCTGGAGATTGTTAATGCCTGTGAATATGTTGTGTTATGTGGTTTAGTGTTAAATTGTGCATGAGTTTTGTTAAATACTGAGTTAATATCTCAGTTTTGATTTTCTTTTCCACATAAAATGTCTATTTTAGATTTTATTTGCTTTTTTTTAACAGATAAATTTCCACTTATTTCTGTGACTAAGTGCTTCATGTATTGAAATATGCAGTAATTTTCATAATTCTGGTAGCATTAACATCATTTCCTGTGACAATAAATTTCAGAAAGCAACTTGAAAGAGACGACTTACCACTAAAAAATTATTTTTCTAGAATTTTGAAATAAACTTATTGCAAGAATTTCTCTGCTTGTCTGATGATAGCAATTAAATCAATATGAGTCACAAGAAAGAAACCAGTTTACAATTCTTGAGGATAATGGCCTAAAACTCTGGAGAGAAAGATTCTCCCACTTAGCATGGAGTTATATTTATAATATTTTTGTAAGAGTAGGCTTAAGGTTTTTTAAACATCTGGCCCAGAACTTTGATAATTATAAATGCTGATTTTTCAGTAGGTCTTAGGAGAAAAGCAAATTCCAAAGATTTGGAAGAAAAACAATGTTGTTCCAATAACTGGGAAGTATAAATAGAAATTCTCTGCCTAGTGATGGGTCTTTCATTCTGATTTTCTTCATTAATATAAAATGGAACTCTTCAATCTGGACTCAGTTAATAAAAAGGTCAGCAGGTCAATCAATGCGGTTCATTAAAAAAAATTACAAGTTTTTATTATACCAGTTAATTTCCAAGAAAAGGGGTTAGAACTAGAAATCTTAACTCTGCATTTAGCAGTGATATGGTTGAAATACAGTTGCTATCCTCATTTTTTGACAGTTGCCCTGCAAGGAAAGAATATTGCTGCATTGGGGGAAACTTATATAAGATCCACAGAGATGGTTAAAGGACTGTGAAACATTTTCATCAAGGGTTAAGAAAAGATGGAGTTAGGACATGCAATACTATCACAGAGTAAAATTACCTATAGACATTTAATAGTAATGACTTAAAATAACTTTGGCAATAAATAATTGCAACAGCAAAATGTGATACAGCAAAGCTTGATGACTGGGTGAAGAGGAAGCTAGAGAATTTCACAGATGTGCAAAAAAGAAGGTAGAAAAAAAATCTCTGAGCAGTTTTATTCTATTATTCATCAGTGAAATTGTTCAAATCAAGGTAATTTATCCTTAAAAATATATGTTCTAGTTGAAAATATATTAGTTACAGCACATACATTGAGTTTCATCTTATGAAAGGCAACATTATACTGTGGCTTTATCAACTAAGTCAACAAGAGTTCCGAAGTAGCTCAGCTAATGTTGTTCAGGGCCTACTCAGGAAGCAAACTGAATGATGGAACTAAATTAAAGGTATTTCACGATTTCATTTATATAATACACATTTTTATCCTAACTTCTGTCTTCCAGTCTCCAGCTGTATGATAATACTTAATGCTTGCATAGTACTTGGTATGAAAGCACTAATGTTTGCCCCATTTAGACCCACTAAACCCTCCCCTGAAGGTAGTAGATGACTGTATAATCTATTGAATGACTCATTTGGCCCAAAAGATTGATTTTATTGATAGATCATACACTTGCACAATGGTCAAAATTATGCTGAAGCTATATATGGCAATTCACCAATTTATGTCTTTTATAAATGTATAAATAAATAGATCTTTATTATAAATTTATTTGTGCATTATTCTTATCATTGCAGATTACTCCAATTTAGACAGTTAAATCCTATTTTCAAAAGTCCTTTACACTCTAATCCTCAAAGAAATTTAAGTCTCTAAGAGTCATTAATATGACAGAGATGTCACGCAGTAATTATCACTAGTTAGTAGATTAAATAATACATAACTGTTGAAAATATGACCGGGCCGCCTGAATCACTCAGGCAACATCAAATATAGAGAAACTGTGATAATAAATTCAGGTTTTCAACATAATAATGAATGTTTACATATGAATTGCCTGATTCTCCAGTAACAGTAATTTGTCTTTAACCAATTCATCAAACTGCTGAAAAGTTTAGAATTCTATAAAGCTTACAAACTTTATTTACTCAGACTTGAGGATCTGAATCAGGTCACTGCAGCAAAGAAATTTCTGTGTGATCTCACAAAGAACCATGGTATTGACATATCTGTAAGAAATCAGTGTTTATAATTATCAAATCTCCTATTGGACAGATGTGCAGTGTAAAATCCTCATTCTTCCACACAGGAATTATACCCACTTCTAAGCAGCTTGCTGGTCTTCTCAGTCCTGCTTCTCAATAACAAACAGCAAAGGCCATACTCTGATGTCCCTATCATTAGATTTGCATTTTAAGTATGCTTCATAGCACTTCAGCTAGAGTGCCTGAGGACCATGGGAGAGTCCTCGTCATGGATAAACTCATTAGATCTAGCATTAAAAGACACATTGATTAATTTCTAGAAAAATAAAGAAACAAATCAAAAAAAGTTCTGGTACTGTCGAATGGATTACTATCATAATGAGAAATACTTTCAGAGACAGAATAAGAGTGCCTTAAGAGAAGCAGTTTCACTGCTGATTTAACATCTGTGGGTACGTGCTGTTACCATTACCTTAGAGAGCGTATGTGAGTCACCCACAGCCCTTCACCACAGCGCCTCTCTGATGAAGCAATCTTCCAGAGAACAGAGAGAGGAAATTGTTGTTCATGTGAAATTGTGCAGAGCTCCACTGCAAGGAGAAACTCAGCATGCTCAGGTAACCTGTCAACATTTCTGCCTTTTATTCCATGAACTTCCATTGAAGTCTTTGGAGTCAGAGTTTGTAGGGAGGCATTCAGTCCAGTAATGTTGTTTTGGCATGATGGAATTCATGATTATGGGGGCCTGACAGTGAGAGGTCCCTTACTGAAAAATTGTTGTGGCTTCAGAAGCTTTGTGCGTATTACATCAGCATGAAAGTAAAGTCTTCAGAAGACTTACAAAAAGAAAGAAAATGGAATCACAGTGATGACTGCACTTATGATCAAAAGGCTCTTTTTTCATGCAAGTTTTCATTTTTCCCCTGGGAACAGACTGCAGGCTATGCACTGAACTGCAAAGAAGTTTTCCCTTGAATATGTTACCAAAACCAATGTCTCTAAAGACATTTTGTTTTCAGTAGAACAATGTTTAATGATAAAAAATAACATCTTCTGAACGTGTTTTGCCTGTTCACTTGATAAATCAGGCAATAGTCTAAGGTACTTGGATAGCACAGAGCCCTAGATATGCCATGACTCTAGCTAAAACATAAAAATGTACATGGAATTTTGCTGCAAGATTGTATTTGTAATGACTTCATAAGTAAAACAATATCAATTACATCTCTCTTTAAGGACTACCAACAGTATTCAAGTCTGACTGTCTTGCAACTCATTTTTAAAATGCTCGGTGGTAAAAACCTCAGATGGGATCCCTCAAACCTGTTTGGAGATACCCTTATTCACCTGAAAATACTTCATTAGAGCCATTAGATTTGCCATGTGTTTCTTTTTCCTCATCTGCTTCCTTAAAATAGTTTGCTTTGGTTGTAAGTAACTGACAAATGCAAATGAACTGGGTTTGTGGTTGTCATGATTTAACCCCAAATTGCAACTAAAAACCATATAGTTGCTTATTCACACTCCCCCCAGGTGGCATGGGGAGGACAACTGGAAAAAAAAAGGTAAAACCCATGGGTTGAGATAAGAGCAGTTTAAGAAGTGAAACAAAATATAAGAATAATAGTAATTATAATATGAGTGAGTAATCAAGCTTAGGTCAAATACATATTCAAAATTAACATTTTTAGTCTCAGATTGTTGAAAATATGTAGCAATATATGTACATTAATTTGCAGCAATAATTTGGTAAACAGGTGAAAGTCAATTTAAAAGAGACATTTGAAAAATATGTTTAGGTTGCTTTTTTCAGAAGAAATCAACCTTCAGAAAAGTTTAATCTTTCAGAGAGAAGAAAATTTGTTCTGAAATTTCTGCTCTTACAGAAATAAATTTAATGCCTATTATTTCTTTTTCCCATCCTATGTAATGTCATTACCACAGTCTTTTCTACTGCATTGGTAAAGTCTTTCTAGTAAACTGATAATTTTCCATGCTATTCTGAAAAACTACAAAAGAATGTGTGATCAACCTTTATACTGAATTGATCGGAAATTCATAATATAAATAATTGGATTTTAATTAGTCCTTTCAAAGGTCTATTTCTGAAATTTGTTACAGATAATCAGCCACTATACTACTGTAGACCAGCAATAATTAACATTCAGCTTTCTGGCACTAATCGCAGGAACTATGGCTTGCTTCCTAGTATTTAGGGCAGTCCTTGAAAATAATGTGATAAAGCACTCAAGAGCGTTCAACCAATTAGCGTGCTTGGATGAGTGAGCTTTCCAAGCCATCTGATTTTAAAAGTGGGTGCCTCATGCTGTGGAATATTGTCTCTGATGAATTTCCAAAAGGCTGTTCCATTAAATAATGGGGCTGGAGAAGAAAACTGGGATCAGAATATATTAACCTGAAATGAAACTCTGCTAGCTGGTCAAAGGAAATGGATGCCACTAAAAAAAAAAAAAAAAGTGTCTGGTAGAAAAGGGTCTAGTTGTGCTTGTGAATTTTTCATTCCATTCCAAAAGCCAGAGTTTCATTATGATAGCAAGCATAAAGCACATAATTGGTAGGTAAACTATGATTATGCTACAATGAGAATGAACCTTTCAGAATGTTTTGTGGAATCAAGAGGGTTACACTTTCTAAGTTGTTTTGCTTATGATTTAAGAGGTTCAGGAGTCTCTGAATGCCATGTTCTTAACATTTATTAAAAAGATTCACATTTCATTGAAAAAACATCCCATAAGTTTTACGAAAAATGCCAACTTGTTCACAAGACCTAAAAGCAGCTGAAAATTCCTTTTGGTTAATACATGTGATTAACTAAACAAATTAGCTGTGTCAGTTAAATTTGCACACAGCACTCTAAAAAATACATCTGTTATTCAAAGTCATGCTGTTAAGCAGAACCCAAACATTATGATCTGTTTATTCTCACTTGGTTTTTAACTAATGTAATAGCAAAGTAATAGCAAAGTCTGATTTATACATTTGGGTTTGTTAAGTTTATAATCTACTAATAACATAGTATTTAACTAGAAAAATCACAATTAAAACACAATTTTAGAATTTTTTTCCTAAAATTCTTTAAAACTGTTAATCTATGCTTTAATAGGGGAAATGAGATCTGTAGTATATTATTAGAAAAAAATTGAACAATTTTAATCTAGATGATTAAAAAATTCATTTATGTTCTGGGTTTTCTGTGTTGCATCTTAATAAGAAGTATGGAACTTTGAACTGCTTCATTAAGTCCCACCATATCCACATGCCTTCATTTTCATGCAAAGAAAATGTGAGTACATGCTACGGGAGAGGAGCCACTGCAGAACATCTTGAAAATTACATCTAAACACAGGCCTATATGCCCATCCATGAAGAGAACATTTTTTTCTCTATGTTGGCAAGAGAGAAGTTTCAGGATCATTCTAATAATACTGTGGCTAAAAGCCCCAAATTGTTTGCTCAATTTTCAGTGTTAGTTTCTCTGACCTGAAATATATCTTTCAGGCTTTCTGGCCCTAATATGACATCTGAATTTCAAGGATCATCTTTAAAGTTACTCAAGCGCCATTAAGACTGGATTTGTCTTGTGGGAATCACCCCACGCACAAACCCAGAATGCCTAAGTTGTATTCCCCAAATGCAAACACAAAGCTGAGTACTGGTATTTCTCACAATGACTGATGTGTCCACCAGTGAATTGAATTAGCCCCACATTTTCCTTTAAAAAATCGACAAAACCAACAGCCAAAAAAAGAAAAAAACAACACACAAAAAAAATCGTAAAAAGTGCTAAAATTGATTGGAAGAAATGACTGTGAGAAACTAGGACGTGAGATGCTTACATAGAGATCTTTCAATAGATTTTGCTCTTTCAGAGGTAAAGAGCTCAATGATGGGGAAGGTCACTTTTAGCTTCTAAAAACCTCACTAGGTGCTGTGAAAAATAATACAGATTAAAATGTCGAGGAGATCCCTGAGAGGCAGGAGATCAAGGAAAATTTGCTGAACATTTCTTGAATCCTGAAGATCAAATCTCTCAATAAGGTACCACACAACAAATGGTATGCAGCAATGTGGAGAAACATTAAAGAAAATGCAAACCCAGCAACTCAGCCAAACAATCAACCAATCAACCAACCAAAGGAACAAAAAAAAACCAACAAAAAAGAATCTCCTTCCAAGGACTATATAAAAAAAAAGACAACACATTAGGATATGTGTAAAGCTAAAGCTTTCTGCAGTAATTCTAGCCTCCTGGAATATGCTGTGATTTGTCACACACTTCCTCATCCAAAGAAATCCAAAACAAGATTTCTATCTGGATGTACTAGTCCAGTCTTCCTGCCTTCATTAGGATCCATGTGGCAAATCCTTTTCTGCATTTGGAAATAGAATTGAATGCTTTAAGATGTGCATGCTCTTTCCTGAGCCCTTTTCATGCTCACAGTCCTCCAGACCACAGGGGGTAGGTGGTATGATGCTTTCTCAGCTCCTAACATAGTTCTGATTAATTTCTGTCCCTAGTGTACCCTCGTGAAAAAGAGAAACACATGGGTCTGCTCTCCTACTTTAATCATTCCAGTCAAATCATTCCTTTGATCAACATCACAAATCACAGTACACAGCATATTCCGAAGCAAATAAGAGAAGGGTGTGCTGTAGATTGATATTCAAATGGCACATAAAAGATCTGGAGCACAGATCAAAGAGGAGAATGTCGTGTTTGGGCTTGTCAGTTGTGTTGTACTGTATTACTCATGTCTTTGGTTAACAAGGGTTCTGAAAACAGCCTGGCTCAATGAGCTGCTAAGGGAAAAATCACTTTCTATTGGTTATTCAGAGAGCTATCATGCCAACATTTTATTGACTCTGTTTTCTAATTTGATCACAAAACAGATGAAGAGGCATGAATATATACACAAGGAATATCTAAAACCTTCATTGTGCTTTGGGTCACACATCATCATTTTTCAGTCCATTAAGTGCTTATATATTACTTCCATTATCATGGTGCTTATATATGGCTTCCATTATCATGTTCTCTCTGGCGAGACATGAAAGTTCTGCTATCCCCTTCACAGATGGGAGAACAGAGTATCTAAAGTTTAAGATCAACCCTGAGCTTCTCTCGCCCCATTCTCTCTACAAGATATGCTATGCTTTGCAAGGACCCCATATGAGCTCCCATTCTGCATTCTGAACACACACATCAGCAAATCTGTTCCTATCACATGGTTATCAGTCAGCAATTAGTCCTTTTCTAGCTCTCTGGCAATTAATAGCATGGCCCTACTCCAGTTTAATTCCTTCCAAAGCATTTGAAGCATTTATTTATGCATGTGAGTATTGGGTTTTTGGTTTATTATTATTATTATTATTATTATTATTATTATTATTATTATTATTGTGGCAGGGGTGACTTAAGCATTATTGTTTGTTTGTTTTTCCTTAATAAACACAGAATCAAAGAATGAGTAAGATTGAAAGGGACCACAGTGTGTCATATGGTCCAACCTCCCTGCTCAAGTAGCGTTATCCTAGAACACACAGCACAGGATTGCATCCATATGGTTCTTGAATATCCCCACTGGGGAAAACTCCACAACCTCTCTGGGCAAACTGTTCCAGTGCATGGTCACCCACACAGTAAAGAAATTCCTTCTCATATTCAGGTGGAACTTCCTGTGCATCAGCTTCTTTCTGTCTGTTGCCTCTTGTCCTATTATTTGGCTCCACCAAGAAGAGTCTGGAAACATCTTCTTGACACCATTCTTTCAGATATGTATAGATATTGTTGAATTCTTCTCTCAGTTGTCTCTTCACCAGGTTGAAAAGGCTCAGTTCCCTTAGCCCTTCCTTGTGAATGATGTGCTCCCGTCCCTCAATCATCTTCACTGCCCTCTGCAGGACCTGCTCCAAGGGCTCCACATCTCTCTTGTGCTGAGGAGCCCAGGACTGGACACAATTCTCCAGATGTGCCTCACAGGGGCTGATAGAGGGGCAGGATTCCTCCTCCCGACCTGCTGGCAGTGCTCTTCCTAATGCACCCCAGGATGCCATTGGCCTTCTTGGCCACCAGAACACATTGCTGGCTCATGGACAGCTTGATGTCCACTAGGACCCCCAGGTCCTTCTCTGCAGAGCTGCTTCCCAACAGGTCAGCCCCCAGCCTGTGTCTGTGCCTGGGGTTATTCTTCCCCAGGGGCAGGACCCTGCACTGGCCTTTGCTGAGCTTCAGACAGTTCTCTGCCCCTCTCTCCAGCCTGTCGAGGCCCTTCTGAAGGGCTGCACAGCCCTCTGGGCTATCGGCCACTCATCCCAGCTTTGTGTCATCAGCAAACTCTCCGAGGAGGCAGCTGTCCCTTTGTCCAAGTCACTGATGAATAAGTTAAGCAATTATGTGCCAGTGTTGAACCTGGGGGAACACCACTAGTGACAGACCTCCAACTAGACCCTGTGCCACTGATTGTGACCCTCTGGGATCTGCTGAGTCTTATTTCTCAGAAATCCTGTGCTCTTTTCCTCTTTTGTATATTTTAAAATCTACCGGCACAGAATGTCCACTCATATATGTAAAATTTACCATATGAAATCACCTATTTGCCTAAAAGTAAGCACATGCATAACAGTTTGCAGAATCATGGCTCCAGTGTGCACATTATAAATCCAGAGATTTGTGCCTGTGGCTCCGGCAGGGCAGCTACACAAATGGCTGGAAAATAAGGAGCCATCAGACCCTTCCCTTTCCTTGCTTTTTAGGAGGGGTCTACATCCCAAGGCACATACCTATTCAGTAAAAGAGAAAAGCAGGCACTTCTTCCTGTGCTTCTGTTTCTCTGATTGAGGTTTGGGAACGCTTGTAGTGGGACAAGTAACTTATGCCAAGTCACAGTGGTTATTTGCATTGTGATCATCAGGGTGCAAGGCAGGACTGGATGCTGATTCTCAGAATTAAATACTCTCCTTTTCTTGGAGTACTCAGCAAAGAATGAATAGCTAATTAGTAATTTGCCTTGGTGTTGTACGGTCAGTGTGACTACCCTTGGATTTGTCGTTTCATTCAGCTGGGAGGAATTAAGCTAAAATAATGTGCAAAAAAGCCTCGTGGTTTTTCTTGCTTTTTTTCCTTCCCTAATCCATTTCAAAGCCTTGAGCTCTTACACAGGGCTCTTTGGCATATCTGAATGCCCTTTTCTGGTTAGCTCTGAGAGACTGATTTCATGGGGGCATCCTTTTAACTCGGGTTCACAGAGACTTCATATGCTGGTAGCAAGATGTGTCCTTATTGGGCTTTGTATTTGCTGATGATTGAGTGAATGCTTGTGAAGGCGAGATACCAGCATACTCATCACCTTTTACTAAGCATATTTCCATATTTCACCAAGGCTTTGTAAGTACTTGGTACAGAAACAGCTCTGTTTATTGGAGGTGCTTGTTCTCCAACCTCCTGGGACTGTGCCCAGTTGCAATCACAGCAGTGTTATAGCAGTTCCTTCCTGTCCCTTTGATGTAGCATTTGCTTTTTAAATTCATGCTGCTTTCACTCATTTTCCTCAGTCTGCTTTTTGGCTTCATTTCTGAAGGTACTGGGGCTCTTTCAGGGACAAAGCTTTAATAGGGAGTGCATGTTTCTCCCACCTCACTGTTTTGTTAATTCATAGTGTTACAGCTTGAGCTATTTAATAGCTTCAGCAACCTCTGCAAGGACTGCAGAGCACTGCAAGGACTACATCAAATACAGCATCCACTACATAATGCTCAGGATAATCAGCTCTAATAACCAGGAAAATGAACCCTGTTTATTTCCCAGTTTCTCTCCTTATTCCCTCAAATTACTACAGGGGTTTAAATATTTTAGGGCTCTGGAGGAGGCAGTTGGTGCCTTGTAGGATGAAACTATTAGATGACAATTGCCTTGCAGCAAAAAGTGTAAGAACATCACTATTAGAAAGACTGAACAGACTCCTGTAATCACTTTCATGGTCCAAGAAGACCAAGGTGCAGATGGTAAATCTGACATCAACACCAAATCTAAATAGGTTATAAAACATTTTGATTTAGACTGTCCAAGGTGTTTTATGTAATTACAAAGCTTGTTTTTACAATTTTTATCATAAAATTGGCAGACGTCTTACAGTTCAACACATGGATGTTAGAGGACAACAGGCATTTTTCTCCTTGCATAGAGAAGGAGAATGAAGATACAAAACTCAAACAGAAAGCAGAACACGTTGAATCTTGTATTTTTTTCCAAAAGTTAGTGTGGCTAATATCTAGCAAAATATGTACTCCAAGTATACCTGGTCTACCTGGAGGGATTTATTTTCCTTTACATAACTCTTTTAAACCAACTTTTTTTTTTCTTTCTTTTTTTTTTTTTTTTTTTAAACAAACACAACATGTGCGAGCCGAGGATTTCACAAACAAATCCAATGTAAATTAACAGTGAGATTGAAAGAAAGTGTAAATGTTGTTTAATGGACTCAGCACACTTACTGTTCTTTATGTGAGCAGTGTTATCTCTTCATTCTTGGTTAAGAAACATACCTTAATCCTTTTAAAACTGAAACAACACTCATTTCCTTTCAGCACATCCTACCTTTGTAGGATCAAGGTCACAGTCCTACTCCAATGAAGTCTAGTAGGAGGAGGATCCAAATTAATTTTAGGAACTGTCAGACAAAATTTTGCTCTCATTTAGACCCTATGGACTTCTGTGGGAGTATGAGGGTGGCACAAGAAGCAGAATTACTCTGTTGTCCTTTCCTATTCATACTGTGCCAATCATCACAACATCTTTCCCAAATTAAGATTAAACAAAGAAGACTAATGTCTGTCATTTGAAATTTCCTCTCTGTTCCTCCCCCACAGAGAAAGTTATGTGAACGCTGTGCAGGAGGGATGTTGTGATAATCACATAAACCAGAAAGGTAAATGTATATTATTTTTTAAAAGGGAAAAACCGGCAGACATGCTTATTTCCTGCCTGTTGGGGAAAAAAAAGCTTACATAAATGAGCTTTATAATTGAACCAGAAAGGCTTCTTGTTTGTTGACATACTGTTTTTTGAAACATGTTCTCAACTCCCAGACTCTGCTTTTATTCACTGTGAACTTTCAATAATGAACACTGGGGTCAAGATGGGAAGTCTATGAAAGTGAACCTAACAGTGTAAAGTATCATTATTATACATTGAAGAGAAAAAAAATAAATGTAAAGGACATCTTCTAATAATTTGATCTGCTCACTAAAATGTACAGTGATTGTGTTTACATTTATTTAGTAAATTATGAAAGATAATCACTGATCCATAGGCCAGGGAAACTCCACAGCATCAGTTCATTTTGGGGGCCACCAATATCAACGCAGGTGAAAATCTTGTCAGTTATATTTCAAGCCATCCATCCCAATACGTGGATTTACACAACCTTAGGTCCAAATAATCTGCTGATGTTAATTAACCCTGTGTTAATTAATCCCATGATTTCAATGTCCCTGTGAATCCATTGATTGATGTGGTGCTCGCATAGAGAGTTTGGTTTGCAGGCTTGCAGAAATTTAGCAGGTTCAAGGGATAACATCCTACAATAAGGAGAAGACAGTGCCAAGACCAGGACATACTCCAAGACAATGCACATTACCAATCAGACAGTTCTAGTGCTGCACTAAACATGGAAAATGCTGGAACATTTGAATAGAATCTAGGCTAACATCTAATCTTACTGAAATGGCATTGTCTTAGCTAGGCAGAAAGCAGGGATGCTATGAAGTTCCTAGAGAGAATTAGAACAGCCCTTTCCCTTGGTATAAACTCTGCACTCCGCCTGGCTTTTGTGACCACACTTACCACTGAACTCTTAAATGCAGGGTATCCTGATTTCAGCAATTACACCTCTTTCTCCATAAGCCAAGCACTGACATGCCCAACTGTCAGTCCTGATGGTCCATGCTGTGTTTCAGCTGGGGTAGAGTTAATTTTCTTCATAGTGTGGGGCTATCATTTGGGTTTTTGCTGAATACAAACTGTTGATAATGCAGAGATATTTGTGTTGTTGCTGAGCAGGGCTTACACAGAGCCAAGACCTTTTCTGCTCTTTGTTCTGCCACACTGGTTAGGAAATTGGGGGTGCATGGCAGGTTGGGAGGAGACACAGCCAGGACAGGTGACCCCAACTGGCCAAAGAGATATTTCAGACCATATTATGTCATCCTCAGAATATAAAGTGGAAGCAAGAAGGCGGAAGGGTGGGATCTTTGGAGTGATGGCATTTGTCTTCCCAAGTCACTGTTACGTGTGGAGTGATGGGGCTCTGCTCTGCTGGGGATGGCTGACCTGCCTGCCCACAGGAAGCTGGGAATTAATGCTTTGTTTTGCTCTGCTTGTGTGTGCAGCTTCTGCTTTCCTTATTAAACGCTCTTTATTTCAAATTATGAATTCTCTAGCTTTTACCCCCCCTGATTCTCTCCCTGATACTGCTGGTGAGGGAGTGAGTGAGGGGCTGCCTGGGGTTTGTCTCCTGGCTGGGGTTAAATCATGACAGTTCTGTACACAGAAATGTTAAGCTCTCTGCAGTCAGCAAAGCTGGGTCCTCAGCTCTTTTCCTCTCCTTTTTTCCCATCTCATCAGCAAAATTATCCCACTCCTACAATTGCATTTCTTGTGTGTTGATTATGTCGTTATTCTCTTAAATTGAATGCCTTTTTATTTACATTGAAACACAACTTCATTTCCAATTCCAACACAATACTTCTACAGCAAAACCCAGGGGACCTCTGAGTGGGTAAGGAACAAAATACCAGATTCACTTTAGACACATATTTTATAACAGAATCACATCCAATAGCCTTTGGTTTCCCTGTCAGGACTTTTTTATGTACTCCTACATTTAGACTTGCTCCATCCCTGGAGCTGTTCAAGGTCAGGTTTGATGGGGGTCTAAACAACCTGATCTAGTGAAAGGTGTCTCTGCCCATGGCAAGCGAATGGAACTAGCTGATCTTTAATGTCCTTTCCAACTCGTGATTCTCTAACTTGACTCACAGCAAACTGATAGATGGGGCCAGGGTTTAAGAGTTTGGCAATTAAATTAACCTCCCTGCCATTTTCTGTATGCACAAACAGATTACCTGGTGATGCTGAGATTCTTAGAAATGATAGTCCAGCTGTCAACCTCACCAGAAAAGTTGAAAGCCTTTCCCTGTATTAAGTTTCATTCCAGGATAGATTCCAAAAATCTCTAAAAGATGCTGTTGAAATTGGTCCCAAGCCTGGTCAGAGCTGGGGAGGTGGTGTTTAGCACAAATCAGATGAGGTCTGGAAGGCACACGTGAACAAATCTCAGGCACAAAAGCAGACTTATAAGGTAGTTTGCTCAATCCTATGTAACTGAACTCCATCTTCATCTACTCGGTTGTGAAGCAGAACTGAATTTGGCCATTGGCTCCCAGACTGAGCTTTCATAACTCAAAAGACAACTTTCTCCAAGATCTGAATTTATAAAGGGCTATTAAAAGAATTGACCTGGATAGTTGCTTGTGTAATTTTTTTCATCAAAATATTTTCACAGAAAGCCCACAGCACCAAAGGCATTGTGTGTCTGTGCATGCATGTGCAATACCATTTGTATTTTCTCCTACAGCCAGTGATTATGTATGTCTCTCAGAGGCTGCTGCTGATGTAACACTGTGACAAACAGAGCAGAAATCATTTTTAAAATAGACAGGCACTGCTTGTACTCCTCTTTTCTTACTCTTATTGCCTCTTATTGGCAATATCAATCCTCTACTAACAGAAAAAAAAATATTGTTCATTGTTGGTTTGGTGGGGTTTTGTTGTTCTGTTTTGTTTTGTTTCATTTTTTAAGGTTGTATACCAAAGGCCCCTTTATTGGATTATGTTCTTATCCATTAGAGATTTATATGAAAAAGAAATGTTTTCATATTACTGCCTCTGGGACCTGAAAGTCCTGTGAACTTCATCTTGATCTAAATTAAAATACCACTACAATAAATGCTATTAAATTTGGTAGAGTTTTTTTTTAAATTTATCGACTTTTTATTGAGATCAAATTATGACCATGAATTTTATAAAATGATAAGTGAATTAAGGAACCCATTTAAGATGTTTCTAGAAGGCCAGCATTACAGAAACTCATGAGCAAACCATGTCTCTTCCTTGTCTTCTCTCTAAAAATGAGAGCCTTTGTCTCAGGTTTTTAGTCAAAATAATGAATAATTTCTGAAATATTATTTCTTTAATGTTGACAACTTCATCTACCTGCCTCCAACAACACATCAGCCATGAGAAATACCTGGATTTCATAAATAACAGTTGGTCAGTATAAAAGAGGGCCTACAGTTTAAGGTGCTTTGATGCTATTTCATTTTATGTCCTTTGATTTGATTCATAAAGTGGTGGTTAAGAATTCTTTGTAGTGTTCCTTAGCACAACTATACTTCCAGATGCTTTTCCTCCCCTGTAGCTCTGATTATATCTTGGGAACAGTTCTTTTTGATTAGAGGGTGCCACTTTTAAACATCCATTTTTCAGGCTTAGTTTGCTGTTTAGGTTCTGTTCTGTTGCCTTCTGGGCTGTGACAAGAATTGCTCTCAAAAAAAAAAATTTCAAAAAGACTCTCTTTCTTCCTGCTTCTTGTGTCTAAAGTATTTCATTGGGCAATATCAGCCACATCTCATTTTCTGAATTATTAGACTTCAGACAGATTTACCAAACAGAGGATTGATCTTAAAAAGCTTGATTTTTACAGTTACAAACAGTGATGTCATCCACAGCATGTTTATACTTCTGTCTTCATAGTTTTGAGACAAACTAGAGATAAAAAGATGTTGGATTTCATCAAGGTGAAGAAGAAGAAACTTGTTAAGGGAATTTTGACTTCATACAAATTTTCCAGAGTTTATCAGCTATCTTTTATTATAGAAGATATCATGAAATCTAATTTACCACACTATCATTCTGGATTGTGTTAAATTACACAGAGTTTCTCAGGATTTACAGTTAAATGCCCTAGATTAGAGTGTGGTCAAAAATTTCATAAGGGAGAGAAGGTCTTGGCTTATTTCATTTTAGGAGCTCACAGTGATTTTCCTGAAAAGAGTGTGAGTTGGCATTTCTCTGTACAATGTTACTGGTCATGTTTATGAATTAGGTTCATCAAACTGCACAATATTAAACAACAGACACAACAGCAAGCTCTTCCCCTTTTTTTAAAGTGCTGTAGGCATATGTGTTAGAAAAAAAAGGTGGAATGTTGCTTAAGAGAAATAACATGTGAATTCAAAACAAGCGTGACAGAAGAAGGAAATAAATACAGGAAATTTTTGAGGGAGGGAGGCTAAAAATTAAATAATGAGCTGATGCGGCTGTCTGGTTTTAACTTCAGCATTGCATTATTATTTTTAAATAAATATAGACCAGTCTAAAAGTTTTTAAATAAATAAAGACTAATATTGGAGTCTACTTAGGGAAGTGAGTTTAGACAGATACATAATAACCATAAGAAATAAGCATATATGAGAGCAACTGCATGAAGCCTGTTGGCTTCCAGGCAGGTGCTCAGCTCATTGAAACAGAATGACAAATTTGGGTGACGAATTTACAAGTCTTATAATTTAGATAGATGTTGTAATTATGATATACTCAAATGTAAATGTTTTTCGTTCTGCAAGTAAAGTAAATACCTTTCTCCTTTTGCCTCTAAATTAATCATAAGTTTAGGACATAAAATATGACTTAAAAAATGAATAATCAAGTCTTCAGGACTTTGTATCATTAAAAATGATGCATAGCTGAAATAAAGGACCACTGCCTTCTCTTGTTAGTGAGAGTGCAGTTTCCACTCTTCCAGAGTCATAAAGCCACAGGTCCATAAGATTTCAAGAGTAATAACAGAAACAAAAAGCTAAACAAGTCCAAATGGAGCCATAAAAAGGCCATTTTGCACAAACCAGCCTATTTTCAAATTAGTACTTTACAAATCACTGGATTTACACCCATTCCCTATTTTTCACCTGCTGCAAATTTCCATAAGCATCAGGGATGCTGCTGGTCCAAAGCTGATGCAGTTTACAACAGTGATGCTGGGCAAGGAATGTTTGGTGTAAGTCACTACTTATCAGCTTGGGATTGCCACACAAAGTGACTGTGGGAAAAGAGGAAACAGAACACATCCTACATAACCTAACACCTGCAACTGAGAGAAGAAACTAAATTGGGAAAAGCAAGCTATATAAGAGCATTCAGAATTTATGCTAATTTTGGGCTGAGTGTAGCAAAACCGTACAGGCACTGGGATGTTTTCAAAAAATTTTAGATGGGCTCCAACAGGAAAGTTTGAGAAGCAGCATTCTCTGATCAGCTGCATGTGTCACTTGCAGGTCAACGCTATTCTACTGTTCTGTGAGAAGGACATAAAGGTAAAAAATGTCCTGATCTCTCAGCATTTGGATAAAACCATTTGTTTTCAGACTAAACAGAAAATTTATCATGCAGGAAAATTCATCAGGGGGACCGTCTCTTGATTTTCAGGAGAGTATTTTGGAAGTCAGGAAATTACCACTAAGTGTCCAATATCCTGCAGAAGACTTAAATTAAAAAAAAAAAAAAAAGAAAGACTATTTTAGTGGAAATTTGACAAAAGTTGCTTTGCATCAGCTTTACTACCAATTATTCTCAGTCAAAGCAAAAAGAAGAAAAAAGTGGGTGAGGAGAAACAAAACTTAAAAATACAGGTCCAAATTTTTTGGCTGATAAGTGCAACGAAAGCCACAGTGCTTGCACATGGCATATCCCTTCTGTGAGAGGGATTAAACTTACTGAAAGTATTCAAAAAGTAGGTGGAAAACATATTTCTGTTCTATGTATGACCTCTCACCAGGTCAAATCCGTGCCCATCTACAAAGTCTGTTGTTGGCTAGCTAACCTGGGAGTTGCATCTTGGGGTCAATGAAGTCATTGATTTGTAAGGACTGATGGAGTTTGCTTTCATAACTTTTATTAGAAGGTTATTTTCAAATACAAAGCATCACTTTTTTACTATGCAAATTCAAAGTTTTCTGACTAGGGCAGTAGCCAGTTCATTGTTCTTGCATAATATACAAATTTTGGCACTACATTGTTTTTCAAATTTTCAGACAAGTGATCAGAGAAAGCCAAAAACAATCAGAAAATCACACAAGAAGAGCTTCAAATTTTCTTGTGGAGGTCAGATTAAATAAGCCCTTGCAGTACATTTTGAGGCCGTTTGTTCTGATTTTATAAAAATGCTCCAATCACTTTTGTCAGTCTTTATTGACAAGTTCTTTAAATACACCAAATTATCTGAAAGTATTTTTGTGTTTACAAGACAGAGAAATAAGTTCATATTTCCATTTATTATTGGCTTGAAGAGGGGATACCCCAAAAGAATATATTACAGAATACATGAGGAATACTTCACAAAGAAAATTTAATGATATTTGCCTATTCTCTTGGCTACATCTGCTAAAGTTGCTTACCTAAGTTATCTTGTGTGGACTCTCTGTGGCTGTGTACCACTTTACCTCAAAAAAGTTTCAGTTTATACATCACAAAGAGGAAAAAGCAAGCATTAACCAGAGAACAGTGTCTACATGGTTGTTTATGTGCAAATAAAAATACTATTAGAAAGACCTGACATCCTCTAAAGAGGATTGTGTTAGAAGTAATCTATTGTGTTAAATCATATAACTAAATTATTTCCCGCCACATGAAGGGCTCTAAGTGTGCAGGTAGAGCTCAGTGGCCAGGCCCGGGAGAGGGAGAGCTCTGCCTCCATCTCTTGGTGATAGTGAGGAAGGGCAGCCAGAGGAGACTTCATCTGGATTTTTCATTGATCCAAAAGCTAGATGAACAGATGACGGAAGGGGGAGGACAGCTGTGCTGTGACACACAGGGAAGCACAAGTAGGAATCCATTCACGTAAGCTTGTCTCCCAGGGTCTTCCCACCACTGCCGTGGGGCCCACCATAAGTGCAACTAGAGGCTGTGGTGCTGATCCAAGAAGAGAGGAAGAAGGTGTCTAGTTTGTGGTAAGGAATCTTTTTAAATTACTATCAGATGCTGATTCCTAGCCATTAAAACCCATATGAATTTGGCAGGATTCTTCAACATGCAGTGACAAAGAGGGAATCAACAAGAGAGAAAAGCCATTGCAATGGGATATGGCATTTACTGCTGAAGCCAACAGGCTTGGCAGCAGAAGGACCAGAGCTGAGTCTTTGTTGTGGTGCTAAGGGGTGCAGCTGCAAATGATAAGCACAGGAGACTTCCCAGCTGCCTGGAACCGAGGCTACCCCATGTGTCTGGAGATGGTGGGAACATACAAACCCCTGGCAGCCTGAGACAGGCACAAGAGCCAGGTGGGAAAATTGCCTCTCTGATGCTGGTTGGCTCTGGGCTGAGTTAAGAAACTCATGCCAACCACAGCGGGGATGATTGACAAGGTGATACACCAGCCAGAGCACAGGAAGCTGCTCACCCTGCTCCTTTGACTGTATAATAAAACTTGAGGCTGAGAACTGTAAAACCTGTCTTGCAGGGTGCTGAGGAAAGGGAATGTCTTAGCCACAGATCAGACCCTCACCACCTTGCCGCCAGCTGCATAGCATAGGCAGAGACATACAGGATTAAAGGCACATGAATTTCAAAAGCTACATGTTAAACAACTTTTAAACACATACCATGACCCTTTATTTCCATAACATACATCGTTGCTATGGTATTTCATGGTTTTTCTCCTCGAAAAAAAGTTCTTGATTCTCTCAGAAACTCCAGGTGGTCACTTATATGTGCTCTCAATCCCAAGTCTTGCTGCTGCTACCAACTTTGTAAGAGAATCTAAATATATTTCAAAAATAACAATTAAAAGAAATGGGCTCCTTTAATAACTAGACGCAAAATTCATTTCTTCACATTATACTGAAAACATTGCCTGTACTTATAAGAGAGAACAGGTACAACCCAAACCCACAAAACAAGATAACCAATTTTATTGCAGCACATCTACCTTGTTCTATATTTAATTACAGTTCTTCACCTGAAATATAGCCTCTTTTAAGAGGTGGGCTTGTATCCACCTGTATCCTGTGGTTTCAAATGCTCAGAGGTTTTAAGGCAAACCATACCATTTTGAATTTCAACAGTATAAGCTTCTATAGCCACTCTTGTACTGTGAGGTGGAGGGGGGTTGGGGCTTTTTAACTACTATTATTTGCACTCTGACCTTTAGCTTCAGCTTCACTAAGGTTTTCATGGAGATATGAAGTAGACCAACTAAGTAGAAACAACATAAAATGCACAAGTCTTCATGCTTTAATTTTACCTTCAGAAAAAATATTACATAATCTAAGTAAAACACAATGAAAATTACAAACTTCTACTTGAGAAATCAATCAGTACGCCATTCTTATAAAACTTCTTAAGTACGGAATTACCACTAAACCTATACATATCTCATTTACTGAGAACAAGCATGTACTTAAAGGCTTTTTTGACTAAGGATCAATTTTTAAAAGCAATTATTTATTGAGAAAAAACCAAGTTTTAGGGACTTCACATCATGATAATCCCATGACTTTTAAGGGGAGTGATGATATCAGGGATGTAAGCATTAAAAAGAAACATTAAAGAGTTTGTGGATCAGCAAGCTAAGTAAAAACCAGTATTTAATTGTTTAACCTTAATCTTGATAATTTATTGTGAATTTGTCAAGATTCATAACCTTGGGATTATCTGTCACTAGAAATAGACGTGTTCCAAATACTTCATGCCAAATGTCATTTCTTGAGAGATACAAGTAGAGTTTATGACTGCTAGTCTTAAAATCTTACTATTGGTGCTTTCTGTTCAGTGCCACTTAAAGACCATAAATGTTTTTCTGCAGAGTGAAAAGATCACCTGGTCACTGAAGCAAATCTCCATCTCCTGCTTCTGTGCAATGAAACATTTTAAAATCTATTCACTCTAGCTGCTAAAGAAGGGGAATGAAACTTACTTAGCTCTAGGAATGGTGCTAGGTGTCTTTGCCTAGCTTGCGATGAAATATTTGGTGCGATATTTGGTGAGATGGTAAAACAATAATACTACTTTACCACTGAGCTGTGATCAAGGAACCACCAGGGCAGCTCACAACCACATGAAGCCTTCTCAAGCACTAGGGCTATAGTTCAGTTTGGTTTAGAGGCAGTGACATTTTTCTTCTGAGTCAACAGACTTTTGGTTTCTGGTGGCAGTTGGCACATGACACCAGCCTTTGAAACAGTGATTGCTCAGCCAAAGTTAGCAGAACCAGCTGCAAAACAAGATGTCATTATCTCTGGGTCTTGCTCTGAGTAAGCCACAAGACCACTGCCATCTGTAAAGAGCAGTTCTTTAATAAGAGGACTTCTCAAGCCTTTGTTTCTGCATACAAACAAGCCAAATTATAAATGTCGCTTGGGGAAATCTGAAAGTGGACTCTCAGAGACAGTGTTTGTTCAATTTTCTGCTACTGCAAAAAAAAAAAAAAAATCCCTACCACTGAGATGCTGTGGATTTAATCACATTTTACAAGAAAGCTTTCCATCCAAAGAGCCAACAGAATATAATCACTTCTTCAACTCATTTGCTTTAGGACAAAGAAGAGTTAAGTGGGGAGGTTGGTGGTTGTTCTATTTTTAAAATCTTCATCAGTTTGTGTATAGCAGCATAGAAAGGTCTATTTTATTCTTTAAATGCTTCTTACTAATGTCAAATGGCATTAGACAGCCTGATAGTTATTAAAAAAAAAAAAAAAAAAAAAAAAAAAAAAAAGCATGGCTGGAAAAGAACCAAGGTATTGCACAGACATATCTAAGAAATATTCAAGATTCACTTTTTTGCATGAAGCAGACATAAATACACATAAATACATCTCTGTAACTGCAGGACATTTTGCTGACCCATTTCCCAGCAGACACTACAAATATAAGTGTCTTTAAGCTGTTACAGTACTGCCACTTACAGAGAAAAAGTATCTATATGATCTGTGTTTCAAACACATTTTAAATGTTTTATTTTGTATCACATTGAAGTCATGCTGGGACCATAAAGAAGATCATGATTTTATGATCGATATTAGGTCTTCAACTATTGAGTTGTTTTAACGGCAGCCTTTGATTTCTTTTATGTTGAAGATACGTAGGGAATACTATTAACTGACTGTAATCTTGAAGAGTTCATGACCATGACAAGTTTTAAATGCCTGAATTTCTACAGGTAGAATATGAAGTTGACTGAAATTATATAGTGAACTAACAATTGTGAAGACTTAATATTGGAAAATAAGGAACCTAGCTTCATACCCATTACATTCAGTTGGAATTCTACAGACATTTAACCTCACAGTGTTGAAGTAAAAATATTTTATTAGATTTATTTGGACTCCTTGTTCCAGAAGGCCTTCTCAAGTACATGTTGTTATAGATTTTCACAAGTTCTTTTAAAATACATTTCTCCACCCATTTCTCCTTTTTCAAAAGACAGAGACAATTCTTTGGAAAAACAATGCAAACAGGTTTTAATTTAAAAAAAAAAATAATAAAAGAATGCTGGTAATAAGGAAACCATTTGGGTTAAGAAATGCAAAGAAGCATGGGAAAAAACCCACATAAACCAGGGAGAGAGGATAGAAAGACCTGGAAGAAAAAGTCATTGAGAGCAATTGCAGGGCTCTAAAATAGGCACAAGGATTAGGCAGTGGCCAGAACACAGCAGCTGAACAGCTATTGAAAGGAAGTGGATTTATAAACAGGAGTTCAAGCAACAATAAGAAATGGCTTCAGTGCAGGAAACGATGGTAAATGGGAATGGCCGTGCTTGTTCAGAGCTGTGGGAAACACTAAGAGAGTAATAAAAAACAGAAGTTTTTTATTAATTTAAACATTTTAAGCACAGCATTCTCAAACTTGTGGAATTTGGTGTTTTTCTGATATATGGATAAAATTATTTTCTTTCAATCCTACCCATTACTCAGTCTCCCATTTCTCAGTCTCCCTTTTAGGCTGAACATCTCCATGTAGCTACTAAATCTGTAGCAGACACTTGCTTTGATTGGTTTCATAGTTTTTGTCAGAGTGGAACCGTCTTCCTAATATCAAGCAGGTATGACGGCTCATGGTCTTCACTATGAAGTCATTAAGCTTCAACATATGAGTTTAAACAAGTCTTAGGATTAGTTCCTAAATAGGGAGGTTTTCCATAATTGAGGCCTTAGAATAGCACTAGTACTCTTTAAAGCTGTGGAAAGATACTCAAGAAATATTTTAAGCACTGCAATTGACTAATAAAAACACTGCTAATGCTTCATAGATACATTTTATCCTTTATAATACTCTTTTGAACACTGTTTCTAAAGATAGGGAATATAACTTAGATTTCCATAAAGACTTCCAAATTGCCATGCGGCTTCCAGTTCAAGGACTTCTCCTCCACAAGGATCAAGATCAGAAGAAAAGAGAAATCATGTTTTTTTAGGGAGAGACTTTCAAGGAGATTAACACTGACTTTAGTACCTGTGAGATTCAGAAGTTGAAACGTCTATCCCAGAAGACAAAAAGTAAGCCACACAACCATGGCTGCTACTGTCATGTTTTAAATCATCTGCGTTTTGAATGCAGATTCCCGAGACCCAAGCTGGTTTTGATGTGCCTATGCTCTTATAGCTCTCATGCAAGCTAGCCCTTCTGGACTGCTTTCAATCCTTTTTATTTCAGCCCTACTAACATACGTGTGGTTTTGGCTTCAGTTTTTGCAGCACTTCACTTTGTGTTCTAGATGGGATACACAGGTGTGTTGACCGGTTTTGCAATGAGAATTGATACACGTGGTTGGCGAGCCACAGAACCATCTTAATGCAGCCTTGTGCCTTTTTGACTGTTTTAGTGGAGTGGTAAATGCAGTAATGCATTCTCTCCTGAGATATTAACATTTCTGGATTCATGGCATGATTTGACAGGATCCAGATGCCAAATATGTATTTTTCCAGTGCTGTTGCCTGGAGGCATATCAGGCTCCAGATTTCTAAGGTGCAGAAGGAAAGCTAAATAATGTTCTCTATTGAGCCAAAATTTAGAATCTGGGGTTTGAAAAGATGGGACAAACTAACTGGCAAGACCTGGTGGGATTAAGGATTCAGAGACAGATTTTCAGAGCATCCTGGTCTGGATTCTCACGGTTGACATCGACAGATCCATGCGGATCCACACTGGTTCTTTATCCAGAAATTGTGCTTCAGGTGGCCAAAATCAAAAAGTTACTTGGCCAATAAATCCCTGTCTCTCCCTTGGCTTCAGAGGAGAATGAAGAGTTGGACAGCGGTTTATACTTTTTTTTTTTTTTTTTTTTTTTTTTTAATCTCTTTGGGTATACCGATGTGGGGACCAGAATAAAAACAGAACGGGAGCCCAGCAGCGCTAGCGTTTCACTGCTCAGCAGCGCGGCGTGTCGCTCCCGCCGCCACACACTGCCAGCCCACGAGCGGGGATGCTGCCGCTCCTCCGCCCCGGCCCCGCCGCCTGCGGAGACCCCCGCCGCTGGCTGCCGGGGGAGCGTCCCTGCGACCTGCGGTGGCGCCCGGCGGAGCAGCCCGGGGCGGGGAGCGGCGGTGCCGGGCCGGGGCGGGCCGTGACTCACCCGCCGGGGCCAGGCGGGGGAACTCCCGCTGCCGCCGGGCTCCGCCGCCGCTGGCAGAGCGCATGTGCGGGGGCTCCCTGCTCCGCGCCGCTCCTCGCACCCTCCCGCCCTCCCTTCCTCTCCGCCGCCCTCCCTCCCTCCCTCTCTCTCCCTCTCTCTCCCTCTCTGTCTCTGCCCCCCTCCCTCCCTTCCTCCCTCCCTGCCCGCTGCCTGCCCGCCTGCCTGCCGCCGCCTCCCTCCCTCTCCCCGCCGGCTGGGTGCTGAAGTTGGGCGGATGGCAGCGAACCAGCTGCGCTAGGGACGAGCCGCACCAGCCCTTCCCGGGATCGCTCAGCGCCAACTGCACGCAGCCGGGCGGGGGTGGGTAAGGCGCTCCGCGCTTATTTCAGCCTGAACCGTGATAAACGGCACCAAAATGTCTGCTTTATAGTGATGCGAAGGGTGTGTGTGTGGGGAAAACCACACCGACCAAAGGGAGGGGATGGGGGGGGAAGAGGAAGAGGAAGGAGGGAGGCGAGAGGGACGATGGATGGATGGATGGATGGATGGATGGATGGATGGATGGATGGATGGATGGATGGCGGGCGGTAGAGTGCAACAGAAAATGCGTTCACCGGCTGGACAGGCTGTGTGTAAGCGTGCCTGTGTGTGCGTGTGTAACAACGGGCGGCTTCGGCGCCGAGGCTGCAAGGTGGAGTGTGTGTATGTGTGTGTGTATGTGTGTGTGTGTGTGTGTGTGTGTGTGTGTGTGTCTGTGTGTATGTGTGTATTCTGTGTGCACAAAGGGGTGGGGAGAGGTGTCGCCGGGCTCTACCCGCTCCCCCTATCTCTGCCGCCCCCCGGTTTGTGTTGGGGGTGCCGCGGGGCATCCGCCGCGCCCGGGCAGGGGAGGGATTGGGCCGCCCCCGGGGAAGCCGGGGGCACGGGCTGGCGGTGTGACAGCTGCCAGCTCGGAGGCGAGGCAGCGCTCTTCTTGCCTTTCCTCTTGACCTTCCCCTGCTTGTAACGTGGGTCTGCTTCGCGCGAGGAGAGGTGGTGTATTTATTATTATTATTATTTTTGTTGTTGTTGTTGTTGTTATTTCAATCCGAGGAGCCGGCGGAAGGTGAGCGTGAACAAGCGAGTCATTGCTCTAAGATCAGGAGTTGCTTTCCCATCCCTCCCTCCCTCTGCCCCCTTTCTCGGCTGCCCCACCGGGCCGGATGGGATCGGATCGGGGCCGGGGAGTCCCCGCAGGCAGCGGCCGCGGAGCCCCGGGCGGCACCCAGCCTCCCCCGCCCGCCGTACCCTGCGGCACCGCCATCCCTCTGCCCCGGCCTCCTTCCCGCCCCTCCCCTGGAAATGTCGGCGGGAGGCGGGCTGGGGCTCGGGAGGAGCAGGTGGCCGGGCGCGGCCGGCGGGGCAGGGATGCTCCCGGTGCGCCGTGCCCGGCTCCGAGCAGCGCGGGACAGCGGTGCGGCGGCGCGGCCCCGGGCGGAGCGGCCCCGGGCGGAGCGGGGCTTCCCTGCGCCGCCGGGGAAACACCCGCTGCCGCGGCGCTCGGTGCGGCGGGGATGCGGTGCCGCTGCCCGGCGCCCGAGACCCGCCGTGTGCTGCTCCTGCGGTCTGCGCCTCTCCTCGGGATGAAACCGCCCGCAATTGAGAACGCCGAGGTTGCCTCGCTTGCTCGGCTGCCAGCCTAACATTCATCTCTATCTCTTCTTGTTGGTTTAGAAGGAAACCTTACTGGTGCTGTCAGGTTTAGAAACGGCAGGGGTAAAATTTATGGTTTTTGGTATTCAGTTTCTTAATTTCTGTGTTTGGGTTTTCACCAACGTGTGTCATAGGTTTGCAGCCAGATGCTTTTGCAAAATGGATGAAATCTGAATTACCCTGCTAGGTAAATAAAAGTAACTTCGACATTGGAAATACTGTTATGGGTAACAGGTGAAAAATAGCTTCCTACAATTGTAATATTCATGCACTACAAATGTGGGGAGTTTTATAAAGGAAGTTCATTCTTTTTCACATCAGTGGATGCTAGTGTCATCATCCTTACATAAATCACTGGGGAATTTTCCTGTGGCATGAGCAATTTAAGCAAACAAACTATTTAACCTTTACAGAGAAACAGTGTTGCACACCATTATCACTGTTATCAAATACATGTTTTTATTTGAGCTCATACCCAGAAAAAGCAAAATCCTAATAAAAGATACGTGAGCCCCACCCCAGTAAGTTTATGGCCCAAGACGCAAATGCTATGACACACACAAGTACTTGCATCTCTGAAATAACGTGAGCATTAAAGCATTTAAATGCCCTTCTCCATCAGGGCCTTAGATCCTTTTAAGTAGCCAAAATAAGAACATAATTTAATTAAAAGAATACGATCAAATAAATTGCTATAGTGAGTTGAACATCTAGTCCAATATCCTGGCTCTGACTACAGTCATTAGGAGATGCTGAAGGGAGAAAAATGCAAGAAAAAGGACTGGCATACAGTGATCCTTTCCTGGTATATTCTTTCAAGTTTCAGCAACATGTAGAACATGGATTTCTTAAACTGGAGTTTGGTCCCAGACATCATATTTAATAACCTTTGAGTTTCTCTACTCCTTTTTAAAAAATCTGTTTATGCTCTGGTCTCAAGCCTGCTCTGTGGCAATGAGTAGCACAATTTAATTATGATTTGTGTGAAAAAGTACTTCCTTTTGTTTGCTATGAACCTGCTATCTGATAATTTCATTCAGTGCTCCTTAGCTTTCATGTGAGACAAGGAGCACATATTGTGTCTATATAGGGTGCTAGGAGTGTCCTCTCACACCAGGGCAGGTACAGCACTGACAGAAAAGGTCCCTTCGTTTTACCTATCACCAAGTTGAGAGGCCTGCCTAGTAGTGTAAAGCTGTATTCAGCCCTTAGTCTTTACATTGAAATCTACAGATAAGAATAGTTATTCTTTTTCTTGTTATGCAACATGGACACTTATGCTTGAAGAATTGCCCTGAACCCATGAACTCAGTTCAAGAAGGCTACTGAAAAGCTGTCTGTTGAAAAATACTCTCTCCACTATTGATTTGAATTGAAATGTGACTGACAGCTATGTGAAAAATTCCCTATTCCAATGCGGTTTTCTACCTCCCCTGAAAAGAAGATGAAATGTTTTATTTTTAACTGCAATTCTGATTTTTTAACAAATATATTAAATATAAAATGCAAGCTATATGCCAAGGGACATATATATATATATATATGAACTCTGTACATTTGAAGTAACATAATTTTCTAATTGTTCTGTGTAATGTTAATTGTAAGGATGCGCATTGAGCAACATGCATAGTTTCAAAAGTAAAGTTTAAATGCCCCATAAAATGTGACTGATTTGTAAGGCGCTATGACACAAGTTCTTCACAAGAGTACTCCTGTGTTCAACCCTGCTTGAGGAGGTATTGAGTAGACCAACATTGAAAAAAACTTCCCTGATTTCACTAGTAGTCCCATTTTGATTTTGTCATAAGAATAATAAAGGAATAAGAGACCAGAGAACTACAAAAGCACAGCCTGGACCCAAAAACCCAGAAGTTCTCACAGTTTGAAATCATCAGCAGGCACAACTTGGAGCAACACAGTCCACAGCAGAATGTGATGAAGTAGAGAAGGTAGAAACCCATGAGTTGTGAAATTCTTCACCAAAAAATAAAATGCTGGAAACCTCAGACGCGTTAATCCCCATCTCCCAAAAGACTAGAAGAAGGAGAGGCTGAGTGGTATTGTTATGGGGACAGGATAGGAGGAATGTCAGTCTCAGACTTAAGCCAGTCTCAGACTAAATGTGAGATGATTTTCCACTCCTAAGTGGTGTATATGTGGCAAAACATATATATATATATGTAGATATAGATATATATGGTATATAGGTTTTCGTTCACTACAAATACATTATCGTAAATAAATTTTACATTCCTAGTACCTTTAAATAGCACTTTCTTACTTGTGTGCTTCACATGCATGCCTTTAAGTATGAACATATGGAGATTTTTATGAATATGCCAGAAGTGTGCTAAGTGAAACTGTATTAACTCTTACAGAGGTGTTCATTACAGTTCCATTAGCTCCCTCCTGATCATGTCTTCATGATGTCAGGGATTTATTTTGCATTTGTACCAAGGTTTCAGCTTTTTTAGTGAAAAATATATACCCACCATACTTGTAGTGCTTATTCTGTGAACACAGAATGAGCTTTCTAAGAACATAAAATTCATGTGCTAATTGGGTTGAGCTAAAATTAGTTAAAAACCGAATGCTTCATGAAATCTAGCATTTCTGTTGACATACCCTTTCTTCTGAGTAGTTTTTATAATGAAATAATGCAATCAAACTTTCCATACTGTTAATTAATTAAAAGCTTGTGGGTAAGGTATAAAAACAAATGAATAGATTAAGTTGTAATTAAGTTTATCTATTTGTGGTTATAGCTAATGGCTAAGGCTATACAAGCTGTAAGTAGAGCTGTGTGAATAGCTTTGCTGCTGACTCCTGGGGGTCCACTGAACCCTCGAAAGTAGCCCAGAGCCTGGCGTCTCTGCAGGTCTTGGCTACAGAGGATCTGAGGTAGGGAGCTGCATGCATGTCTCATGCTGGTTCTCCGGAAAGTTAACCATTTCAGAGAGGTCTTTTCTACAGAGATTTTGTGTCTCTACTTGAAGTCGGGTATTTGCTCTCAAAAGGTTTCCCTTGGCATTGCTGCTGTCTCTGGCGTGCACAGAGGAAGCAGCCAAGCACTGTGACCGTGGCAGGGACCTTGGGGAATGCTTAAAGCACACAAACAGATGAACTTGGGGTCTGCGCTGCTCCTCCCGCCCAGCCACCATGTAACCTGTGCATTAAGGGCTTGTTCCCTAGTGTGCTTCATCTGATTTGCATTGCTCCAGTGATGCAAAATAGATGTAAACTCAATTTAAATTACTTGTGTGCTTTCAATAATTTGTGTTGTTCTGGTATATTAATGAATCTGGACTTAAATAAAAGTATTTTAATCAATTTAAGATTGATTCTATCATATCAGCGTAAAAATTTTGAATCATAGCTTTGTCTTTGTTTATAAAATATAAATGAAATGCATCATACCTTTCATACAATATAAATTTTCATACATTATTTACTTTGTAAGCAAATAGCAATAAGTTCTTAGAAATCAGTAAATATCTAAATAGAATGTATGTGGAAAATTACAGGTAGGGAGATAGTACAGAAAGAAAATTTAATAAAATCTTAAATCCTGCAGCCAAGTGTTAAAAATGTGCACACATCTTAAGGACTACATCTGTGCTGCATAATCTTTCTACATATAAAAACAGCATATCTGTAGCCTAGGTTCTTCAGTGAGAAAGGGGTAAATTAGATAGTGATACATTAACCCAGCTATGTGGCTTCTGCTACCAAAGCCACTTCATTTAAAGCAGTTTGGCTGCTCTCTCCAGTGATGCCAGCTCTGCGCTTGCTGATATATGAGAAATCACAAGCTGAACCACTGTACCCAGCCCAACTCTGTACATACAGAGTAGCAGAGAGAATATCACGGTAACGCTGCCTTTAAAGGATGCAGACACTTTGTCTCAGGTCCCTGATTGATTATGCCACCTTGCTAAGTTCAAGTCCAAGCAAGACATGGTCTTATTTTTTTGTTTTAGGGAGGCTGAATACGGTTTGGGCAGTTTTGCTGTATTATGTTTTGCTGTGCTGTGGTATGCTGTAACGATGTATTAATTTATCAGCTGCTCATGTCAAAGTAAGAGAGAAAGCAATTAAACCCCAGGAAGCATGGATGAAGGCTGCCGTAGTATTCTTAGTATCCACTTTTATACCTGCTTCCAAGACCACATTGGATGTGGCTTTGAGCAACCTGGCAGGGGGGGATGGACCTGGCTGATATTTAAGGTCCGTTCCAACCCAAACCATTCCATGATTCTGTGATTTTCTGATCAGAAGAAGTAGTTCAGACAGCTTTCGAGAGAGAGATCTCAGAACACTGAGCACCCTAAGAGGCAGAGAGTCCTAGGCACGTCGCAGCTGTGGCAAGGAGCTGCAGGAATGCTGACATTTCTCACAGTACCCTGGCTGATTAGTATCACCGTATACATGCTGCTCTCACAGAAGCTTAAATTAGAAGGAAGTCATAGAATGTCTGTGCTGGAAGGGTCCCTACATATGTTTTAATTGCAATTCCCCTTGCCATGGGCTGGGACACCTTCCACTAGACTGAGTTGCTCAAATGTCCATCCAACCTGACCTTGAACACTTCGAGGGATGGGGCATCCACAGCTTCTCTGGGCAACCTCTTCCAGTGCCTCACTAGCCTCATAGTGAAGAAATGTGTAGTAAATTTTTAATACCATTGTTACTGTTTATGGTTTGCTGAACAGGAATAACATTCTGAAGCAAGGAATTTCTTATCCAATCTGCCTTATTCTGGCAGTACTGCAGACAGCACATGCTCTCTGATACTCACGTTGCACCAGGCCTTTGGGTGGTGTAGATGCTGCTCTCTCAAAGATTTGCATCATATGAAAATTGAGAGCAGTGAATAATAACTTCCTGTACAAGAGCTTCACAAGTAGCCTTGATTTAATGAATGTAGGTGGGTAGTGTCATCCTAATTACTCAGTGTCCAAAAGGTACTTTTATTTCCAAGTCCTATTATCTTCAGAAATTACAAAGTCCTAAAATATTAATCAGATGCTTCATAGTTTTCAAGATGGGTTTGGGAAGACAGATGTATAAGTCATTCTTTTATAATTCATATAGAATATTTTAAAAGTATATCTAGTTTCTTGTAATGCAGTTGTCCTATAATGGTCTGATAATCTAACTGATATAGCTTGATACATCTGATAACCTGGTAACTGGAGTCTAATGTGTAGCTTTTTTTCACTATTATATGTATTACATTTGTCCAAATATTTTTATAAACACTTACTGACCCTCACAATGTAAAAACCCCAGATGATGTTAATAAGCAGAGTCTCAGCTGTATGGTAAATAAGCATTGTGCTGACCAGACTAGACAAGGCTGTTTTCAAATTCTTTGACTATTTGATATGTAAAATTACGTCACAGAGCAACCACAAAAGAATTAAGTACCCGTGTGGTAAGAATCTTGAAAGGATGGAGGGAGTACCTATACCCAGTGAATGAAGCTACTTAATAAAGTATGAAGTTATGGAGGCAGCAGCATTGAGTTGATAGCTCATGTGGGAATGGGCATTGGTCAGAGATTGAAAATACAGGAATCTGACTGTTTATTGGATTTGTCCTCAGCTCTCTTTGCAGTAGGGCCATCCCATATCCAGTATCTATCTCAAATCCTGTGCCTGCGCTGCTAATTGCAGTTTAGGGTGGACATAGCTGACAAAGATGGGACACTCGAAAAATCTAAATAGAGCAGCACTAGCAAGAAAGTTACCTTATTTTACCTCTACTATTTGTAATGTCATCTTGCATCCTGCAGTATAGACTACTCAGAAACTGAGAAATACACTCCTGAAATTTTTCTATTTTTAACTTAAATGGCTCCTGAGGACATTTACCATCAAATAAGTTCAATACTCCTTCAACCATTGTCTTAGTTCTTCTTAACCTGCTTCAATTGATCAGTAACCATCTTCATCTGAGGAAATCACAACTGTTGTTTCAATAGCAGTCAGTGAAAAATACAGAAGTAATATGACTTTCGTGTGGCTGTCTAAGATTTTGGCTTTATGTAGCCAAGGTGGCACAACTCTTGTGGGCGCAGAATTGCACTGAGCACGTCTTTTAATTGCCATGACTCAGTGTTTGTTAAAAGTCCCAGGTTTTGTCTCTGCAAACTAACAGAAGCCTGAGCTTTTGCGCCAGAACTCAATCATCTATGTTTTGAGTTGTTAGAATGGTCCCAGACCTGACTGGAAAGTTACCACATTCCAGGGATCATTCCCAATAAAATGCTAATATTAGACTGTCCTGTTATGGAGAGCAGGTCACTCTAATTGTATGAATGAAGCAAAATTGGCCATTTATCCTCAGAGCCAGAGAACAAGCCCTGGAACTGTTTAGCTTTCAGTACAGGCACATCACCTCTCTTCAGGAAGGCCTCTGCCTTTGGCCTGCATTCTTTCTTCTTAGGCATATGATATTATCCAAAGGAAACCATGTTTGCTGCGATTTACTTAACAATGGATCCAGATCATCTCAAGTCAGTGACTTGTCTTTGTTAGCTTATGTTGTTCCCTTGATATTCGCCTACCATAAACAAGAAAGCTTCAGATTTTTATGGCTCCTTCTATTTTTTTCACAACAGAGGGGCAGGTTGTCAAGTTGTATAAATGAACACAATCCCGAAGGATCCAGTTAGTAACACACCTGCTTAATTGTTATTCCCCATGTTTAATTTCAGACCAAAATTTATCATCTTTTAATGCATGTAATGTTTATCATGTTGACTTTTATCATGTTTATTCTACAATCACGATTTTGTGTTCCCTAACAGAAGTCAACATATCTATATTGACAGTACCATCAATTTTGTAATCTTACATAAAATATTAATATAACCATCTCATACCCATCTCAAATATATATGGTTTTAAAAATTGCATTTAATATAACTCATATTGAATGGCTTTAACTATATGGAGTTCACTCAAGTCCTTCATGTGTTTATTACTATTAATATTCTATCAAATCTGTGGGACAAGGTGGTTATGATTTATGTTCAATATTCATTTTTTTCATACATGACAGCAGAGAATGGTCTGAAAATATACTTAAAGAAAGTGTTAAGTTTAGTAAAGGTGAGTAGTTTGTATCTCTATGTGCATGAGGTAATAGTAAAATTATGTATATTGTATGACCTTACATCTGCTGAACATTTTTCTTGGTCAGGCATTTGCTGTGGCAAATACAGTGTCCTGGTTTCATACAATGTGACATTTTAGGAACTTTTAAGAAAATAGAGAATCCAGAAAGCTGAAAATAGTAAAGAGGAGGGGACTACTCATAATATTATTATTATCCTGAGAATCTCGCAATTTAGCAAGCACTGAGAATAAATAAAGAACACATTATGCAAAGGCCACTCCTGTCCTTCCAGGTTTTTGGGATTTAGACCTAGTAAGTGCTCTGAGATAATCATTCCATCATGCTGTCTTTTCTACAAGCTCACTTTTCAAACAACCACATCACCTTTGCATGCTGAGACAACAGCACTGCTGTTTCACAGAAAAGAAATGCAGATTCATATCAATTAACTGATTAGAAGATCATACAGTAAAATAGTGGCAGATCCAGAAATTAAACATACAGGGCAAAATTCTAGTTGATTTCAAGGGTTGAAATTTAACATTAAGAATCTTGTCTCCTACTCCAGCTTCCCTATTACCAAAGTAATGCTCATATATCAGAGAAAGCTTAAGATCCAGAAAATCTCCAGATCCAGACAATCTCAAGGACAAAATTGGGAATTTGCAGCTGAGTCACAAGTTAGTCTTTCTGATCAAGGATTCTTACTCATTTGAAGATAACCAGAGTAAAACCTCTCCAATATAATTACACCATTCCTTTCTGAATATCAATATGAAAAATATTAATTCGGGCCATGTTAGTAAAAAAATTGCTAAGTAAGCAAAACACTACTAAAACATGAAGACTTTGGATGGTTGAGCAATGTAGCTCTGCATTTATAAAATGAAAAGGAGAGAATGGAAGCATATGGCAAGTAGCATGATACCTTCTGCATATATGTATCCCATGACTTTCAGCTCATTAGATTTTTAAAAAGAGATGGGATTTTGGGGATCCATTAAACCACTACCTGTAGATCTGTCATCCTCATTAAATAAGGTAATTCCAGTATAGCAAACTCAGTCCTCTTCATAACAGAATAACACCTGTCTAAGCTTTAACAAATTATGTATTAAAAAAAAAAACTATGCACACTTCTTTTAGCTTGATTTTTTGTTTTCATGACATAGGTTCCTGTGAGATCACAGTTATAATACAATTAAATGTTTTCACAAGTAACAAAAGGGAATGAACTAACTAATGCATACCTAGTTCTAATAATGAAGGCAGCATACCTTTTCTAACCCCAAATTACTCTGAATTTTAACACTTCATTTTTGGACATAATCAGAACTAGGGGAGATGCTTTAATCAGTCCATATCAGCATATACTTTATATATGCTTATATATATTTCTTTGTAATTTAGCCTCAGAAACTTTGAATTAATTGCCTTATGGTTATTACAGAGAGAGAACAAACCCATGGGCTGTGGCGTGAATTACCACCAATCTGCTCCTCCAGTAAATTTGCCATGAGGTATGCTGATGGCCAAAGTAAATGTAATTTAGTTTATTTTGTGAAGAAAAGAAGTAAGTTACTGTATGTCCCTTGAAAGATGGGGTAAAGGTCTCCTTGAATTCAAGAAAATATGGTCTAAAAGAGCTTTAATGTAGGAAGACTAAATTTGTCTGAAAGTGTAATTTATTGCAGATCCAGCTACAGATGGGAGACAGTTCATAGGGGTTTTAAGACTCCAAATAATTGAATTGCTATTAAAGTTCAAGACATTTTTCCATTAAATTGAATGGAATCCTATGGTAAAAACTATTCTTACAAGCAATGCTAGTCATCATTCACATTTCAAATGTATGATTGTAAGGGTCTATTTAGGCTCTGTTAAGCAGAAATTGTTCTTCTGGACAGTGAGATCACACACAACAAGGGGACTGAATGCCAGAGACCTGGATTTTGATTGTAGTTAGGTACTATCTGGAATAATCTAAAGACAGTATTTTATATTATAAAGCTAAGTTGGGTACTATTCAAACAGCAAACTGACTTCTTTTGTTGGTTTGTTTCTACATTAAACCTGAGCTATTTAGGTGAGATAGTGTTTTAAATTGTGCTACAGTGCTCTCTAAGGTAGAGAGTGTATCCAGCAGAGTGCCAAGGAAATCAGCTGCTATTGAACCAGGCAGGCAGTGTGCATTCAGCAGCGCTCAGGATTAGGCTGCTGTGCACTTGGATGGCCGATTCCAGCAGGTGCCACAGCAGCAGCTTTAGGAACATTGGAAAATAGGAATGTATGCTGAGGGAATATCCCTGGCTAATTGAATCTCGAACTCTGTTTGTTTCTATCAACCACTTCTTACCTTTTCATTCCTTCTCTTGATCAAGCTGATATTAAAAGCAGGAAGTTCTTTTGTTTTGTTTTGTTATTGGTTTGGGGTTTTGCTTGGGTGGGGGGGAGGGTGTTGTTTGGGGTTTTTTGTTTGGTTTGGTTTGGTTGGGTTTTTGGGAGGTTTTTTTGGTTTTTTTTTTACATCTATTCTTACCCAGAAGCTGTCCCAGATCTGTTGAAAACCTTTTTGTCATTTCCAGCCACATTCACTCAAATACCACTTATTCTCCATTTGCTCTTGTGCAATCATCCATATTAAATTTTTTTCCTCCCTTCCATTTGTTCACCTGACACATTCATATCCCTCCCCTTTAAACATTTGTCCCAGAAACACTCTTTAGATCAAATGGACATCAAAAAAATGAAGAGAACACTCAGAATACAGAATCCATATCTTGTGAAACAAGGGGGCTCAAATGTCACGACAACAGCTCTCCTCCCAGTCACAAAATCCCTGCTCCAGCTTTTTCCCTTCATGACTCAACTGTGAAGCTCGCTGGAGTAGGAATGCAGTAAAGCCTGTGGAACTGTTCCATGAGCATTCTCTCACTCCTGGTTATGTAAAGGGGATCCCTTGATAAGGAGTATTCAAGGTGCAGCTAACACCTGAAGAAATCTTAGAAGTGTACTGCTTGAATTTCAGTGCTGTGACCCAATACGATCTCACTGTGAATAGTGGCAGCAAAACACATGAGGTCATGTGTGTAATAAAAGATTCACCTACATAAATTTTGGGGCAGCCTAAAGGGTCATTTTTTTTTTTTCATCCATCATCAAAATACATTTCCACGTTGATTTGGATACAAGAAAGCTTCAGTATTAGTATAATTTTTCTTCTCCGACAAAACGACTCTCTCAGGAAACTCTTCTGTATGTTACTTAAACCTGCTTCTGAGTCTTGGTATCTTGTAGGACTAGATAAAGTTGTAAAATATTAGTGCAGACTAGTACATGCATGAGTCTAGAAGAGAAAGGTTCCAGCAATAGCAACTGTGTTGCAAAGGCATTGGTTCACCTACGTGAGATTGCACAGGACAAACAAAAATGTCATCATTTTGATTTGTTGTTGCATGAGTCACCTTCTAAAGAAAAGTCAGATCACAAGAGAAAATTAAACATTTGTCAAGGAAATGAAGAATCCGGGCCACTAAGATGAATTGGTGATTGTTGATGGCTGTTCTCAGGCTCCAGTTCTGTTGTGTTGACCCACTTGCAGACTTGAATGGAAACTGATCATTCTTCTTTATAAGGGTTTCAGAGTCACAGCTAAAAAGTTGTCTTTAGAGCCAAGAAGAGGTTTGAACTGACAATAACCATGCCATAACCTTTATTCCACTTGTTACCATCCTACCTGTTATTATGCACTGTGAAAAATAGCACCATCTCAGGACAGGCACTTCACTAGGAAAAAAAATTTGGCTGTACCCAAGCCTTTGGTGGCCGAATAAGGATCAAACGTTTAATGTGATCAGCAGGCAGCTCTGCCTCCCATGCTCTCCCGCAATTATAACATTCAGTTTACTTTTTCTATTTAAAATAATTGTATTGTTCAAACAAAAATAAGCCCATTCAGAAAATGTCTAAATTTGGCTTTCAGACTCAGATTTTGAATGCTGGGTCACTGCTTCTGAGTGATATATAATGGAAGTAGAAAGGTCAGTGCTATTAGCACATTGAAAACATTTCCATCCACATCTCCTTCCAAAGATGTTGCATGGATGAAATACCAGCAGGCAATGTGTGTCACATGTATTATCCACGTGTGTCGGGAAGCTGTCCCCTGATCAGAAGGAGCAGCCACCCCAAGGCTGTAGGTGTGCACACAGCATTTGTTAAAGGCCAGTGTGGAGCTCAGAGGCTCCAAACAAGCATGTGGGGACAGCACGGAGATGGCCTGGCTGCCATAAGCGCTTCTCTTTTGGGTGTCCAGTGGATGGTCCTCCATCAGGAACTGCACATCCCACCTGAGTGCCTGAGCCTCGCTGATCCTGCTGCTATTGTGATGACAGACACAACTAATCTTGTCACCTTGTTCACAGGACAGCAATGGGTATGGACCATGGGAACTTGCCATGCTTAGACAAGGAACTCTGGATTTTGTCCACTTTGAAGCAAAACTTCTCAAAGGCAAACAAAATGATTGCTCAACACATGCTTGTTCTTGCTAGGACTCTAATCTGCAACTCCCCAAAAAGAAAATTTCAGGTGTGGATTTAGACAGAGTACTGTTGGCAAGAGTGTCTAACCTTTGTCAGTCTTTCTCCAGAAGTCATGGGTCATAGCACAATTGTAGTAATAAGGCTGCAAGTGAAGCCAGAGAAAGAAAATTCCAGGAGTTTTGAGACATTTAGATTGTCTTTGAGAAGCACTTAAAAATACTTTCCATGAAAGTATCACAATACTTGCCTACAGGTCTGCCCCAGTGAGGAAACATGTTAGTCCAAACCAGTAATTGCAAGGCAAAACTCCTTCCTACATTTCCCCCCAATGAAACAGGAACACAGGCATTCACCCTAGCAGAAAAATCTGCAAAATCTTACTTTGTGGCCAGACATGCAGGTGGTTCAATTTAATTCTCAGTAGTTCAGTAGTTCTTTCCACAAAGCTAAAAAAAAAAAATCCCTGAAGGAAGAAGTGCTTGAGTCAGCTCCACAGAGAACAGAAGTTTATCCTATTCACTAAGTGGGATGAATCTTCTATTGAGATGCTAAGTGTTGTTTCATTGCCTTCCATACAGCCTTTCCATAAGATCTAAAGAACTTTTTATGCCACATTTATATTCATTGTGAGATTTTTGCCCCTGGCTCTCCAGCTGTTTCCTTGCTTACATCCTCAGGCAAGAACTGCTGAACTCGGGGAAGATTGAATTATTGACAGGGACAGAAAATTTTAGAGTGTGTACACCTCAGATTTTGCTATCCAGATGTTCCAGGCAAAGGGACAAATCTCAGGAGCAGAAGTAAAAACCAGCACAGACTGAGAGAACACAGAGAAGTTGAAAAGAACCTTCGGAGTCTGAAAGGGCAAGAAACAGGCATAACAGACAGTGAAACTGAAATCTCAGTAGGTAGCAGGGAAGGGTACTGAGTGATGAGTCTGGATGCTAGTTATTGAAGAAAGAAGGAAATTAGTAAAGAATGGGTGAATTAAAAGGCTACAGTGATAAAATCTTGGAAGCATGGAGTAGGAGAAAAGGACACTGAAAAAAGTAAATGTATTATAGTCACTTTTTAAAATATAAGCTGATTTCTAATAGCTTTTGATTATTAGAAGATGTTTGCAGCATATGAGGAATTCAGTCTTATTAGGAGAAGTTCTTTCAGCCTGATTGTTAAGATATTACAGAAGACCTGCTTTAAACAAAGTGTTAAAAATTAAAATAATTCCTTTATTTGCAATAAATAATGGCATATGGACAACAACAACAACAAAAAAACCCCCACACTAAACCAAGATGTTTTTCTTTCCTATCTGGAATTGGAATTTCCTCCTGAAATACTCAAAACTAAGTACCATTCAACTAAATTTCCTTGGTCTGGAGATAACAGGAGATAAGAACCAACAGTTAGAGAATGCTTCTATTCCTGCTCCTCTTTTCTGATTCTACACTGTCGTCAAAATAAGTAAAACACCTCTGGCTAAGCAAGAGCAGATAATCTTGAAAAGAAAGGAGATGAGCTTTCCCAATGCTGTGTGTTCGTTGGATCTGGAGATCTGTATGTGAAGAGAAAGAAGGCAGAAAACTTTTGATACAGTGAAAGGTCATACTATTTGATGCATGTGGCAAATCTACTGGAGGCCTTTCTTATCTGCAGCACAATTTCTAATACAAGACTATGGTCTTAATAAGGAAGATACTGGTGAGCCAGCTGCAAGTCTCCAAAAGATTTTATTGCTGTTAGAGATAATTTGAAATTCCATTGTATCTTGATCAGTACCCTTAGCATTTAAAAACTAATTTTGTTTCACTGGTTTTGTCTTTTTTTTAAAGACAATTTTCTACTATTAAAAATAAATATTTTTTAAAAAATATTATTTTCAGCAATTTTGTTTATGGAAGATGCAAAAATATTAGATTAGCATACTTATTGGCACCACTGGTGTCTTGAATATGAACCCTCTGGTAAACAGAAAGTGGTCATTTCAGTATTGCCATAATTATACATTCGGGGATCAAATCTAAGAACTCTGTAATTGAGGGGATAGAGGCATTTCTAATAGTCATCTTCCTGAGGAAAGCACTGGATTTAGATGAGAATTAAAAAATGCAATTAAAATATTTCACTTAATTTAAACATTTTCTGTAGCTCGTTTTTCCATGCAACCTTCCAGGGTGAGGTATTTGTGCATAAGTGGAATTGACCTAGCACAGAGATGGACAAGGAGGAATTTATCTTCTTTACTCAAGTTGGGATGACAGTAGCTGCTGTATTCACTTGGACCCCAAACTGCTTCAGATATTAGGCATCCAAACTAGGACTTAGTTGGCTTTCCATCCTCTAAGAAGACTCTGAGTTTTTAAGAACACACAATATCCCATTCCTCTCTCACCCTTAGGTACCCAAATTTCCCCAGACAAGTGCATTGAGTGCCTATTACTCATGCTTGAAACTGCTTCCTGCTAACTAGGTCACAACCAGCTCTCAGCAGGACGTGTTGTCTGCCAGAGATCTCAGGGGAGCTTGGTCTTGAAGACACACTGAGAGTGTGCTTCTCATTTTCTCAGAGCTGAGCTCATCACAAAACACTAGACACAAATGAACTGTCATTCCAAAACAACCAGAGAAGGAGGGTGGTTAGATGTTAAGTTTCATGGTTATTTCATCCCTCCTGCCCTCACCAAAACTCTTGCCATTTTCTCAGCTTTTCTTTCATGAAATAAAGCAGGAGGGTCAGCTTCAGCCAGGATGTGATATGCCTGTGTTTATCCAATGTGAAGCTGAGGGAATTCAGACCTTCCCCTCCCCATCATAAAAAGTCTGCACTAATCACCAGTTTTCTGTCCTGAAGATATTCAAAGGGTGAAAGAATCTCCACTGTTACCATTGACACCATGCTGTTTTGCAAAAAGTCTACCCAAAACCCCGTCAAACAATTAAAGAGATATTAGCCAAGGGAGACAGCAAAGTGCCACTATTACAATGTTTACCTGAGAGCAGGAACACCTTGATTTCTGTCCTGTTCCAAGCACTAAAGAGTGTGGGAGCCACATTGTTTGATGTTTGCAATATCGAATAAAAGCAAGAAAGCACATCCAACCATCTCATTTTACAAAGCATATTCTCATCCATAACATGGGTTTTTTTAAGGAATGACTCAGGGTCCTAAATCTAGGTGCGGGCCGTGGATGCAAATCTCAGTCATTCTGCAGTCCAGGCTAGGTTTCTCCGTCCCAGGAAGGGACAAGGGCAAAGCACTCTCTTGGTCACCAATCCTTCGCTCCCAGTTGTACAGCATTTTATGGCAGTCTAAGCCAGAACTGCTGCCCCTCTCTCCCTGCCACCTGTAAGTGACCACAGTGAATCAATTCAGAGAGTTAATCCACCTCACGGATAATCATTTGCTTCTACAGAGTTACTTTTCTGCCACTTGGAAAACCTACTTGATTTGTGTTATCATGTGGTAGAAACACATCAGCCAGAAAGCAAGACTTGAAGGACTGATAATTTGACCTTAATTTGACCAAAGTTGCCACGGAGCCTCATGCTGGGGATGCTGCTTTTGGGAATTCATTCTGAGCTGCCTCATGTTGTCAAGGTATTGCAGATGCCCAGGTACTTCACACAAGGCTGCTCTCTTCTATGAGAGAGGGAAAAAAAATACAAACCAAACAAAAAACCTACAAAAATACATGCACATATACACACACCTCCAAATCTCACAAAAAACACTCTTAAAGCAAATGGCTCATAGCCTCTTTGCACCCAGAGCTCAGTGAGAACAGCTTTGGGGAACCCAGCACTCCTCACAGTGCTCATTAGAAGCAGAAGCAGAGTCCCTCTGGCTTTCTTATTTCTTCATTTTGGTAACAGTATGCATGTAAACTGTTATTTTTTTTTTTCTTCTGGTGTTCTATTTATTGGGCTCCAGTTTTAACTTTCAGGCTTATGCTTTAGTATTTTATATCTTACAAAAGATATGGTCATATTCAATAGGACTAACTTAAAATAAATGTCTAAATCAAAAAGTAAAAAAAGTGGCCAGCTTACCAAATGTTCAAATAAATAGAAAATTGTAATTAGGGAGCACATTCAAACCAGCGCAGTCTAGGTGCCTACATGGGACAAAGACCACACCTACAGTAAATGTTGCTTAGAACAGACAACCTGCCAAGTTCCCTTCAAAGAAGTGGACATCCTAAAAGATGTTTCTCCTTGGAGCTCTGTGATTGTCCTAAACCCATTATCCCATAGCTTCTTTCTCTTTTCTCTTTCCTATTTATACTACAATCAAGTCTCCTTAAACTTTGCCTGGGTGAAGATACTAACCAAACCTGGATGCAGGGTGCACTGAAGCATTTCTTTTCTAAGTATTTTCTCTAACACAGCTTTTGGTCAGGGCAAAGATGAACTCTTCTGGGAGTTGTGTCAGACAATTTTGAAATTGTTGCTTTCTGTAAAAAAATACCATTTGTTTTTAATCTTTCAAGTGCCATGGGAACATCAAACAAAACTGTAAGGAAATCACTTCCTGGGGTCAGGACCCATGCTGATGGAAGCAGAATGTGGATGGATTTAGGAAACTCCACTTAATATTTCTGAATTATCTGTCAGTCCCTGGTTCCAGACACCCATGGAAGAGAAAAGAGAATGTTCCCCCAGTCCATGAAATTATCAGTATGACAGGAGCCATATGTGGGAGAAGAAATCTGTTGTTTAAAAGTGATTGTAGGACTGAAACAAATAATGTACATCATTTTTGATAATTCCAGACAGGGCTTCCTTAATGCAGGCAGGTACACTTGTACCTCTCACAGAGCAGCTTAGAGAAATGCTAATAGTAAATTTCTACAAGTTAAAGTTTTTCTCTCATCATTTATATTTCTTCTGTATCTGTCATTATCGTCTTGTCCAAGCACCTCAGAATCTTAAAGATCTTTGTCTCAAGTCCAAGGTCGACTTTTTGAACATCTAGTCAAAAGGAAAGACTCCTTTCTCCTCATCATCAGTCATGATTCTTCCACCGGGTTTTAGAAAGCAAGCTTTAAGTTCATGAAGAGCAGAAAAGGTATTTAACACCTACGTCTCTTGCATCCCCCATTAGCTTTGTATCTGCTAACAGCTACATCCCCTTTGATGTGAATACAAGAGAGGAGTCTGGAGTCACTTAATTCAAACCTGGAAAGATTTTAAAATCATGTATTTGTTTCATGAAGTGAAAAAATTGTGTTTTATGAGAATGCCTGAAATTTATGATTTCACAAGTATCATAGAAGTAGAAGAAGTAGATTACTAAAAGACATTAAACAGAAATTTAGTCAGGTTTCTTAATTCTAGGATAGTCCTCAACTACTGGATCATCATTCCTCTCCAGTTTGTTAACTATCTCTGGTCCATGTGGTAAATGCCTGACCTGAGCACAAGTGGAACTTCAATTGTTAGCTTTTCATTAAAGTTGTGAACGGCCAGCTGTTCTAGAAAGTTTGGTGCTTATGTTCTTTAGAATCCGAACGCTTGCTCTTAAAATGTCTCTGGCTTATCTACTGAGACACTGCCAGATGTGAATCATAGCAGATTTTCCTGCTGCCTTCTGTGTAGGGTTGGAAAAACTGAGAAAGTGCTGGCATCTCCAAAACCAGCTTTTCTATTTAGTTAACATAAGCATTAACTCTGTGCTGTTGGATATTTCTTTTCCGGAAAGTAATGTCTTGCTTACATATTGACAAAGTTTAGGATATGAGAGAGCAGTGAAGATGAACACTGAAAGACTAATCAAATAAAAAATCTGTGTGGTCTGTTAGGGGAATACAATAGCAGAGAACGCTGTTAAAACCAAAGTGCAATAAGTGAGAGGGTTTTTTATGCTAAATTAAACTTTAATTACAAGGATTGCACCAGGAGCTCAGAACTTATTTCTTCAGTTAAAAAGCATGCAAGCATCTTTGTGTGAATCTAACAGACTGACCAATTTTTTAAAGGCTCTCATGAAAGTGACACAAATGCACAGAAATGGGAATTAATGAATAAATGGGGAAGCAGCATTTATATCCATTGGTACAATAACTTGGATGGAAAAGGACACACCATTAAAGGAGAAAGAGTGATAAAAGCATATCACTAGACCACTAAGTTTGCCTTGCACTTTGTTGTAAAAGCTAGGGATCATCAGTCTGAGTGTTCTGAAAGCTTCTCCATTCATCAAGACTCAAAAAAGCAGTTCCTACATTTTGTTATGAGTCAAGCCAGCAAAATGTTTTTAATGGGCTTTCAGGCTTGATATTTGAAGTATCATGGTGTCACTTATGGTAAAACTAGAACAAATAATAGCATCTGTCCTCAGTATAGCATCTCAGCTCCATTACACCATAGCAATGCCATTAGAAGCAAACTGGTTTTCCTGTCCTCTCTACCTATTAAATTATCTTCCAAAGTGATACCATTCTTACCAGGAAAATTTGCCAAGCACGTCTAAAGAACAATTAACTCCTTATATATTACTTCAATTTCTCCATCTATTGCAGTTTCTGATTTCCTTTCATTTATATCTTGAATATCACATCAAAAGAGTAATTCATTCCCCCCATTTGATAAAAAATACCCTCTGAAGGAGGCTAGTGTTTAACTTCCTTCTGGGTTAGTATAAAGTAATTGGGAGATTAGTGACTCCAAATTTAAAGAAATTCATCTGTTCAAGAGACTGTGGTATGTGAGGTGTGTGGCTGGACTTGGCGTTGGGGTTTTGGGGTTAGGGTTTATTTTAAACATCATCCTTCAACCTTTCCCAAAGGAAGCATACTGAAGTAACCCATGTAAACTGCAAGTGTGCCCACAGGGTAACTAATGTCAGCTGTCACGGAAGAAAATGTTTGAGTGTGCAGTGGCGTAGATCATTTAGCATGGGATGGAAAACTCTGAATCCCTTTCATATCATTTTGGGGACCAAACACAACATGGTGCTGAAGAACAAAGTATTGTTCTCCTGAATTGAGTATTGCTCTCTGCAGCTTATCCTTCATAAACTCACTTGAACTAATGAACTTTGAGAGCTAAACTACCAGAAAGGCACAGCTACAGCAGGACACCAGACTGAGATTAGTCCTGAAATCTGATGTCAGTCTATTATAACTACATGGCTGCTGCTGAACCTCACTGACTCAAATCAGTTTCCTGACATGACAAAGCATAAACTATCTTTTTTTTTTTTTTTGCCAAATAGCTGTGACCTGCCACGAGAGCCTCACAGTAGATATCTCCATGACTGAAGCATAAGCACTCACTGAATAACAAGGGAGGACAGAGAACAGGGAAAGGACCTGAAAAAGCTGAGACAGCTGGCAGAACAACTTTTGTAGAGGAAAACAAGGGGAGCACCTGCAAACCCCTGCATCATGGCATATGTCATCCTCTTGAGCAAGAGTGGGGAGTAAGCCTTCCTCTGCGCTTGCCCAGGAGAAACCCTGACTTATTTAGGAGACACAGTGTATCCAAGCTATTACTTGGCTTTTGGTAGAAGTAATCACTTTGCTTCTACTTGTTCTATAACAATTTGACATCTCATTATCGACCTTCTTAACTGTCAGGCAAATAAGTCAAAGATCTGAGTCCTATACAATTCCTTCATTCTTTGCAGGAGTAAAAAATGCAAGGGCTATCCATTCTTTGTTAAGAACTTCTTCCCTCATTCCCCTGACCATAAAAAGAGAAAAAAAGAGGGGGGAAAACCACCAAAACTTTAATTAAAACTTTTAATCCAGTATGAAATATATTCAATTCTATCTGGGGACGTTTGGGGCATTCAGGAAAACCTTGTGTTCTGAATACTAACTTGGTGATTTCCTGTATAACTCGGCAAAATATCCCACCAAAACCTTATGCACTTGCTTTTATGTTTAGATGGAGAATTACAGGAAACTAAAATTCTGTTTCCTTCTAGGGTTATTTGGGAACCTGATGTGTTTGGAATCTGGTGGAAATTCTATGCAAGTGCATAAAGCTGTTTTCTTACCAAACTGTGTCTTTGCAATGGCTAAGATGGAGTTAAACCAGAAATACATCTGGGCAGCTTTTTTGGGTCACTGGTTGAAATGATTTCTCTTTGATCTACACTGCAGCTGCTCTTTAAATTATGCTTCTTCTCCAACAGCTCATGTAAAGCTTTTGCTCACTGTTCACGTTCTTATTTTAAAATACCAGTTTCTATAGCTTTTCCAGTTTATAAGTAAAGGGATGGTAAACGGTGCCTAATAGTTCCTAGATGTATTTATGATTCAGCAACATTAGAAAGCAGCTATGCAAATAATAGATGCCTGTCTTGTGAAAGAAGTACCAGAGAAATTTCGTAATCTTTGAACCAGAACTTTTCGGACAACAGTCTCTGTGTGTCACCCAGTTTTGCATCCCTGATCCATTCAGTTGTCCAGGCAGGAAACTTTTCACACAGTTCAAGTGCTGAAGTGCAATCAAGACTAAATATCTTGTCGTAATGTGCAGTAAATGTGATTGTGGTCACTCAATTGCTTTATGCATGAAGAGGAGTCATTTTTATTACCACATATAAGAATTCTTTTTGCACAGGTTTACCATAAACATTGGATATTATAATTATTATATCAGATATTATATTATTATATTATTATATTTCTTTGCATACTTCTTGACTATTTGACTCTACTTGTCTGTGTGAAGCTGTAGCTTTTCCTCTCCATTATGCCCGAAGCATCCCATTCCTCCAATTCAATCATCTACTTGTCTACTGGTGTACTCAAAAGGAATTGAGCTAATTAGCAGAGGTAGCCTAGATGTCTGTAACAGAAGAGATTACATTGTCTAAAAGTTCTAAATATTATGGGTTCTTTCCTTATTGTGCGATACTCAGAATAACCAACTTACCTCTAGATGCCATGTATTTGCCTTTGTACATAATATTGCCATTCAAGTATTATTGTTTTATTAAGTGGAAAAGTTTTTGCAACCTAAAAAGCTTTCATTAATATTCATTCTACGTTAAATACTAAGCTTGCTCTGGGGGAACACTTTTCTCCTGTGAAATAACCCAGTATACCCAACTGAATCAGTATCAATCAGTTAATTAGAGACAAAATTAAGGTATTTGTTTACATCATAAGAAGCAAGCAACTAGGGTTTGGGTACAAGAAAAATTCTCAATGTATTCACTAAGTATTGGTTTGGCTTTTTTCCTAACCAAGTATTTATGAATTCTATAGCTTGCACTCTGCTTTCTCCTCTGAATTGTTTTCCCCTTTTCAGTCCTACTACAGCCGTTTTCACTATTCATGTGGAAGCACTCAGGGTGTTTCCAGCACAACTGCTTGAAAAAACAGATAAATTGGATTCCAGAGGAGTTAAACTTTCAAATCTAGAAAATTAATGGTTTATAGGCAAGTAGGAAATTGATATTATCATAAACATATTGCATTCTACTTTTCACTTGCTGGCCTCTCCAGAAATGAGTTGGCACAGAGTCCTGAATGATTCCAGTCTAGAGCCAGAAAGATTTGACCTGTCCCATGAGCATCTTTAACATTTTCAAAACTGTTGCTGCCCCAAATAGTGAAAAAAAGTCCCTTAAACATAACCACCCTTCATACATGGGAAAATGTGACTATTTGGTTTGACTAATTAAAACAAGATTTTGTTAATCCTTTATTTCAATTCCCAATATAAACTGATTAATTTCAAACCAAAGATTGCTTTAAACAAAAAACTGGTCTTCATTGATCCAAACCAAAACAGAACAAAACAAAACTACCTAAACCACTTCAGTGAGATATTTCAACAGATTTCAAACTTGCTATAAAAGATTTTTTTAAGACAACTTCTGTAAAAAAACATTTGTTTCAGCAGTTAGTTTTGATTTCAACAGTTGTAGTTTTTTCTAATAATTATTTAATTGAAAAATTCATGACCATGCCTCTACTACATTGACATGGGAGTTGGTTAGAAGTTGGGCACTGTGCAAAAGAAATATGATATTTGTGTAGCCCAAGGAAGAAAAGAAAGCCAGGGAATGAGGGCATAAAAATTAAGGTGATGTTATCTCGGGCAACTTCTTTCCTAGCGAATCTCATAGTGAGCAGAAAGCATTACTGATTTCATTTGCTGTGACTGCAAGGGAATTAGTGTCCCTGGCTATTTCCCTGCCTGGGAAAGCATCTGCCCACCTCTGCAGGACCTAACAGTAGTATATCCACATGCACAGTGCCTGTAGTTAAAAGTTGAAATTTCGCAGGAAATGGGTGTCATCAGCGTCTGCTTTTGCTGAAAAAGAAGATTAAAATCTAGATTTTCCTTTACTCTGTGGAATAGCCTTTGTGATGGTGATGCCCAGTGAAAAGCTAATGTTCTGCTAATTGCAAGGCTACAGAAAACTCTGTACATGAACTGAATTGCAGAGCTTCCTGTTCCTCTTGAAATATCTTAACAGAATAATTAACTTGCCAATTACAAATTAGCCCTGCTTATAAAGCATCTCCCCATTTTTAGGCTGAATTTTCAAGAAAGAAATGGGGTTGTTCTGCGCTGCTGTTGCACCTCCCACAGATTTGTTACTGCTGCCTTGAGCAGAGGTGGGGTAAGGTGCACTGCCACAGACAGCAGCGGTACTTACACCAGGAGCTGTACCTGTGGAAGTGGAAAAAGTGGAATCATAAGAATAGTACCAAAAGAGTTGGGTACACGTAGGATGAGTTGGACATCCTGCATTCTTAGGGAGAGGAAATGAGATGCTGGAGAGATTTCAAACCTTTTTATTCATCCAAATCAAATCCTTTTTTTTTTTTTTTTCCCCTTTTTACTTCTAGAGTACAGCAGGAGAATAATGATTACAGTCTCCCTGTGCAATGCCACCTTTCTAGCCACAGCCATTTTGGGGGCAGATATAATTAATCTTTTTCTTGTGCACTTGAGAAGGCCTTGGGATACTCTCCAGGTCTCATCTTCAGCAGACACCTTTGTTCCCCAGGGAGGAATTTATTCAGTGCCATAAATCACTCACTTTGAACATCCTAATCAATATGTTTCAAGAGAGTTTGAATAAATTATGTTGGGAAACTCTGGGGAATAATTCTTCATTTAGAAGAAAACAAACTCTCCTTGAGAAGGTGTACAGCCTGTGTAATTCCAGAGCAGAACTGACAAAATGACAGAGATACCTGGATATCTAGTTCGCTACAGCAGCTACTCTTCAGTGTGATTTTTAAGGAACAATAAAACAAAAGGATAGAAGGTACTCAGGGTTTTAGTGTACTGTCAGAGGTTGTTCTTTCAACCATAACAGCAAAAATTGTCTTGTTTGCATTGGCCTTGCTGACTTTAAAGCCCTGGGTGTACCAAGAGTATGACAGATCACTTTCTCAGCCTCAATAGGTAATGAAACAAAGTCTGCAGTCTTGAACTGCTGAATGAGAAGTAGGTGGAGACAGAGAAGGAATCATTAGAAATGCCAAAGTGGCTGCCATTCCTAATTAGTGCAAGAACACCCACCTCTGCAAAGCAAGAGCACCTACAGTAGACTCAACAGAGTAGTTGCAATTAGCAGTAAACAAGAAGATCAGAATTTGGCCTTTTGCTGCTAAACTGTCAACTCATTAATACAAATAATAGTTTCAATACAGGCAATTAAAATAATGAGTGATGAGAATAGGAGGGGACCCATTCCAGTAAAATTGTTCTTCTGGATTAATTTGAATTTGAAAAGACCACAAAGGTGATAGAAGTGTCAATGGACTTTTTGAGCATCTCTTCTGGCTCTAAAACAAAAATTAACTTGGACAAAAATTAGAATTTCAATCCAATGGGAATCTGCCTTACTTAAATATTTGCATTCATTTCAGATCATTGAAATAACTCTGCAAAACTTCTGACCTTTGATTATAACAACTCCAGTCAGTCAATATTTCAGGCATTACTTGCAGAAGAGCACCTTTCCTTTGCACCAAGATCGTCTCCACCTGCTGTTTCTTCTGAGGCACTTCCAGTAATGGGACTTCAGTGATACACTGTGGGGTTTAGGCAGTGAGGAATAAACAGTGCATCAGAGGAGATAAATCTAGCAAATGTTCCCAGCATTTGGGAAATTGATGAATCATGGCATCAGTGGCAGAAGCAGCATAATGTTGAACTGAACAAATCTGAAAGGAGGCAAAGAGAGGGGAAAATTCCCCCAACCAGAAACTTAGAACATAACCAGTAAAATCTTTCCACCACTACCACACACATGGGAATCTGTAGCATTGCAAAAATGCTGTTTTCCGGCAGTCACAGGGAAACTTTGATTCATCCTTGGCAGAACAGCATTAAATGTTTTTCAATAATTTGCAGCAAGACACAACTGTTGGCTTCTGCTGAATATTTTGTACTTTTTGAACTGTCTCTCGAAAGGTTGTCTAATATCTGCTCTGAGCAGCACCATTTAATTTGAGTCTGTTTCTCTGGGAAAAATGTGCAGCCATAGTTGTGAATATTATTGAGTAATTCGCAAGTGTTTCAGAATGGAGAAGGCTATTTGGAAGTTTTGTTTATGGATAAATAAATCACAAGTAAGATACCTATTGAGTTCACAAGAACCTGAGCAAGAGTGTCCAGCGACACAATCTGAATAATTTTTCCTAAGCCATTTTTTGTTTCAGCTGAATTAGCTTTCCAGTCAGAGCACATTACGTATGGCATACACAACTTCCAGGTTCTCATCATTTTCCTTAACGATTAGAGATTCAGATTATCTGTAATGATTAATCAACTTGAAAAGAATTGCCTGGCAACATGCCTTTAACCACTTCCTGCTTGTGATTCAAAGCACTGTCTTGACACGGGAAGGAAGGGTGGCAGATGTATTTACATAAAAATAGGAAAAAAATCTCCCTTATGTTGTCATGTTCCTGCCTCCTGTAGTAAGAATTGCTTGTGGAGTTTTCTGAGCCCATTCTTGGGGGACCTTATTGCTGCAGTTCTCTCTATGGAATGGCATCCTTCCCTGGATGGGAAGCAGGGATGGAGCTGAACATTGGGTTTGGAGGAGGGAGGACATGCAAGGACCTCACAAGGGATGTCAACCACAGCCAGGCACCATTCCAGAGATGACAAAGTAGTAATGGAAACTGTCACCCCAGCCTTGGAGGAAGAAAGGAGCAGGTCATCCTCCACTGAGAGTGGAAAGTCTGGAAATTGGAAAGACTAATAGAGAAGTTTCAGATATTTCTTTATTTTGAGAGGAGTCAGTGCTATTTGAAAAGGAAGGTGCGCAGGAGCATTATGTTCCCAAAAGTAGATGGTACTAAAGACTTTGTTGGGTTTTGTTATTTTTGACAGCTCGAGTAGACGTGTTTAATGACCTATGCTATGCTCAAAGTTGGGATTATGCACAAAAATGAGCTCCAGAAACAATGAATTTTATAACAAGATATTACATGGAAATAAAAATGGAGTTAAAAACTGGTCTAGATTTTAACGATAATTTGGAAAAGGTAAATTTAGATACAAAACCACTGTAGCACTGCAATTTGAGACAAATCCCTTGGCCTACTGAAAGGTCCATAATTGACTCTTACCGATATGTTCATTCATAGGCCAAGGAAGTGACTCTGCCTGAAGTTTTGAATGGTCAACAGGACTTTGACATTGTGGAAAATGAGGACATACATAAAATACATTTAGAAATAGATCTGAAGTAGAAAGGCATTCAGAAGTCAAGGTCCACCATGGGTAGCACCCCACAAACAACATAACTATTCCTGGCCAATGTGGAAAAACTGAAGGAACTGTGTTGGAAATGCCCTTAGGAAGACTCTGCAAATTTTAGGAAATGTGATGAGCAGAAGAATTCTTCATTACAGTCGAAGGCAGCCCTGAAAGCAAAGATGAATTAATTATTAAATGTAAATATATGGAATTCATGTGGCCTCCAGTGGGATGGTAGCCCGGAGATCTCTGCCTCCACATGCTCTGTGGGTGCCACGTGTGCCTGCCGTATCAGTCTCATTTGTTCCACATCTGTGAGCTCCTCTGTGCAGCATGGGGCAATTCTTCTCCATCACTTGTCTCCAAGCATAACTGAGTAGTTCCACTGGGATTTTTTTTCCTCCTTGTCTGTAATGTGGAATGAAGCCACTCCAAGAGATGTATGTTAGAACTAGCAAGGACTGGCAGAGTGGCATTAGGCATTCTGACTTGTGTCGAGGGTGCTGGGAAGAAATGCTGAGTTTTGCTCTTTCAGTTGTGTGTTCACTGAATGTACCAGAACTTAGCAAGAGGCTTGAATCAAATATAAAACATAACAGGGAAGAATAATTTTGTTTGAGAGCTCTTGAAACAAAGCAGTGGTCTCTTTATTGAGAAATGTTGTTTAATGTCCCTCTCTGAGGCCTCTGTTCTTACTTGTCATTGCACTTATTTGCACACCATTCTGATATCAACAAGGAAAGACATAAAATAGAACAGCGAGGTTGCACAGTTATGTTAAATATTCATCTTTTGTCTCAAAGGATAAGGATTTATTTAGCTGGAGCAAATGTAATGGGTTTTGCTTCGTGAAAGAGGTAGAATGTCAGAGGAATCTCTGATCTACACAATGAAACCTTAGAAACCACTACTATGAAACAACCTTATATCTAATACTTAAAACACAGATAGCTTTGCAGTAAATACAATTAATTTCATACATTTTTCTGTGATTTATGCATGTTTATATAGATTCTGTAGCTAAAATCTTTTATACCTAAGGTTTTTAGAGTATCTTCAGAGATGTTCACCTTCCTCAGATTGAGAGCCTCATCTTCACTTTGCTTCAAATTAGAGAATTTTTAAGAGCTGATTCAATATAAAAAGTACTACAGTAATATGGATTTTTTTGAAAGTCCTGTCATACAGAACATGTTGTATTTTTCATGAGAGGAAAGATATGTCTTGGTCCATAACAAGCCCTGCTTGCTACAGTGCCCTAATTTCCAGTTTGCTCACTCAACAAAAGAGCAACTCATTATTCTTTTATTGTAAAGGGGTTGGGAAGAAAAGATACTAGAAATTTCTATGGTAGAGATTTTAAAGCAACTGATTCCTTATTACATATAAATATTATAAAATAAGATACTCTACCTTTTGACTCAAAAGAATCACCTGAGGCAAATTGAAACAGGACATAAGAATTCTGACCTGGAATGAGGCTAGATAAGACTCTTCAGATGGAATACTTAGAATTTCTATGTTTTATGGGACTAAAAAAAAAGTGAAAAGAAACATTTTTTCTAATTTTTTCCTTTTCTAAAAAGACACTTAAGTACTTTTTAATATTAAACTTCCTTCTTAACCTGCTGCAAATCTTGGTAGCTTCAACCATATTTTCTGGTTCTATTGCATAGCTTGTTCCTCCTCCCCAAAGCACATGATGAACCTGCACAATTGACAGGACTGAATCAACCTTAAATACTCCTGACGTAGGGAAATAAAACCACAGAGGCATCTAGCTCTGCTAAACTCAATATAGCTGGAAAGTGAGCACTGTTCTCCTTCCACACCCTTTTCCAGAAACAGGCTTCCCCCTTTGCCTCAATGACTGAAGATAGCTCCTGGATCGTGGGTGTGGCTGAAAAAACAGAAATTAATTATTCAGTGGTAGGCTATCCAGCAGGCTGTACTGCTCAAAGCTCTTCACATTCATCTCGTTTCTGACTTTTTGTATTGGTTTCCCAAGCGGATGATCCTCGTAAGACCTTGCTGTTTCTGCCTCCTCTCTCTTTCTCTCTCCACTAATTTCTTGTATGTCATTCAATTTCAACCAAATGACAGGTCACACTTTCAAAGACAATCTCAAAGGCAGAAAATTAAGCCAAGTTCCTGGAAAAAATCCAACAGCCAAGTAATGGAGAGAGGTCTTACTAAAGCTTTTGTGGAGAGAATCACAGCTGGGTATCTGGGAGAGGGCAAATTGTGGGGAAGGTGGAGTTGCAGACAGCTGGACAGGCCAGATGTGCCACGCCCAGAGTTCTTTTTAATCCATTTAATGCTGTGTTTAAACATACAGTCAACAGGCTTCCCAGAGCTCTTGCACAGTTCTTTTAAATTAAAACATTAGCTTGTCCTCCTATCATTATAGACATAATTTTTCTAATATTCAGCAAAATCCCCCTACCTAAGTATATTTCACTGGATAGAGGATATATAACTCTTTCTGCAACACTCTCTATTTTTATTTCTTTTTTTACATTATGAAATATTGGATAAAAGGATGCCTCTGAACTTCCCTCGTGGAATCTGTCATCTGTGTAGCAGTACACAAGGACATCAGGCTGTACTGCCAGTGAGCAGAGCTTTTATGGGAAGAGGGGTGCTAGACCAGACATTCACATCGAGCTTCACTCAGTCATGTGTCAGCAGGGTTTTGAGAGGTCTCGTCTGCTGATCTTCAAGGATCTATTTCTCTTAATTGGGTCGATTCACTTTATCCCATTGTGTACTCTGGTGGAAGAGCTGCTTTAATGCCTTGCTATACAGTAACAGAGGAAGTGACTACAAATCTGTGCTAATGCTCAGCATAAGAGTAGAGAGAGCTTGTAAATGTACAGGTCTGACTTGACACTTTCATACAAAATTTGCATGTTTCCAGAGACTTCTACGGTTTTAAGTTTTCTCAGCATGTTTTTAGTCCCTTGCGGTTTAACAGATTTTTTTTTTTTTTACCCTGGTATAATAAATAGACTCAGATTATGAAAAGTCATGAATTTCATATTCTGGGAGAGTAGTTTTAAGTTCCATCCTTTAAACTTTATGAAAACAAAGTGTTAGAAGTAGACCTTTTATGTAGGACTGTTTTATAATTCACTTATAAGTAGTATTCAAAAGGTTTTCTGTGTTTGGATGTATTTTACTCTTCTCTGGTCATCAATTAAATTGCAATTCTTTTTCTCTTAAGCTTTGAAAAAATGCAGTAGCACCACAGCCTTCCCTAACCACATATTGTTTCAAGTAAACATCATACAAAGAAAACGGGGAACAAATTAAACTCTGGAATATCCCTTACTATTGTTGTTGTCCTCCAAAGTAAAATATCCTTTCTGAGAAGGAAAAATGATGGATTCTTTCCATGAAATTTTTATTTAGCATTTGTAGAAATTATAGAAAAAATAACTCACATAATTGATAGGATAAAAGAGAAAAAAAGGGAAAAACCTCCTGTATTGTTTTCTAATATGTAAGTTCTCCATACTGCAATAACTCTCAGATTCTGCAGGAAGACATAATTTATTCTTTACTGTTGGTGAATATGAAAATACATGCACAGCTTGCTATAAAAAATTTGTTTACCGGCATGGTTGGCATTTTGTATTTTCAAACTGACACATTAAAAAATGACCATGGGAAAAGAGAGGAGAGGAAATAATTGATTTTGTTTTCTTTCTCTGAACCTTCATATATCCCCTCTAACACAGAACATGCTAAATAGTTTTAGGGAGTTTCCACAGTAGTTTCAGAACATCTCGAGCCCTCTGCCTCAGTGTGGTATTTTGGAAATTTCTATTAATTGAGAGATACCACTTAGACTCTTAGGTATTTTGTGTATAATTTAGACTTTATGGCTTTTTGCTTCACACTTGCATCATCCCTCTATGTTTAGGGGAAGGAGACTGTGCTGCTAGTGTTCACCTCTGAGTAGCTCTGAGGAAACCCCTTTTTCCAGGCAAGCTAACAAACTTCCTAGTAAGGAATCGTAGTGAGGATTCAGGCAGCTGAGGTAGATGCTCAAGTGATGAGGTACACAAAGGAGGCTGCAGCTTTCTGTGAATCATTCCGGCAAGAGAAGGGATAAAGGAAGGACAAGACAAAGGAAACTTGCTTTCTCTCACTGAAAAGACAGTAAGTTCTGGAATGCTCTTGTAATGGCAAGGGGATTTAATGGCAAGGGAATTTAACCTGGAAGTCTGATATTTTTTTTCTCCACAAATCCGTTTTTATTTTCTGTGCTGCCTAGTGAGTTGTAGTGATTCTTGCTGCAGCAGCATTAGGCACACATCTGCCTGCTGTATTGCTCTGCAGGTTATCAGTTTCACAGCAGAGCTTACAGACACCTTAGCCAGATAAAGACAGTGGCCTCAGAAAAGGGAAGGAGGCCGTGGAAAAGGAACTGAACCAGGACACTGGTGCAGACCAGGAGGAGACAGATGGTCCCATGAAAGTCTGTCACTCTGCTATCAGCTGAGTGCATCCTGTACCACTGCCCTGGGTTGTTGCAGGTGAGTAAAAATCAAAGCTCAAAGAGTGTCATAATTTTTGAAAACCCTGTGGTTTTTTGTTTTCTGCTGTCAGAGAACCTTAGAAGCAGACAGTGTCAGGGCCTTGACTGGTGGCTTCCACTGCACAGAGATGTTAGGTATGGGGCATGCCTCATTTTTTCCATGAGATCTAGGTAGAATTTTTATATATTTGACCACATTGTTGTTGCTGAAATGTTCATTTGTTAACATGCGAATGTAGTTCAAGGCACGCAGTAGTTGAAAGCTGTGTGCCTGTTCTGTATATCAAAAAAGCCTCCCATTAAAAGTTTGGCTTTCAAGCCACAGAGCTTGTCCTGTCTCAGACATCCACTCTAATTTTTTGCTCCAGAATGGTTCCAACCCAAAATTTAGTCAGGTAAACTCTTGGGTTTTGTCTTCCATCCTTGTTTGTTGTCTTCCCATTTTCCCGCTCTAGTCCGCTGCCCTTTTTATTTCATGCCAGTTTTTTCTGGTAACTTGCAGAGTAGCAAAAAGAGATAAAAGAGTCCTTGATAGCTCCTCCCAATGACTGTCCTGTGCTGGTAGCTGTGATCAGTGTAGTTCTATGGTCATGAAGTTCTATGGTCTTTGGTAGTTCTGTGGTCATGAAGTTCACAGAAACTGTAATGTGAGCAGAACGTGGCACCTGGACAATCCCTGCCCCTGCCTTTCATGTTGGAAGCAGCCTATTGGAATGTAGGGCTTGCATTCACCTTCTCCCACTGCTCCAAGCCATCAGAAACACCTTAAGGCTGTTCCTACTTCATGCCACCTTCTGCTCCTCTTCCTCTCAGTTATACTATGTTAACCAAATACCTTCTCTATACCATGTTAATCTCTTAATTTTGTTTATATTTATTATTTTATTTTTTTCCTTTTGCTGGTGACTGAGGAAAGGAGGGCTGGAACACGCAGAGGTCATGTCAGAAGATACCTCAGAATTCCGTCAATGTAACGAAAAGTCAGCATGATTACCAAATACCCGGTTATTTCAAAAAGCCTGTAGTCAGGAAGCTGTTTTGAAGCTCCTTCTGTTCAAATTTGAGACTTTCATTTTAAGAAGGAAATTGAAAAAATAAAGGGCCTTTGAAGTAGAGGATACAAGTCTTCATCTTACAGTGAAAATATAGCTTCTGTCATTTCAGAGACTAGAACTGTGTCCAATGTGGTTTCAGAAAAGCTCTGCTTACACTGAAACAATTTTCTTAATCCTTTCCTTTGTGTTTCAGCCTTGAGTAACACATGCACCATAAACAAAAGTTATGTGCACTTATTTGATTAAATGCTGCCATTTCTGCAGATGAAAATTTTCCAGAATGGTTTTATCTGCAGAGAAAATAGTTCACCAACATTAAATCTTGTTTGAGACTTGGATTGTACCTGCAAATTTGTTTAGCCTACATTACCTACAAATTCTTGTGCTGTGCTTATGACTTTTTTCTTAAATTTCTGCTGAAATTTGTACAGAATCTTTGCAGTTCACATAACCTCCAAATGACAGCTGGCTTTTTATACAGAGAAATGGCTTTGAGCATGGGAAAACTTTTTTAGAAATTATGATGCTAATGCATGCAGTAAAGCTCTCTGGGTTCTCAAGTGTCTTCTTAGTGTCCTCTTTATGAGGAGTCAGAGACTTTAACAAAACACTTCTTTTCAGCAATATGTCAAAGTCTGTATTTCCCCACTGTAAGGAAATTATCTCCTCAGCTTTCTAAAGTGTGCTGGCTTCATGTGTGTAAGTCAATGGAAGCCACACTAGCCAAAATAAATGGGCATATAGATGTAGTGTAAAACAGGATTCTTGGATGTTTTTCAAACACATACCAATAAAAACAATACACTTAAAAAGAAATAAAAGGTTTCCTGATGCGTTTTACATTTTGCTTTTTATAAAATGTTCCTGAAGACTGTAAAGTGCTCTTAATAATAATTTTAGCACAGCTCCTTAAAAACCACATGCAGCCATCTCAAACTTTTTAATAATGCATTACTGTCAGGTTTAATGTTTTGTTACTGAGCAGTAATGTCTGATTCAGAAGTACAAATGCATATCTACTTGATGATGTGAAGATTTAAGCAAGGATTCTTCAGGATACCAAGTTCTCCATAAAATAGTAAAAAGAAATCTCAGACATCCTTTATGAGAACAGAAGATGTCTGGTAAAGTAATAAAAAGAATATTACTGTACAAAAGACTAGGATTTCATAGTGTTCAGCCAAATTGCAATTTCAATTTAAATGAATATTTGCATAGCAGTGTTCTACCCTAAATAAAACACTTAATGTCTGAGCACTTTTTGCCAGTTTTCCACTAGACTTCTTTTTATCCTATCCTATAATGGATAGAATATCCACTTTATGACCTTCTCAGGGCTTGCTTTGAAAGACTTTTTAGAAAGAGTCCTGCATTTCCAGATCAAAAGGCCTGACAGGAGAAAGATGCCTGTATGGCAGTAGTAGACTACATACCTGGAAAGTTTTTTGCTGGGTTGCAGTAACTAATAGAAGAGCAAGATGTTTAGTTGTAGACACTCAAGTCTTCAGTTCTCCAAAAGCAAAAGTCAGTAGGTGCAATAACTTATTCTCTGAGCCAACTTATGATTCAAAACCTATGATTCAAAACCTATGCTTTCAAAAGTTGCAACAACTTCAAAAGTTGCTACCGAAAGATGACCTGCCATATATACAAGAAGGATGACATCACGGGAGCTGTGCAGTGTCTTGGGCACTGCAAGCTGCTTAAGAAAAAGAAACTCCCTTCATAGTTCTGCTACTTTGGTAATCATTATGGGACCATCAAGTTAAAATCAATGGTTGATACAGATTGATGTATGTAGCCATGGTTCTAAAATTAAAAGCCACAATATATGCGTCCCCTTTCTTGGCTGAACTCATCATGTCGAGCTCAGAATCTGTGCACTTGCCTGTATGGCACATCAACGTGGGGTATGGATTCAGTATGGAGTTCTAGTTACAAATTCATGGTCCACTTCTGTCTTACTTCACAACTTGTTTGAACTTAGACTTGGTGCAAAATTAAGCTTTTGAATAACCCAGAAAAGCAAATATCTTAAAATTTGGAGGTACAATTCACATTCTGACATAACTTCTGTTAACAAGAATAGTTTTTAGAAATTGCCTTGTGGATTGATCTTGTCTTCCAAAATAAAAATTCTTAAAAACGCAAGCATTCAAAACTTCCCATACTGCTGCAATATATATTAAAGTGCAGTTAAGGTTTCATTGTTGCCAATAGCTTCTAATTGTTCTGTAAAAATCTAGAGATACATTGGAATAAGTTAATGAAGCCCAAGATAACTCAATTGCACTTCTTCTGGTAGACTTATTCTCCATTACTTTGTATTAATTTATTTGTGAATGCTTTCAGGATTTAGTAGCAAGAAAGAATGAAAAAGAATGTACCTATGTCAAGGCTTCTCCTGTGCAGAGTGAGTAGCACGAATGCCATCGCTGTATGATGGCTGTTGAGTGGTCAGCAGCACTCAAAATGGTGCCCACGGTTCTGCTGTCTTGATTTTGCTACTCACTCAGCATTGCAAGGAGTGTATGGAAATCTTTTTAGCTCAGAGACATCTGCTAATATCTTGTGGTCTGTCTTCATTTAGCTTGTGGTACCTTTAAAACACTCCTTCAGATGAATGAAGACAGCACAAACAAAAAATCGATGTTGTGTTAGGGCTGTCTTTGCATTGCAAGTGCAGCACATGCATCTCTGATGTTATTTAACTGGCAGCTGTATCCAGACTGTGTTGCATGGTTCTGTTACTCTAGAATGTCTTCCTTAAGAAACCCTATGGATTTAAAACAGCGTATCACACTGGATTTAAAACAAATAGCATATCACAGATCATTAGTTCTATCGCATTGTGGTGTTCTCTGAGGGGTTTTTCTTGGTGTTTCAAGTTTAAAAGTGGTCTATACACTAAAAATTGACTGACTACTAAAAAACCCTGACTATTTGAAAAAAAAAGCAACAGTATTTTAGCGTTATTTCTGTCACTCTATTGCTGACTATTTTAGGAAACTAAAACCCAAACAACCAATCAAAATCCTGTAAAGATGATCCAATTATCCCCCAAACAACTCATTAAAAAATTCAAGGATGTGTTAATGTAACTGTTCTTATAAACACTGAGATTTTCCACATGTATGGGAAACCTAAAATGGTAGTTTGAAGTCTTGAATCCACCAGATACAAAGTTTTACTCAGCGTACATTTTGGTTCTTACAATGAAGCCTGGATGGGGTCTTAAATGGACAGTGTCTACCTTGATACTTAGGGTTTGAAGGCTTTTAAAATCCCTAAACTTAAAAACAGTCTTTGTTATGAATCAAATGAGTGCCAGTAAAGACAGTGAAAACATTAAGTATGGTTAAGCAGTTGATAGAGTCACAGCTGGGTCTGAAATAAGCTGATATAAGGTATGAATTTATATAACCTATGCAGCTGAGGTTTTGGTCCTTTATTGTCAATGTCAAAAGAAGTAAAGAAGTGCAGAACAACTGATGTGACAGATCACAAAAAAATAAGATATTTTAAGGGCTAAGTTTCTTGCCTGCAGAGTAAATCACCCTCTATATCCTTAAGTCATTGACTGTGCCTTTCTTTCACAAGGTGATCTTTCTTGCCTATTGCAAATTTTGAAAAAACACAGGTAGCTTTAGCTGATTCTGCACCAAGTCTTTCCTGAAATCTAAGCCATTATGTGTCCTACCTGCAACAAAAGACAAAATGCTACTTCCTTGCTGTATAAAACAGTGCGTGTTTATCCTCACCCTTATATGATCTCTCTCTTTCTAAACAGCCATTAGATAATGGTCCAGAAGATACAATAAAAACTTCTCAATCCCCTGTGGAGTTCCAAGATTTTTCTCTGATTTTATAGGGCACAAGCTTCTCCAGGGAATGTCTTCCTAATGCTAAGAGGGGGGCAGAAATTATTGCAGGATGTCGTGTGCAAGGGAGGCTCCAAAACAAGCAAAGGCAGCCAAATGGGACAATGCCAAAAGTTCAGATAACTTGCAGTACTGTAATGACAGCCTTTTGAGGCTGGGGGAAAAAAAAGAAAAGAAAAAAAAAGTCTGTTCATCAGAAGAGAGGCATCAAATGAAATGATTGAAATGATGCAGCCTGTGTTTTTGGTTTTTGCCATGTCCAACACCCTGTGAATCTCTGGGGAAAACACTTTAAAACCTAGCTAAAACTTAGCACAAATCCTACAGGAGGTGGAGAGTCGGGGACGTGCAACAATTCAGAAATTGCCTTATTTTCATTTTCTAGAGGTACTCTGTGGAATTTGAAAGGACTGTAGCCTGTATTCAATAGGGCTTCCCAGGTATAAATGTAATAAACTAAATGATTGTTCCATCAGTTATTTCTTTTGAGCGGTCTTCCCAAGACAGTGCTCTGTGCACTGTGCACAGGGAATTTCTGTAATAATTACTCCGGGGAACCCAGTGGAATAAGTGGTAATTACACTATCTAAACAGAGAAGGAGATCCTTGTCCATTGGTTCCAAAACTAATAGGAAACCTTACTCCAAATTTCTCCATTTTATTTTTGTTTTCATAATCTTCCAGCATTGCAAGATTGAAGATACACACAGGGTTGCACAGACTTTCTTGCTCTGCAGCTATGAGATCACACCTGTCTCATAACTGGTATAATAAACAGTTGCTGTACCCTAGGGTTCCTTTCCTCAGCTACCAGGCAGGGACAGCAGATGTTCTGCAAAATGAAGTCCTCCGTGATTATGGGATTGCTCAAAGGGCCATAATACCTACCCTCCCCCAAAGAGAATGAGCCAGTCAAGCAAGCTGCAATACTCTTCCTATCAGTACAAATGGAAATCATAACACTGTTAGTAAACTATGCCACCAAATGGAGGCAAAGAACCAGATGCAAAACTGGCAGAAGAAATTGACACCTGTGACGTGGCAGTCTGAGAGATCATATGTAGAGTACCAAGAAGAAAATCTGTTCCATTGGAAAAAAGGCCAATCTTCACCATCCAGTACTTTTGCCAAGCTAGTGGGTCTCAGGAAGAATGAAAATGTTGAAAAAGCTAAAAGGTAAACTGAGGTCTGGGAGACAGTGTGTACTATTTGTGCTACTATTCTAGAAGGTCTACTCAGAATCAGTTCACAACATTCTAGTCCTTCACAATTAATATACTAACTTTCACACTTCATAAAAATTGTTCATCTCATCAGAGTGACTTGCTGAATCAAAGATTCTAAATTTCTTTCTCGTGCTTTGGACCAAGGCACCAAATATAAACCCTCTGTCTACTCAGTCTCTAAATATAGCCAAGAATTAAGATATTCCTGCTTCTGCATCCTAAATAATCTAATGGAATCAATTACTGTTTTGCGTAGATGACATCTGGTATTTGCAAATAAAACATGAAATCCAACCAAAATAAGCATGAAACTAAAGTTTCCGCCCATCCTACTACGTCCTCAGTAAACTCATTATAGTTTTGCGTCACTGGGTGGGATTTTTGTATTTCTTATCAACTTCAGCTTAGAAGCTTTCTGAGAGAATGTAACACAAACAGAAGAACAGGGCTGATGACTTTGGCTTCAGCCAGAGGTTGAGCCGGTGGAGTGAATACTTCATGTATTCACTGAGAACATTGTCCCATTGCTTGGGTTTTGAGCCTCATGCTTTTATTGGTCAGCACAACAGTCATGCCAAGCAAAATCACTTGTCCGGTGAGACACAGCAAGCTTCAGAGTGAGCACCAATGTCATCTGTGGAAAGGACAGAATCTGAAATCGATTAAATACAACTTCTTTCCGCTGTGCCAGTAAGATCTTTCCCCCTTATGTTAGGAAGCTAAGGATAGTCCCACTACACAGTATCCGTGTTTACAACCCATTTCAGCACTTCACTGGCATTGCAATTAATGCTATACTGTACTAGGGCCAGAATGTAAACCCTCCTTGCATGTACATGTAGGATTTTGGGAAGGCGCTCACTCTTTCTTCCTTTCTTCATTCCTTAGGTAAAAAATTCTTTACTGTGAGAGTGGTAAGGCACTGGAAAAGGTTGCCTAGAGAAGTTGTGGGTGCCCCATCCCTGGCAGTGAGTTCAAGGCCAGGTTGGATGGGGCATTGAGCAACCTGGTTGAGTGAAAAGTGTTCCTGGCCATGGCGGGGAGATTATAACTAGATGATCTTTAAGGTCCTTTTCAACCCAGGCCATTCTATGATTCTATGACTCTATGATTCTTTTCCTTCTTTTATCTTTCTTCTTTTTTTTTTTTTTCAAATACACCCTAAACAGATAAATATAACTGTACCTGCAATCAAGGACTGCCCTCTTCCTTCTCCAAATAATGCATGGCCAAAAAGGGGATGGGTTATGTGCCTCCCCATACTCCAGAGCAGTTAGAGCATCGCAAGGCAAGCAGCTCCGCTCCAAAGACTGGCTGGACTGGCTCTGAGCAGTCTTGGAGGAAGCCATTTCTCCTGAAATGCTCTGCAATGGAGAGCCAGGTTTCCTCACAACTCTGTGTCTTGCCAGACTTGCAAACCTCTGAATCAGTTGGCCATGGCAGTCCATAACAAAAAATGCATGCTGGAGAATTTTCAGTGGTTGAGGTTGCTGGGCAAGATTAAAGGTGTGAACCAATCCTGTGAAACTCCACTTTTGACTGTCCCTCTCTGCCGTGTTCTGTGTTGAGAACTGCAGTTGCAGATTTTACCTTTCTGCAGCTGCACAGTCCCCACCCATTTCACCATCAGTTGCTGACAGTGTGAGCAGGAATGGAAGAAAATGATCCTCACACTCTCCTTGCCTGCCTCATGTTCTGTTTTCTCCCTTGCTCTGCACCAAGAGCTCACATGTCCTTGAGGTAAATGAGAAAGGGACTTAAAACAAGTTAAACCTTTTTTTCTTTTTCTTTCCCCTCTAGATTAAATTTAAATCATGCCTACTCTTTTATCCAATTCACCAGATACCTGTACAAATGCTACTGCCAACACAGAGAAGGGGGACAGCTCAGGTGAGGGAATGAGTGACTGAGCTGTGGAGGAGAAAAGGGAGACGAATATTCATTTCAGTGGCAGCAACATCTTGTGGCGTGTTCAAGCTACTGTGAAACTACAGCAAAGTCACTGACTGCCATCATCATGTCTGAACGGATAACCTTCTTCCTGCACCCTTTATTTATAGTGTGACATATTCCAGCCATAGTACATTTTTTATATACAGCTAAAATTGTGGAAAATGGCTTGACTTCAGGTACTCAGGTGGAATGAATGGGGTTACAGCCCAACAAATGCCTAAATATGGGTAATTTGACTGGTTTCTGAAACTAATACATTTTGTTTGGTTTCTCTGTTGTACAAATATTTCTAGAATCTCTATCTTACTTGAAAGAAACAAACGTTCCAAGTGAAAATATCTGGATTTTATTCCTTTAACCATAGTCATTGCACTTGCTGAAGAAAATACCAATTCACAGCATGACACAGCTATCTATGAAATAATTTAACTGCATCATGCACAGTCAGCAGAAGTTCTGCACTGTAATTTGGAGGAAGAGGCTTCATACCGTCATTTACTCTCTGAGCTACATATTATGCTTCAACAATTTTCCTTCCTTCCTGTCTGTTGTAAAAACATGGGCAGTTATCCACTTTTGCATCCCTTGCTAACACCAGAGGTTTGTATTTGACATGAAAAAAAAAAAGGTGTGGGTTTTGTTTATATGTCATTTTAATTTTCAAGAGCAGCTATAAACCATAAGTAATACCAATAGCAAAAGAAGGTGCACCTACCATGGATACTTAAATGTCTCTTCATTCTTTGATTTGACCAAACACTTCAGAAATTACTTGATTCTACTCAGTGACAGTGTACATGGAAAAGATAGCTATGCAAGAAGCTGAAATAACCACCAACCTTGAGTTTTGGAGCATGAGTTTGAGTTCTGAAGCTTAGTATCCTTGCTATGTGTGGTTGTGTGTAAGCTGTCTAGAAGGACACTATTACAGAATAAAAACCTCGGGAGTTTTAGCAACCACATAAACAAAAACTCTCACGACTGCTGCTTGAATGCATGGAGAAGAAGTGGCACATCTCTTGTTTGTCTGTGCATGGCATACCCAGGTGGCAAAGCAATCAAAGTTTGCCTTTCCCCGGCACTCCTGGCCATAGCAGCATGCCCTGCGAGTGTGGAGCACAGTGCATGCTGCTCACACCAGGCCATCTCTACCCGCTTCTCTTTTAACCCAGGCTCGTCCCCACAGTAATCTGTTAGTACTTTTTCAAAGGCAAAAGTACTAAATTTATGCTAATTTATATGTTTGCACTAGCTGTTACTCTGGGAAACTTGTTGTACAAAGATGTGAGATATTAGAAGGACCCTGACATCTAAAACTTCCTAAATAATGTAACTTAGCAATAAATATTTAACTTCTTTTGAAAACTAGATAATGCATGGTAGACTACTTCCAGCTGTGTATTTCAAGTCACTGAGAGGAAAAAAATCTTGGCCTAATAAAACCTAGGAAAAACTGGCAATGAGCAAGAGAAGATCTGTGACAATAATATAATCTCAAAGGGGGAAAAGTATTTTATAAATACATATTTATTATTCTTTTTATTTACAGAGAATACCTCTTAAGTAGCAAGCCTCTTATTTATGACGTATAACAATCTTGGCTCTTACCAGAGAGCTCTTAGTGGCCATGATATAATATCACTTACATCAATTTCATTGGTCCAGCATGGACTAGAGAAGTGAAAAAGTAAAAAAGATCAGTTTCCAACTCATGTTTAAAGTGAATAGCCATCCCACTGTATTTTTAGTACAATGGAAAGAGCTGTGATAGTCCTATGGTAAGGAACAACTCAGACTTTACCAAGTGCTACACAAGCTGTGTGGCTTGTTGAAAACACTGACAATAAACAACCCTTCAGTCCAGCCAAAGCAGTAAGAATGGACATGATTCAATGGCACAGGAGTGTAAGAGTGTCACTGAAATGTGGTCTTCTGCAAACTGCTTTTAACACAATGGAACTGTTTCTTGGCCAGCCCCGTTGATGGTCTCGTGCTTTTGTTGCCACAAGCTGTGAGAACCATTGAATCAGAGATTGCTGTAGAAATGTGAATGCAATTTATGATGGCCTGTAGTAATTCTGTACATCTCTTATGTCTGTGTTCTTATAGCCACTTGGGCACTGAAGTAGCTGAAATGAGAAAGAGGCAGCAGTCACAAAATGAAGGAACATCAGCTGTGTCTCAAGCACCTGGAAACCAAAGGCCCAACAACACATGTTGCTTTTGTTGGTGCTGTTGCTGCAGCTGTTCATGGTATGTCCTGTAGTATATTTGCTTCCATATCCACCACAGGTAAATGATGAGAATGGAAAGCACTGGGAACATGCAACCTTCTGGGAGAGAAGGCACAATTTACCTTTTCTCTTAAAAATTTGATTTAAAAATTCCCTGATTCTGTTGGACATGTTGTGAGGGGGAAGAGGAAAGAATAGTAAATTCAAGCCATATTTACCCTACTTAAGCCATAACTAAATAAGGAAATTTCAGTTGTAAAACTTGTATTTGTGAGTGAGAGACTCAAAAATGAACATTTTATAGCTTGCATTCAAAATATTTTTTTTCTGCTTGTACTTTTGATAGTGTAGTTCTCTGCATTCAGGAGGATAAAAGGAAGATGGTCATAAATGTGAATATGTGGTGTCCTGTTGCATTACTTATATATATTCTGTAAATCTGAAAACACAAACCTTAAATTCCACTTTATCTTTTAATTGGTGTGACATAATTTTAGTGGATGCTTGTCCCTTCCTCAACAAAGAGTTCACTTATAAAGTCAAAGATTTAAAGTCAGTTTCAGAAATAGCTTTAAATTCTCAGCGTCTTGATATGCATCAGGTTTTATCTCTTATATTTATGAACACAGTATTGAAATATAAGGTAAATGACATGCAGTACTGTCCAGAGCCTGTGCATCATATTACCTAGACAGTTCAGGTTTTTTTGGAGTGACCATTCCACTGTGTATCTGTGTTATTTTCACTTCAATCAGCCATCTGACCCCAATCTAAAATCTGAGGCTATTTGCCTCAGTATATTTAAAAATACATACCAGCATGTATGCACTAGGTACCAAAAGGGACAGGTTTTTTTCCAAGATACTGCCAAATCTTGGAGGCAGTGGCAGGATGGACCTGCCTTGGCTGTTACTTCCAGTTTCACCTGGAGGCAGAGTATATTTGGAGCAAGGCTGAGCCGGAGCTCATGCTTTTACCAAGTTACTTTGCACTATGTTCAATTCATATTGCAAAATAGGTGGAAGTGTATTGAATAGGAACAAAAGAGAGGATATTTTGTCACTTTTCTCTCTGCTCTGGGACAAAGCACGATATAAATTTGCAGGCCAGAGATTCATTTACCTCAGTATCCTATTTCAGGAAGCGACCTTTATCAGATACCCCAAGGAGAACAAGTAGACATGCACCTCCTCAATCTACCCACAGTAAAACACCTCACAACTACTGTCAATCTGCAGCTTAGGGATTTCCTGGCCCAAAGTTCATCTCTGTGTGGTTTATAGAACTTGATCAAATTTTCTTTCCTTAATTTGTCAAACCATTTTCTGAAGCAACTTCCTGAACTCATCTAAACTTTCGGCATCCAGGGTTTCCTGTAGCAATAAATTCTACCATGGGGCTGTGCACTCCATGAAGTATTTCTCCCTCTTTTTTGTGTTAACCTACTAGAAACTAATATCATTTGATGCTTCCTTGTTCTTAAGACTGTGAAGAACAGTGACTAATTGTTCCCAGGATCGTCAAAATTTTACAGAGCTCTCATATCTCCCTTCAGCTGTTTTTTCTTCCACAGTCTTCTCTATTTTAATGTCTGTGATACAGAAATTGACTCAGACCATGATTTATCCTTATCTGTCCTACCTACTCACCTACCTTGTGTCTCTCTATGTACCTTTCCTATTTTACTATTTCCTGTCTGAGATGTGTGACTAGATCTGCTTTAGTGGTCAAGACATGGGTGCACCATGTTTTGTGTTTGCTCTTGAGTTTTGCTACTAATTCCTAGCACTTTGCTTGTTTTTTAACAACCTCGGAGATGATGTTTTCATAGAATTATGCACCCTGAATACATCTGTTTCCTGAATGGAAATAAAGCCCATCATTGTGCATGTACAGCTAGGGTTGGCTTTCACCTTGCATACGAGAATATGAATAGCCATAAAACATCAGTCTAATTTCTAAAACTTAAAGACAACTGATTTTATTTTTTAATCATGCTGTAGCTCAAGAAATCTCATTTGAGAACAATACTCTATTTTGAAGCTATTGTGACCCTTGGAGTGCCTCCAGTCCTTAGAAGGCAATACCATTATATATAAACAGCTTATGCATATTAAATCTTAGAGTAATTATTGATTTAAAACATAGGCTGTACCTTCAGCTGCTATAGTAATTGTTTTTACTGTCCTTCAGGGTTTTTCAGGGCTTAAAGTTTGGGATTTTTTTTGTAAAGTAGATTAGACTGAGCATAGAGAAATCCCATTAGCTAGTTTTCAAGATTAAGTCAAATAAGTGATCAAAGGAATAGTTACATCACTCATGTTGTCTAAAATCAGAAAGACAGAAAAGGTGATGTAATAAGTATTTTCCAGCTCTGTCTTCTGTGATTCTGTAGTGGAAAATCCATTCAAGGAGAGATGGGACAAAACTTTGAAAAAAAACAATACGAGATGTTTCAGGATCTTGGTTAAAATGAAGTAACTGATTTTGGTGCCAAATTTGTTTTGTAAATCAGAACTGTCCAGGAAGAGTGCAGATTACTGTTGTTGCCTCAGTTGTCTACACTAAAATACGTCAAAAATAATAATGATTTAAAAAGTAACTAACTTCATTATTCTCTCACATGTAGGGGATTCTAGTTAATTAATTCTCTAGGGTACTTCTCTGTAATAGAAAATCCAAATCAACAATTGTAACAGGTTCTCTGGACCTAATGTAATTACATGCTTTCCCTAGTTCCATAGGTCTTTATATTTGAGTAAAATGAATTCCTCAAGAGATACCTGTCTGGAAATGTTGCTGGATTCATTACAGGGAAGGCAATGTTTTATCAAGATTAGATCCATCAATGGCCTCTTATTGCCTCAACTTCCTCACCATTCATAGAAATGGGGGGAGTATGTGCATATTTTAGTAAAAAAATTCCCTTCTTCCTGTTCAGAGTTCCATAGTTCATATATCTAAACAAATTATCAGAATTCTGAAAATATCTGTTTTGAATCATGTGATGCTTGTTTTCTTCTGTTCTACCCGGTGTTAAAATCAGAATAGGCATTAAGTCTTCTGTTTGCACAATAGCATAGGCAAATATTCACACCTTTGTTTGGGGAAATAATATCTTGCCTAATAGAGACTTGTTACAGCAAAAAATTAGATTGAAAATTATTCAGTACATCTTATTACAAACCTTTTTTTGTTTTTCTCTAACAATTCTTTCATAAAGGTAACAACTATTTGGAGCACTTTTCTATTATTGTGGGATAATCTTTGTAGGTAGCTCAGCCCCACACAGATGCTTGCTCACCCCTCACCAGCAGGACGGAGAAGAGAATCAGAAAGGTGAAAGTGATAAAACTTTTTCATTGAGATAAAGAGTTTAATTGATGAAACAAAGCTGTGTGCACAAGTAAAGCAAAACAAAGAATTCATTCACAGCTTCCCATCAGTTCAGGCATGTCCAGGAAAGCCAGGCTCCATCACATGTTAGAGTGACTTGGGAAAACAGACATTCCAACTCTGAACCTCCATCCTTCCTTTGTCTTCTGCGTCTTTTATTGCTGATCCCAATGTCATATGGTATGGAATATCCCTTTGGTCAGTTGTGGTCAGCTGTCCCAGCTGTGTCCTCTCACAACTTCTTGTGCCCCCCCAGCCTGCGCACTGACAAGGCAATGTGAGAAACAGAGAAATCCGTGATGCTGTGCAAGAACAGCTCAGCAGCAGCTGAAACATTAATGTGTTATCAACACCGTTTTGGTCAAGAATCCAAAACATAGCACCATATGGATTGCTGTGAAGAAAATTAACTCCATCCCAGCCAGACTCAGTACATCTATTGGCACTGATAATTGTCAGGATAGTAAATTGCTCAGTTTACAAGGACAAAGCAGGACTTATCACCAAGGTTTGCTTAGATTGGAAAAGAATGAAGATAAACAGAATTATTAAAATGACTGTTTTATTTTAATAGGTATGTTCTCAATGTTGCCCAGAGTTTAAGCTCTGAGCTTGTTTCTGAGTATCTGTAGTGAAGGAAAGAGTCCTCCTCAGTGGAAAAAAATGAAGTGCTTTTGAAGTTCCAAACAGGAAAAGCTTGTCCCCTTACAGCACAAGCAGATGATACAACCCTGTGAAGATCTTCTATAGACCTTCCTCTCTTCACTGACCAGACATAGACCTTAGGCACTCATTTCAGGAAGACTGCCTAACTAAAGCAGCTAACAGATAAGTACCAGTCACATACCTATGGTCCTGGACTGAATCACCCCATGCCTTAAGCTTCTTCAAAGCTCCATTCCAATAGAGGACTGAAGAATGTGCTTCCTTGCTAGGTGTAATTTCAATTACTTGGGTAGCCTGAGACTTGCAAAATTTGCAGTAAGACTCCTAACATGACAGTCCATAATTTCCTCAATTGCACTTTCTCCAGAGAGTTGCCCATTCAGTACTTAGAGCTGTGACTTTATAGTTTCGAGCTCAGCTTGGCGAGGTAAGAGGAGTAAGCCTGTTATTTCACCTCCCCAACCTTATTTAGCAATCCATTTCTCCAGCTTCCTGAGTAGACATGAAATGAGTTGTTCTCTTGCAAATGCTTGTAAATTATGTTCTTCAGAAAAACTCTTCAGGTGCTAGCACAGGGAGGTTGGTTTTTCTGCCAATTTTATTTTGCTTCCTCCTTTGTCTCCTACCCAGAGCAGGAGTCATATCTTTTTATTCATATATCTTCCTTTCATAAGGTGCTCAGGGAACATGAAAACTGTGCGACACTCTGATGCCTGATAATCTGTCTCCTTTTACCATACACAGAAGGCTCAGAAGGCATCTAACACCTACCCCCAAAGAGACCTTAGCAGTACGACAGTCTGGGGGACATGAAAAAGGCTTCCAGGGGATAAGTGAAGATGGTCACTTAACTTCACTTGTAGCTCAGTTGAAGTGAGTGAGCTGAAAGTCCTTTACCCAAAAAGGTAACCATTAAAACTGCTGAGGGCTTGTGGAGGAGAGTTTCCCACACACAAGAGATGCCAGGGAAGATAGGGTATTTGCCATCTTGGCAGTAAACAAGAGTTGCTCTTGGCAAGGAACCTCTCTCCTCAGTTCTTATAACTTGTCCATGACTGCTATGAGTTACTCTGAAACTTCTTCCTGATGACGTTGCTACACTAATATTTTTCTTTATTAAAGGGAACATTTTCCTTGCAAGGGTTTAGCAGTTTGCTTGGGCCCACAAGAAGATATTTCTGTCACTTGTGCCATCAATCTGAAGTGGCAGACACAGTTCTAAGAACAAATTTAAATTGCATTAATATTTGTTTTCTATGGGCTTCAATGTTTTCCTCCTCCTAAAAAACAGTGTTCTCTAAATGAAAAAAAAAATTTAAAAGCCTTTCTTTTTTTGCACTTCCCACCTCTCTAGTACTTTGAGAAGAATAACATTTTCCTGGCATATTCAATGTTAGTTTGCTACTGAAAAATTTCATCAAGGTTTTGCATGAGTCTACTCAAGATAATCTCCAGGGGCCACAGTCATGGCTGCTTTATTTTATTTAACTATGGTAGAAAGTTTGAAGGAGAAAGAAGCAAAGAAAGGATGGAAACAAAAATCAATGTAATGCAATAAATTACAGCCACATGGCCATAAGTATGTGGGAAAAAAAACCTCATATCCTTCTTCCCATGCCTGTCTGCAGCAGAGCTTTTAGACTAGGAGTAGTCTAGAGCTGGGCTGATACAAAATTCACCCAGACTCCACACTTTTGTTAAAGTTCTTGGCAAAAAAAGAAAAACTATCTTTGAAAAAAAAGCACTGATTTTGAAAAATATATTTTGGGGTTTTGTTTCTTTTTTAATTCTTCTTTTCCTCTCTGAACACATAGGACAACACGTCTGAAACAGATGTAGTCAATTCTCTGTCTTACCTTTTCAAGACATCACACCTGTAAAAAAGCAAATATGGAAAAGTCCATCAGGATTTATTGTACTCTAGTGCAGAATACAGAAGTTCAGGCTACTGTAGTCTATTTTACTGAAATAGAAGGTGATATTTTAAAAAATATTTAGTGGGAAAAGGTGCTCCAATCTGAGCCTTTTTATGCTTTAAAATATCACAGAATGCCCTTATATTTTTACCATCTGGTATTGCAGATGTCAAAGATGAAAACATTCCATCTCTTTCCTGAAGAATAATTTATTCTGAGGGAGAGTAGGCTAAGCTAGCACAGGGACTTGTGCTTTGTGCAGCTGTGGGACAGTATCATCTGCACCATCAGAGTGCAATGGGCAGCACTGGGGCTTTCTTAGGAAAGTAGCACCAGTTCTTTGATGGGTAGTATTCAAAGCTGGGTAAAATCCATTATCTGACTTGTCACACGAGCTACTGAACATGATATTCATGAAAATCAGTCTTAAATCACCTTGTCTTTAAATCCACACATCCTCAGTGCTGAGGCCATGAGAGAAAGCTGGCAGACATTCCTGCTGTCACTCAAATGCACCATGGGGTGAGTGTGGACTGAGGATTTAAATACCTAGTCCTCAGAAATGGACCTCTCAAGGTTCCCTGAGCTACTTAAAATAAAAAAATAAATTCTCAGCATTTGGAAAAATAAGCAGAAGACACACTAAAAATAAATAGCTTGTCAAGTATTTTTTTCTCATACTTTTGTAAGTTAACAGTACTTAGTTAATAATACCCAAGTAAAGCATTTCTTTTCCCTTTAAAGCAAAAGAAAAGGATGATCTCTAAACTGAAAAAAAATCAGAGCAGGGAAGCAAGTCTTCCTAACAGGCATGAAATTTCATAAGCTCATTCTCCTTTATAATTAAGACAGGGGAAGTGATTTTGCTGGAAATTTATGGAAGTTTAGGTCCTCAGGGCAGGCTGGGGACAGGTGGCTCTGTGCATGCTTGTTTACACAACTCTCCTAGGGCAACACAGCCTGACTTGCCAACCTCTGGGCTTGTGCCCTTCTGTGACACTGGGCCAGATTGTCAGTGTTAGCCTAATAATTCCTGGAAGTCTGCTCTCTCCTTGAGCCAGACCACAAATTTACCTCATACGTGATTCAATACACAGCTTATCCCAAAGCTCCAGAGCTGGCAAATAAAGGGAGCTTTGACCACTTCTTGCACCTCCCTGTGAGCAGATGTGAAATGCTAACTTTTCAAAACAGGGGGGCACATTTCTTTGCCACAAGGTGTAAAGGTAGGTGAGCTCACAGGTACGCTAACTGTTCCTAACTACTAGTCCATAATTTTTCCTGCATCTGCTTTGAAAGAGTAAGATGTGAATGCAGGAAAACAAGGTGTTACTGGCAAACCAAAAGGACTTAAGAAATAACATTTACATAAAACAAAAATTTAGTGTAAAATCAACTAAATGCAGCTTAAAGTTAACCTATTGAATCTCATGAGAACCTGCCTTGGTCACTGTGGAGCCCTCTTCAAAATCAATCAAGTATGTCTCACCTCCCCTCATCAAAAATCAGCTAGGAAAGCCCTTAATCCAAGCTCATGCACCACCTTTTATCCTCTTCCTTTCTTCTTTTCCACCTCCTGCCACCTACGTCCAAATTCCTGTGGAAGCACAAGCTCTTGCACAGCCTTGGAGTAGGGGCAGGAGCAGTGAGCCACCAGCTCCCACAGCAGAAAGGGGTTTCCACAGGTAATTTGCCAAGCAGAATTGGCTTTGATGCAGGCCATTGCTTTGTGGGACATGCAAAATAGATCAAAATCATGTCCTTCTCTAGAAGAAAGCTGTAAACTACACACTGCATTTATTTTGGCAAGTGGTGCAAAGGGGTAATCACTAAGGCGCTGCCGGTCTACCATGAAATCGTGGTGGAAGCACAAAGATACGTAAGACACTACACAGAAGTTCAGCATATATAAATGATTTAAAATACTATATCTAATTTAAATTTAAATAATAAATAATAAAAGTAGAAGGTTAATGTGAAGAGTGGAGCAACAGCTTCTTAAGCAGCTGGTCTGTTAACTTTCATCACAAGCCAGTGGTAGAATCCTCATTAACATCAAAACCAGCCCTGGGCTCTCTGTGCCAAGATTTCCTAGTATCAGGATTTTATTCTTATTAATTTAAACTTTGAAAGTTCATTTCACTTTGAGGAACAGATGGAGGCTCATGTGTTTACTGACATTTTTCCCCATCTGTGATAATACAAGCAGGTTAGAGAATGAGAAGATTGTAAACATAATAGATTAGCAAATTTTAAATAAATGTTTCTGAAGATTCACAAACGAAATGCAGATTCCTTTGTGTGTAATACTACTAAGATACAAAACCCTGATCAGTCTAACTGCAGAAAATAGTCCTATTTCAAGCAAACAGTTCTGTAAAGAAAATTACAGTGGAAAAAATCAGAACTGCAATTCTTCTAAATTGAAGAAAAAATACATGCTCAGGGGGGAATTTGGGATTACACAAGGTTCATTCTAATTCAGTGGCGCAAAAGATACCAACAGTAGCTCCTTAGAAGCAGATAGCAGACTAAATCTAGTTAACTTTAGAAAATTATCTTGATTCTGTCCTGGCACAGCACACAAGTGTGTATTCAGGGGCTGCTGCTCTTGAGGAGACTAGAGGGAGAGAAAGCAGTGGCAGAATCACTTTCACTGGTGAAAAGCAGCTTGATGTCTCCTCTGAGGCTGTTTAAGAGATGGATTGCTTCAGAGCATCAGCATCTTGGCTTTCCCTCACCCCTCATACCCGTTTCCCACCTGCCTGCGCCAAAATGCTATTCAGCTTGGTGTCTGTGGAACAGTGGCTGAAGGAAGATTCCTAATGTTATGACAGATTTTCTGTCACCAGAGCACAGCTTGACTGTTGCTGTGGAGAAAAGAAAAAAATAAGAAGTCAGGAGTGCTGAGAATGCCTGAATCCAGCTTATGCTGTGATTTTCAGATATTAGGAGTTTGGAGCCTTTGAAATCTCCCCTGATAGTGTCTGGGCTACTTTTTGGCTTCCTTATGGCAAATTTGCCATTAGATACTTACACAAAGATACATTAACTCAGAAGTCCATGGAAAACCACATAAAAGGAGACGTACGTGAAAGGTCACAATGGGTCTGAGATCAAAATATAAGCTGAAGTAAGGCATGTTGATAGATGGTGACATTTTAAAGGTGCCAAAGTAGCCTTGCAAACCCTCTGAACTTTATTCATTGTGGAATAATAAAAACTGTAATAGTCAATTAAACATTATGCAAAAACAGTAGCAAAACACCCTTATCCAAATTAAACAGACAGTGTTTATACTAAGCCAGGCCAGGGTCTAACGTGGGCTACAGTCAGCCTGCGCAGTAAATTGTTAGCAAGGATTAACTCTCTGGCAGAGATTTGGCCAGTGCCAAAGTGCACAGTCTCAGGCAATGGCCTGTGGCAGGTGCAGAAACCCTGTTTTGGGTATGGGCTTTAATGGACTGGGGCTGTGTGGTGCCAGTCAACCTCAGGACTCTCCCAGACCATTTTATCTGCAAGAATAAATGCAGCCTGTAGTTCCAAATAAAAAGGGAAAAAAATAGGCTGTAATATAATCTAAAATCTGTCAGCAGCAGAATTTCCATCTTGCATAGGTTTATTTTTTAACAGTGTATAATTCCAAATCGGTTTAAAATGTCAGTTAAAACAGGAATAAATGTCTAGTGCTTTTAAGAGGAAAAGATGAGAATATTTCATGGAAATTAGTCCGGACCCCTAGTAGGTAGCACTCATAAGATGGAGATCCTCTCACTAGAAAAGTGGGTCAGGCATTCATTACGGGAGTCAGAAAGGCAAAGGAGATACGAGTCTTGTCTAGTCACCCTTAACAATTCCACACCACATATATTTGTCAAGATGGCAGCTCTGGTTCTTCTGAAGTACCTGGCTGAGGGCCTGATACTGGCAGATGCTGAGCACCCATTATGGAGGAACGGATAATTTCAGTTCTTGTGGACATACATGCTGAAAATGCTTCCCAGCTGAGGGCCCTGTCTAACAAAATTTGGAAACCATCACCAACAAAACAGATGTCTGTAATATACACAGACTGGCACGGAGGATCTCAGTCCTGTTTGCTGTCTGGAAGAATGTTAAGTGAAAGATCCCCCATCTTACTTGACTGTGATGTGGATAAGCTTAAACTAGTTTAGTCCAGGCTAATTTCACAAAATGCATTGTTCATAAACATCACAGTAGGAGCTATCCTTTGAAATTTCCTAAAGCTCTCTTTAACTGGATTACTTTACAACACCTTATGAATGGAAAAATGTGAATTGAGTATGAATGTTTCCAGGCATGTCTTCCCATTTGGAAACTACATCTGAATCTATGGAATCTATCTACCTTACTGAGGCAGTGACCCTATTCAAGCTCAATTCTTTACTGTTGCTTCTACTTTAATATCTGAAAACCAAGAATAATAAAGAAAAAGCCACTACAGAAACTGAGACTAGGCTCATTTATCAGGATTAATTGAGACCATTAGGCTTGCTTGCTTTTGATTTGGAGGGGTTTTATTCATCTAGCTACCCTTTCAAGGGATACAATTTCCATTTCTTTGAACACTACAGAACTGTCACTTTTAATTGTCTCAAATATATGAAGGAATTGCTTGCAAAATAGCTGTAGCCAGGAGTAAGGACACTGCAGATTGTCTAGTAATTAAACGTATTCATCATACAAGATGGAAAATGAATGGTAATATTATTCTGAAGGAAGGAATGAAGCTGACAGCCAGACTAGCGATCTGTTGGGTGACCTGACAAGAGAAATACATCCTTGAGTTGGATATTGCCTAAAGGAGAAATCAACTCTAAAGTAATGGAAGAAAGCTAGAGTAACTCCACTAGAAATCATTGGTAAGCAAACTTTTGCAAGCCTTGGGTTTCTTACCTGTACAGAAATTACATTCCACATATGATAACATAAATCTCAAAAAAATATCCTAGAAAGAACTAAAAGTTTCCAAAAGTTGTAATTACTTCTGTTGAGACTATCATTATGTAAAAGTAATATAATCTCATTAAGGTGAAATCCAGCAGAAAGTATATTTTCTTACAGATTTTCAGAAGAACAAAATACTGTGAGAAAAAAAAAGAGTTTAGGAAAGTCAGATTGCTTTAAATCACTAGCTCTTTCCTCTCTTGCACAATTACAAATTTTGCTCAGTACTAGTCTAAGTTTGAGGCAGATATTGTCCTTTATTTCAGAAGTTCAAGTACAGAGCACACTGGTAGTTTCCATCTGCCTTTGAGTTCCTGCTGAGCTGCAATATCTGTAGGTAGGTAGATTAAATCAGTCACACAAGAATAGAGGAAGAAAACAACACGTTCAGCAAGGCTGTCCATTAAAAGGGCCAGTCTGCTTTCACATAACATTTAACCTGCATTGACCCTTAGACAAGTTCACTCCTTCACTCTTAAGTCGTCCTGAAATGTAAATATAATTGCATTTTTTTTAAGTAGCCCCCAAAATATTCCTCAGTTGCACTCTCTTTTTTAAGTATGTTGTTTGTGGCATTACTGGCAGTGCCTGGAACACTATATCCAGTTCTGGGCTCTCCATTGCAAGAGCCCTGGATATACTGGAGAGTCCAGAAAAGGGCTCCTAAAATGATTAAGGGAGTGGAGCACCGCTTCTACGAGGAAAGGCTGAGAGAGCTGACACCTGGAGAAGAGAAGGCTCAGAAGGATCTTACCAATATGTATAAACACCTGAAGTGAGTGAACAAAGAAGATGGAGCCAGGTTCTTTTCAGTGGTGCCCAGTGACAGGACCAGAGGCAAGGGAAACAAGCTGCATCACAGGAGGTTCCCTCTCAACATCAGGACTCAGTGCAAGACTGAAACTCAGATCTTAAACATTTGCAGAAGGTTTCTGGGGGGTTTTGTGAGTATTTTAGGAGAATGTCCCTTTTCTCAAGGGCTTTCCAGCAGGTTAGTTTTTTCACTACCAATATACTTCTGAACATTTTCTAAAAGAAGAAAGAATGAGTATAAAAATTACATCAAAGATCACATTGCAAATATCAATCTCTGATAGAAGATGGATTGATATGTGGGTTTTTAATTCTACAAGGATTTGCTTTCAAATTTTTCATGGAGTCCAAAAGGAAAATGTAGTTTGGACAAATTTGACAATTTGTCTGCCAAATGTATACTAATTTCAACTTTGATGAAAAATAGAGCAGGAAAATATAATTCATGGCTTTAGAAAGAGACTGCTAATCTGACTGTCCCTTATGAAGAGAAAAGGTTACCAGGTTTTAGATCTATTCCATTTTAAAACATTAAATATATAGGGAAGGGAAGAGAGTGAAACACTGCAGATTTGTTAAAACCTTTTTAAGTACTTGCTTTACAGAGCACATCCCTCTATTACTTACTTTAGTTTAGCACTCATATTTCAGTAAGGATGATCTACCATCAAGGTGGCATGTGGGATGCAATTTAATAACCTTATGTAATGATCTTACATAAACTCCAAAATCTGGCCAAGACCTCCCATTAACAAAGAGGTTATTATACTCTTACGCAGTAGATCATTTGGGTTCAATTCTGGTTCTGCTACCAGGACTACCAGGACAGAGCTAAACATCTTAACTGACTATATCTTAATGGCCTGAGGTGCTCCAGATACCTTAAACTGTGATTTCCACTAATCTCCTTTTTCTTTTATGGTTTATTCTTGAATCTGTAATGACTTTTGACCAATTAGGCTGAATGCAGCACAGTATTAAGAAAGCACAGCAATTGAAATGTATTAAGAAATTAAACCCACTCTCCCCCCCATTCAAAGTATGACAGAAAGATACAATCTCAGATGAACCGAGAAGTGTCTTACTTTTCCTGGGAAAGTTCTCAACTCTGAACACAGATGATCTAGCCTTACCATAAGCCTTTGAACAAAAGAACTAACAGAACTTAGTCCAGGTTTTCACAAGGAAGAAAGGTAGGACCCCATTCATCTGCAGTATTTTAAAGTGTATTTCCTTCTGAACTCTTAAATATGTCACAGGGCTAAAAGCTATTCCTTCACAAAGAAAAGTCTAAATAGCACTGCAAGAGCAGCACTACAGAATAAATACTGTATGAGAAGAGAATGGGCAGTGATTCTTTCAGTCACCCCTGGATTGCTGCTACAGCACTGGTGTCAGAAATATGGCAGTAAAGGGGCCAAGATGCACATGTAGGCACAGGGGATCTAGACTACATCTCTATTCCTGTGTCCATGCACTCCACAGCCATACTGTCAATGCTATTCTAGAAATCTCAAGGCTGTTTTAGGGAAGCCAGGATACTTCAAAAACAAAAGACAAATGCAGTTTTTGCTGTGCTTTGGAATTTTGATGCTTTAAGGTGTTGCTCTTCACACTTCTCTCCACAGTTCTTGGTATAAACGTGATTCTGAGTGAAAAATGGAGATGCTGTTTGCAGGACTCTGAGAGATGAGGCTCTAATAAGTACTCCATGTATCATGAAATTAAGAGCTGCTGGATTTCCTGATGAGCTGTTTTCTTAATAGAAAATCTCTTTTCTTGTAATCAGAAAGCCTACTGGAAATCTGCTGTAATAGAATGTAATTTTTCTAAAGAGCTTCATAAAGTGAAGCACAATATTTCATTTAAATCTATTCTTTTATTACATTAACTAGAATTACTCACAAAATAGTAGTTAGAATAATGGTAACTAACAATGAATAAAACCAAGACAACCGATTATTTCATTTTAAATTGTAATGATAATTATTTTTAAAACTATCAAAAGCAAATATGAAATGTCATTAAACTTTTCCACAAACACTATTTTGTTAGAAATCCAATTCAGAAGTAAATTAATTTTAGCTGTCAAATCTGTGCAAAACACAAACTCAGTTCCAGTCAGCTGCATTCTCCACAAAACCCTGGTGGAAGGCCCTGTGAAACAGCTTCTTCATCCATCCTGGGTTGCAAAAATAACACCAGAAAATTTACACCTTGAGCTCCCTCTTGGCCCACAGAATTTATAATATGCAGAAATGGGCACATGGGAGCCAGAAATCTGCCTGCATTTAATATTATTGGATCCTGAGCAGAGAACCCTAAGCTTTTCTGTTGAAAGCACATTCATGGCATATAGGAGTGCCCAAACATCTGTTGTAGACTGTTTCTCAGCTGTATGCTCTTCAAACAGAGACAAAAAAAGGGGAAAAATTTGAACTACAACACTACATACACTACAACATAACTGAATCAAGGGGGAAAACACCACCAAGAAAAATCTGAAACTAAAAGATTGAATATTTTCTAGCCATTCAAAAAGCCAAAGCACTTGTTTTTATCAGTTATTTCATTTTATCTTACTTTTTATAACCTATTTTAAAAAACCCCAAAAAACAAAATCCAAAAACACAGGGCAGTTATTGCTGCACCTTTTACAGTTTCAGGCCAAAACGATGAGACCGCACTGTAAGCTGAACAAAGAATTGGAAGGTTTGTGACTCCACATTCCATCCCTCACCTGAAGCTTTGAAATATTGGAGGAGTTTTAGCTGTAATATGAAATCGTCAGGATGGTAAATTTGCAAATACTTGCACTATTAAAAAATAAAAATAAAAATTGTTTGGGGTTTTTATTTATATGAGGTAAGACTCACAGAATCAGATGTCAAGTTTGTAAATTCTCCTTGCAAACATATTTTTCTCCACTCTAAAACAGCTGAGTCCAAGCTGGAGTCTATGCTTGTTTGTTTTCTTGTTTTAAAAACAATTTGGATCATACATGCCTCTTGCACCATCTTATCACCTAAGGCAAATGTAACTCTGGCACTGAGAAAACTTAGCACCACAGGTATCTGGACATTTTGAAAGGAGTTTATAGTTTCAGTGGACACTGCCAAGTAGGCTGATTATGGCCTTATGGTAATTGTTGGCTTTCCCCCAACAGACTGCTTTCCTATGTCAGTCTGCTAAACACAATCTCATCATTTTAGTTTTAAGAACAAGACAATTAATTTTTTACTGAGAGCAGGATGTAGCCCTTTTTCATTAGTTTCTAAATTGTTTTCAATATGAAATTTTACATCCTACATTTCTTTATTGAATTCAGTGAAAAACTGTAAATCATTATCTTGTTAAAGAACTAGGATTGACACTAATGAAAAAAAAAAATCCTTCACATTTTTTTTGCCTGTTTCTTATTTGTCAAAAAATTATTATGTTCTGCTGACTGAGTTAAGATCAGATTCTGATCAGTTTAAGCAAATGATTCCATAGCCTTTTGACCACCATTCCCCTTCAACATCTCTCACAGTCTACCACTGCAGACATATGGGAATAACAGGTTTATGACACATCATTTATGTTCACCTTGCAGACCTCCAGGCATCCATGAAAGTGTCCACTCTAGAATTTATTTAATAGCACAGATTTGACTAAAGTTTTGAATACACTGGTATTATTAGAAGAGTTGTAGATCTTTAGCCTGTCTTACTATTCTTACAAGGGCATAAACTCAGAGGTCAGATAAGAAATGAATCCCTTTCTCTCTAATCCAGCCAGGGGCCTGAAGGATATAATGCAAGTTTACCTGAGCTTATGAAAACATCTAGTATAAGGCATCACCTCTTCATAAAAATAATTATTTTAAGTATAGTTTTTCTCAGAATAGTTATTCTGGATATTATTCATTTAGTGTAACAAAAAAGTGAATTATTCCTAACTTTAATAGAAGCAGGTTTTTTTACCCTTTACTCAGCTTACAAAAAGAAAAGTTATCCTTGGGTAATATTGTTCATGCAACATTTCATTCTCATTGTAACCTGTTTTTGTGACATTAAAAGGGAGAGGGAAGACAGTGATTTGAGATTAACATAGTTGTATTGTTCTTTATTAATGGATCATGATAATATTAAATTTTTCATTATTATTACTTTGCGCAGTGCAGCAAAATCATCATTCTCCTCTGTGCATAAACAAACACAGTCCTGGCTAGTATTCAGTGACATCAAGCTTAAATATTCCAGCTGTCAGGAAAAAGCAAGGTGACAAAATGGTTTCGAGTCATAAGTCAAATCAGGTTTCATAAAAGACATTAAAGAATCCCAGTATAGCTGTCTTTTCCATTATCCCATAGCATATGGGATATGGGGACCACATCTATCTCTGACATCTAACAGAGCATGCCTCAGCATTTAGGAGTGAGCTTCTGAAAAGAGCTGCGCAAACAATTGATTTTTCAATGACTGTTGAACCGCAGTATTGAAGACAGTCTGTCCAGATTGAACTACAATCAAAAATGAAAACAGTACTAGCATGCACGTTTTTTACTTCTGAATTAAAACCAGAAAAAATATATTTCTATTCATATAGCATGTTTTAAGCCAGACACTTGCAATAAAAGCAGAGGAATCAGAGAGCATGGAGATTAGCAGGAACACACCCATTTTGAATTGAAGAGTGAAGGTATTTACCCAGCTGGCAAAAGATTTAGTGTTGGTGACCATCTTTGTCTCAGAGTTTTCAAAACCTCATTTCAGGAAAATGCACTAATTATATGTTCTTGTTTTCATGTGTAGTCATTTGTTTGTTGAAAGGCTTTTCCTCTTTCAAACAGAAGAGAAAAGATATTTCCTATCTGAATCTATTTGGTAAATTCAACTTGCATTTTTCAAGACTTTTGGGGAATGGTCATTTTACGTCATCTATCACTGGAATTTTAAAATCATAATTAAATCTTGATCTCTTGAGGTCTTTTGTGGGGAGCGAGTTGTGGTGGGTTTTTTTAAGAAAGATAAAAATATTATTTCTCTTGATCTGATGATAATAAAAATTTCCAGGAGTAGGATAGGGTGAAGTGCGGTACCAGTGACATATTCTTTCAAAGGGTTGGTCAGTGAACAAAACATGTCAGAACATCTGTTATCCAGAGAATCTTATCTGAATATTGATTTTCATCTGAAAACAAAATTCTGCCTTTAGAATATGTATGAACAATTAACTTAATGTGACCTTTGGCCTAGAATAAGAAAGACTTTTATGTTAAAGTGATGGCCTGAAGGTTCACGGCCCTACTATGTGACCTACACAGGTTCAGCCTAAAATGCAGTCACTGCCCAGCAAAGACAACAAACTTTGGCCAAGAAGTAGAAACTGAGTACAGTTGTCCTGAATGGCCAACCCAATAGCCTACCTACCAAACTAGTTCATAGTGTCATATTTTGATTTCTACTCCTTATCTGCATGGCAGCACAAATAACCACCACTGAGGCAAGAGGTTTATATAGCCACATGATCTTCAGTGCCAGACATAACTACAAAATACTGTGATGATATATTGCATATGATGCACATAACAGGAAATACCTGAATGAATAGTAACTGGAGTCAGCCATGCATGGCAGGATATTAATCCTGGCGCCTGTCAAAATGGCATGGTTTTCTTGCCATAGTGATAACAGTAATTTCACTGATTCACCAGATTTAGGCTACTGGTACATATGAACCTGACTCTTGGGAAGCAATTAAATACCATTTGTTTACTGGATATACAGAGAATGAAAGATCAGATCCAAGCTCTAAACTACTTTCAGTTTCTTAATGGCAGTAAGTGCAGCAGTAGGGATGCAACTTACAAAAAGACTAAGTCCATCAGCCGGAAACACCTGGAGGAAAAGTCAGTGAGATACTTGCTCTTAAATTAGTTCAACTCTCTTGATGATTTTATCCAATTACCTTGGCTTTTTACCTTCTCATGCAACAGGGTGCTTCAATATTGATTTAGCTAAGTAGTTACTCAACAGAACATTTACTTAATTGCTGAACTTGAATATCAACAGCCAAATTATAGCTGCTAAAGAAATAAAGATATGTTTTCTGAATCCCAGCAGTTACCCCAAAAACACATCAGCTAGGAACCTGGACCAACTTTCCCTTACTTATGGTCATTTGTTCAATATGTATGCTTCTTCAAGGAGTCCCTTATCATTAACTTTTTTACTTATAAAGTGTGTGAAGTTGCAAAATAGAAATGCATTCAATCCAAGCAGAAGTTACTCATAGTAATACTGTTGCAGTAGTTCAAGAAACTTACTGGTTTTGTAGAACTCAGGAACTCAAAATATATATGAAAAGTACATTGAGCTCAGGCCACTGAAGTATTTTTTACTGTACTCCCCAGAGCAATAAAATCAGCATAGAAGAGGGCAGAACATAGAACATATGAACATAGAACAAATTAATGCTTGTGCTTTCCATTTAAACTTTGCCTTTAGACATCCCAAACTCTCTCTTTTTAAGGCATTAGTTTCGTTGTGCTTTTATTATGGGTAACATGCATCTCTAAATTTTAAAGATACCTGCTGGGTGTATTCCAACTAATAAATAATAATAGCACGTAGATGTTAGTCTGCATCAGATGTCTCTCTAGAACACCTCCCTTTCATTTAACTACTTTTTGATTAGGTGTGTTAATTTCCTCTTACCTAAGTAAGATAGTTTTGTTGATCTTTAGCCAGTTACTTTTATTCTGTTTAGTATTAAACTATACAGCATAATTATTCTGACACAATCAGCTAGCTTCAATGATGGATTAATGTATCAAAGACATCAGCTGCAGGTATGCAGGATGCCTTTGCTGCTGTGGACTGCTTGAATTCCACAGATAAATGTGAACAGATAGGGTATTTCCAGCTGAAGGCAGCAACATAGGAGAGAGTAGTGCAGTGTTGTCATTTCAAGTTAAAAGGTAGCAATGTTATGGTGATCAGCTACTTAAAGTCCGCTTTCAAGTTAGCTTTGCAGTCACAAATGTGTAAATATTTCATTCTTTTTCTAAGAGATCATGAACCAGTTCCTTGATTGAAAACAGAACACACTTGAATTGAATGTACTTCAGTATAAAAATGATGGTTTCATTCACAGGAAACACATATCAAAAGTAACATATCTGATGGAACTCTAGCCTTGGCAGATGTAGATAAATAACAATTGAAATGTAGTGCTAGTTTTGTCACTGGAAACTTAATGCAGAATTTAGGCCAAGATGCATTATGAATGTAGCACAGTTTTAAATGCAATACCCAAACCTGAGGAAGTGGTCCCACTCAGTATAACACTTCTGTCTTTGGAGTGTTGTCTGTTTTGCAGCCATGACTAACTTCAACCATTAAACTCCAGCTATGAGTGGTGAGATGAAGGAATCAGGGCCAAGTGTGTACCTTGCATTGTCACTCTGGTGTAGGTACCAGAAGACTGGTATGCTACATTCCACACCCCCAATCTGAACTTTTTATTGAGTTTTTCCTAAAGAAAATCAAAGTGCATACTGTCTATCAGTTATTCCTTTGATTAAAAAAAAACAAACCCAAACAACAACAAAGTCAACATGGCCTTCTTGTTCCTTTTCCTATTTCTCTTATTTACCAGTCACTACTTCACTATTCACTGTTTCCCCTTCATCAACCCATGATGGTTTTCCCAAGTCTAGCAGAGATTTTACATGAGCAAAACAAACAGTATTTGATCCCAGACAACAAATTAAATTAGCTGTGTAGACTCACTGCTCTCAGATGAGTCACTTTCTACTTCCAGTAAGACTCTGCATCCAAACCTTGAATGTCTACTGCCTGACAAGTAAATTATCTCAGTACAGTTTAGTTGCTGCTCATGTGATGGAGGAAGGAAAACAGGCAGCTTCATTCTCTTTTAGACAGACTCAGATGAACACCCTATTGCATTTGCAACCTACACAAGCTGTTTCCTCCTTCCATGGTGTTATTCTTCCATGGAACCAAAGGACGTTCTGTTCTCTGCACCCAGCAGAGAAGACAAATGCTGCTCTACCTATGGACTGTAAAGGAGGGAAGGAGGGAGGGAGAGAGAGCTTTGTGCCTTCCCTGCTTCTCCCTCACTCCAACTTTGTGCTCTGGCCAGATGCAAGGTGACCCTAAGCAGTTACATGTGTGGACTTAAAGATTACAAGACAGAAAGAAAGCAGATGGTCCCTTTTTTTTCCTCCTCCTGTATATGGAACTCCTGTTGTCTTTCCTGGGTGCTCCCTCTGTAGACTGACGAACAACAGGTCAGAGGAGACGGAAAGGCTTTTTACCTGCCAACCCCAGAGTTCAGGATGTGTTGTTTCTCCTGCAGCAGTTGATGACACCCTAACAACCTTAGCAGCACTGGAGCTGCATTCCTACGCTGTAACAGGGGAAGCAGGACCAAGGGCCTGAACTAAGGTCTTGGCAGGTAAGTGAAGGAGCAACCAGTATCAAAGAGCTTCGTTTGCAAGTGTACGTCTTTGTAATGTTTAAGTCTTAATATGTGCTCTGCTTTACCTAGGAGCTTAAACTTCCAGTTTTCAGAAGAGTATTTGAGAACACCTATTAGCTCTGCCAAATGCTTGAAAAAAATGTTGAAGAAACTCATAAATGTAGAGAACATACAAAGAAAGATTATTTGTGTTAAAGATGTCTCAGAGCTTGGATTTCTTCTTAGAGCTGAGCAGGACTTATTCAGATTACTGGGGGAGGGAGAAGATTTATGCTATCAACATATTTTTGTAGCAACATTTAGAGTGACTGAGAGCGTCATTGTATGGTGAATACTTAATATTCAAAATATGAGCTCTTGGGATTGAGAGGGGGATTTTTTGCTTGGTTGCTTGTTTTGTCTCAACTGAACACATAGGGAACACGTGATAACGGGAAATTTCCATCTCCTTACTAGATTGCACTGCTTAAGCTTAATTATCGGAACCAGGTTTTCCATATGAATATCTATGTCACTCAAAATGTATTTTATTTCAGTAGTTATCAGGAATTGTGGTTTTGCTGGTTCCAGAACATTCACAGAGAACACACACAGAGGAAGTCTTTACCACTACAGCAAATCTAAATAAAAAGATATTTACAGAAAAATAACTGATTCTAGTTAGCAGCTCAAAAAAGAAGAAAAAAAATTTAAAACATTCTTGCATAAAGGATGTCTTTCTTTTCCTTCCTTGCCATTCTGCTCAGAGGCCAGTATGTTTTACTTTTTGGAATGGAAAACAAATTTAGGTCAGAAGAGGAAATCATAAGGAGCTGCCACATGCTAAGTTCTGTATCTGAGCCATCTACTGTCACCATATCTTGGAGAGAGAAAAGGGAACATTCATAAAGACTGAAAAACTATCCAGAACTTGTGGGCATCAAAACCCCATCAATGTCCAGTTCAGATATTCATATCCCCCCTACTCATATTGTTTCTAGTATTCTCAGTTAACTAAGTGAAATCACTCCAAAAGTGACCTCTAAGTAATAAGATAAACTGTGAGCTTCTAAAAAACTGCATGTGTTAATAGAAAATGTAAATTAATATTCATCAGAGTTCAGGGGAAAAGTCATTATGAAAAATTTTCTCAAAGATTTTAGAGGCAAGAGTGAAAAATGACACCCTATATAGGCCTATATCTTTTGAAAGTTTGCATTACTATAGTCATTGTTTTAAATTAACTTTCTCTAGACAAAATAAAGTGTTGTACTACATTGCAGCCTCACTGTTAGGAATGAAGATAGAGGAGACAATGCAGGAAGGCCAACACATACGACCAAACTGGAGAGTATCCAAGTCATAGAAGAATGGTAAGTTGGTCAAACTGTTGTCTAATAAGTGTTTTGTCTTTAAGTAATATCAAGAATTGTCTTGGGTTTAATTCTTTGGGAATATCCTTTTATTTGCTTTTCCTCCAGAAAATTCTGTACAAAAGGAAGTGAAATCTGACCTGACAGCAGAGACATTCATAAGTCAGGCTTGTTTACAGTTTCTTATTTGAGGGGAAGAACTGTGGGGAGCAATGGAAGGTGCATGGTCAGTTCCATATGGGGGTCTCTGTAAGAAGCCTCTGATACATGTGAGATCATTTTCTTCTGTCTGTCCAGACAAGAAAAACTAATGGGCACAAGCAAACTTCATGACCAGATGTTTAACATGGCTACCTTTCATAAAACAGCTTGGACTATGGTTTCACTGGAATTAACCAAAAAACATACACCTTCAAAACTGGGTTAAACACACTGTAATCTGAGTTTCCTTTCTGTCCAGAGCTTGGACCCATGTTTATTGTGTGGGGGAAAATGCTAACTTGTCAGGGACCCTGAGTTCTCCAATTCTGTAAAAAGCAAATTAAAGATTTAAAGGACATATCTGATAATAAAAACAACCCAAGCAACTCATTGCCTTCATTGTTAATCATGGTCTTTTATAAGAAGACAATGTCATAAATTTCCACAAAATACTATAGTGAAGAGAGCTTCCCAACAGACCGTAAGGGAGCCCAGGTTGTTTGTTAGCCCCATCCACCTCAGCAGGTTCTTTGCACTCTCGACAGAGGAGAGTGCAAAGTCCTCAGAGGACTTTTCACTCTAAAATCTGTGATTAAACTTTTTCTTTCAGATTACAATTACTTTGCAGGATTGTTTAAACATTAAACATTTTCCAATTTATCATTTACCTCAAATAGCTTCCCATCATCCAGTCTGCCTTGCATGCAGAGTAGGAGTTGATAAATTGACTTGAACAGAAATTATATAGACAAATGTCACCAATTGTGCATCATGGTTACACAGAAGCTAATGACAACAGCTAGTACAGCTCTTGTGTTGGATCAGGAAGGGGAGGGTGAGTGCTCAAAATTAAGTTTGAAGCTATATTTAATTGTTGTTAAGTAAGTTGGAGAATTACTTTCTTAAGCTATTCATTGGTATATTAATGGATTAGTGACGTAAGTCTTCTGATCACTTACCCAGTGCATACACTGGTAAAAGCCACAAATAACTTCCTTCAGGAAACGGGAATAAGGACTTTTTCCCATTTCTTCTCTTTCCAATTTTGCCTGCAAAATCCCTCACATCTCATGCCAAAAGATCATCATTTAGGTCAATAGCACAAAACAGAGGGAAGCTTAGCAACCCTTAGGTACAAGCACAGAGAAATATGCTAATTTAAAATCTCTCTGAATTACTACTTTGTTGGGCCTCATTAGTATGCTTTTGGGTGCCAAGAGCTTTTTGTTTTTCTTGTTTTTCCTAAACCAAATCGTGTACAGTCACCATCAGAAGCAATCAGGGACATCAGGTGTCATCTAAACTTTTCATGGAAAAGAATCTATTTCCAGAGGCAGGAATTCAGTGCTGTTGTAGCATTTTGCCTTTTAGTCACATGGTTAAGAACACTAGCAGAAAACTTGTAGAGAGGCAAGCACGTGTCTCATAACATGAAACACATTTAGTGGGCTATTGGGATAATGAATGCACAAGTGAAGAGCAAACCAGTGCCCCTGTCACTGCTGAAGTCTTGTTGCTTCCAGTTTTCACTTTGGACTAAAGTGCAGTTGAAAGGAGAATTTTTGGATGAATGTATGAAAACACTGTTACAAAAATAGAAGCATATTTGTAATGATATTTGCTTTTGCAGCCAAAACCCTACTGCAGATGAAATTTTGTCTTGGGCTCAGAATTTTGACAAGATGATGAAAACACCAGCTGGGAGGAACCTCTTCAGAGAGTTTCTTAGAACGGAGTATAGTGAGGAGAACCTGCTTTTCTGGCTTGCATGTGAAGATCTAAAAAAGGAACAAAACAAGAAAGTTATTGAAGAAAAAGCAAGACTTATATATGAAGATTATATTTCTATACTATCACCAAAAGAGGTAAAGCTGTAAAAGTTACATTTGCATTTTCTGTTATTCCAGAGCAGAAATGTTATACCCTGGATTGCCAGGTTGAGGGTCTGAAAGTCTGTCAGAAGTCTTAGTATGGACATTAAATCAGGAAAGGAAGGGACAGAAACAGTAGAGATGCAGGCACTGGCCGTTTAGCATCACCGGCCACAACATATCCAAGTTCTCTGTAAGGCTCAAGAAACTCCAGTAAGAGAAGGCTGAGAAATAAGTTTGCTCCTTTAGTAATGCTACATATCTGCTAGAAAGAGGAAGTAAGTAATGCAAATGGATTTCTGGAGAAAAAGTACCAAAATTAAGGAATTTAAATAAGAATCATTATATATTTATCTGCTGCTACAGTTGTCTGGGAGAAAATCCAAATTTCCACTGGTTATGCCTATGCAAATGTCCAAGAATGAAGATGACATATTTTGTCTAATGAAACATATAATATCTAGGGAACTATGTAAGATTTTCTTCAACCCTTTTACTGAAAAAATTTTGGCAAATTTTGAAATTATCTTCACCTGTAGTAAAGAAAAAGCATCCCCTATCAAACCATGTTTTGTAATACAAAGGCATATATAAATATATAAGCACTATAGAAGAGTTTTTCTTAGGCCACATCATGTACCTTTATCTTCTTTGCTTTGTCTCTGTGCATTGCATTTGAATTCCTACTCAATGGCATTATGCTAATTTATGCTCACCGTGGACCTTGCTTCCTACGTTTTACTTCTGCACTGCATTCAGTAATAATTTGCAATTTCATTCATATGAATGAAGCCAACAGTGATTTATAGCTCCATTATCTTCTCTTGCGCCATAGTATCTACTTTTGCTTTGGAGTGAAATAAAATTGCCAATACAGCAGGCTAATAATAAGGTTTTCTTCTAATACCATATCTTTACCAGATAGGTATGTCATGAATGCTCAGTTGTCTTTCTAAGCTAAGACCAACCAGCATTTAAAATTCAAACACTAACGAAGCATTGTTTGACTCAGGGTTTAACAAAATTACTCACAAATTTGGAGCGCTGGATGCATACAGATCTCACCAATCCAGTTGCTTCTGCCCATACCAGAAATCTTAGGAGGCAAAAAAGTGTTTACAATGCATTAGAACAGCAAGGGAACTGAAAAATTCTTGTTCATCCAGGCATCCCATTCCAGATGCTACCTTTTGGCACAAGAGCTGAAATATTTAGCATGACTCGTTCAGTGAAGAAGTCATTGAGACAGAAGGTCTTAGTGTTCCTAACAGATACTTTGTATTCATCTGTTTAGCAAGAAAATACCTTTAGTAATTCCAACTAGTTTTGCCATCTGGCTATAGTGAGTCACTGAAAAAATACAAGGCAAATTAACAGTTCCATAATTAATTTTGGGTTTTCTTAATTGTCTAAGTGCAATTAACTTTTACTATGCTCAGTGTCTCAAAACCCCACTATCCTGCCAAATTTGAGTGGTTTTTTATCCCAGCTATTATGTTTGATATTGAAGAACCAATTAGCTGCACAAACTGCTTTTGTTGATATAAATGTGTGTGCCTGTGTGTCAGGGGGAGAATTGCTTAAATCTTACTGTGTCCTTTCTGTGCTGCAGAAATGCAATGGTCTGGGCTTGAAATAAATTCAAACACATTCTGGAGACACATGGCTTCAACACTGCCACTCAACACTACCATAGCACTGTACTCCTGCCCACAGTCACTGGCTGAGCAGACCCACTGGTCTCTCATAGTTCTGCCTTGTGACTGATAACCAAGTGACAGCAAATACTGGAGGAGAAAGAGCTTGTCTGCTCTGTCAGTAGCATACTCCAATATGCCAACAAACCAATGATGCCAGATTTACAGCTGGCACTGAAGATGTACTGAAAATGTATATTTACCTCTCAGTACCATACTATACCATACCACACCACACCAGTGTATTTCAAAGACTTTGCTTCACCACATATAAAAGCACAGACTCACACATTCAAACATATTCTGAGTTTTCATCTTGGTAACCATCCTTCACATATCGAAGTATTTTAAAACATGGAGCTTACTAGGGTTGAACTCAATCCTTCAGATAGCATGAATATTTTTGTGTGGTTGCAGAGTAGTAGGGTCAGATTGCAACTTGGCGTAAACCACAGTATCTTAATTGATCTCTTCTTGGCATTTCTCTACTCAGTACTTTAGCCCTTTTCTTCTTAGCTCAGAAAACTCTTGCCGGTTGCAGCGGGCTTTGATGCTACTGCCATTTCATTTAATCCAGAAAGTATTAATTTACTAGGTTTTAGAGCATTTTGTGGATAAACTACATTCACTCAAATTTCTAAAGGATATTCTAAAGTCATCTGTGTATTCATCCCAAGCATAATATGTCCTTTTCTGCCTAGGCACAGGAGTTCCTCACAAATGGTAAGTAAATGAGAAGCTAAAATTGAAACTTGCTAACAACTTCAATATGGATATATGATATCTTGAAAGTATAAATTACCAGATGTTAAAGAGTCCTGAAAAGAAGAACAAATCTGAAATAGTTAATATTAATGGGGAGATTAACACGATAAAAATGGTAAAAAAATTGGGGTAATTTGTGAAGAAGAAGTGTAGTGCCTGAAAAGACAGGGAAAAAAAGTGTAGGGCAGCCAGATAAGAATGATGAATAGAAATCTTCTAAAAGTTTTACCTCAAATGCTCAGAAAAAAAAACTGCAGCTCTCTGAATGAGGGTAATTCAACATTCTTTTCAGAGAAATAATTTTAAATACATACAAATTATTTTTAAGGTAAAATAATATATTTTGGAAAACTGCAGTTGCACTGCATTTAATCTGCTATACAGTTATTCATCACACAGATCTTAAGATGGATGCAAAGACCGAGACAAAACTGAAACAGAGTTGATAGTCTCAGTGCATTAGACAGTAATTGAGTGGTGGTTCTGAAAGAAGCACTGAGCATACTTGAATAACTGATAAACTCAGCATGTTCAATGGAGCCCTGAGAAATAGATTCACATTACAGCTTTTTCAGTGTTACTGTTTTATTATTCTGCTCTCATCTTCTTCAGGTTAGTCTTGATTCCCGGGTGAGAGAAGTGATCAACAGAAACTTGTTGGATCCCAGCCCTCACATGTATGAAGATGCCCAGCTCCAGATATACACCTTGATGCACAGAGACTCTTTTCCAAGGTTTTTGAACTCTCAGATTTATAAGTCTCTTGTTGAAAGTATTACAGGCTCTACTTCTGAAACTTAGTTTTAATTTTCATTCAAAATAACTTGTTGGGTTTTTTTGGGGGGTGGGTGGGATGGAAGAAAAGTAGTTTAATAACATCTGGAGCTGGGTTCCTGGAGAACTACAGTTTAGCACTACTCAGGCTACTGTGAAGAAAACAAATACATATTATGGTCTCTGTCTACATTTTTACCACGGTCCTCCTTGCTCAAGATGGCATGGGAAGGGAACAATGGATTTGCCAAAATACATTTGTTTCACACTCACCCTACTGCAGTCAAGATTGCAATGATGTATTTGTAGTTTTATGAACAGTCTCCTTGTGTATCCTCACACTGCATGTGCAAGGTAAAACTGCTTCACTTACACTTAGTTGTTGCAATATTTAATCCAATAACATAAATTATATCTGTATTTAAAAACATTTTTTTGTGCAATACAGTCCTATGGTACATAGAAACAATTGCAGCAAACCAGAAAGAGGCTTGCATTTTTTAACATCACTAACTAAAAAGCCAATTTTTAAGGTGTAGCATTACTCTACATGCTCTACTGAGTACAATACACTGACTTTTTGAAGCCAATATTTCTGTACAGACAAAAAGAGCTATTTATCACTGTTTATTTAAAATAAATCAAGCGGAGGATTCCTCTGGTTGTTCACTGCCAAAACTGTGGCATTTTCATTACAGAGTTTGCAATGTCAAAGAAAAAGAATAATAAAAGAAGGAAAAAAAGCACAAATCACTTAAAGGGATCCGTTTCTGGGTGACACAATCTATGCGCTGATATTGTTTAATTGTTAAAAGAATAAAGATTTTCAATGTACATTTCAGATGTCAGATACTGTAACTGATTTATTAAAGACTGGCTATCCAGTTCTAACACTGTTGTATAATGTTATGTACTTCAGAAAAAAAAAAAAAAGAAACAGGAAACAACACAAAAAACTTAATAATTTAGTTTTTTGAATAAAGAAATTTAATAAAAGATTGCCTACATGTAGCATTTTAGAGCATTTTAGAACATTTTGATGAATTGCATCTGTTCTGTAAAATATTTTTTTTGAAAGCTAAATCTGGTAAAAAATGTTTTTAAATGAAGTAATGTTTTACGAGGTGGCGGGTTAAAGAAGACTTATATAAGCTTCCAGCCTCATTGATTTTGAACAACTCCTTGAAAACAAGGGGTTTGGAGAGTAATATTAAACCAAACTTCAAGGGCTTCTAAACCCACGGACTTACCCAAGCAAAATGCCTATGGAAACATAATGGGTGTCTTTCCTGGGTAAAGAATCCTGTATTGAGCCCTTAATTGGAGCTAAGGCAGCACAGTACTCCCATCACTTGGCTGCCATGGTGTTTTTAATAGGTGTTTGCTTGGCCTTTTTATCAAAAAATGTCCAGTTTCAGGACACATTTTGATGTTTAAAGAGACAGTGACTTGGAACTTAAGAAAACCCATCTTCATACCTACCATAAACAAGAAAAATGAGTGTTAGCATCCCTCATAAACTGCTAAAGAGATACCAAGAAATGGCTCTGAATACTTGTTAAATATATATATATATATATATGTGTGTGTGTGTGTATATATATATATATTTAATAAAGACAACCATACTAAGACTTAAGAGGCAAGGTTCTTCTCACTTACGTAGGACTAAACATGGCATAAGCCCATCACTTTCGATTGGACTGGAAGGTCTGGCAGTCGTGTCCTTGAGTGGAATCTGGCCCAAACGCAGTTGGCTCCAACCACTCAGTTACTCCCTGCGGGCAGCCTCCGGTGCCGGCTTTGGCGGGAGCTGCTGCTGCCGAGGCAGGTCTGCTGTGACACAGTAACTGGGAGGATGCAGGTCTTAGTTTATCTTGTGGGGCTTATTTTTTCCCTTTGTTTTACTACCTCTCATTTTCTTAATTTATTGAACATGCTTCAGATAGCAGGTTTGGGGAATTTTTTAGTCATTCTTTTTACTTGAAACCTGTGTGCTTTTTTTGGATATATATATGAACAATTTAACAAACTGTTTCTTAAACTCATTTGGTTTTGTAATTTATATAGAATTCAGGAGATTATTAAAAGGGCTATTCTCTATTCCCTATGCAAATATTTTAACTGTTGTAGTGTTTGACAAAATGGGATCTAAAACAAAAATCCGCAAAGTGGAAAACAAATCTGTTTACAGTGGCATTGCTGACTATCCTACCATATTCAGCACTTTTAAATATTGTTATTTATGAAAATGTAGTTTAAAATGCAAGACAAAATATTTATAAATGTTTCTTTTAATAAATACCTGTTTTGTCTGAAAGTGCTACCGTGTTATGACAACTTTATTCATGTTGGTTAGCTACTTACCATTATGAATAAAATATTCAATTATTATACTGATAGAATATGAGCTATGATGTTTACAAATCCTGAGGGGGGAAAATTCAGTAAGAAAGGACTGCCTCCTTCTACTGTGAAATACGTTATAAAAAAATAATTTTCTCGCTTTTTTCTTAATTGGAATTTGACTATGGTCCTACATATGTCTAGTATCATTTGACTAGTTATATTTACTTGGTACTAAACATATGAAGTACCATATATGTATATATTTACATGGTGTCATTTCAAGTTGTTGGTGTTTGAGGCACAACACATTTAGTGCACATATCTAAGCAATGTGTAAGAAACAAAACTGCATGCATAAGTCTTGACAAATGTAGACCTGAATATTCTTAATGTTACTATTTGATGGTGACCTGCTAGTCATAAGCTATCTTTATAAGATACTTCACACAGGTAGAAGTTCTTGTCAACATAGACAAGTCATCCTTTCAAGACAGTTTTAAAGCTAGATGTGCAGGCCCTAAAATATTACCTTGATTTCTAGCATAAGATTCCAAAATCTGTATTTGGAAACTGTGACATCATTTTGAAAAATATTACACCAATCTTCAGTGTAATACTGCAATGAAATCACGTTCAAAATTTATTGTCTAAAATCCTCTATTGGGAGGGATTTAAAAATTGAACATAGCATGTTAACTTTCTTTCTTGGAGCAAATGCTCATATTAAAATGTTTAATATACATTTCATTTATTGGTTTGGGTTTCCCAAATTTTTTTACGACAAGAATGGATGTGGTCCAAATGGACAATAAGTCATGGCGTAACATGATCTCATTGCCTATCATACAGTTCTTTGAACACAAATTGTAAAACAGTCAAGCTATTAAACTGATTTATTGTGCATGCAGTGTACAATACACTTTGAAAAACTGCCTAAATACACTTATTCTATAGCTTGGAATAAAATAAGTATGTATTTAACTTGTATTTCAGTTTTTCATGAGAATGTATATAGCAAGTGCACTACAGAAAGTGAGCTATGTTTTTATCACTTTTGCCCAGTGTTTAATATTTCTGTCAAATAGAACCTAATGCCAAACAGCCACAAATAAGCAGAACACTTCTGCACCCTCCTGGCCTTTAGGCTGCAGAGGAGCTGAATCTATACTGTGTTACACATGTGTTCAATTTAGCTGTTTACAGTCAGCTTTCACATAACTGAGCTTAAAGTAGTTTGGGATACCCAGAATGAAGCAAAACCCACAGAAAATATCATGAGCATCCAAATTAGCCTGAAGGCACATGTGGTATGAAGGAGACTAGAGGTTTGATGGAGAAAAGACGGGTCAGTGACACAGGTGGCTGGGCTGCAGGTTAACCAGCTGCAGCATTGTACTATGGAAATGTGGCCACAGCACTTCCAGGTCCACTGCCAGTTCATAACTCACTTGAGTGCCTGTGGAGTCCACATAGTCCATATTTGCAGGACAACAGAAAGTGGACACAAACCAGGCTTCAGCTAGCAACAGTTACTCTTTAAATTAAAAGCATGCTAAAGTGCTGCTAGGCTGTGGTCTAAACCGAGCAAATAAAGGAGACCTACACTCTATCTTCAACAGCCAGGGTTTAACATACCACCTCACGCCAAACTTGATTCCCAAAGCAGCAAATTCAATCACAAGGAACATATGTCTGTGGAACCAATATCTAAAATCAGGTAGGGGGCTTTTTCAGTAAGAGTAGCTTGCTGGACTGACCACACTGTGAACCTGCTCAGGAGCCCACAGCTTCCATATGCAGTAAGTGCTTGCAAAAGCCATTTAGCAGAAGTATTCCACAACAACAATTCAAAAGTAATCAAAGCTGATACAAGAAAGTCTCTAACTTCAGCAACTCTCTACACCACAAGGAGTAAAACCCACACTTCCACAATGTCTGTGAGCCTGCTCCCGGCACTGTTGACCCAGCCAACAGTCCTTATCAAATCCAATAATGCAAGAAATTAAGGTTGCATAGACAGCTGCAATGTCTCCTTCAAGTTGATTTGAACCATATCTAACTACCAACTTCCAAATACAGTTTTTCTCAGCCTATAATGTAGTTGTTTTTTTAAGAGACACAAGAGTAGAACTGTAGCACATCCTGAGACTTGGACACAGTGGCAAAGGTCCAGTCCTGTTCACCAATACCCTGAGTACATTTGCAGTGACAAATCATCAGCCCTGTTCAAACATGTCTGGAATATTTCTGCCAGCAGTACAAGTGATGTTGGTGGGACGAAAGAACAAAGCAACAATGGTGCCAAAATCAATTGGGCAAAAACTTGACAGAAACAGTGTCTGCATATTAGTTTGACATTACACCAAAAGCCAGATTTTGCCTCTGCCTTTATCCGTGAACTCACACTGTGAAAATCCATCCTTCTCATTTAAAACAGTTGATTCAAAGGCTGACCATCAGTCATTGACTCAGACTAATTTTTTTTTCTCAAAAGCTTTATCTTAAATTACCCTTTACTCTAAATTCCCTGAGTTTTCCATAGGTCTCTTCACAAGCTGCATTCACACAGCAGTTAGCCTCTTTTTCACTGTTACAGAACATCAAAATATTTTGTCTACTAAAGCATAAATTTGGTCATTTTTCCTTTATCCTTCTGGAAGGATACTTCAAGGAGCCTCAAGAGCAGGCAGTAATGGGTGCAAGGGAAGCTTTTCATGGGTGAGATTTCCTAAGCAATGGCCTGGACAGCAATCAGTGCCAGACAACTCACACAGACTGTACATTCTCCACAAAGGTCTTTGAGTGTGATTTTTACTTATAAATTATTGGTACACTGTATTTTTGCCAATACACCTTATCCAAAATGGTGCATTTAAATCATATGAAAGTGTTTTTATCTAACCATTAATTTTAATGTTTAATATTCTGAATAGCAAATTCTCACATTGGCCTTTGGATTTCCATCACAGAACAAAAACTTCCAAGTTTTTTTTCTGACTACCAAAACTACGTAGGCTTTCAAACATTACTCTTGCTTTTCATATTACATTCATGAAAATAACAATTTACTAATGTTTCATAAAGAAGTTACTGTTATTCCAACAGTGTAATTTAGCTGTAAGGTATGATTGCTTGCTTCTGGTAAGAAATGAACAAGGACAGAAGAAAGGCAAGGACACAACTCTGACTCCTCCAATGACTGCAATATAAAACACTGCCTAATAAATTTTTATGGATAGTTGCACATTTTTATAATAAAGTATATTCTTCAAATTGTTTTGAGTTTAGTCAAGAATGTCATTAATGATGCTATCTAAAACAAGGCTAATATGCACTCAGTGTGCATATCAGGAGAGATTTGTCCAGATCGTCCCACAACACCCATCACATCACAGTTACTAAATTGCTGCATCCTCATTGCCTTCCCACTTTGATGAAAAACACTGTACTCAGATCTGTATTTTGTCAATGGGCTGTTTTTTAATCCCACCACTAAACTCTGATGTGAAGGCACTTTCAATTGCCCTTTTTTGTTCCTCTGACAATACACTTCTTTTCCTCTAGGCGCTTAATTTTGGTCGTGCTTTCACTGTTGGAGGCATCCTTCCACAAATATTTGCATGTTCCTTCTCAGGGTATTTTAATTCTGAAGACTTTTTCTGGAGGGAGAAGAGGTCTATAAGAGTAACCCGGACATCCAAAGCCTCAGCTCACACTTCCCACCAACCTCACTATCACCTATGCAGCCTTTAAACCGTCCCAGTAAAAACCTCAGTACCCCCGAGGCTCTTGCTCAGAAGTCCTGCTACAAGCTTGAGTTATGGAGGATTTGGTGGGGTTTGAGGTTTTTAAAATGTCTTTCTTTTTTTTTTTTTTTTTGTTCAGAATGACTAAATCCTCCCCTCCGGGGCCTGCAGGGGGCGCTCACGGGCGCCCAGACGGCTGCATGAGGCGGAGCCCCGCCCCTTCCCCGCCCCGCCAGCGCTGGCCAATCAGAGCCCGCCCGCCCCGCCGCGGGCCAGCGCGAGCCGAGGGGAGCCGAACCCCTTCGGCCCTTTCCGCCAGCGGAGCCCCGATAATTTCCTATTACGCGCAAAGCCAGCGTCGAGCCACTTCGGCAACTTCCGGAAACCCGGAAGGGAGGCCCCCGAGCGCGTTCGGGCATCTCCGGCACGGCAGTGACGCCCGGGCGATAGGAGGGCGGCCGCGCTCCTACCCCGGCCGGACATGCGGCTGCTCTCGCGAGCCCTCCGCGCAGCGCAAGGCTGCCGGGCCGCCGCGCTGCCGCCTCGGAGCCTCCGGGCAGCGCCGGCCGGATGGCCGCTCCCGCCGCGGCGTGGGCTAAGCGCGAGGCCCGGCCTGGAGGAGCTGTTCGCCGCGCCCTCCCTGCGCCGGCTGCTGGAGGCGCGCGCGCGGGGCGAGGGCGGGGCGGCGCCGCAGCTGGCGGCGCGCGTGCGGCGGCTGCGCGACAAGGAGCGGGAGCTGCGCGACACGCGGGAGCTGGCGCAAGGTGCGGCGCGGGGCGCGCGGCGGGCGCTGGTTTTGCGTGCGTGGCGTCACTGGGGAGCGGCCCTGAGGGGGCGGGCGGAGGCCAGCTCATTTGCATACGCTGACGCGATTGGGGGAGCGGTCCCGGGGGGCGGGCGGAGGCCGGCGCGTGGCGCCACGCACCTGCCGGCGTAGCGGTTGCGCGCGCGGGGGGCGCGCCCCGGCGGCGGGAGCGCGGAGCGCGCGTGTCACCGGGGGGGGGGGGGCGTGGCAGGGACGCACGTGTCACCTGGGGGAGCCCGCGGCGGTCTCTTCCGGGGGTAAAGAAACCGCCCGAGCGGAGGTCAAGGGTACGAGTGAGTGGAGAAGGTACTTCAGCCGGCGTGGGAACTGCTGGTACTGGAAGAGCACTTATTTCATATAAAACGAAGATAACTAGTCGGGGATAGAAAACTTTCAAAAGTTTTGGTGTTTTTTTAAAAACCCATCTTTCCCTTGCTGCCAAGACAGCCCAGCCCGCCTGTCTGTGTCCGTTTTGGCGGTCATAGCACCTGAATGTGCTGCCTCCACCCTGTAATTTGACTTTGTATTGTGTCAGTAGCTGCACACTTTTAGTGCTGCCAAATAATGGAATATTTTTTTTACCCAGAACCAAACTTCACTTTGATAGCAGTTAGAAAACCAAAATGCAAAAAAGAGTACTTTAGGATCAGTGAATGTTTGTTAGATGAATAAATATTCCGTAGAACTGTAGTATTCAGATTTTTGCATACAATGATGGGGTACTAGTCCTTTTAACAAAGAGCGCTAGTTGTGAAGCTGCTGTGCTCTTTAAATCCTTGATGTTACTGCCACTCTGAAATACAGAAAGTAGTTTTGTAGAGCCACAGAATGGCTGGTGGGGGAAGGACCTTTGGGGACCGCCCAATCCATGCCCTGCTCAAGCAGGGTCACCCACAAGTTGCTCAGGGTTTTGCCCTTTGGGTTTTAAGTATATCCAAGGATGGAAATTCACAACCAATCTGGGCAATCTGTGCCACTGTTTGACCACTGACACAGTAATTATTTTGGATTTTTTTAGTTGGCCTGGGTTATAGTTTTTGATGTTTAAGTGGGTCCTCTTTTATTTCAGATTTTCTTCATGTTTTATACCTGCATGGGATTAGAAAATGCTTAATATGTGCTTAGTATCTTTTTTACAGATCATATTAGTAATTCGATTTTCTGACGGGTTTAGTTGGGGTGTTGGGGGAGGGGGGGTTGTGTGGTAGTTTGGTTTTGGTTTTGGGGGTTTTTTTTGGTAGGGAAGTTCTTCATGTGGCTGTTTTTTTCAGAAGGTTTTCTCAGAATGGCACTAGTATAAGTCTAGGGATTAACCATACTCAAATATTCCAGATGAGAACGAAGATTTCCGGAAGCTTGCAGAAACAGAAATTGCTTCCTGTGAAGAAGAGATAGCTGAACTGAAACAACAGGTTAGATCCCCTTATAGAGCCTCTGTTTCCTTGCCGTTCTTAAATTAACAAAGCCAGATTGTCTTCTTGGGGGTGTTGGAACAAGATGATATTTAAGGTCCCTTCCAACCCAAAAAATTCTATGATTCTCATCAAGATGTATGTGATAAATTCTTCTTCTCCTCCCCTCTGTGCTAGTTATACTTTTCAAATAGTGTCTGTTAGCTAAGGAAAATGGAAAAATCAGGTGCTATAAAGACATCCTGTAAGTAAGTGCCTATTTGTACCTGAAAATGTTTCTATCAAAGTTTCAAAAGTTGCTATGGTTTGTCTTGTCTGAGTGGACCTTTATGGATTTCCAAAGCTGTCCCTTGGAAACATTAAACTTCCATAGTATCACTCAGTAATGGGTTTGAAAAAATCTAATACTATGTAACTACTTTAGGCTGCTATTTTATATAAATTTTACAGAGTATCCTTTATTTAACAGAAAATATAACGATCTTTTTGTAAACAGACTATTGAAGTAGAAGCTGTTTTGCTCACGTTTTTTATTCCTCTGACAACAATACAACAGTCACTTTATAAATATTTTTGTCAGTATTTATGATTCTGCTAAAAGAAGTTATCATCTGTGGAAAGAAATATCACTAAATGCTAGTCAAGGAAGAGGATTGAAAAGCGTTCGCAAATCATCCAGAGTTTTGATCCAGCATACAAAATTTTGATACAGTTTTTTGGGGGTTTGATGTATCTTTCTTCTGCAGATCAGGTTCTTCTCTTTAAAATAAATAATACTTTTGAGTTGTTGTTGAAGGACTATGCTCCTGAACATCCATGCCTACTTAGCTCTGCAGTTGAGATGGAATTAAAGGGGAATCTGATTAGAAGAGAGATACTCAGTTGTCTTGCAAGAACAGGCTAAGAAAAAGATGAGATATGGTTTATCCTCACAGTGCTCCTGATGGATTAAAAAGTTCTGTGAAGTTCCACGGCTCTTGAGAGAGGCCTGTGTAGCTCCTGTAACTGTGGAGCCTTCCTGCAATGCAGCATCACCCCTGCGCACCTCTGCCTGGCTGAAGCCTGCCCTCGGGGCAGGAGAACACAGCCTAGATCAGTTACAGACTTGTTTTATACTGTCTCAGTTGTGCATAGCAGTGTCAGAGAGGAGTCTTAGCTGGGTGCTTTTGTATTCACAGATAGTGTTGCTTTTGATTCCTTCAGAAGAAACAGATGAGAGTGATCTTGTCATGGAAGTAACTGCCGGAGTTGGAGGGCAGGAAGCCATGCTGTTCACCTCGGAGATATTTGATATGTATCAACGATACGCTGCTTATAAAAAGTGGAAATTTGAAGTATTAGAATACTTTCCCAGTGAAATAGGTCAGTAATGAAAATACTGTAACTTCTTAATTCAGGTTGAAACACTCATTCATATGACATTTTAATTTCCTAAGTAAAGGAAGCTAATTTGCGCTGTCTTAATTTTAGAAGTGGAAGATTGTTTTCCTCAGCTTCTATATTTGAGAATGAAACTCCATTTCAGAAGTACTATTAAAATACTAAGGTGCTATAAAGAAAACTTATCTTTTAGTAATTTCGTTTCTACATTTTAAGACTATTGAAAGATAAGTGCTTGGCAGAAGGAAATTTAGAAAGTGATACAGATATGTTGGTTTAGCTTCTTTTTTTTTCTTTTTAGAAATAAAGATTGTGTAAACTTTATTTAGCTACACTTCTTAGTTATCTAATGTTTGTTTTAGTGTTTATAGTTTAGTTTGGTGGAAGACTGAAAATCAGTTTATTATTGTGGATCTGTTGGCACAGAGGAATCAGTTTTATTAAAACAATTACTGAAGTTTAATCTAAAACATCTTAAATTTATTTGTAATAGTATCTCATCAGTAATATAAGGAAATGGGATATTTGGATATAGCTCATCTGTAACAGCTCTTAAAATCTCTATTTGAATTTGATTTTAAAACGTGTTGTATTTGTAAAATGTTTGAATAATTTTCTTTAGGGTTATTAGCAAGGTCTTATTTCAAGTTGATGAACCTGAACTCAGATTCCCTTCTAGAGTGGCTCACTCCCTTCTAGAGTGGCTGCTAATGATTCAGTTAATATAGTTTTAAAAAATTTTATGACACTTGAATTCTTTATTTTCTATTATCTAGATTTGTGAATATTAATAAACCTCTTGTATGGTCAAGAGGTCATTTGCCAAGTAAATTGTTTTTATAGTTCAAGTGAAGGTAGGGATGAGAAGCTTCATATTACAGTGCTTCTTGTTGCTGAAAGAGCAAAGTCATCTTCATCCCCATTCATGACCAGGCAAACGCTTTGCCAGGAGCTGTGGCAGTTCAGCCTTCAAAGCCAACAGAAATCTGTTTACTTTCTGTTTTTTAAAGTAAATGAAATAAATATTTTATAGGTTAGATGGGTGTAAACAGAAAAGCGGAAGGGTCCGGATCTTCTTTTTTTCACATACTAGGGGGAAAGTTGCCCTTACTGTTGAGGCAAGACTTGGATTAGATAAAACCCAGCAGTCTCATACACTTCACCTTCAGAGCAGAGTTTCACAATCAGCTGTGCTGTGGAAGGGCTGTCCCACCTTCCAGCCAGCTGTATGTTTCTTCTGTCTGATCTCTAGCAGTTTTGAGGCCACAGTGCTAATTGGATCAATTCACTGATTTGACTTAAAAGCCCTGTTATGGGATAGTTGTAAGTTAGGTCTGACTCAGTTTGCAGTCTATGATTAGAAGAAGGGGGTTGGGTTTGGCTACCCTTTTGGTGAAAGCTCAGTCCTTGAACAAGGAGCCCATGCCCTCAGAGACATTCTCATTAATGCCTTAAATGGGAAATTGAAGTCATATATTAACCTAGTATATATCTATCCATATTTTCTCTTTGAAAGGGCTAGGTTTTTTAATTGTTATATGTTTATTTTAAAATCTGTTTTGCTGAGGGCTCATCTGTGCACTGAAATTAATGTTCAGAAAGGTAGGATATAAATCTCAGGAAAAATAAAGGCAGCCCCAGCTTTTGTCAGCCTCTTGCTGTGTATTTTTTGATTCTGCATGACCACATATTATCAAAACAGATGCTGAAATAAACTGGGAGGTAAGGGCACTATACATGGCACAGCCAATGAAATGGACATTTGAACCCTCAGGTTCAAACTGTCTGTGCTGGGCTGAGTAAGAGTGGGGCTAAGAATGCTGGTGAGACTAAGCTGTTACATCTTACCCACATTCCATTTTTATTGATTGCATGAGCAAAAGCAAGGTACTGTCTTTAAATGCTGAACTCCTGAATTTGACTGAAACATGAAAGTGAGCATGGGCGAACAAGGTGGGTGTTAAATAAAGCTGCAGTAAAAAATTGGTTACAGTCCACTCTTACAGGACTTTATTGACCTACCCCAAGGGATGCCGCTGTGCAAAAATAGCATGATGAAGACTCAGCGCACATGTTAAAGCACAAACTCACATGTCATTATTTATCTACTGCTTTTCACCCTGTAGTGGCAGGCAGAGACATAGATGTGGGACTTTTCCCCAATCTGAGTATAAGATGCCACATAAAAAATGAGTGCAAACTCATACCCTTTTTCTGAGTAAAACATATTTCAGAATAGAGTGGAACATTGTATATGGAAGGGGCAAGCATGTAATTATCCAGAGCTGCCTATATTTGACAGGCCTACAACATGTCTGCCAGGGTAAAGGGTTTGTTGAAATTCCATTAGATTTGTTTGCAGTTCATAATAAACCCATGTTGGTAATAGTCAATCTGAAGCAGTGTGATGTAAATACCAGTAATTCGAACCAGTTTCTTGGTCATCTTATTCTAAGCACTGTAGGCACACATATCACTACAAATTTTAAAAGCAGAAAGACAAAAATTATATGAAAGAGAAAGACTAAACTGCCTCTTCCTATCTTTCACAAACATGACTGTAAAACAAAATTTATTTTAGTAAAGTTATGAGCGAACATTAAATTTCTGTAGAATAAAAACATTTGCAAACCTTGTCCATGGAGGTGAAAAACCTGGCATGTGTTCTGGCTGATGATATTTTCCTCCTGCAGGGCATTTTCAGATTCCCTATTGTCTTCACTTTCCTTTTTTTAAAAAAGCTGCTATTTTGTCCCTATGGTTGAGTTCCTTAGTCTGAGAGATAGCCTAAACCAGTATTTCTGAACATGTGCCTGTTCATCAGCTGTGGTTTCACATTTCAAGACTTGAAGAGCAATACTCTTTCAAGGCCACCAGTGTCTTCAGTTATTCCTTTGGCACACCATCCGCTGCTGAGAATAGGATTTGGGAATTGAGATACATTAAGAACAAAAATTGGTGAAAAATTACATTCATTTATAGTGTCATCACTTCTCTGATCCTTCATTTATACTGCACGCCAGCAAACAGGGAAGAGCAAGAACATCATAAACCAGTAGAGCAACAAACTCTTTCTGTCATGAAGCCATGATTGTATTGGGCTTTACTCCCAAGTTCCAAGCTGTCCAGTGGTTGTAGGATGTTGCTGACAAGTGTTTTGCTGGAGGTATTGGTAAGAGGTGCAGGAGCTGGTGTTCTGTTCTCTTCAGAAAAGGAAAAGATTAAAATTAAATTAAAAGGCATAGGTGACACATGAGTAGATGCATAGAGGAAAATGGATAATAAGAGTATGAAAAATACTCCTCCTTTAGTTATAAAGAGCTGGGGCTTTCTTCCCATTGAATGATAAGGTTCTGAGCTAACAATAAAAAAAATGATGTTTCTGAAAGTGCCTTTGAAAATTTGATCTTTATGTGGACTAACTGCTGGTGTTAGAGTTCTACTGTGTTTTATGATTTTATGTGTACATGTATGTGCATTGTTCATAGGCAAAATTTTATGTATCTAAAAAATCAGACTCTCTAAGAAATAATATGACAATCCTTTCCTTTTTGAGATAGTGTGTGAGGAAATATGTATGGCTTTAAGATTTTCTTGCATTGTTGGTGTAATTTTGCCCAAGTGTTTAAATGGTAAATTCATAATTTTAAGAAACAAATGCCAGTGATGTGTAAATACACTGTTTGAAGCATAGTGCCCACAGTTCTTCTTAAAGGTTTACAACTGTTTTTCTTCTGTATTTAAGGTGGTCTAAGACATGCAGTAGCCAGCATAGCAGGTGTTGATGCTTACAAATGCATGAAGTTTGAAGGAGGAGTGCATCGTGTTCAGCGGGTGCCAAAGACAGAAAAACAAGGGCGCATTCACACCAGCACAATGACTGTTGCAATATTACCCCAACCCACTGAGGTAATATTTCTCTTTTAATATAACAGACATTACCAGAGTAATGTTTGATATCCAAGTGTTATCTGTCTCTCTTGTTAATCTAAAAGACTTCTTAAATCTTGATTTTAAACTAGGTCATATTTGTTATTTTATTTTTATTTTACTCACAGGGATGAAATGAAGAATTTCAGTCTTTTCTCATAATCCTAGTCTCAAGAAAGTCACTGATAGTTTACTTGACTATAACTTGAAAATTCACTGTGACTGTGTCTTGCATGTTTTATGGAAAACTGCATTTTCTGAAAAGTAACAAAAGACTAAATCATTTTACCAGGCTCATAGGTATTTCTTTTAGCACTTCCTCTTTCCCGTGTTTGTAGTATTCTCACTTGCCTGTTCTAAAGTGTATGGGTGGTAATTCAGTCTTGCTATATTTGCTTGGTTAAAAACAAATGGGCTAAGAATTAAAGCTTTTTTTCAATCTTCGTTTCATGTTGCCTTAGCAGATTGTCAAAGATGTTACTCCTTCCTGTCCTTTCTTGAAATTGTCTTGCTCCTTCCTCACAGAGACTATTGCTCCACTCCAGAGCCAGAAAAGGGAATGTCTTCCATTTTATTTAAAAACCATCTGGTCAAGTTCAAATATTGGTTAACTCCGCTGGAAAATGATGCAGAGCTCTCAGAAGAGGGGAAAATAAGTGCAAAGGGATGGTTATGCATTAAGTTACTGTTGGGTGGATTTCTGGGGTTCCATCATGATGCATTCTAATCTGATTACCAAGATTTGTTAATACGTTTATAAGATGATGTGAACTACTACCCATAAATGTTCAGAAGTTTGATCTTGTATGAATGTGCCTTCTAAAATAAACTGACTATGCATATTTGATATCTGTCTAGAAAGAAACAACATAAAATGCTTTTTTCTTTTTTTTCTATCTCCCATGGCAGATGAAGCTGCAAATTAGTCCAAAAGATCTACGGATAGAAACAAAGCGAGCTAGTGGAGCTGGAGGCCAGCATGTCAATACCACAGATAGTGCTGTACGGATAGTTCACATTCCAACAGGTGCTCCATTTTTTCCTTAGTACAAGTTCTACATTCCAGAACTGCTGTCAGAATTTCTTTTGAAACAACGGTTTTATTTTCAAACCTGGGCAACAGTAGAGAAGAGGTTTTTATGTAGTTTTCATCTGTATTCATACTACTCTAAATGCACCACCTTGTGCCCACTCCAGTTTTTTACCGTGAAGATTACTGGCTTCAGTAGGTAAGCTATCCATTTTGCCATTAAACATGACACTCTAAAAGCATCCAGATCAGTTTCTATCAAAAAGTTATATTTAAGTTTTTTAATAATGAAAATTACATTGGGACATGAAGTAAGTTGAAGTCTGATGGTTTCATTTTGTTGACTAGTCTCCAAAAGACAGATTGCTCAATTTCCATATTAAAATGTTACTTTTAATTGCAGAGTCTACTCAGGATGCCAGCTCCCATTTGTCTGCTGGCTCCTTTCCCGTAGATGACACGCATAATTAGGAGGCCCATCCCTCTGGCTCAGGTTAGAAAACATAGCAGGGATAAGATACACCCTCAAACACTGCCTGGTTTTAGCTGTCATCTGGGGACTTTTTATTGCCATTCCTAAGCCTTTTACTTCCCTTTAAGCAATCCACAACAGCCTTCTTGACTTTCATTGCATTTTAACTTTTCCTCTTCTCTACCACAAGCATTACTCAGGCTTTACAGCCTCAGGGTAATCCCAAGTGCTCTTTATCTTCCTGTATCCAGATTTTTGCCACCCATTTCTTTTTATTTATTTGAAACATTAATCCATTCTGCACTTGTTGCATCACCTTCCAAAGCAGAAGGTAAGTAGTGGAGAGGATAAAATCCTGTTCACTATATGGTGACAAAAAATTACTCCAGATTAAAAAGGTTTTAGATTGCCTGCATGTTTGGATAAAAACACAACAAACTAAACCCAACAATTGATCTTAGTTTTTGCTGAAGGCAGTTATTAGGGTGTCTTACAGAAATCTCAAAGTGTATTGCCAATTGTTTGCAGTTATACATAGTTAATAGGGGAGTTCATACTTCACCTTATGTCCTGATTTTTTCCTTTTCCACCTTTCCCTTCTTCATTTCTCTGCTCTCTCTTCCCTTAAAATTGTCATGTTACTTCTTCTATTTCTCTCATCCTAAATCTTTTTATAAACCTTCACCACAATCCAAAATGTTGTTTATAAATAAGTCTTTCAGAAAGTAATACTGTGTAATCTTATAAAATCATCCTCTAATTTTACCAGAGCTACTTAATAAATCCAATAAACTACTTCGCTTGTGCTCCTTTTTTGGGCTGTTCATTTCTTATCTTTAATTGTGTGTTTTGGGAGAAACCACACCTTTTTATTTTTTTTTAATAAAATAGTGCCCACTTTTTAATATTCTGATCATATTCCGTACACTCACTATCTCATGTATTTTACTGTTCCTTAAATCCTACATTTCCTGGAACTGTGCCCAAAATTTATGAGTATTGATGGTGTCTTTTATAAGTTTGATCATATCACTTATCTTTTATTTCATTATTCATCTGTTGTCCAAGTAAATTAAATTTCCACTGAATTAGATTTCATATCTTATGTCTTAAAACACCTGTACAACTCAGCCTACACTTCTCTCCCAAAATGTATTATTACTTATAAATAAACCTGGACTTTTACATTCCCGGTCCAAAATACATGTGGTAGAAAGAAACAGCCTAATGTAACACAATAAAAATCTTCCAGAAATTGCTGAACTCTTTTAGTATGTGTTAATCTTAAGTGCTAAATGTCATGATATTTTTGACAGGGATTGTGTCTGAATGCCAGCAAGAAAGATCTCAAATTAGAAACAAAGAGAAGGCTATGCAAATGCTATGTGCTAAACTATACAATGCCAAACTAGAAGAAGAAACCAAAAAGAGAAACAGTGCTCGAAAGATTCAAGTAAGTTTCATTTAGTTGTGATATAATTCTCTACAAGGATATGTTTTTAGGGTAAACCCTTTGTTGAACTGGAAATAGTAAATGGAAATACAGAGCAACAGGAGCTCAGGAAGGACTTACGTGAGGCAAAAAAATTCACAGAATTATAGAATGGATTGGATTGGCAGGGACCTTAAAGATCATCTAGCTCTAACCCTCCTACCATGGAGGAAGGGATGCCTCCCACTGGGCCACTCAGAACAACATTCGTAGAGTCCACAGGCTCTCTAAACAACAAAAGTACATATTACTTCAGCAATAGAGATCATATGTTAGCCAGATTTAAAAATTCAGTAGTAAGGAATTGCTACATGACCCAGTGAAACAAACTAGATTGCAGCATGAAGAGCCAGAATAGTCTTAGAAAAAGATGCAGTAAAATTGTTCTTTTAAATGTTTGAGAACAATTTCTGCAACTGTTGAAGTGACCTGAGTACTATGTAACTGTAATAAATTTTGTATAGTCATGGGAGAAAGAGAAATCTTTTGCTTTATATACTTAATCAACATTTCTTCATTTTTGTAAGATGATGATGATAAACTGATTCTTCTTGTTCAATAGATTGGGACTAAAGGAAGATCAGAGAAGATCAGAACATACAACTTTCCACAGGACCGGATTACAGACCACAGAATAAGCAGATCAGTGCATCATATTGAATCTTTCATGCTAGGGGAGGAAATGCTAGATGAAATGATACAAACTCTGAGAGAATATGCTGATTATGAGTCTCTAATGGAAATTATTTCAGAAAATGAAAAAAAGAATTCCTCTTGAACATTGTTCTTTCTCAGGCCATTACAACAGATGTAGACTTTGGTCTGCAGAGAAGCTTCTTGGAGCACCACCTAGAAAATGGAGATGCTTTTCAGATCATGAAAAATGGCACAACTTGTTTCCTCCGGACTATTAAACAGTTTTCTTACTTGCTGAGTAAAAGACTTCATTATCTTCATATTAGACATTATTGCTGCAGCAGTCCTTTTGAAAAATAAATTTGACTGCTCCAGAAGAAACAACATAAAAAGAATAACTTTTTCTACTGAGAAGTTACTGATATACCACTCTCAGAAGGTATACATGCATTATAAAAGGAGATTTCTAGTTCCAGGTTTTATTTAAACTGTAGCTTAAGCATGAGTACAGTGAGCTTACTTGAGAGAACAAAAAAAATCCTGTTTTGTTTGAGTGATTGAAAAAAAGTGATAAATAAATGATCCCGCTCTACCTATCTGCATATTTATTAATCCTTTATATGTGCTATGGGAAAGGGAGTCAAAGTGTATCTCTCTCATGTTTTCATAGCCTTCTGGCCCTTATTTATAAACATAAAACAAATTCAGGAATATCCCTTATTCTAGAAAAAAAAAAGCCATGACAGCCAAGTGATGAATCATATGAATTGTTTTTGGAATTAATATTTCTGTTATTGAGTCAAAAATGAAAAGAACTGTTACAATATTGTTCAGCTGATATTTTAGTATCCACTTGACTTCAGTTCAGTTTCTTCTTTATGTTTTTCACTGACTCTCCAAGTTAGTGATTTTCTAAAGGTTACATGCTATGACCAGCATCTTACTGTTTTTGTCTGTTTATTTAACAGTGTCTTAAAACATTTGATACCTTTATCAGTTTTGTTTTCTAGTAAAAATGGCATGGTAACTATGATTAAGTTCCAGATTTTTTAATTAAAGATGCATACATTAACTTCAGATGTAAGCATGTCTGTTTGCATAAGTTGAGGCATACATATTTCCTGTTGGTAAGCATGAGACCTAGGTCTACATTTACTAGCAGTTTGACAACTCCCAGCTGGCACATAAAAAAGTAAGAAGAAGCATTGAGTCATTTTTTTTTGTGTAAAATAATAAGATACCGATTGGAGGAGAAACTAGGACTGAATTATTTATTCTTACCAGATCAGTGTTGTAAATGGAAGACTAGAGAGCACTTGTGACAATCATACCGACTTGACTAAAAGCTATGCTCTCTTATGCGAAGTGATAAGATGGAGTTTGCTGTTCTTTGCTGTTCTCACTTCAGTTTCATATTCCTCCAAACAAATAAGGGCCATTAACCGGGTCTACACACTGCATTGCTGCATGAAACTTAGATAACTGTTTAGGTCTTTTTCATCCTAGACCTCCCCTGATGTCCCAGCTTGTAGCCTGTCTGGCCAGAGCCTGCCTGGCTCACAGCCTCCCTATTCTCATCTGGCTCTTGAACAGACACTGGGTGTGTTGTTGCCTTGCAAGTGACCAGGCTCTGATCCGTGTGAGAAAAACCAGACATCATGTGCTACTGGCAGGAGACTGACAGAGGTATTCCAAACCTGGCATCTGACAGTGCTGTATAAAGGGGGACTTCACTGTTCTTCTTGGCCTGTAGTGTGTAGACTTGCAGTCCCCTGCTTGCTCTATATTAATTTTAATGCAAGGGGTGTTGTCTCTGCAAACACATCCTCCCTGAGCTGCGAGCAGACTGCCTTTCCAGCAGCAGCAGGAATCACTGCACTGATGTCCAGTCAGCCTAGCTCCCAGTAGTGCTCCTAGTCACACTGCAACTACTGGTAGCATTGGTCATATAAAATATATACAATTCTTTCATGGGAAGGTGCCCAGATCCACCACCAGACTAGAATCATTGTATGGGTCAGGCAGGAAGGAACCACAGTGAATCATCCAGTCCGACCTCCCTGCTTAAGCCTGGTCATCCTAGAGCACATGGCACAGCATTGCATCCGGGCGGTGGTCGAATATCTCCAGTGCGGAAGAGAATCCTTCCCCGGCAGAGGAGTTTTGGACATTCTGATCGTGCCAGGGCGACGGGAAGATGCCAGGCGCGTCCATTTAAAAAAGCCGGCGCAGATGTAGCCGGGCGCCAGGCTGCGCTGAGGCGCGTGTCAGTGCCGGGACGCGGCGGTCGGTGGCTCCTTGGGGCCGGCGAGCGCTGCGGGGCGGGAGGAAGGGGCGGGCGGGAGCGGCCGGCGCGCGGGAGCCGCGGCCGCGCGCACTGGCCGCCCTCCCTGGCGGCCGAGGAGGGAAAGCGTGGGGCCGGGCCGGCCCCGCCCGCCGCGCCCCGGATTGGCCGCCGCCTCCTGCTCGCCGCCCATTGGTCGCTTCCCTCGCGCCGCCAGCTCGCCATTGGCCGGCGCGGTTTTGGATACCAAATTTAAAGTTTTTAAAAAGCGCCGGGCGAGAGCGGCCGCGCACTCACTGCCCGCGGCGGCGCCGGCGCAGCCCTGCAGGTGAGCGCGGCGCGGGCGGCGTGCTCCGCCGGGAGCCGCTCCGGGGTTGCGGGCTCTGCGGTCAGGGCTCCGCGGTGGGGCCGGCTCGGGGCAAGGGGGGCTCCGCGGTCAAGGCTGAGTAATTAAGGCGCCGGGGCTGGGGTGGCGGGAGCTGCCGGCATACGTGGTGGCGGGACGGTGGGGTGGCAGCTGCGCTGCGGCGGGACCAGGGGAACTGAGGATGGGGATCCCGGCGGCCCCCCGATCCCACCGCCCTCCCCAACGTAGCCCCGCAGCTATCCCGCCGGCGGGACGGGACGGGATGGGATGGGACGGGACGGCGGCGCATGGATGGCCAGGGAGCGCCCCAATCCCGCCAAGGAGCCGCGTGTGGGGTGCTCCTGGCTGCTCGTCACACTCGCGGGGCCGAGTCCGGGCCGCGGTGGGGATCGCAGCTCGGCTCCCGCCGGCGGGCAGCGGCGGGCGGGGAGGCGCCGCGCCCCGCTTCTCCCGCCCGCCGGGCCACGCCGCCGGAGGGGCATCCTCCGGGCGCGCTCCTGCGCGCCCCGCCACCACCATTTCAGGGGGAATCCTCCAGGTCGGGGAAAAGGGGAGAGCCCCGAAGGCGCGGGTTGAAGCTCCCGGGGCCGTGGGGCTCGGCGGAGCCGGGACCCCGTCTACCTGCACCGACCCGGGCCATCTTGAGCGCGGGGCGGGAGCAGCCTGACAGCGCCGCGGGGGCCCGCGGCTGAGCTGCTCCTGCGGGGGTCGGGGCAGGCCCTGGGGCACCGAAACGTGATGGGGGGATATTTTCCGATTCATCGGGATTTCAGCCCAAAAGCTTCTCTGCTCGGTCGCAAGGAAGGGGGGAAGGGGAGGAGGAGGCTTAGGAAGGGCTTGCATCTCTTCCCCCCCCCAGCTCACACGATACAAAGCCATAAGTGTATTTGTTCCTTTCTCCCACCAAACGTAGGTACAGACAAGGAACTTTTTCTCTAAATCGTTTGTGTAACCCATTTTTCTCATGCTTCTTTCCAAAACTGCTGGAAGTGCTTAAATCCTTTAAAATTCTTACTCAAATGGGGGATCTTTTGTTTCCTACGGATTGCAAAGCATATTGAAAATTATTTTCCCTTTAGATTTAACAGGGGAGAGATGGCCTCCTTCTCCCCTTCAACCCTCGCCCATCCCCCCACAATTGTTAATATAGATAGCACCACATTTCGCGGGGGAGGGGAATGAAAGAGGGCAAGAAAAGCTCAATTTCCCTATGATATGTATCGACCTCCCACCCTCTTAAAATCATGGTCGCAAGTAACCTTTATTTCACTCTGACCATTGTTTCAGGATGGCCGCTTTTCTTTGTAATTTACATACACCACATGTAAGCACTCAAGTTTTTCCTGTGCCATCCAGCCTCCTCCCTTTTCAAAAATGCCAGATATCTGACTACAGCAGCGCCATTGCCTCTGGTCTTGGATGCAAACTTCACGCTTCCTGGCCTGCACAGACCTGTGGTCACTCATGGACCCTCTTCCACTGGTGTCCCTTGCAGGGACCTCAAGTGTCCTGACTATTGCTACCTTTAGGGTAGGAAGTGGAAGCACTAGTGTGTCTCATCTGGGCTGTTGGAATGGTGACCAAGTGAACCACCCAGTCAGTTTTCTTGCCCTAGTTATATGCAGCATAAAACTCTAGTTTTTGAGAAGGTATTACATAGATTTAACCAGTGGCTGTTCAAATTCTTAGTTCCACTAGTTGTATTTTAGACACTAGAGGGTGAGTTAGATAAAAACATAAATTTATTATTCAGAAGGGAAGCATGGTAGAGTCTTTAAAAGAAAAAGAATTTGTGATCTAGTTTGTGCTCTGTTGTAATACTGCCCTTGTTGTTTCTTGCAGGGACACAAACAACAAAATGAAATCAAACCTTAACCGCTCTCGCAAAATGAAGCGTGATTTTGATTGTACGTCTCTTCGTGCTAGGTTTACACCACTGAAATGTGCTGTGGAGAAAACAGGACTGGAAAAATCCTGCCCCTTGAATTATGAGGAAGGATTCTGTAAAAGCTGTGCAGAAGAACATCAGAAAATACTCCTTGGTGACTCATACCATGCAGCTGCCAGAAATCTAGATCTTGAAGACAGAGAAAGACCCATACATAACAAAGAAAACAACCAAGTAACCCAGAGACTTGAAGAAGGTATCTGTGAAATGGAGGCAATGGAAAGCAGTAAACTTAATGAGGACAGCGGTTATTCCTCTATGTTAAGTACTCAGTGTGCTGATGCAACAGAACATGAGGATAGTTTACCTTTGGCTGGGAATCTCTGTGACACACCAAAACATTGTCTCACGAAGAATCAAAACCAAGAACAGTTTTCAAAGAAGACACTGTTGCCAGTAATCCATTATGAAGAAGTGATATGCTCAACTTTGAAAAAAAGTGGTAAAAGAAATCTCAAGTCTCGGGCTGCTATAGACAGAATTGTTTCTAGGGGAAAAGTTGAACTTTGTAACTTAATTGGAAAGAAAATGGGGCTGGATAGAATAGATATTCTTGCTGAACTCTTCCAAAAGAACCTGAAACATGTATTAGCAAACATTTTAAGGCATCTCAGCGAGATAGATTTAGTGAAGTAAGTATACTGATGTCATTGTATTTCACTGGGAAAAGAAAAAACCTAATCAGATACCTTAATGTTTTAGATATGGGGCTTGTGGCATTTATTCAATGTTTAGTATTATGTGTTAATATATTAAAACATGAACTGACAATGTAAGCCGTGATACATATGGAGAATGTGTCTTTTCCCTAGTAGGCAAATTAAAGAGTACAACTGTGAATATATTCTATCTTTACATAAAAGAAAAAGATTAGTTATTCTTGCTATTAAATAAATCCCTTTCCTAGCAGGCAACTGATAAGTTTGTATTGTCATTGCAGTTTTGCCAAAGTCAGCACAATATGGCAGAAGATTCTACAAGAAGATAAATGGATTTTCCAGATGTATAGCAGAGCTGTGAAAAACCTTTCTGTAAGTTTCTGCAATGAACCATCAGTGTTTTTCTGCTATTTCAGGTCTCCTTCTAGCCTGAAGAGATCGCAGAAGAGTTTCTTAGATTGAAAACTGTCACTGGAGTGTCTGAGTTTGCCCTGTTAGGGTACCCCATCTCAAGTGTTGCTAGTGACATCAGTGACTTTGGGGACCCCGAGGAAGGCTGACTGAGAAGGTGACCCAAGGAGAGATGCAGATGTTCTTAAGAGCTTCCACATGTCCTGTGTTACAGAGAAAGGCAGGAAGGAGAGAGTCATTGCCAGCACAGCCCACTGGGCAAGCCCTAGAGACTCCCAGCAGAGGCTTGCTTGCTTCAGCATCCCCACTGATCCAGAAGGAAGAGACACTGAGATAAACCACTCAGCTGGCTCTGTGCATCAGGGTCTCTATTAATAGCAGTCATCTCTGAAGTCCACCATGCCTGCTGTGGGAAACTGAAAAGCTTTTTGCACTATGAGTTCTTCCTAATGCCTCTTTATCTTATTAAATAAAAAATACTGGATCCATCCACACTAGACTTGTGTATTATCAAATCAGGACTCTTAAAACACTAGGAGTGTTTTTTCTTCTTGAGAGATGGAGAGGCAGACAGAAAACAAAGGCTTAGTATCTGCCACAGAATAAGGTTGTCAACCAGTTTGAGTTTTATGTAGTATTGTACAGTGCTGTCAGACTGAACATTTGTACACTAATGTTTGAATATTCGTTCCATAAAATTTGATTGCTTCCGTGCTATTTTATGCTTTTTGTTTAACTGGAAACTTGGAAAATTGATGGGTGGAGTTTATTTTTCACAAAGAAAGCTTCAAGCATTCCTATTCACTATAAAGAATTGGAAATAATAATTTTTCCTTAAAATTATGATGAATAGGTTACATGCTCTGCCTAAATAATTATGTGTTAATATGAAAGTAGGATTACATAATAGAAGATGATTGTTTTGAACCAGGAACTAGGGTGCTGTTCTATGCATTTATAACAGAAGTGACTGTGAAAGTCATGGTAAAATCAGTAACACTCCTTGGTGTGATGCTTTATTGGAAACCAGGAAGAAGGATCAAAAAATTACTTGTTGACTTCTATTAAATGAAAAAAAACAGTATCAAGTTCTCCAATTTAAGTCTTTGTTTTTCTTTTCATCAGAATGTCACTAAGGCACCAGAGCATACTGCAACAAGAGAGTATGTTCTCCACAGAGTATCCTTAGCTTCCATTCAGAAAGCAACCCCACCAAAAAACTTGAACAAAAAAAGCACCAGATCCAAGGCATCTAAGAGGCACAGCAGGCTCACAGAGTTTTCTGAGGTAACTGGTGATTTCCATTAATCTTTAATTTCTCATGTTTTCTGGCAAACAAGCACCTTGTAAAGTATATTTTTAAAATAGTATCTCCAACTTCAAGTGCTTGTAATTCTTATTATATGGCTGCCAGATTTTGCTTAGTGTGCCTATTTCAAGACAATGTTAGAATTTAAGTGGAGAATATTGATATACTGGGATGCTCAACATCCTTTTTTTTCCTTCTTAGGAATTTCACTTACTGATTTTTTTTTTTTTTTTTTTTTTTTTTGTGGCTTAATCTTTGTCTTGGTCAGATATCAAAAAATTTAGCCATTACCTGTTATTTTCCATATATAATGAATCACATGGTTTCCAGACACAGAATATCACAAAAACTGTCAATTCTGCTTCAAAACTGATGGACAATTTAAAAAAAAAAGAGAGGGACCTAAGACTTAATAGTTCTTAGTTCCAAATTAAAAAAAAATAAGAAATGCATAATTCTTTTAATCATTCTATGGGGTTTTTTTGCCAGCTAATTACCTGGCATTAAAATGGCTTTGACTATGTATTCATGGTGTGTCACACATTTGGAGTTGTCAATAAGTGCCAATATACTGTTTCCCTTCACATTCTTACTTTACTTAAGCTGTCTTTTCTTTCCACATATTTGCAACATAGACATACACCTATATCTTATGAGATTTTTTAAAAATGCATATTGAAAATTATTGGTTGTTAATAAGAAAAAATTTTCCTAACTAGAAAAAGATTTTATGCTCAAGCTCAAAAGTTTTATTCTGCAAATCAATGCAATAAGGGAGGAAGATGAAATTTCATTGGAAAGTATAATCAAGGTGCTCTAATACTGCTATAGAGAACTTCATAGTGCTAGGTATGTAAATTACAACTGCTCAATAGCAGTCTAAAATTTTATTCCTGATATCTACATCTATACACAGCTACATCACCATCGTTGAATGAGGTTTGGAAGATTCAGGAAGGCTGATTTCCTTATTACTTTTGATTTAGCATGTCCTTTAACTTTTAAATTTAAAGAATTTTAAATTGGCTACCTCTATTCCAGTACAAAATACCTGCAATTATAGATTGATTATACCTGTTCAGTCTCCATCAGAATTTGTTGCAACAAGAATTAGGATAAATTTTTTGTTTGTCTCTGTACATTAGGAGAAGTGATATGTTTTGTGGCACTTTGATAATATCAGGAAGTGTTTGGACAGTGTATTTACCCTTTGCTCGTGTTTTTCTGTGTGTGCTTTTTCCAACAGGCTGCCAGGAACTTGAAAAACACTGAAAGCCTTAAAGCCTGCCATCGCTGTGGCTCACCTGCCAAGTATGACTCCTATCTCCAAAGAGCAATATGCAATCGTGAAAGTTGTGGCTTTGACTTTTGCACAAAGTGCATGTGCAGCTACCACAGCTCCAGTGACTGCGTGAGCAACAAACCAGTGAAACACAACTCTATGCCAGGGCCGCTTCCTGGGACTAAGAAAAGCAAACAGAATCTAAAGAGGTTGTGATCCATCCCTCCCAATACAAATTGGCAAACGTCCCACAAGAGTTCTTTTAGTCATTCACAAAGAGAATGCTTTCTGCTATTCCATGTTCATTAAAATGGTTAATTCTATTGTTCCTCTGTACTATTTAATTATCTTGTTCTGAAGGGTTTTAAAAGCATTTCTAGCGCTGTCAAGTGAGGTGAGTGAAGCCCCTTTTAATGTGAAAATATGAGGGAGACTAGATTTTATGATTTTTCAAAGCTTTGCCTTTGATTTTAAAATGTGGACATTCATAATACTATTTTCTCTGATGGTTTCTCTTATGTGAGTCTTAAATTGCTCTTCATTTCTTCTTTCAGAAAGTGCAGGTTTCCTTTAAGCTTTTTCTAAGTTTAAAAAAAAAGTACTGTATGTTGGCTATACTGCTAAAAAATACTTCTACTTTTTTTTTGAAGTTGCAAGCTAATTTTAATATTTGTATATATTTGTAAATATTATTCATATTTGTCTTGTAAATGTGAAAATAAATTACTACTCCCAACAACTTGGTTGGCAATTCTGGCCTTCCTATTTATCATCCTAAAACATTGTTTCTCATACTCTCTTATCACAGGTTTTCTACTAGTAGGTGCTTCTTAAAACAGTTAATTTAACAAAGTGCAAGTCCTCCTGGGTTTGTGTAAAACCGAATTCATTGTCATGCTGTATTCCTGCAGTTTACCTAAATGCTCTTAGCAGTAATTGCCAATAGTGTCAGAAGTGCCAACACTTCATTTCAATGGAAATTTTTCTATTGGCTGAGTTTGTGCTGTGTTGCAGAACTAGCTCGCTGTCAGTAAAATATTCCTGATCCCACAGTAAAGAAAGGCAAGCTTTCAAGAAATAGACTAGTAATTTTGTGGAATTATCTAGGGTAGGCTTTTCCCCATTTGGTAAGTATAAAACAGTGGGAGGGCCTTGCTCTAGGCCTTGCTTCTTGAGCTATAGTGCATGTGGAGACAGGACAAGCAGGAATGACTTCAAAGTTAGGAGAGAGTAGGTTTAGATTAGATATTAGGAAAAAATCTGTTACTGTGAGGATGATTTGACACTGAAACAGGCTTCCTAGAGAAATCGTGAATGCCCAACTCTGGAAGTGTTCATGGAGAGCTGAGCAACATCGTCTAATGAAAGGTGTCCCTGGCTGCAGGGGGGGAGTTGGAACTAGATGATCTTTAAGGTCCCTTCCAGCCCACACCATTCCGTGAATCTGATCCTATTATACTTTATTCTGGTGATTAGACAGTACTATCTTGATACACATAAAACCAGAGTGAGTGTTAGGCTGAGCACACAGAGATAAGAAATCTTATAAGCAAAAGTTTTTTACAAAATTTTCATCTGTGTCTACTGAAATTCCTGTGTCCTGAGGAGCATAGACAATGTGATCTGAACAGAACTGCTATTTCCTACAACAATTTGGAGAAACATGGCACAGGCATTCACTCTTAGACTGGTGTTGCATTGTAGGACACATCTTGAATTAAAACTTGTGTGTCTTTTCAAGCTGAATGTGGTAAAACAAATTTGCCTTTTCAGATTTTTGAGCTTACTAAGGAAACAATGCACTTTCTAGTGGCCCTAACAATTTGCACACTGAATAAAGAGCAGCTGCTCTTTTTCTTCTTTTTTTCTTTTAATTTTTAGTTGTAGAAATTTATCTGTTCATGAACAATTTGAAGAAAAATTCCTTGTTACCTCCAGGTAAGAGGGAAGACTTGAACTACATGGCTGCGGTCATCACAACTGGGGATGAACAATATGAAGAAATAGACATTTTTCACCAACTTCTGAGTGATAAGGAACAACTAACTACCTTCTACCTGAAACCTTATTGGAAAGGTCAAATTATTTGGCTTAATGAAGCTTTGGCTACACTGTAATGGATCTGCTGCAAACCATTGCAGCTGTTTCTTCTTGCCCAAGCATTTTTGTTTCGTATGATCCTCAGATCCTTGCCTACCAGCTTTAGTTTTAATCAGAATAGACATTCAAGATTGCAGTCTTCAACAGGTGCATGACAGCTTCTTAAGGACCTTGATCTGTTATCCATGCTTAAAATTTTCTTAAGCAAGATTTCTAAAGCATAGGGGTCACACAGCTATTTCTTCCTTTGTGGTGGTCCTGCCCAGCAGTTGAAACCTTACCCAATAATGCTGAGCACTGAGCCTGAATAAAACCATACATCACACTGGAAGTGCCAGGACGGCTTGCCTCTTCATAAGTAGTTTCAGTGAAGGGTGGGTTGCAGAAAAAAAAGGGTGGACCATCAATCCCCACCCAGGCATGCTAGCATCTACTGCTGCTGAAGAATGCTAGTCCTCAGAGAGTGAGGATGTTGGGTGCTACTAGAAGTAACAGTAACTGGCCCCAGCCAGTGCTGAGGAGAATGATTTATGAGGCAAAGGTGTGAAAGTCGTAGATGCAGATTGTTGTTAATGTCTCTGCTGAGCCTGTCCTGGCCCTGCCTTTGAAATGCAATCGCTGTGAGTCATACCCGGGGCAAGAGCACAGCACTTGCCATATGGAGATCAGTACTCCTCAGGTACTGCTGCTGTTGTCAAAAACCACTTTCAAACTCAGCAGCTGGCAGCCCCAGCGACTTTGCAGGAATGTGATAAGCTTCTTACCCACACTGCATAGGCCTTTCAGATCTACAGAGGGTGATAAATACCTGCAGGCTGCCAGAGTCTCCTGCCTGGCTGGTGCAAGTACAGATTTCTTCCAGTTACTTATCTCTAGAAATGGCTCTGCATGCTGAGGAAGGGTGGGACGTTTCACTGCTCTGTAAATTGCTGTGTCTAGCGGCTGTTCCCCTCAGCCTGTACGGCTGTGAAGACAGATTATTCCTTAACTTCATCCTAACCCTAGCTGGGGAACAGACAGAGGCTGGCATTTAGGACTTTCTGAAGTCAGTATTGAGTATCTGCATTTTGCAGCTCTTTTTTCTTGCTCTTATGATGCTGTCCTGAAAAGCCCAAGGACCTGCTTGAGGTTCTTGCATCTTTCTGCAAATCATGAAGGGAAATTTCAGCTCTCACCACAGCAAGCAGAGAAGCTGAAGAGAAATGCCTGATAGTAATGATATAATCACTTCTAAAAACATGGACAAGTTTGGATGCGTTTATCAGTTTAATATATTCTCCAGCAGAAACCTTTGTGCTCTGAGGACGGTGGGCTATACAAGAACCAAAATAAGAAAAGAACAACGCTCTTACTTCAACTCTGCAACTGCTGGCACCTTAGCCCAGCTGGTCATCTTGTAGCCTGATCTCTAATGTGCGGCAAAACTGCAGCATGTGCCAGATATAATGTCACTAGCCAAAGATTTCACTGCAAGGAAGCAAGATTTTAACATGTTGAATGTTTTTTCAATTAAAAAAAAAAAAAAAAAAAAGTAAAAATCATAGTTCTGTATATTTAGCCCTAAAGATAAAGTCTGTCCTGACACCAAGAGATTTTAAAAAGGAATCTAGATTAAGATTCTAAATAAGAATTGCCTTCCCACCTCCCAAAGCCAGGGACTGAGAGCCCTTTTGAGGAAATTATGCTGTAGTATAGAGATTTTTTTAAATTAAATCTGTCCTGGAAAGGGAAAACCACGAGATGGTGCTCTTGACTCACTCAATGCATGAAGTCGGATTCATTGAGTTCCTTTTGCCCTATTCATGGAGAGTGTGTTCCCTCCACCTCTGCTGTCTGTAGCTGGAGATCTAGTTACTACAGTCAACGGGAATCAGATTAAATCTGCATCTAAAAGAAAAAAACACAAACCTTGAATTCAATTACTGATTTTAACATTTGTTTCAAACATATTTGTGTAGGATATGTACACTTTTGCTAGATTTAAAAATATACAGGTGCCTTTCATAAAAGCTTTGTTGTACTGCTAAGTGCATATGCCTTCTTCAAGGAATGATTGGCTGCCCTAAACATGATATTTGCTTTGCCCACCTTGTGCCCCTGTAGTGACAACTGGGGAGCAGTGTCACTGCTCCTAAGCAGAGGGTGCAAGCTGTCCCATCAAGCCATCGGAGCAGGTCTGGAGCAAGCAGCAAACAGAGCTTTGCCTGGGATTGGACATTGTGTTCCGGATTGATGGAGGTTTGGTGAATGCCTCAGCTGCACAACAGCTGGGGTGCCACCTTGTCGTGTCTTCTGGCAGGAGCTAATTGTCCTGACTTACAAAATATCTACCAGGCCCAGCATGCATGTCACTTCTTGTAGAGTGCCTCCACTGTGCTCAGGAGGGGCTGGCATCTTGAGCTGAAATGCCATTACCTGAATGCAAGGATGGACTGGGCCACTTCTGTGATAGATGTTTGATTTTGAAAGCCATTTGTCATCATGAAAAACATCTCCCTTCTAACATATTTGAAATTTGGCATAGAGGATGAAGAGTTACAGGGATGACCAACTCCTGGATTGTGAGTCTTTACCTCAGGATGTACAAATTGTCAAGTCCACTCAATTTTAATATAACCTTGTGTCATATAACCTTGTCAGTCAGAATGGTTTCTCTGAAGTAATCCAGGGGAGCATAAGGATACAGGTCAAAATATTGTGTTGCTATTCCCAGCACAGAATAAAAGCTCTAGGCTCTATGAGCCTGCTGGCACATGCAGAAATAGTTGCAAGATTCAAATGAAGGAACATACATGGCCACTGAGATGATTCAGCCACTCAGTGGCCACTGAGATGGCTCAGCAGCAGCTGAGGTTTTGTCTCTTAAGGTTTAATATTCTGCTTTTTGCATTTAGAGCTGCCCTCACAGTACCTCAGTCCAGCATTCAAACAAGCCAAGGGCCTGGGAGATATATTGAGAAATTAAGAAGCAAAAAAATAGTAGTTCCCTGAGTTTGTTGACTGCTCTGTGGGTTTTGGTTCAGTTCTGAGGGGATATAACAAACAGCCCTCAGCCAGCTGCAGTGTCAGGGCCAGCCCATGGCCTGAAGAACAGCCCTGAGGATGTCCTCTGGCCATGAAGCTTCATGGTTGGGAACAGGGAGGGAACCCTGCCCCTCCACTGCCCTATTTTTCACCTCATAAATGCTGGGTTAGCTTTTGGGAGGTGCCAGTAGTGCTGTTGCCCTTGGGTGGTGCAACTGTGCCAAGCCAGGGTTGAAAAACAAAGCTTCTGGGCATTCGGTATTTCCTTCTAGCCAGACGTAGACAGTAATGGGACTTGCTGGTTTGTGGTTAAAAAGCTTCTCTGGCTTCCTCAGCCCCCCATGTCAGACTCTCACTGAGAAGGTGAGAGAGGCCTCTCAAGTATTTGCTGGCCTCTCAAAGTATTTGCTGTGGGCGTACGAAGGTCAGGCAGCCCCAGCTGCTGGGCACAGGGACTGGGCTCAGGAGACACTCCTGCCTGTTTCAGGAGGAGGTACAGCTCTTCCAGGGCTAAGGCACAGCAGCTACAGCTTCACACGAGAGACCTCGGATGGGAAGAGCTGTGGTGGCCACCACCTCGCAAAGCTCCCCTGTGCTTTCTGCCCGTGCCAGCTCTGTGCCCAGCAGGGAGCGCAGTGCCCCTGCTCAGCAGGGATGCAGGCTGGAGCTGGCTGATGGATGAATCATAGTGCGAACATCATGACACAAGAGCTCTGAGCCTTACCTCTTGTGTTTAGTGTCATTTGCTGAGGGTCTACCTTGGCTCAGTTAATTACATTGTACAACAGATTTCTGTTAGTCATATGTAGATCTAATTTTCAAGATCGTCCCTGGGTGCCAAATTAGCAGAGAAAACATCAACAGCAATTTGCTTACAAATGTACTTTAAACACCAGCTGCTTGTAAAAATGCATATGATGTTTTTAAATTAAAAATCTCTGTGTTGCCTTAAAAATACTTGCAACAGGCAGCATAATAATACATTTACTCTCTGCAACATGTTTGCTTATGTACCCATAGATAAAAAATCTGTGTGCCAGTAGGAAACCCAGAAAGTCTGAGTTGCTTCATGTCCCTTTCTTTCTTTATGGCACATCGTGGTTGTAGAGAATTGCGATGCTAAACTGTAGTAAGAAGAGCCCTCTGAACCAGGGTAAAAAACATGTAAGCTGTCATACGCTAAAGGTAAGTAAATTAGTAGGAATACCACAGGACTTCCGATCTCACTGTATACATTTTAGCAGTAGTTTTGACAAAGTAAGCAGTTCACGTTTGTTCTGACCTCCTCACCTCTGTTAAATAGCAGTTAAATTCTCAGTATTTGTACTTGATATATAAATGTAAAATATATAAAAGAAAACGTCTCAATGTCCTACACCACTACCACAGCCCCACCACTCTGCCATGAATTAACCACGTAGTAGATGACGAGTACACTTTTTAGTATTTCTATTTATACTCTCAGAGTCCTAATACTCGTAATAGTTATTCTCTTGTCAGTCAGTACTGATTATCATCACTCTTCTTAACACTCTTGTAAATAGCTTATATCCAGAAGGCTGACTTTCTCAAAAAGATTAAGACAACTCTTCTACTGTTTTACATAGCAGAACAGAAGACATATTCTTTCCTTAGAGTTACAATCAAGATCAAGGTTTTCACTGATCATACAGAACACCTTATCCTCACTATAGCAAGGTTTTCACAAAGTTTCTGGTGTACATAGTAATTCAATATATTGCTTTATGTTTACATGACAATCTCAATTGCGATTAAAATTCTTTCAGATTTCCTATCCATACACATTGACACTGAAGCAAATTAAATGCCTTTTTTTATACTTATTTTACTGCATATCAATTTCTTATATTCTCATGACCAAATCAAAGGTACCAATTGTGCAGTTTTAGGAAGATCTTTATTTTATGTTTCCTGGTGCTCAAACAAGCAATGAAACTTCTGGGAATGTGAGGGGCTGTCTACATAAGAAAGATTACTGGTCTCATTCATTAATGTTTGAGACTGGGTTACTTATATTGATGAAATAACATATATACAGATACAGATATAGATGTACAAAAAAGGTTGTATGAAATGATAAAGCCAGGCTCAGCTCATGCCTCAAACACCTTTGAGACCAAGCAAAGACCAGAGGCAACAAATATCTTTATTTTTCTTTCTGATATGAAATTCACCTTTTGCAGCAACTTCTTACTGCAGATAAGTGATGTACACTTGTACAGCCCTCCTAAGTCTGCATCACATGTTCATTGCTTATGCAGCTGATAAAACCAGAAATTTATGCTCCTGCATAGAACCACGATAAACATTTATCACTGCTAACTGAGCTGAAATAGTTGTCATTTCAAGTGGAAATACTTGTGACTTGACCACTGGATTAGTCTTCCAAAGTTTAACAGATGTTAATTATGGAGAGGATGGTGGAGGGTAAATATTACTTTTCCTTTTCTATCTTTCCTGAATAAATTAAGTATATGATTTAATATGGACTTACAAAGACTATATGCTAAAAAGAAAAAGCCATCAGCTATGTTACTATTTATTTCTGTTCCTTTGATCTTAAATTAGTAGATTTTTTTCAAAGAAATAATTAAATAAAATAGTGAAGTTCAAAAATATTTCTGAATGTTTTCATTACCATATGAACAGAAATTCCTTCTTACGAACCAACTAAATTTTTATTCAGGGAATAAGGTTCTCCTATTCCAGGGTAATCTGTATACTTAACTCCAGTAATTGTTCACAGAAAATTTAGTCAATTTCAAAACAAAATACATTACACATAGAAACTAAAAACTTCTGTAAAATATTGTGCTAGGACCTAGTTGCAAGTAGGGAGATTTTACAATAATTTTTTTTTAAGTACTGAGTTTAGTTTTAATTTGCAGAATTTTAAACTTATATTTTTGTCACTTTTTCAAAATGTAAAGTGTATTTTATTAAAGCTTTTTAAAAAATTTATAATCTTATTAAAACGCATAAAGAACATGAAGGATAACAGCAAGTATATATTTATATCTGATAAGTTACATTTTTGAATGGGGTTTTAGCCTCTTTTTTGCTTTTTTATTACCTCAGACCCTTTCAGAGAAAAGGAGAGAGAAACAATATGCCAACTTTTTTTTTAATCTGTCTTTCACTTTTATCAGCATTTAACAGAAATTTCTGTGGGAACTATGCTGAAAAACCATCAGTTGTATAAACCTATGAACAGCAAATGGTGAAAGTATGAAAAATAAACTATATATGCCATGTCTTTGTTTCTAATGAAAAACATACAAAATAGAAATAATGTGATTTATTATGCATCTTAGAATAGTTGGGGAAATGTTTAATCCAGTATGATAAAAGGTATTTGCTTAAAATCAGATTTCAAACTGGTGTGTGAGTGAAAGCAGAGTGTTCCCTTTTAGGCCACCACAAGTATCACAGTTTGCTGGTAGTGAGCCGTGCTGGTGGAAGAAGTTTGAAGGATTAGAAATTAAAAGAATCCAGCAATATTTTTGTTACCATCTCTAATATTTGTTCAAAGCCAGCAGGAAAGAACATAATTTTAAAAATTAACATGGCAGGAAACGTGATCCAAAAGGCTTCTCCTTAATCTTGCCCTTAAGGGCATGAAAGGAGCTCAATACAGGATTGTGATACACAACCTGTGGGCAAGAAATTGATCCATAAACCTTTGTAAATTAAGCCAGTATTTGTGTTACTGAAAAATGGATTTCATCTGTTAGTGAACTCGGAACACTCATAGGCACTGTATATCCTCTGTATGAGCTTGGTTTAGAGATGCTGCTGTATTGTATTATAAATTGCTGCAAAATTGCCACCAAAAACCCTACAGAATGTATTTTCAATGTTCATTCTAGCTTTGATGTGTTTTGTAAGTGATAAATGTTGACTCTGAGGAGGATGAAAAAGAATTGTGATCATTTTTGTATTAAATCTCAGTTAACATCACTTAAATTTAAGAGTAGTAGTAGAATGTAGATTTTTTTTATTTATGCTAAAATTGAAACAACATGAAAGAAACCTAGAATATATAATTTGGGAGATCTGAGAGATTGTAGAATTTAATCCAGGGAGTAGACAACATGGCTTTAATGAGACTTTATTGTCTTCTTCATATACACTGTGTAATTTTAAATTTGTTTATTTAAAATATTGTACAATTTTGATATAATCTTCTGCTTAATATTTCTAGATTTTCATCATCTTATTCCAGCCATGCTGATGAAAAATTTCAATACTTTTGAGCAAATTTTACTATCTTTCAAGATAAGACTTTCTGAATCAGCAGGCTCAACCTCTCACAAGGTCATCTTACACAATGACCACTGGCAAAAAACTCCAAAAGAAAAAAAACTTATTTCCAACAGCAGAGAAAAGTTTTAGTAAACCTTTCTGCACCCCAGAGAATTCAGAAATGATGAAATGAAACAGAAGTTTCCATCTGGAAGTACGGTATTCGTTACTTGAAGTCTGTCAGTGTAATGTCCACACCATGAACGCTTGTGGTATTAAACACGGTAGGGCTTGAAGGAGGCCTGAGTCAAAGCCTGATCCCTCCTTAAATGGTAAGTGCTTGTCCAAGAGATTCTTCTTTCATACAAAACTAGTCCTCAGATATCTCTTTTGCCTTCAGTATGAGTATGTAATAAGGGTGTGCCTGTAGAGCCTTTCTCTTTTTATTTTTCCAGACTTGTGATTTCTCTGCCTGTGCCCTCAACCATCAGGTGGCGTGACAGGGTCTATCCAAAGCCAGGCATGCAACTGAGTTAGCACTGTCCTGAATGCAGGCTGGTAAGTTCAGGATTGCCCCTTGGCTCTGCTCTTTACGCTGGTATGGCACAGCAATGCCCATGAACATGTGTGTCACGTGCACCCCATTTCACTGATCTCCCATCATTCCCACATGCAGGTACTGCATACACAAGTCTCTGCCACGCAACGTTCACAGCAGGAACACTGAAAATCCTTTGTTGTTAGTTTAAGCAAAGACTGAGGTTATAGCAGAGCTGGTTCTCCTCCTGAACCAAATCACGTTCAGAGCAAACAAGACCTGAGTTTTTAAAGAAAATTTTTAATACTTTTGTCTCCCCCATTTCTGGTCAGCCAGAGGCAGATGGGAACAGGCTGGCATGGAATGGTGCTGTTTTCCAACACTGTATAAACACTCCCCCAGCAGTGTTCCCTGCTCAGGCCGCTTCCTCCCCAGCAGCATGGGAAGTGCAACCACCCTGCTTCACACTATTGGAACCATGGTGTCCACCCCACCTCCTGAAGCAGCTGGAGACTACACTTTTTAATTTTAAAATACTTAGTACGGAAAACATCTTAAAGAAAAAAAAAAAAAAGAAAAAGGCCCAGTCAGTGCTTTAACATCAGAGGAGAGAAGGCAGAGCCATCTTCTTACCTGCTTTCTGAACAGATGTAAAACAAGCAGGTGAAAGCACATGCACATGCAATCCTTGATCTTTGGACGGGGCAGTTTGTACTCTGTAATTTCCTTGGGGAAGCTCTCACGGATACAAACTTACAGAAATCATTACACTTAACACAGTGATACTTTTCTTTCCGGCTGCAAGGCTGGCTGTAAAATGTGTAAGAGCTCATGCCATCAGTGCCACCCTACATCCTTGGTATTAACCTGGCCATGATTTCAAGTTTGCTATCATGTTAATCTCTCTGTGGTACCATACCAGTACCCACATATTCCTCTAAAGTAAGGGTCCTCTGGAAAAGAGGAGGAAGGCAAAGAAAAGGTCACGAAATAGAGTACCAAAGATTTCTTCCTTTCATTAGATATTTGTCATGTATAATGTTTTTGATTCCTATTTTGCCACAAATGAAAGCACAGTGTTCCTACATTGTTGACTTTCATTAATTTCCAAAAGCAACATCAGAAAAATATCATAGTTAACATAATATAATAAGATTTAACTGTTTATTGATGCATTCATGAATGCTGTTTAGATTACACATATTTCTTGAATGACTACCTTGTTTTATGGTCAATTCTGTTTAGTTTTAAATATTTCTTCACTGAACTTATTTCTAATTCTTTCAGTTCCTAGGGCTTCTGTCTTATTAAGAATGTAAAGCCATCTCTCTGTATACAGGCTTGCAGGCATGACAAGCTGGATTCAAAGTTAATGAATCTTCCTCTTAATTTTAACCCCTGAATATAGCCATGACCTTTTCCTCCTACATTGTTGAATTATAATGAGTTTGGGGGTGGTTTAAACTATTGATCCCATTGTCCATGACAGCACTGCTATATTATTAATTGCAGACACAGACTACATGAGCATACTCATCCCTTACTTCAAGAAGAGATACTTCTCAATCTTTCAAGAGATTCAGTCTTTATGTAACACAGCCATGCTCAGCATCTATTTGTCCCAGCTTAGGCTTTCTAACCAGATTATGTTCTTAATTTGTCATGGCATACTAGTTACTGTAAGAGCAATATGTATTACACCACAAAGCTTTCATAACATAACTGTGTTTTAGGCATCAAATGAGTGTGTTACAGATGAGTGTGTTACAGAGATTTAAGAAAATACTGGAACCCAAGCAGGTCAATGGAGAGAATACCAGGCTGGAGTGTTAAGATATCTGACAGTCTGTGGTAAAGTGCCTCATCTTATTCCTGTTTCCAGTGGCTGAATCCTATTTAAGAGACAAGTCAGAATGGACTATGTGTGTTCCTGATGTTTTAAGCAGTGTGCAGTTTCTGTTGTTTCCCAAATGACAGTATATCTATTAGACAGACAGACAGACAGACAGACAGATAGATAGATAGATAGACAGATATAGGTGGACTGTAGGAACTTAAAAACCAATTACAGTGAATAAACTACCATGCATGTATAGATCTGACTCCCTCTCAGGAAAGATGCAAATCCCTAACAATGCCATGGAAGAAAAGTGCAGGAATGATACACATCCTTGGATAACTGAGCAGAATTGAAGGGATTCTGTTCTGCTTTACCCCAGGCACATGGAAAGGAACGGTTTTGTCATGTCCTGGAAAGAGTAAACAGAGAGGTAAAGAAGGTCGTGTATGATTGATGATAGGAGGGCAGGGACAAAAAATTTCCAATCCTGAGCAATGTCAAGGAACTGGAAAGAAAGCCTCTTTTCTGAAATTCCTGCTGCAGGTTAAGAAGAAGAGATGCTTGAGAGCTGAAAGTATGGCTCAGATTCCTGACCTTCTTGCACTAGCTGTGCCTGCGTATAACCTGCAATATTCTGCAAGTTCAGATTTTAACTGATAATACACAGACTCTGCATGTGAAAACAGCACGTAGATTCCATGTCAGTCCAAGCTTCCCAGGGATTTACCTCTCAGATGAAGCCTGTAATTTATGTTTGGTGAGACAGATCTTTCAGCTGTTGTAAACCAAAACACCTACATAATTCACAGCATATGAGGCTCTAGTCCAAATTGTGTATAGATAATTTCTGTTATACCATAAGGATTAATGGGCCTGTTTTTCTTGCAAATTCTGTGAGCATAATTTTGGAATAACTGCAGTGAATATAAAAGTGTTTCTTCATTGAATGAGAAGTGAATTAGCAATATGTGTATTGCAAAGGTATGAATGAAAGATCATGTTGTGTTGCTTGCTGTCATTGTCAAGTTTAAACCCCAGCGGGTATATTTTTAGGTCCATTGACAATTATGTTAAATTGAGCACATCATCCTCTTAAATATACAATAAATTTGTGGCTAAATTGCAATAAATTTAGTTTATTCTTTCTTTTTAGTACTCTTCCAGAGAAAAAACACGGATTACTCAATTCAATTGATGCTGCTAAAGTATCAAGAATATTGAAAGAAACAAACATTTTCCAAGAGGAAAGAGAAGCAAGCAAATGCATGTAATACTCTTGAAAATGTGCTGAGAGATTATAGTTTTGAACAATTCAGCAAGGAGTTGTCATCAGATCTGTGAAAGACTTTTATGAGATGTTTCCTTAATAACACTATTAAGGCCTGGTGTTCCCCTGCAGAGTATCTTTTGCAACTATTGTGCACCTAACAGCTATTGTTTCTGTCTCTACAAGGAGAAAAATTTTCTAGAGCGGCACAGTCCAGCTGAATATTTACAGCTAAATCCATGTAAAATTGATTTAGACTCCAGGATACTCCTGCCTGACTCTTCAGCCTCTCCTCTAAGCAGTGGTTATTCAAGTAACATGGGTAGTCCTAGAGATACATCCAGAAGTGCCCCAGCAGAGCAAGGCAAGAGGGCAAGTCTCTGTCACTGTGGGAGATCAGGTGGAAAGGTGGGCAGGCGCTGTCCTGCACCTCCGTGTGCTCCACATGTAGAATTGCTTCTGGAGCAAGCCAACCCAGAGACACATCCCTCATCTGGGATACAGCCCTGGTGCTGACGGATTTCAGGCTACATTTCAGGCTACATTTCAGTCTGAAATGTAATTATCTTTAATATGTATAACTGCAAGTCTGGAAAAAGACACTTTGAATGCTGCTTTCCAAGATACTTGTGAAGTGCTGGCATGAGAAATTGGACGCAATAAAATAAGAGGGAATGGCTAAAATAGAAGTAATAGTAATTTATTAGCCATTTGTGGAAAGTGCTGGTCATCATGCATGCTAAGGAGTGATAATGATGCACTGCGATAGTGTGGTGACTCAGAGAGTCAGCACTCCAGAAGGCTGCAGCAGCTGCTGTGCTTGTAGCTGTCCTCTTCTCCACTGCTGTGGGGAACTGTGAAAAGGGAGAAGCAGTGGCTTTGCCCATTCTGCCCAAAATAGAAGCCTGGAGGCTGGGGAGGAAAAGCTGGGAGGCTGTCACGACTGCCTTCTTTTTGCATTCCCCCTTTACTCTCATGGCAGTGACTCCCTCCGGTGACTGGAGGAGCAAAGGCAGCTGTGACATTGTACAGGAGGCCACCTTCGGTATATGAGTCTCACCTGGAGCACCTGTAGGAAGAGGTCACCCTTCCCTTACCTGTGACCCATCAGCTGGTGGCTTGGCTGGGTCACTCACCCTTCCACCCCAGGCAAGCCAAGGAGGTCTCAGTAGCCTCAGGGGTTCAGGGAAAGCAGTAAGATTTGGTGCCCTGGAATTCTATTAGATGCTGTTATTCACCATAAGTGGGGTCTGCTTTAAAATATGACAGGCAGCTCTTTCAAAACAGCTGGAGGTGGAGAGGAAGGTGGAGGAGTACAGGATGAGCTTCTTTCTTCAACAAGAGAGAGGGAGTGGGGAGGTGCATGACACTGAATCATATCTACATTTTTTGTAGTGAAAAATAGACTGAGGAGAGGCTCTGCCCCTGACACAGGCCTTCAACCAGCAGGTGTCTGTGGATGTTCAGAGCCCATGAAACCAACTCACACAACTTGCTGCCATTAGGAGCCTCTTGTGAAATGCTTCTTGCTGGGTACGTCTGTGTTATGCTTTTTTTACTTATTTCACATTTAGAAATTGAGGCCAGTGAAGAGCAGCTGCACTTTAACAGGCCTGAGGTACACAGGGCTGTTCTACAGCTTTGGTGCATGGCACCTCTGTATCTCAGTGTCTCTAAAGCAGTGCTCTTTCCCACTCCTCAAACCTTTTTGATCTGGCCATTTGATTTGGAAAATAATATCCTTCAATATTTAATTTTTGTAGAAATAATTATAAACCAATATAACATTTGTTAAGTGGCTTTTGTAGCTGCTCATCAGCTCATTTCTGTCTTCATCCTGCCTCCCCAGTCTGACCCCAGGCTTTGCTGCTGCATGTGCTGGGGTACAACATTAACATCCTCCTGTGAGCTGCTTTTGATGGTAAAACTGTTGCATTGTTGAAAGGAGAAATGGTTGTGTTTCAGTCACCAAGCCATGTCTGATTGCGGGTGTTGTGCTCATATTTTGTTACATGTTGATAAATGGTTTTGGCCTTTGTGAGGATACAAGTTTTTGTGTTGAATGTATTTAGCACTAGGCTGAAGTTTCCATTATCATCATATCATCTCAGGGAAGCCTTTACTTTTACTGAGCTAATTATTGAACATAGAAATCTTCAATGAATAAAATCCCAAACAATCCCAAAGCAAACATTTTTTGTATTGCGGACTAATGTAACCTCATGTACGAAAAAGGATCTTTCAGTGGGAAGTGCTGAAGCTACTAGTTAGGGTATGACGAAAAATGAGCTCAAACTACACGTGGATTGTGTAGTGATAGTCTGAGAAAATGTCTCTCACTTCAACCCTTGTATGCTGCCTATTAAACCTCTGTTAGTGTCTTGGGAAAGCTTATGCTGCTTGGTTCCCTTGCAAGGCCTAACCTAGGGGATGCAGCGAGGGACCAGAATGGATCAGCGCCATTCCAGATGGTGCTCTGGTTGATGTGGACATGGATAACCTAAGAGTGGCTGTAGAGTCAAGAAGACACAGTTACATTACTGAAATCACAACATACATTTTACCTGATGAGCTCCACACTGGAAGGAATTAAATTATTAATGCCACCCAGATCCTTCAGTTCCTAGGCCTTAGATGAACAATGATCTTTCTTACTACATTTCTTTGACTTGCTTTACTGACCTCTGCTCCAGTTTTCCTAAGAAAAGTTTTATTGATTACATAAGCCGAAATTTCAAGTAGGTAGTTTGTGTGAGGGAAATGAAGTTTAGAGAAAGCTTGTTTATATTTTTATTACAAGGGAATTAGGATGCTGCATTTGTGAATAATACAGAATATGCATCCAATCATTTAAAATCAAACAGCTTTTGCTCAAGGTGAGAAAATGTAATTTCTCTATTTTTTCACAGTAGAATTCTGCAGACTTCAGTGGAATTATTCTAGTTTACAGTTATCTAAAAGTGGGAAGAACAAGACATCCCTTTTTAATTCTTCGTTCTTTCCTTTCTGGTACTTGATTCTCACACTGTTTTTCAGTGTATACTGAGGATGAAGGAGATCTGTTGTGGTGTTTAAAAAATTCTGTGCAACCTCTGCTGTTTGTCTGAAAGCTTGCTGAATACAGCTCTGCAATGTCAAATGTCTTTGATTTGATTTGGACTGGACCAGATGTCAACAAATTGGAATTTAATGTTGTTGAGACAGATGACAATGTAGGAAGCATAAAGGGATTCATTACAAATTAGAATTAAAGAAAACATTCAGATGCAGTTGTGCAATTTTTATAGAGCGCAGCTTAGAGCAATTAGGAAAAAAATCAGAAATCCTGTTTTTCTCTCATTCCTTATGAAGAAGTGAATGGGAATTTAGGATTTGCATCATAAAGCATGATCACGGGGGGTTGTTTTTATCATAACTGTTATTTTAAAAATAGTAGTTCATGGTGTATATAAGGTGACATTCTTCTTTAGCTCTTTTATATTATACATGCTTTGATTTGTCTGGCAAAATATTAGACAGGAACTCAACAGAAGGCCAGTGTCAAGGAGCAAAAACCAACATTTATTGTAGTTTCAGACTTATCTACAATAGTATGCATAAAGCTGGCAAGGATCTTTGCTTTCTTCATGTTGCCGGCAGCAAATACATAAACAATGGCATTTTACATGTAGAGGTGGTTGCAAAGCAAGTTCTGAAAGTCATAAATTAACTGTTTAAGCTGCCTGTGTGAGCATTTGCCAAATGATGATTACCTATTGCTTAACTCTCTAGCAGAAAATTCAGAAGAACAATGAAGAGAGGAGGGAGGGCTTCCCTTGCAACATGGCATCTGCCTCTCGGCAGGAGAAAGTTCCTTTTCTCCAGGATCTCTGTGGTGGAGCAGAGGTTTGTTTTTCCAGCTCTGACTTACCTGTAGTACATCTACCTGAGACCTCAGAGACACCTTTCTTCTGCCCACCAGATGTGCCCTCACATTTTGTTTAGGAGAGCAGGTGGTTTGGCTTTCAGGAAAACTGTTGGAATGGACTGTGGTATTGACCGGTAAAGCTCAGGAAGCTCAAAGGAGTCAGAAAGGGACTGGGAGCAGTTTTCTTCAATCCTGAACAGAGTCATGTGCCCTTCCTGGTGCAGTCAGTGGGAATTGACTGATCTCGATTAAGAAAGAAAAATCTTCAGACTGGTTTCATATGTAACTGTATAAATATTTCCATAGGGTTTTTTTCTGTTGTTGTAGTTGTTTTGCTTTGGTCTGGTTTGAGGTTTTTGTTCATTTGGTTTTGGTTTGATTTTTTGTTTGTTTGAGTGGGTGGGTGGTCAGGATGTTTCTTTCTTTTTTTTTTTTTTTCTTTTTTTCTGTAGGGCTGTACACACTTCAGATTGCATTAGTTCTGCACACTGTGTTAGGTGCCTAAGGTTCTTTTCCTATTTTTGCTGAATTCTGACCTGAACCTTTCTGGAGCCTAACCTTAGAAAAATCAGAAATTCAGAAGATTATCTATACTGCTTCCCGTGTTTTTGGTTGAGGTTAAAAGAAATATTACTGCTTGATTTGCAGAGGTCTCTATAGAGATACTTCCTGATACGTCTTCAAGAAAATTATTTAATTATTTTACTGGAAGAACACTTAACTCTTTGCTTTTTTTTTTTTTTTTGCTTTTTTTTTTTTTTTTTTCTTTTTTTCTTTTTTTTTCTTTTCTTTTTTGTCCCCAGATGACTGAAAAAATACACTGGCCAATTATAATTTTGAGCTTTGTGCACCTTCTAATTTTAACTAAATGTTGCAAAGCAGTTGAAAAACCCTTTAAGAACTTTGTAAAGATCAAGCATGTCTAAAGTTTTTGCATGAAGTAATGGATAAGCAAGATTAGTTCATAAGTACAAATATCCCTCATTTCCATGGAGTGCTCATTTAGCAAGGGTAGGGTCTTCTCTACTGGCATTATGGCTAGTTCTGCTGTTTTCTACAAATACAAATCTGGTCTGAGAATGATCCTTAAGGTTGGCTAGAATAGTAATAGCACCTATTAAATGTCTCTGGTGTGGTAGAATCCAGTAGAGATTGACTTCATATCAGATGCAAGTGATAAAATCCACATTTCTTAGATTGAACCCCTTGAAGTGCATGACTTTATTCAGTGACTATGATCCTGAACCTAGGAGCTGCAATGCTTATGCTTGATTTTGCAAGAGAGAACAGCTCTTCTGATGATCCACAGCTAATTTTCTTCCTCTTCATTTTTTTGTTATTATGTTAAATATAACCAAAATATCTATCTTGATGTAACTAATTTTATAGGTAATTTTGAAATGATTTAAAGTATATTCTCTCAGTACCAAGGTACAATAGCACCACAATTTTCTTTTACCAATCAAAACCAAAGCTTGAATTTCGTCTTTCAGACTCCCTTTTTTTCTTTACCTATCCTTTAACGCATCTCCAATGTTTTAGAGCAAAATAAAAAGCTCTATTATTATTTTCTCAAGTGTATAGAGGAGCAAACAGGACAGAAAATACTAGAAAGATAACACAAATAGAGACAGAAATCTATAAACAAGGCTTCATATATACTCCAAAAGAGTGAATGGCTAAGAAATATAATTTGAAAGGAAGAACACATGGCAGTTGAATCTATCTACAATTTACGGTTATTCTTGCTCATGATTGAAGCAAAGGGCACGCTTTTTGCAAGGGTCTTTCAAGTCTGCCCCTCTTCATTGATCCCAGGATGATTTTCCTGCTTTGGTAACAGCAAAACATTGGTAACTCATGTTAGCTGTTATCTTTTCTGCTCTTCATCTTCTTTTCTGAGAGCATATAGAATCACAAGATAAATCAGTCAGGAGGGGACATTGAGATGTGGGTGTTTAGTCCAACCTCCTGCTCAAGGCAGGGTCGGCTGTGTGCTCAAACGAGGTTTCTCAGTCTTATCTCTGGCCATTATATATCATCCTCCTGATGAGAAGAGCCTGAATCTGCCTTCTCACTTATTTTCCCAGAGGTGCAGGGGAGCTACAGAAAGGTACCCCAAAAACCACTTCTGCTGTAGGCTGAACCAGCCGTGCTTTCCCAGTTTGTCCTCAGAGGGTGAGTACTCCAGTCCCTGACCATCTTGGTGGCCTTCCACTAAATCCACCCTAGTTCATTTATGTCTTTCCTGTATTGGGAAGCACAAAATTGAATGCAGAACTGTAGACGCAGTCTAAGGAATGCTGTGTAAAGGGAGATGATTACTTTGCTCCATCTCTTCCAGTCACACAGGTTAAGATGTTGTTGTCCCTCTTTGCTGCCAAGGCACACTGCTGGCTCATGCTCACTCCCTGTCTGCCAACACACCTTAGGTCTTGCCAGCAGTGCTGCTCTCCCCAGTCAAGCCCAGCTGGCATCACTGCAAAGAATTCTTCCTTCTCAGGTGAAGGATCTTGCACTTGTCCTGTTGCCTCAATAAGTCTTTAGTTTGTGCTAAACTTCAGAGTGTTTATAAAACACACCTGCATGACTCAGAAAGAAATCCTCACCCTGACTGCAGAGTCCAGGTAGAAATACTCTATGAGGAGCAAAAGCCTATTACAATGTTTGGAGAAAGAGAAGAACATCTTCAGTGAGCTGGGCATGTATCTTTCAATTAGCAGAGCAAATTTTTCTCTTTCTGTTATCTCTCTCAGAACAAAATCTATGGCCAGTCAATATATTCAAAGAAAAAAAAATAAGTTTAGAAACTCGTATGCTGAGTTGGAAGGGACCTGTGCAGTACAGTCCTCAATTGAGATATTTTTTTTTGGTTATTTTGTGATTTATTTAAAAACATTATGCTAACATTTCCTGGGTAACAGACTACTACATTGGAATCTGCACACCCCAAACTGGAGGATTGTCTGCGATCACATCTAAGTAATCAAATCCTGAAAAAAAAAAAAGAAAAAAGGGAATAAACTCACATGAACATCTCTCCCTCCGTGTAGGAGTCATCATAGACTCTCTAGAACAGAATGTTGCCTGAAGACCCCACAGTGGCCCTACAGCGTCTGAAGTGGGCCTACAAGGAAGCTGGAGAGGGACACTTCATCAGGAACTGTAGTTATAGGACAAGGGGGAATGGCTTAAAACTGAAAGGTGGTAGGTTTAAATTAGATGTTAGGAAGAAATTCATTACTGTGAAGGTGGTAAGGCACTGGAAGGCACTAGAACAGGTTGCTCAGAGAAGTTGTGGATGCTCCAGCTCTGGACATGTGAAGGTCAGGCTGGATTGGGCTTTGAGCAACCTGGTTTAGTGGAAGATATCTCTTCCTGGGGCAAGGCTGTGGGAACTAGATGGTCTTTAAGGTCCCTTCCAACCCAAACCATTCTATGATTCCATGATTCTACTATTCTAATGCTCCAAAATGTTATGCAAGCCTATAATTCTCTTTTGAGAAGTAAATTCTGTTCTGTGATGGATACATGGTTTCCTTAACAGCACCTTGAGATTATTCCCAGACTAGCAGATATGTTGTGATAACGTGAACTTCTCCCAGAAAATTTCTCTTTGTCCCTTTTGTCTACAGTTCCACTGAGGTTTGGAAGTTGAAATTTACTGAATTGTCTAATTTATTAATCTCTTTGTACCATGCTCATCGCCATGGCTTGAACATTTCTTTGATTACCAAAGCTTTATTGTGTCTCACCAGTGTATGACATGGAGAAAACATATTATTTCTTATTATCCAAGCTTTAATCTTCAAACGGGATGCTAAAACAAGCTAACTGTCTGTTGCCCATTATCTCAAGCAATGAGTGCTCTATAATGGTGCTTCAGCTCTCACACCTTTGTGCAGTGTAATTATAATTATATTACTGGAACCTGCACAAATGCATTCTAACCTGCCCAAGGTAACAAAAGCTTTAATCTTCAGTTATTACTTCCTATATTTGTTGCCTTCACGTTTCTTCTGAAGAGTACATTGGATCATTACACCATGAAATTAATCTCTTGAAGAAGATAAATAATTTTTTACTTTCTAGTTAAAATATGTTCTTGCTTTGCTCTTCATAAACACCATATTTAAAGAGGTATATCTTTTTAGAATGACTGCAAGGCTTGAACATTTTCTAAATTTCTGCCTTTTATACAGACATGTTGGATTAAACCTGCTTTCACTGACCTTCGAGTAAGAAATTGGAGAAATTGAATTCCCTTTTAACCTACATGGTTCTGTGGCTAGCCTGCACACCCTTGCTCTATGAGATATCATTGTATTTTCAGTTTCAAGAAATCTTTGTTATAATACAGGAATAATTTTGATTATGAAATCTCCGGATCAGCTTATTGTCAAATTCTAAATTTCAGAAGTCTTCAAGAGACTTTCAGAAAATACTGGAAAACATTTGGAAAGGGAGGTATGAAAAATTAATTATAGCAGTTGCAATTCCTTTTTTGACTTAATATTTTCAAACTATCACTTCAGATTAAGAAGTTGTTTCTTCTGACAGATAAAAATGCATGAATACGTAGGGATACAAAGCTTTAGATAGTTCGTTTGTGGAATATTTAACTTTTAATTTGTTTCATGTGGGTTTTTTTTTTCAGCTAGGACCAGATGATCATAAAAAACCCAACAGACTGATATAGTTTCTTTTGTCCTGTTATTAATCAGCAGTATCATCATTAACAGTTCCAAAAGCTAACGACTTAAGTGAAAACTACTGTTACACTTATTATGCAAGTTACAGAAATCCAAAAAGCTATTATGTTCAAGATTTTCCTGTTAATAAAAATGGCTTTATTAAAAAAAAAAAAAAAAAGAAGAAGAAAATAAAGGCCTCTAGTCTCTGTGGCTAGCTTCTGGGAACAAACAGATTTTTAAATTTTTATTTAAAATGCAAGAGAAAGATAAAACATTAATATTTAATGTTAGTGGGTTAAATTTCAGCTAACCTTAGTAGGGAGTGACCTGTAAGGTCAAATGTTATTACAACAAAAAGTAAAGAGTTTTTTCCATTATTTGTCTTAGAGTGTGCTCCTCTCATCTTTCCTCATCTCTCCCCCAACTAGCAGACAGAATAAGATTCTGAATACTGATAAGGTATATGTTTTCCTACAAAAATTTCCTACTGTTTTTCTTATTTTCTTCTCATATTATATGTTTTCTCCAACATATTCCTATTAAGCTTTAAAAATTTACCATTGATTTTATAATTTTTAAACTTGTTTAACAACCAAGAATTTCCCAATTATCTATTGTGCCAACAAAAGCCTATCAGAAAGGAAATTAAAGCCACTAAAACCTATGACAGCAGTGGCGCAGAAACTGGGAAAATCATATCCAAATTGTTATAGAACAGAGCTGGTCGTGTTTGAAGTATAACATAGTGCATGGTTTCAGAGGAAGTTGCAATAGCATGATTTCAGCATATGTTATATGTATGGCAAGAGGAATCAGGCAGCATTTCATAGCTCCAGACTTGCATTAAACACAAGGAGCTCAATTCATTTGTCTGGTCACAAGCGTTAATTCCACTTATGAGATTCTAGGATATCTCACCCAGGGCCTTGAGGAGACACATGTCCTTCTATTGCAGCAGCTGGAGGGCTGTGAGGATGTACAATGCCGTGCCCAATGGCACTGCCTGCCACTCTGGGGGTAACCGCATGAGGCTGTGCTGGCTCCCAGCCTATTATCTGTAGGGTGTTCTCTCTAAGACATCATCAATACTCCAGATGTGAATGGAGCTGACAGATCCATGGGAAATATGTGTCATTCTGTAGCTGCAGTTAGGCAGCGAGTGAAGTATCATGGAGTAGCTGAAAAGGCACTAAATTACCACATCTGAACAGCTGGATCCTGCCCCAACTGCACGTGCAGACAGATAAAACCTACTCATTTGTTCAAACTGTTCTTTAATGGAGAAAAACCTGTGTATTCTCGTTGATTATACCTCTGTGTTAACTTAGGATTCTCATAAACTAATTTTGTTTCTGAAAATTTAGAGGATTTTTGACAATGACTTTATACAGTATGGAATTAAAAATTAACAGCAACAGAAATTCACCTGGTTTATTTCCATGTCCCCTAAGTAGACACACCTGCACCTAAACTGCTCCTGACTGACATTTGTTCTAAACCTTTAAATGACAGAAATGCCACAGGCTATCTATTCTGTTAAAAAACTAAATCTCACCTGCCACAATTTAAAACATTCAGAGCAAATAAAAATAAAACAAACAAAACAAACAAACAAAAAAACCCCCCAATTTATTTTATTAAAAAAAAAAAAAAAACCAGAACATTTTTTAATTTCTTCTTTTAAACAACAGTCTGAATATTTGAAAATCTTTCCTAATAAATGGCATCTGCCAGATGTTTTATTTTCTTCATCAGGTCACATCCTTCAATGAAGCAAAACATATACTGCACAAAAGCTTTTCTCCCGTGATACACTGTCCCACTAAAGAAAGACTTTTATGATGGTGATGGAGACCATTGAGTCAGAGATCATCTACATTTGAGGAACATGGTCTTTCTCTGCCTTTGTTTTTGAGAAATGTTCACTGAGATTAAATTCTGAGACCTTCAAGCTTTTCACAGCAGTAATTTCTAGTGAGTTGGGCCTGGGTTGTCTGAGAGGCCATCTTTTTCTTCAGGTTATAATGATGCAGTCTAAGTTTCCAAGTTTATGCCTTGCCTGTGATTTAACAAGGACTGGATGTTTTTTTGTTTGAAAATGTTAGTTGTGAAGGTGCTCTAAGTTTGTGCTCCAGTGAGGGAGCAGCAGACTGAAGCACAAAACCTTTCTAAATGCTGAGTAGGTCACCAACAATTTACCAGGTTTAGCCTGACTCACTAAAAAGTTAACAAAAAGTTAACTAAACTTGCCTGTGCTCTTGCTGATTTGCCTGTACTGTTGTTGGATGAAAAATAAAATAGGAATTTAATAAAAATACCTTTCCAACTAAATAAAGAGCTCCCAATGTACCACCTATGGAAATGCAAGGCAGATAGGGAGCTTGGAAGACAAAAGTTAGTACATTTTATCAGGTCCTGCAGAAAATATTTTCCTTGTGCTTCCCTGGTGGCAGGCACAAGAGCTTTGGCATGGGTGAGTCTTTGTACCATAGCTTCACCCGGACAGACTTGGTCAGACTCTCCTTGATGGAATGAGCTGCCCTGGCTGAGGGGAGACACACCATTCAAACCAGCCATTGTCTGCTATTCCATGCCCAAACCCAAGGAAACCATTTTGACGAAGTCTACACAAACCTTCCAAAGTTACTATATTTTCCCCATTGTTTCTTGCTTTTTCAGTGATTGGAGCTTATTATAGAGAGTAGAAGACAAGAATAGTAGAATGGGACTATAGGACAAAGTGGGGGATCTTGGCTGCAGGGGTGTGTTTGTCACTACTTTTAAACTGATCAGATTTCGTCATGACTAAACATGACAGGTTTGGGATTACACCGTCACTTTAACAGCTAAAGTGTAGTTAGTGATTGGATGAAGTATTGAATTAATTTGGCAAGCCTGGAATATATAAATCGCAAGGAAAATAGACACTTAAAAATAGTTTGTCAAATTATGGATGAAGATCAGATGAAAGAAATAAAAAATAGAAACAGAACAGCCTTTGGGACATCAGTGGGATCCATCAAAGTCTAATCATTATACAGCTCTGGCATTTTGCTTCAGTGTAGGGGGTCCCCCAAGCACTTCTGGTTGGTGGCTTGCTGAGTAAATGTCAGTTTAATGCTGTTTTCCTGTTTTCGTAAAAAACTCCTGTAGGGTCTCTTGTCAGCTAACCAGTTAGATTATGTCCCAACTGCCTCTAGTCAAGCATAAATGTTAGTTCTAAAAGTAGCTGCTTTCTTACCTTGTTTCTGTTTCACTCAGTGACGTCAGGTTTTTTAGCTACTGAAGGTCCAAGACCAGCTATTTTTGAATCATGAACTAGTGGTGTCTTTAATGCTTCTTGCAAAACACAGCCCTGGGTGCATGTCACTGAATTTGATACGCACACCATTATGACAGTTATTTAAAAATATTATCCGTAGATGATGTAGCCCAGTGAATACACAGGAAACAGGTTCAGCTCTGCTTCTTTGTCATAAGCACCAACAAATAGAAAAACTTGCATCTGCTCTTGTGTTACATATGGTTTGGGGGTGAGGGACACCTGTCACTTTTCAATTTACAGGGTATGCGTCTGATCATGGTTGCATGCTATATCTCATCATTTAAACATACTTCACACAAAAGAGGGAGAAAATATTTTTGTGAGTATTAGTTAATTTAGAAAAACGTTATAATCTAATAATGAAAGTAATGCAGTTTATTAATCTGTTCTAAGCCCTGTAAACACCCTCAGTAATTTACAGTGTGCCATACAAACAACATAATCCCTACATCACCAGGGCATTACAGTCTAAATGCTTGAGCCGGCACAGTATATTGACCTTTCCTTGTACATCTGTTTCATGGGCATTTAATTACCAACATATATATTACATAAAAATACATGTACAGAAGATTTAATGGCATTAGAGATGGGCAAAATTAGGGGAGAGGGCTCATTTACTGACATCCTGTTATAATTACTCTTTAATTTGGGGTCAGAGTAAGAACTTTCTCATGGGGCTGAGAAGTCTTCTCTGGGACTGGGCACTAAGAGTGGAAAGAGTTCCAGTAACTGTGCCAGATCCGGTAGTTTACAGTCAAACCTTCTTCATAGGATTTTTTTTGTTTTTTAGAGTCCCTTGCTAAGGCAAGGTGCAGGCATGTCCATGCTTTGACTCACTTGACTGCTCACTGCACAGCTCCCTGTCAGACACTGTGAAAGGCTGGACTGTAAACCTTGGGACTGTGTCCATCTGTGAGTCACAGGGGGAGCAGAAGCTCTGCATTTAGACAGACACCAGGTTAGGAGTTCGTGTTTTCACAGGACATCAGCTCACAAAATCCTGCAAGTAGTCAACAGAAGCTGAGGTGAAGTTGCCATAAAATCTTTGCCTATGCCAAAGAGTGAATCTGCGATAATGATAGAGCAGCTATGTTTAAATTTGCAGTCTAGTGATCTCACCTGTAGATATTATTTTCTTAGCATAAGGGAGTAAATTTTTAAAATATGAGAAAGCATCATTACTTTGAATAACTTTGATTTAGTTACAGTCAGATTCTTATAATGTTTTTATGCTGGGTTTTTGCACATAAAATATAAATGAAAGCAGCTATTAAGATTCCGCCTTTTTACTGCATCATTACGTGCTTCTATTTTTAAATAATCATCCCTTAATGCATCACATGCTTCATTTTCATTAAATAAACACTTTAAATGTGTGGAAGTAATATTTGTTAATATTTTTTAAAATATAAGCTAATAGACATGGTTCTCTACAAATAAATGGTGTTTTATCTCCTGTTTCATATAAATAATTAGTTATATTAAAATGATGAGGGTTTTTCTCAATTGTTTATTTCTTTTTTAATCTTCCAATCTTCTCTTTTATGTTAAAGTAATTCATGTATACTTAGTATTTGTCCCATTCTCTCTGTTTCCCCTTGGCTCTAAGGCTCCAGCTCCAAAGAGCTGAGAAGCTGAAACTGTCTATACAAACTTTGTCACCATTCACAGCACTGCGTATCCCACTTACAGCTTTGCCCAGTATCCACCCTCTGCACTTTTCTTTCTTTATGGCACCAGAACCCATTAAACCCAGCTTCTTGTCAGCTCAAAGTTTCTGTAGGATGTCCCCTTTGATAGCATGCTATCCTTGGGTCTGAGCCAGATGCCAGTGTAGTTGCTCGAAAGGCAATGGAAGCTGTATGAGACCCCTCCAAAATCAGCTTTACACATCTGTTCTCAACCATATTGTTAGACACCTATTTTTTTCTTTGTGCATAGCCCTTTTTACTGTCTTTGTGTCCATTTCTGTCCCTGGAATCCTCCCTCAAGAACTGCACCCTTCAACATTTATTTCCATTCTCTACATTGCTGAAATTCGAGGAAATACTGTCTTTCTTCCAATTTTTTTCTTTTTCTCAGTCAACCTCTCTTGTGCATAACTAGTGGTTTGCAAATTACTCCCTGACCCTCCTCAAATCCCACGTTATTATCCAGAAAAGAGTGCTCTCTTCTGTTTGGCCTGTGACCCTCAATTCTCTTGGAAATATAACAATCAAATCTTGCTCTCTACATTTCATAATTTTTCTGTCATTCCATATGAAGTCAATCCGTTATCATAGCACTCAACATTACGATGATTTAGTCTGCATTGCTTATGTTGTATGCGCAAAGTCTTTTATCAGCTTCCCTTTTGTTAATGAGTTCTATTAGAGACACAGAAAGTCAGAACATTATGCTGAGAATACACAGTATTTGCTAATCAGCAAATTCACTGTGGAAAAACATACTTTTTATCGAACTGAAGGTGACTCTAATAAGAAATAGCTCTCTTTCTCTATTCTGTTGGATTTGTAGGGTTATATTTGCATCTATGATCTTTAAAAAAGTTTATTTTTGGAGAAAACAGGAGTCTGTGATTAGAACCCAGACTCTTATGCCCTGCCACCCTTCTTGAGGTATCCTTAAACAAACCATTGTCTTTCTACATGCTTCATTTTAGTCTATGTAAAATGGAAATAATGGAATCACAGAATGTTTTGGTTTGGAAGAGATTTAAAGACCATCTAGTTCCAAACCCCTGCCATGGGGGGAGTAATTTCAGAAATCGGTAATTTCAAACTGCTTGAGATCTGCTGGGAAGAACAGCTGCACGAGAACTAAATGTTGTTCTACCGCTATTTTTTCAGTCATCATCTTGCTAACATAGTTCTCTCACAACTATCCATCCTCAGCGAATGGAATCACTTTAACTGCTCTTCACACCCATTTGTTTTTCAGAGGCAGCACATCAAACCCAATATGCTGAGAAGTCAGCTCCAGCCTCTGTTTTATTTGAATTCCAAATGAATTAATTGTAATTAAATGAAAGCTTATCAATCCAAGTGTAGAAAATTAGTAACGGGTATATCCATCATACAACACAATCAATGTAAATGCTACTCCTGGACTACATAGTTGTTAGCATATGGCCATTGGTAATGACAGCCCACTGCTTGAACTTGATTTTTGAGCACAAGATGTCAGAATTAATGGTTAATATCTTCTATAAAATAGATTTTTAAATAAGAGTTAATATAAAAAGCCTAGCTTTTCGTGTTCAGGCTGATCATATGTAAATGACTTTTTATGCTACTTTGTAGTGGACATAAGGTAATTAATTCCCATTTTTCCTTTCTCCCTGTCTCTGAACAGCCTGGTAGGCTGGATTCTGCTCCATCTAAGTGTTAAACACTGGATATGGTTTGTAGTTTTATGCTTTCTGTATATGAATGAATTTTTCCTCTAGGATATTGCAGCCTGACTGCAACCAAGGATTTTAGCTATAAATTGATCCTTGTGACTCCTACATGCTAACCTTTCATCTTTTCTCTGACAATTTCACAAAACATTGCTGTTATCTCACGGAAGTAAATTTCCATAATAATTTTCTGGCCAATGGGCTATTCCTATCAAATGTCTTTCACAAAGAATCACAGAATTCTGTGATTGAATGGCTGACGTGGGAAGGGACCTGTGTTGATTGTCCAGTACAAACTCCTGCTCAAGCAGGGTCACATACACCAGATTGCCCAGGGTAGTGTACAATCAGGGTTCAAATATTTTCAATTATGGAGTCCCCACAACCACTCTGGACATCACACGGAGGGGTGGAAGTAGTCTCATTTTACCTCTACCCTTTTTTAAAGTGAAGCCTATTCCTTCTGCCTGGGGAAGTCCTGGAGCAGACTGGAGATGCAGTGTGTGAATGAGGGGAATTCTAGTAAAACAGTAGTTGTACTGGGATGTGGCTCAGCAGGGAGGAGCAGGTCTGCTCTCAGTGCATCCCTCTGTTTACTTCCCCAGGATGGGATGAAGAGCTCCTGGGACACACACCAGCTCTCTAGTTATGCTGGTGTCATTGAAAAGCAGAGATTTATAAAGAGAAGTAAAAACCCCCTACAGCAGCCTCAGCTAAATCCTTGTTTAAGATTAATTAATAGGTGCTCCTACTACCTTTATGGACAATAAATGAAAAGGTTACACTTATATTTGGCACTAGGACAGGTTTTCCTAGAAAGGTTTAAATAAATAAAGCAGTGTGACTGTGGTCTATTAGAGACACAGTTAGACAAAAAAAATGCTTGATCCATTTACTTGAAAAAATAATTTTTTTCCAGCTATTGTAGCTGATCAAATGGTGAAGAAATAGTGATAAAAATGTAAACAGATTAAAGAATAGATCAGTAATGAAAAAAGGATCAGAAGTTACAAGTGTTCTGACTTATTTTGTTCTTACCATAGTACCATTTTTCTTCAGGCTTTTGGGAAGCTTAATTACTAAGTAAAAAAGAAAAGTAATGAATATGTTTAACAGTGGATTAAATCACAGACTGAATTTTGGTTACTTCTGAATAATTATGTGATCTGATACATATGTGTATTTTCAGGTACTCTTTTCCCAGTACACCTATTCAAAGTACCATGATGTTCAAAAATAATAACAACATAATTCTGTGATCACGTCTTCCTGGGAGTTAAAAACCCAGTTGTAGTCTGGGCTTCACAGTTTTCTTGCAAGAAATTTGCTAGAGTAGTAGGTAACAAAGCAATGGGCCATCGTGGGGACTAGGAAATCTTCCATTCACAAGTTATCCTTTGAAGCAACAGAGAATACATTCTTCAGGGTTGAGGGCGGTTTGGAGTAACAAAACATTGTTTGTTAGAGACTAAACATGATGGGGATGTTTTCTATACCCATAGATATGGGATTGGATTGGTAAATTTTTGGATATGCCAATAGGAACCTGAGGAAAAAGGAATTGCAGCACACAAGGGTTATAGCTTGTGGGTGAAAGGAAAACACTTGAGTTCACTCCGTGTGCAGAGACGATCGATCAATCACCTTGAATTCCCTCTAAGTTCTCTGCACAATGCTTCCAAGGACAGCAGACATTACTCTGAGTAGACCATTAATACTGCTTTTTGTTTTGGTTTTGGTTTGGTTTGGTTTTGGTTCTGGACTTAACCCTAGAATTGTAAAATCTTCTTTTTCCTCTTCGAATCTACGTCCATTGTGCTTATGAGATTCTTGAAATTCATCTTTTTTTTCCAGTTCTGGGGATAGACAGACACTTACCTAAATCTCTCTGAAATGAGAACAGTGACTCTCAATAGAAGAGTGACTGGGAATTAGATTAGGAGATTAGAAGTTCTGGGCTCTAAGATTACTTGCTTTCCCTAATTTTTACTGGGCTTTGAGTCCCTTCTCTATATTCTAATTTTTCCATTAAATGAATACTTATTCCATTATGCATTGAAACAAATACACTTCCTCCTATCAAAGCAATGGTTATAATAAATGAGCCTTGACTAGTTCTTATGGTTATTTTCTTTTGTATAATTGTAATTACTCATCTTTGTGTGAGTGTATATGTAGTAATAAAAATCCCTGATATATTGTTCCCTTAAAACCTGGAAAAAACAACAAATCAACAAACAAACAAACAGTTGTTTCTGGTGTAATTCAAAATATTTACAGAATACTCTTTAGAGAAATGTTTTAAACTCTGAAAAAACAAACTTTTTCAGTTCATAAAAACATTTTTAAATTACTTTGTTTTGAAAGCTGTTGTATTGACACAAAACCAGGGAAAATTCTGCATGGAACACCTATGATGTAGAATTCATTTCTTCTTGCTATTAGGAACATCTTTGCAAAGATCTGTGTAGCTTTCCTACTGTTATCCCTCTTGAGCTCTTCTTGTGCATATTGATTACTGACTCTGATTAGCACACTGCTTCTCATTCTCCTGAGCGAATCTAAATCTTAATTTTTATTTCTTCAGCTAGGTGTTTCTCAGAAATGTTTCTGTATGCCTTGTTATGGTTTGTTGGAGGTTTTAAAAGTTAATTGACTAGATTTGATGCTTTTACCTTCCCACATTATACAGATTCAATATCAACGTTGAGAGAAGATTCAAATCCCAAGCCACAGAAGTTCTCATGGAGCTGTGTTTAGAATTGATATGTCCTGAATTTTCACTGAAATTCTCTCTGGTTAAGGTTAATTGTGATGCCCAGTTATCATGATCTATTTCTGGTTTATGTTTTAACATTGTCTCTTTAAAGAGTCTTTCAGGCTTTTCAGTGTTAAAAAAAATCAAATATGAAGACATACACTAAACATGAAATGTTAAAGAACTTAGGATTTATGTTCAGCACCAGTCTCTGAAATTGAGAAAACAGGAAATAAAGATGGAAACTTCCCAACAGTCAGTGCCACTCTGTTTTCCATAGTCTATAATCTGCTAGTGTGTCTCTACAAACCTCCCCAGGAAAGTGGTCACAGCACCAAGCCTGACGGAATGCAAGAAGTTTGGACAATATTCTCAGGCTCATGGTGTGATCCATGTTGTGTCCTGCACAGAGCCAGGAGTTGGACTCGATGATCCTGGTGGGTCCCTTCCAACTCAGCATATCTTACATTTGTATGATTTTCAGTCCAGACTATTGATTACTGACTCTGATTAGCACACTTCTTCTTTAAAAAAATACATGCATTTTACATAAAATATTCATTGCTCAGCATCACAGGAGTCTATAACATTTTATATTGTAAAAGGGAATAAAACAGAGTTGTACCCTTGCGCAGATTTGTTGAATTTATTTTTATTTCTATACACAGATCCCAAGTGGCCCCTGTCATGAATCTGCAACACTTAATTTTACCGCAGAAATCAGCCAGCTGTATCAAATGTCTGCTCTGGGTCAATATTAAGCAGAGACTGAATATTCAGCAAGCAGTGAAATCCAGTGTAGTATGATAGAAACACTTTCTCTGTATATAAACATGGTCTATCTGAAGTAATTAAGTACTAGATGTCTGTTCTATTTTTACAGCACTCATACTTTGAGACAAATCTGCAAATGTAATTTAGTTTTATTAATTTCATTATATTTTTAATCTTCTTACTACAAAGGGATGCATATGAAAAAGAAACTTAAACATGTTAGTGAGGTTGATTATTCAGTTAATACTTCCGTTAGTGACCAATTTTGAAAGATTGTATTAAACTTACAAAACCAGACAAAGATATTGACAATTCTTTTTTATTTTTATGCTTTAAAGAGAATATTTGCTTGTTAACACAGGTGTTAATGATCAGGGCAAAGTGATGGTTACAACACAGTGTTTGTTTTTTTATTATTTTATTATTTTGATTTTTTAATTATTTGTTTAAGAAAATCATCTCACTTTACCTTGTTCTCCTTTTACACCTGTAAGTAGAGCATCTTTCAACTCACGTTATTTAAAAGTTAGGTAGCTAATCTGAGCTGTTCATTTAGTTAAAGCTTAAGCTATACATCTAGCCAACCCCCTTTAACAAAAAAGAAAGTTAGATTGCTTAAGGACCAAATTCATACCATAATGGAATCAAAGTCAAGTAGGATAAATCTTCTTTTCAATATGCATGTGTCTCTTCATTTACAATAGAAGTAGTCTGAATGGCTTACCTTAGTACTTAACTTTTATGTGGCTAAAATTAGGAAAAAGAAACCCACTCTAAGATTCTGTCCATCATCTGTGATGTTGGATGATATCCCTGACTATTTTACAATTTAAATTCTTCCTCCTCTCTCTCATTTTTGGGACATTTTCCCCTGCTTTTTAGGGCTCCATCTTCTTAATCTCTCTGCTATTTTTCATGCAACTGAAAGACAAGACTGCAAGCTTTTAGTATTAACCATTAAAAAAATCCATAACACTTCAAATAATAGTTTATTTCTCAAAAGCTAAGTTTGCCTTATTTTTGAAATTGAAAGCTCTAAAATGTTTCCCCAGAAAATGTTCAGTAACGTAACCTGGTTGACAGTTTCAAATAAACTTGCTTCAGAGGGTATGTTTTGCTCACAGATAGTTATAAAGTAAGTTATCTGTTGATTTCTTCAGCTGCTAAAAGTGAAAATTTAGTTATAATGAGGCAAAGGAATTATGTATATTAAAATTTATCATATACTGTATCATATGAGTAATGCTTAATTTGAGAGTGACTGATATTATTATGCTGTGATGAATAACACTGGTCTATTTTAGTTACCTATTTCTGCTCTTAACTATATGTGGTGAAGTCATTCACCTTACATATTTTTTCTGGTTTGGGTTTTTTTTTTTTAATTACAAACTCTTTATTTTGATTAATTTCTTTAATAAACATGCAGAGTGAGCTTGATGAAAATTAGGAATGATGGTAATGATCCCTTTTCCTTTCTAGCTCTCACTAAGGTAAAGAAACTATAAAAAGTTGCAGATAGAGAAAGAGGAAAAATTGAAAAGCAGTAAGTATTTTCCCCATTACAGAGACCCATCTTGGTTAGAAGTGCATCGGAAAAAGCTGGTAAAGGTTACATAAATCTTTGCTTGCAAAAGTGCCTTTGGGAGCCATGTCTGTCAAGACAGGCAGGTACAATGTAACATCCAGCTGCCTCTTTCCTTGTGTTTATTTGACACTGCTCGCTCTGAAACTGGACAGTACAATGTTGCTTATGTTCTCTTTGAAACCCCCGTGTACATGGTCTTCTCATGCTACTTACAGGGACCACTTGAGCTGATGAGTGCATTTATCTGCAAGAGAGGGCAGCCAGCTTTCTGGTAGGGCTGCTAACAGAAGGAATTGATTTCATAATCAGAGCTAAATGGCACCTCTCTGGCAGCAGGCACGTTGAGTCACATCTGCTATGCACGTACCTCTAGGCTGTTCTCTTGGAAACTGTCCTGTATGGGATCTGCCTGCATTTCAAAACCCAGGAACAAAATGGCCTTTTTGAACAGTTCATTTCAGCCAGGTTTTCCAGATACTGAATCTTTGTAGCACCTATTGCACCACTTATTTTTATGGTTTTCAGATATCCTGTCTTCAGGTTAGTGTTTTTACTATTCTCATGGCTGAAGGGGATGTCATAAACCACTATACACTCCACAACATAAGTAAATTGACACAAGAACCCACTTGCTTCCTGTACTGCTTTGTGATTAACTGGAGAAATCAACTGATTTCCCCAAACTTTTGAAACAATATTCTGTGATCAAGACACTGCTTGTACAAGGTAAGGCAATAACTGCTTTCAAAATTTAATGGGCACAGACACATAAAAAAGAAGGAAATTAGCCAACCAAGAAGACTGAAACAGCAATTAGCTAAGGAAAATCCTATGAGCTGTCCTGAACAGGCAAATCAATTTTCACGTGTCTCCTACATGAAAGGTAAAAAAATCACAGAATTTTGTCACTTAACATGATTCTTCCTCTAGACAGGAGATAATTAATCATCTTCTTGCCTTTTATTATGTAGATGGTGCTGTGATTGAAATTGCACACTCATTAGAGTAATCAGATCTCAAAAAACACTTGACTTAACAAATTATGTGAATCAGAACATAGCTTTACTTTTCAGTAACAAAATGACAGCTAGTATAAGAAATTGCAGAGTAATTAGCACCTGTATTTTCTTTCCCTTCCCTCAGAAATTCCACTTTTTGTCTTTTTTCTGTTTTCTTCATGCAATGAAGCTTCTCTGATCTTCCTAAAAAAATCTCCAAAATTGTTCCATATTCAGCTTTTGAGAAAAAAATCCAATTATTTTTCCCAGGAGTACAAACAGCTATATCAAAGGAAAATTAAAAACAAAACAAACCAAAACAAAACCCAAAAGATGCAGTCCTCTAGAATTTTTAGTGATAAATAGTAAAAAGTGACTTCATTTATTAAAAGGTTGATTCCAAGTGGTGCGGGAAATTATTTGGTGGTTTACAAACAGCAATGCAGAATTTCCTGTTATTCGTGTATTATTTCCTCTCTTCTTCAAATGTAATATTAGTTAAATGATAGCTTGTTTTTTCATTATGTTCAGGAAATATGATTCAACATTTCTGTAATGCTTCTTGTACACGGAAGTAACTATACTTCTAGAAATTACAATGTTCAGTATCAATCCCTGTAGATTTTCACTTGGAAAAATAAACACAAATGTAAATGGAAAATAGTTTCAGCTGATTGGACAAAATACAAAATCAAAAGTATGTCAGAATACAATGTTATGATTGCTTCAACAGAACATTGAGAATAATGAAAAATAATTTTTGTGAAAGAAACCAAGAGCTCATGGTGTTAAGCACAACACAGTCCCTAGAATACTATTCAATTTTTTTTGTTGAGATTAGTCATTTGTTGACAAAAATTTTACCTTTGCAGTAGTATTGTAGCAGATATCAGATATCAAGAGATGGAAAAAAATCTATGTTCTTTATTTCTCCTTTGACTCTGATATGCTCAAAGCAGGTCCAATGAGAGCAAGTTGTTTAGTATTCTGTTCAGCTGAGTCTGGGCTGAACAACTTCAAGCCAATTCTGAGCTTATCCAAGGACAGAGAATCCACAGCCTCACTGCGCACAGCCTCGTGTCTAAGACCTCTTCAAAACTTCTTGAAAATATTTTATTAACAGCTATTTCAGATTAGAAGCATTTATTACATACAGAATCACTGTGGAAAACATCCAGTGTTATAGAGGTATTTTCAGGGATCAGAATAGAAATTTTTTCACTACAATTCTTAAGATACCACCATTCTATGAATAGTAAAGAGATAATTGTGCTATAAAAATCCTAAATGACAAAACTAGTTTCTGAAAAGAATGGACAGAGCTGAACTTGTTTTGGTTGAGAGTCATCATGAACCTTATATATCTTAATATAAAATGACTTTGCTGTGAATTTTCAATGAGTTTACGCTGCCTTCCCAGGATTAATTAAAATCAATCACATTGTATACATAAACATATTTCTGGAAAATGATCAATGACCAGGACCCTATTAGGCATTACAAAATGGAAATCCTTTCTTTGCATAACCCATTTGCTTTTTGTGAAGAAAAATTGAGACCTTTCATAAAGGGCAAAAACTCAGAGAGTGGAAGAAAAGAACTGGGTAGGGACCACTGAATTAAATTAAACTTCTTAAAATTTTCTGGAGATAAAAAAATTGTCTTCCAGTCATTATTGATGCTGTATACTTCCAAATCAAGGCAAGATCCGGAGACAAAAAGTTTCCTTTCTATTTTTCGCCTCAGTGTCTTTTTCCACAAAAAAAGGCATGTAAACACAACTCAGACAGACAGTGCTGCTTGATCTACAACAAGTTCCTGAGGGAAAGAGGGCAAATATAAAGTTTATCTTTTTGAGAGGTAGGAGAGTGGAAATTATGGACCAGTTATCTTGATTTTACACAATAATAGAAATCTGAAAGGATATACTTTTGTAAACACCCCAAAAATAGAGAGGGAATGAGTAAAAACTAATACAAATTTGTCAAGAACCTATCATGCCCTCTGAATTTCCTTCTTTGTTGATAGGAAGTCCTGAGTATGCAGAATAGTAATGCTGTATATCTTGACCCCACTACTGTCTTTTGTTTTGTGTGACATTTTCATAAACGAAACAGAGAAGATCTTCGTGGAATTGCTATGAGGCAGATACATGGTTAGGAAACCATGTTTAGTAGTTATTAATGGCTCTTTGTTGTCCAGCATTACGTATTGAGCAATGCTCTGCAGAGATCAGTCTTGTGCCCGGTTCTTATCAATGTTCTCATTAGTGACTTGAGTCATTGAGTAGATAGTCAATGATTAAATAGTGTAGTGTGCTTATTAAATTTCCAATGACATCAAGCTGTGAGGGTCTGTAAACATATATGAGGACAGACTTTAAAAGATCTTGACAAATTAGGAAAATCATTTAAATAAATTGGATGCAATTCAGTAACAAGAAATGCAGAACACTGAGTTCAAATTATCAAAAATTTCAAGATAAGTCATAATACATGAAACAGTAATTTTGCAGATTAGAATCTGAGGCAGACTGACTGGACTTTTTCCTTAATATTGGATATCAAAAATGTTCCAGACATCCACATCTGATGTATTTATTTTATTATCCCTTTGTAGACATTGTGAATAAATACCTTTTCATGGAACCATACTTGTTCTAAAAACTTGCTTAAGATACCTTAGAAATGTATATATGTCTCCAATAATTATCAAAGAAGCCCAGGACAGAACCTCAGACGTAAACGTCCATGCTGTAGAAAGACAAATACATATTAAGTGTTGGAGACAGATAATTTTCTCTTAAACTAAATGAGAAAAATCCCCTTTCTGAAACAATTATGAAGAATTCAAAGTCAGTTACAGGACAGGGTGTCCTATATGTAGATTTACCAGACATAAGGAGGGACCACCACTGGTTCCTACAATTCATTAGCCACTCTTCATTGTCTACTCCCCACCAATATCATACCACCAAAATCTTACTATTCAGGAAAAAAGCATTTGAAGAGCAAATGTTCAACACATCATGGGTCAACACAACAAGTCAAATAATGTGCTGTTGGTGCTACACATCTGAAGTCTGGCCCAATTTACCAAAGCACTTTATACTTCTCCATCTAGATCTTGTGGCTGGCTTCTAGAAATCACTGTGATTGCTCAGGTCCTTAGAGTCATGCAAGTGTCCATCCTGGCTACTGGCTTTGACGAAATTCCTTGAAAGGCCTGTCCAAACACTGTCATAAGCAGGAAGAGTCCAGCTGCTTGAGCAGGTACAGCACAGATTTTGTTCAAAAGGTGTTCATTTTGGATTCTTATACATGGAATTATTTCAATTACCCTCTCCCAAGACCTAATGGGTTATCATGGTGAGCAAGAGGTAGCTGCATGCTAAACACTTTGTGCATGCTATTCACAAATATTAACTTAGTGTTCAACAGTCTACTGAAATATATGAATGACCTTCCTGGCTAGTGCTGGGATTTTGGGATCACTTACATTGGCTTATGGACCATGGATTTGTAAACTGACAAACCTAAAAGTATAAAATGTGGGAATAGCTGATAAAGCACTGAAAGTATTTAGCTACTCATTACATGAAACCAGTCAGATTTTGGTTGACTGAAAATGTTTCAGTCTTTTTCTGCTGAAGTGCTTTGTAGGAAGAATGTGACAGCCACTTCTGGCTGCCAACAGGCAGATTTTTTTAAACACAATGTTAAAGGGATTTTTTTGCAACTTAGAGAAATCTTTATATAGAGTCCTTAGGACTCACAGTATTGTGTAGTACACAGAAGTCCCAGTGACAGTTTTTTTCTCACAAAAGTTTAAGTTTCAACTGTTTCATCCAGAATAAAACTGGGAATGTGTTACAGCTACAACCGAAATGTCCACATTTTCCATGTTTCTTTCCACAATATCGAAGGAGTTAGACAGATAGAACCTGTCAACAGGACACTGCATATACTATTTAGTCCCAGCAATAAATTGTTTTAAAAAATAAAATGCAGACTTAACCAAAATGAACAGTAAAAGCAGCAAAAATCACAGGATTTCTTTCTTTAATCTGTTAGTATTTAGCTTGTGAGGATTTGAGCTCACACTGAGCAGTCATATGGACCATATAAGTCAAGTCTGATACCTGCTGTCACTGTCTGCGTCAATCAAGTGACAGCGTTATTTCCATCAAATTTATTAGAGTTGTGTGTCCCTGGACACTGGCTCTGAGAGCTGAACAGCCAGCAGCCTAAACCAGGAGAAGTTCAGTGACATTTGGATGAGAATGATTCAGCGCCTGTTTCGTATTGAGGAAGGGGATAGGAACAAATAGGTTTATGCATGCAAGGAGCTCTGTGCTCAAGGTCTGTAAACAATGACAGTCACTATTTCATAAGTGTTCTGTGACACTTCTGTTATGAAGTAGAGAGCACAAGGTTGTCCATAAACCCATAGCCATAGGTGAGGGTAAATATACATGTCAGGGATGTGACCAGCAATAAGAAGAGAGGCAAGCACCTTGTGCCCAGTCATAGCCAAAGCAGGTCTCGGCCTGCCACTGAGAGACTGGTTTCTTGCTTTTGTCCTCCCTCTTCCTAACACCTCCTGGGACCTGGTCCCCATCACCTTGGATGTCTTTTTTGTGCTCTCCAGTTGCAGTTCTCATCCCCCTTTTGACCCTTCAACCAAAGGCCAAGCACTGCTATTACCCTTCTGCCCAGACTTTTCTTGATGGATTTGTTTTCCTCCCTAGAGTGAATTTTCACCTGCCAACTCTCACTTTTTTATGGTTTCTTGGAAATAGTTAGTTAAAGCTTCAGAGCGTGATAACATGGTGGAAGCATGGATTTTGCTGACCTCAGTAAGGATTGCTGCAGGAGTTTTGGAAATAATCTTTGTAAATTATAGAAACCCTTTGAAAATATGTATATAAACTGCCAGTGGAATACATCTTGACAGATGTCTTTTCAACTCAAAGAATATTTTTCGTTTTGATAGCATCAAACTGTTCTATTCTAAGTTTTTATGCCCACAAGCCCAAATAAAAATCAGAATTGCTTTCCAGAAGGAAAAGGGAAAGTATTTTACATAAGAGTTCAATGCCAAAATCTGGATTGACATGAACACCTGGGCAGACAACTTGGTGCTCAAAGTTGAGGTCACAAAATCTAAAGAAAACACAACATTAATAAAAGAGCATGTGAAATACCTGTAGAGGCGAATAAATCTTCATTGTCCCTGCCTCAAAATGGTAATTTACTGCATTGTTGTCTGATAAAAGCTGTCTAGATCATGGAAATTATTATGCTTGTGAAAGAATCTCAGACTGGCTCATAAGCAAGCTCTTACATCCTGACAGACTGAAAGGATATAAAATCAGCACCAATATGCTTTGCTGTGTACTTTCCTCTTTCAAGTATTTGCATTTCTGTATGAAGAACAGTGTCTGTAGAGTTGTTTTGTAGCTGTTCTTTGCACTGAAAAAAAATGTTTAAAAACTTCCTTTATATCTGACTGATATCTAATGACATCTATCCTGAGAAGTCTAACTGCCCAGTTTCTATGTGCCACCCTTATTTTCTCATGCATCTCCAGCCTTTTTCCTCCATCTCTCCCTGGAACATTATTTCATACAACCTTAGGTCTCAGTATTATAAGTAAAATGTACTCTGATTCCTTAGTGAGGATCTTCTCCTGCATCACAGCCATTTATTCTAGCATAACATTCTCTACTGTTTTGCACAGATACAGCATAAATATGCCCTCAGCTCAGGCCCTTGATCTCAGATCTTCATTATGCAGTCCACCCTCTAATTCACTTGAGGACTTCCTTGACGTTAATTTGCATAATACTTCATTATGTTAGCTGAATACACAGTGTATTTCCTATCATGAAAAAGAGGCATACACATGAAACAAGCTTTTCTGTGGAAAGGACCTTATTTAAATAAGAATATGAACTCGAGCAAACCAAAGGCCAAGTTAAAATTAGGTCTGTTTCTCTGTGGGAGCAAGTATCTTACTGGTTAGGGTATACAAAGATCCCATTTTGATGGAATTTGGATAAGTAGTAAGATGAGACAATTTTTAGTGTCCAACACTTAAACGTGTGCTCCAGACATTGGAAATCATCCTCAACATCAAAATAAGGTTTTTCAAGGGTCCTAAAATGTTGACAAAAGGAACAAATATTTGTTCCAAAATTTAGGAGGCTAAATTAACGGTTTTTGATTGACGGAGTAAAACTGCCTTGCTTCTTATACACCTGGAAGGGTCCTTCCATGACCTATTCCTTCATAAAATATGACAAAAGCTTCACAGTTTGCTTCCCAAGTCAAAAGCTGTAGATGAGATGTGGACCTCTTATCTTTGTTAATCTAATTGTTAAACTATTACATTAAGTCTGTTTTTTTATCACCAGAGCTTTCAGAATGATCCCAAATATATAAACTCTGTTAGACTGCATGACCATACTGTATTTACAGTATTCATGTTGCCACTATTGTGGTTGAAAAATTTTGTTTTTATATTTTCAGTCTAAATAAGAAAACACGTATTTTTCTCACATTGGAAAAAAAGAAATATTGAGATATATTTGTGTCTTTTGTAAGGGACATAATCAAAGCTACTATTTTATTATAGCTATCTATGTCTTAACATGGTTTAGTTTATAGATAATGTGCTATATTTTTCCTAAAATGTGTCCCCTTCCTTGAGACTTGTGGCTGTTGGCAACTGACTGGCAATAATTTTATATTGATATTACATAAAATCAGCTGCTATCATAAGTGATAATTCAGCATACGAAGTGCTTATTTGAACTTACAGTTCTGTTTTTGCAGTGCATTAATTTTACATAGCAATGTGTGGTGTATTCTGCTATGCACTGACAAACTTCTCCACTTTTGTGAGTTGGGACTAAGGAGCTGCAGCAACAGCCTGGCAAATCCACCCTCCATCCCTGAGGCACTCACTCCTTTTTGACGTACTTTTAAAGAAATATTTCTATCTGGATTCAGTTGTAACATGGACACATTTTTCAGTATAAGGATGCAGTCATTTAGACATGGGCTAGCTATTTCACTGAAAAATACAGCTTATATACTTTGAATAGCCACATCTCCATATCGTGCTTTCTTTGCTCACAGTGGATTATGAAACAAAGAGGTCTGAGATATATCAACACTTTACATTGGATTAAATGTTGTTACAGGAAATTATAAACTGAGTTTTCTCTCAGCTTGTCGTTTCCTCTTTTGTCTTTGTCCTGTGTTTTTCCTACCTCATTCACTTAGCAGCCTTTGTACACTTGTCTCTTTCCACTATGAATTACGTCAGACACCACATTGCTGCTTGCTGAGATGCCGGGCAGAGCTCTCTGAGGGAATGGCGCTCCCACCTCCAACTGAGAAGAGCAAAAGAAGCTCTGCATCACAACACTGCTGTACCCCAAGACAGAAACAAAACAACATATATTCTCCAATAACAATGAGTAGATCATATGAATGATTTTGCAGGCCTCTCTCCTATTGGCCTGTGGGTCAGATATGAAGTGACTTTTTGTTTTATTCTGCACACAGCATAGTGGCTCTGTAGACAGCAAGCATTTTCTTTGGCAAGATTTTAAACAGTGCAACCAGAAGCTTGTCATCTATCTTTAATACTACAAGGATATGACATTAATCAATTTCCAGTAAATCTCTGTTTCATGTCTGAGCATGCAGGTTTTACTCTTCCTGGTAGCTGTTCTAATTGCCCTGCTAAATGCAGCAAATCTGTACCTCTGGGATCAGTAACACTTCAACACTCTTTCCATAGCTCTGAAATCAATCAGTGGTTGAACATACTAAATTCAGATGGTCAGATACTCATTTTCTCAGTGTTTTCAGCCTGCCTTCTTACGGAAATCAGGTATATGTGAAAACATTGTTTTACTGGCATTCAGGCCCCCTCTTTCCCTAGTAACTTTTAAATACATTTTTGGTGTTTTCAGCTATACTTGACAATGCCTAGATAACTCCAAACCATTCTATTCCTTTGACTTTTGTGGAAGGAGATGGCTGTAAATCAATTTTATCCCTTCTGTCCTCCTAAGTGCAGAGAAGGAGAGGCCCTAAAGCCAGACAGTAACTCGTACAAGAAAACCAGTCAAACCTTACCACAGAAGGCTTTGCCGATGCCATTCTGGCAGTTCATGTATGGACAGAAAACTCAGAGGGTGTGGGTGGTTTGAGAGAGCCATGGCTAGAAGGCGTAAAGTTTGAGAGAAGTCTGTGGCTGAAAACTGTTAGGTCACAGAGAAAATTGAAGGTACTTGTGAAAGAGCAAGCCTAAAGCTTGAACAGGTAGAGAAATTCCAGGAACACTGTGAAGACTTAAGGGTAACCCACTTACTCCAGGGGAAGACATGGAATGCATCAGTATATTGGAGGAAGAAATCATGGACCAGGGGAGGCAACTACATCCCTACATTAATTGCTTTATTGGTCCTTCAGCTTACAAAAATATGAACGCTCATTCACAAAAATGAAACACTCATTGAGTTCTGACCAGTGAAATACTCCTTCCAATATATCAATTTTAAAAATTCTCTGGTCATTTGAAAGCACAAGTGATATAATGAATTGACGTGCCAAGCTATTCTTTTACAACTTGTTATGTTCCTTTTAAGTTCCCTAGTTTCTGCAGTTTTATTTGGGACAGAGGGGTTTTCCTAATTTTACGTTAGTGTCAAAAACTTGATTGACGACTATGGAGACTTAATCAAACACTCAAAAGGATAACTTAAGAGCTTTTACAGTTGGCTATATTTAGTCATTGAAACTCCTGTTCTGAATTGCATAGACAGTCATGAAATTTTGATTTTGATCTACAATTGAAACAAAAAAACCAATATTCATTAGTTTGGGGTTTTCTTCCATAACCCCTTCCCCAAACATCATGCAGTAGAGATTTAATTCCTTTTAAAATGAAATATTATGGGTTATTTGAAGTGTTTTGATCCTGATTTATTTATTAAGCATGTTAATCTTTAAAAAGAGAATATACTAAATGAACATTTAGCGTATTTATTCACTGTAGTTGTCAATATTTATGCAAAAACATGATATTTTTCCCTTTAATCCAAACTCCTCCCTAATTTCAACCCAGGATTTTCAAATAATTTTTATTCTTCCAGATGTATATCTTTTGATAGACTACATTTAGAAAAATCATCATAATTAAAATTAAATACAGAGATAATATTAGTCTATATTTTGTCCTCTTATAAATGGAACAAAGCAAATATAACAGTTTAGGACATTGTCACACATGCCGCAATGTTCATGACTTATGAGAGGAGGTAAAAAGCAATTGCTCTTCACAACTTATTTTCCAAGTTATTCTAAGTTGTCTCCCATTTTCCTGCTTGCTACCAATGGCTGCAATTTTGTGACATTTTTTTATCCAGGTTACCTCTATAAGAAAGCTTTCCATACTGTGAGCAATCAATTTGAACCCAGCAGTAGGAAGCACAAGAGTGGGAAATCCAAAATCTACCCTGCTCCTCTTCCAGGGCTGTGCAAAGAGCCAGTGCATCGCTGAGGAGCCGTTACTCTTGGAGTTCAAAAAAAAGGGAACAAAAAAAAAAAACCCATATAAATTATCCTTTAGGCTCAGTATTAAAGAAGGTGGGCCTTTGCGTAAGTCGTTGCTACCTTCCTGAATTTGCTTTCTAGTGGTTGCCTTTCTCTGTGTCTGTGTCCGAGGCCTAGCTGCTCTCTGTGGGCAGGTGAGCCAGAGCTTGGGCAAGCAGGGGCCTCACACACGGGCACTGTCCTGAAGACCCCAAAAACTGGAGAAAAGCTGGGGAAAGGGGTCCTTTGAGAGCCCCAAGGAGGGGACAGGAAAGGAGGTGAAACAAAGCCTGTGCCAGCCAGGGTCTGCAGCCCTGGGAATGGTGCCAGAGAAAGGGCAGGGGACAAGAGCAGATCACACTTGCCCAAGGGGTTCGCTCCCCAGGAGATCTGCTCCCTGGGGTGTGAGGCCAAGGCCCACCCAGGAAGCAGGGCCGCAGGCAGGGTTGGACACCTGACAGCACTTAGCTAGGCTGAAATCTTGAAATTTGCCAAGAGTTCTGTTTGTCTCATCAGCAAGGCAATTAATTAAAAACATTGGTGGGTGTTTGCTCCCTGAGGGATTCTCTCAGTAACCAATTGTCAGCTGGTTTTGTACTGCTGATCACCACACTGGAGATCAGCTAACTTTCCACCCACTTTGTTGTCCATGTATTCAGCCCATTTTTCACCAACTTGGATATAGGAACACTGTGGGCGAGGCCTGGCTAAAATCACAGAGAACATCTTTCAATGCCACCTCCACTGACGCAGCCCTGTCAGTACAGAGGGCAATCTCTTTATGACAGAAACTGCCACAAGATTGCAAAACAGCTTAATTATTTATTTGGTAGGACCAGCATTTACTGGGAGGTAGATCAGGGCTTTGGCTAAGGTCACACCTGTCTTATGTGACCTCTACTGTAAGCTTCTTTTTCTTGCAGCAGAGTCGTGGTTTTCCTTCACATCAATCACCTCCCTTACAGAAAATGGTTGTATTATACACTTAATATGCTGCACAAACAATATCAAGCTTGCCTTCTCCAGGTTTTTCAGGTCATCAGCTTTCAGTTATTGTCAGTATTTCGCTGAGGTTATTGTCTCAAAAATTCTTTCCATGAACCAGTTATGACATTCACTGACTTCTCTTCGTTGTCTAAAATGCAGAAAAACAATGTTATGACTGTATTTTCATACATAGTTCATTACCTCTACAAATATTAATTTTATTTTATTTATAGTTTCTCTTCCCTGGTTGACTAACCTCAGGATAGGACGTGATTTCTACTTCCTCTTTTCATGACTGAAAATAGTATCAAGGAAAAAAAAGTTGAAGAAGGAACATTTTACTTACATGTGTTCTCACAGGAAAATGTTAGAGAACAGCCTTGTGCAGGAAATCTTCTGTCTGAGCTCCTGCAACTCAAGTGGTAATACCAATATTCATAATACAGTCATGATACAAATTATGTACTCATGACAGAGTTCCAGGTTTGCGCAGTTCTAATTCAAATAAACACATTATAGTACTGCAATCTTATTAATTGGTCCAAACAAGTTGAAGTACTCTCCATATTCTGCAACCATTAAAAAATTTTTATGCTTTTGTCTCAAATGAACAAATTTCAGTTGATTTCCTTTCCCTTCCCTTGCCTTCCCATCCCTGCCTTTCTCCAGATGGTTAATTTTGTCTATCTGCTGGCAGATCCTTGTGATGTGTGCGTAGCATGCAGCTGCATGACATGTTCTAATGAAGTCTAAAGGATGGAACAGCCATGAGAGCTACCTGCTGGGATCACCCAAAGGACTAAAAAGAAGTTTTAAACTAGAAAAGACCTCTTTTGTCAATTATATTTTGATGTCCCTGCAGTCATATGAAACATGGGGAATCTCAAAAGACTCAAAACTGCAGAAATGGAGTGAATAAAGCAATTTTGAGAATTAAATTGCATAGATGATGATAGAAGATTTTGCATTGTGAAAGAAATAAATGCTTGAAATATTATTATTATGCTACTTTTCTCTTTTGATTCTTCTCATGTGGATAAAGGTTAACTTTTTGTTTTAAATAAATAAGTAAATTAAGCCAAACATTTTGACCTGAGGTCACAAAGGCCATCTGGTCAGATGTCTTTTCAGCTTGCCTTCAGGTTCAAGTGTCTTGGCCTGGAGGCCAAAAATGAGTCTAATTAAGAAATTCTGTTTGGCAATCCTTTCTTTCATAGTTAGATTGGAAAATAAATTAAATTTATTACCTTTGCTATTTTCTAATTTACTTCAGAAGTGCCTCAATCACTATTCTAAGCTTATCTCCAATCACTTTTCAAGCACTAGCTGCACGATTAATATTGATCTTTTTTGGTGAACATTTAGATGTTCTACTGATTACTAAAATCCAAATCTGATTTTAATAGTACTTCCATGAAGCTGACAAGCAGTTAACATAAAATAAAATTAAATTAGTGTTATTTACTCTTTAATACTCAATAAAATGTGAATCTAAATCTAAGATTGTTCCAGCTTTCTTTCTATAATATATATTTGTATTCGTATAATAAACCTCGTTTAAATATCAGGTTCTAGCCACAGTTTTAAAGACTATGGAGCTAAAAAATTACAAGAAAGTAAATTATAAGCGTAGGGAGCTGGGGATTTTGGTGTCATTTTTGCAGTCCTGGAGACTGAGAGTAGGAGGGTTGAGTATGATTTCAACTTTCTCTGATTATGCAGGAGTGATTTGCTGGTACTGCAGATACTTTCTCTTTAGTAACTATATGTTCCTTAAGTAGTTTCTAAATTCACCTTCAGCTAATGAAAATACATTAATTGTGTTACACCTTATTAAAACATACAGTGGACTCCCTGCTTCTCTGAGTTATTAAAAAAATAAGGGAAAATAATAATATTTTTAGGTTAATTTTTACATTTAAAAAGACCCAAAAAACAAAACAACAAAAAGGTACTTTAAAATATCCAAAATGTCCAAAATAAACCATTTTTATTTAAAAAGTATTTGCACAAAGTGACCTCTTACATCCAGAAGGAAATTTGCCAACTTAAATAGCTCCAAATCAGGATTCAACAAACAGATTGAGTTCACTGTAAACAGCCTGAGCCAAATTTTTTAAAATCAGCTTATGCTATTTGATTGTATAGGGTAGCACATTTGCATTAAAGTACTATTTGTATGTTTATGATATTTTCATGAATGTATTTTATCATGTTTTTATTTCTTTTTTATAAAATCATATAGTTAACTAATTAGTAATCCTTGCCAGCGTTATCGTGACTCGTAACAGCAATGTGAATCAGCAGCTATGACTATTTCTATGAAGTGCATCCACCCAGTCCTAAGATCCACACCCCTGGTTGTATAAATAAGTAAAAGTAAGTTGGATTAAACTTGGACTATTTCCCACAGATTGTTATGTTTCCCTCATCTTTCCTTTCTTTGCAGCCAGAAGAAATCCATAACAAAATGTCACCTATGGAAAACTGTCATTATGAAACCTCGAGCTGGTTTCCAAACAGTTCCTACATTTGGTTATTTGACAACTGTCATGCTAAGTAAAACCCATAGCCCTCTTAATCAACATTTTTAACAGAGGGATATTCTAGATGTTTTACAAGAATAATCAGCCCCCATATATTAAGTTTCATCATGTTATTTATTATTAGTGAGATATTGGTTTGAGCCCTGAAGCATGTTTTAGTATGTCTTCCAGAATATATTTTTAGCAATAACATTTATAACTCTGGATTTTTTTCTCTCTATGTAAATGTGCAATTTCTTTTTACCTCTCACTGTTATTTTTTTTCCTTCAGTGCTTCCTTGGGCAATAAGTCATGCAGACCAATTACTGGTATCTTGAGAAAGTATTCACTTTTATTGGTTTTGAATATGCTACCTGTTAATTTCATGGTGTAATTCTCTGGGGGTGTTTTTTGTTATGGTTCAGGATGAACAGTAATTCTCAAGAGAAACTCTTTATAGCATACAGTATCTTATACTTTTACACAAATATTTTAGGCTAATTAATATAGTCCTCAAGTACTACTTAAATTAAATTTGTTTGAACCTTTCCCTCTCTCTCATTTTCAGTTGACTGAACTGACTTGGAGACAGAAGTTGCAAAATAACTGGTAGATTTATTCTGTACAGATATGTTCCTGCAAGATTTTCAAGTGCTGGAAAGCCAGATAAAAATCAGAGACTCTTTTAATAAAATATCCCAAATCAGTGGATCTCTAATCAAACACTAAGCTTGATCCAGAACATTATTAGAGTAAACAACGTGTTTTCATTTCACGAAGCTCCACAGAGACAGAAACAGGCCCCTTGTCAAAGTTGCCCTTTATTATTTTGCAGCAGCATCATCATAGGCAACCCCTGTTACTACTAATTTTTTCTTGACTTTGTAAAGGACTCACATGTTTTCACATCCAAAGATAAGAGTCCTACATGGCCTTGCCAAATAAAGCACTTACAGATTAGATCATTTTATGAACTAAAGACCCTTTTGTTCCCTGTTCTGGCTGACTGATGAGTTGTTTATCCTATTTTTTAAGACGACATTTAAAAATACACCTGTAGTACAATCCATGTCCCTAAGGAGCATTTTAAGAAGTTTGTGGGTAGAAAGTACCATATGTGCAACCCACAGCAGTGAGTTAAGATTCTCATTGAAGATTCAGTTGGGTCTTTTGAACTGAAAAAATATTTGTGGGCTTTGTTCTGAAAATTACTAAATTGGTTTCATTATATTTCTGCAGCTAAAACAGATGTCTTTTGATATTGTGCTATTCATCTTTTATTAATTGTCTACTTAGACATATGAACAGACCATTTGAAAACTATAAGCATTAGCAAGCTGAACTCTTCTGTATTGGATATACTCAAAATTTTCCTTTTAACTGAAATGTCCCTCATTAAAGGAAAATATTTAGCTATTGAGACAACATCTGCTGTATTCATAAGCCTATAGTTGAATGTAATAACTAACTTATTTTTCTAACGGAAATCTATGTGTGTTGCTTGCATATATTGATGTTACAAACTTGTCTTTCATGGAGAAATTAATTGACTGCTCTAACTAGCAGCAAAATTTCTATCATATATATAACATTTTATATATATATTTAGCAAAATGGACCTCAGCCGGGTTTTTTTTTTCACCTTAGGTGCATTCTTAGACATTGGATTAAATATACTACATCAATAAATCATCTCTACAACATGCAGACTTTGTAAAATATTTTGGGAGACTTGTAGTGCAATTTAATAGGCCCAGTAAGCATTTGAATTCATGATGCTTTCACTTCATTGAAACTGCTGAAGATCATCAATAAACTTCTGAAATGCCCATGTACTTGCCCGGGGGAAAGGAGGGATGGAAAGAGAGAAAGCAATCTCTACTATGGCTCCAACCCAGGAAAAAGAAAATTACACTGCTGAAAATTTTCTCCATAGAACAAAAATGAGAAAAAAAATGAGAAAAAAACCAGCACTCTTCAGAATAAATGTAGTGTCTCTCTTTACTGGGTTTGGCTGCCCAGATGGGGCTAAATTTCTTCATAGTAGCTCATGAGAGGCTATGGATTTGGACTGAGGTTTTGGATTTGTGACCAAACCAGTGTTGATAATAGGGCTGTTTTAGTTGTTGCTGAGCAGTGCTTGCACAGTGCCAAGGTCTTTTCTATTTTTCACTCTGTTCCATCACTGAGCAGGCTGGGGTGTGCAAGATTGGGAGGGAACACAGCTGGGACAGCTGCCCTCAGCTGACTCAAGGAATATCCCATATTACATGGCACTGCACTCAGCAACAGAACATGAGGGAAGAAGTTTGAAGGGAAGGTGCAATTTTGAAGTTATGCCACCTGTCTTCCCAAGTCACCTTTTTTCATGGGGTCCTACTTTCCTGGATGTGGCTGAACACCTATCTGCCAATGGGAAACAGTGAATAAACTTCTTGTTTTGCTTTGCACATGTGCATGGGGCTCTTGCTTTACTGCCTTTATCTTAAATCAAGGGTTTCCTCACTTTCACGCTTCCAGTTCTCTCCCAGGTCCCACTGGAGAAGAGTGAGTGTGCAGCTGGATGGGACTGAAAAACATGCAGCATTCTTGGGAACAGCATCTTAGGAAATGCTGTAGTATATATTCAGTACAGAAAGTATTATGTCAACAATTGCTTTTTAGATTGTCATATCTGATTCTTTAACCGCTGGTCCCTAGTCCCTATACACAAACAGCTTTCTTTTTCTGAAATCCCTTCTTCAAAGATAATAAAAATATACTTTGATGTGGAAGAAGAGGTACAAAGCAGGTGAAATAGGTGATACCTTTAAATCATGTGAGCCTGCACAAGCCCCCACGTAAGTCGTGTATGAGAGAAAATTAGGGGTGCATACTATTTTTGCAAATAGGAGAGATTTAAGTGGGTGTGTTGATTCACACGTTGTTAAGCACAGAAAATTTTTTTAGTTAAATAAACCATTTTTAATTCTTTCTTCTTGCTTGCTAACCTGAGCCATTGTCCCACAATACTGATTATCATTACAAAATATCAGCATCAGTTATAAGCCTTAACAAAAAACTGGGAGACAAAACCCACTAAATTCACTTTTTTTGGTGGCCTCTAGGTCTCAAAGTACTCTTATAGAAGGTTTTCTTTTTTTTTCAATCACAACAAATTACACTAAAAGAACCCCAAACAAACATAGAACTTTCAAAATTTGGGTTTCCAAGGAAGAAAAAAACAAATATTTCATATAACTATAAGAAAATAAAAACCATGCTCATACAGAGTTAGATCAAAGGTCTGCCTTTATCTGACACTGGCTATTAAGAACTTCATAAATTTTAAGACCTGGGTCACTTTCAGTGATCATTCTCCAGACTGTCTCCTTTTCTCCAGGGACTTGCATTTCCAGTAATGCTCTTGCATTTCATAGTCTTGATAGATTTATTCCATTAATTTGGCCAGTTGCATATTTAACCCATGCAAGATTTTAGCCTCAAAGCATCCCATGGGAAAGAGTTTGACACGTTGCTTGCACAGTGCGTAAAAAATTCTCTCTTTCTGGCAGTTTGGAATTGCTGTTCATCAGGTTGTCTGGCAAATTCATGATAATTGGCAATGTAGCATTTGTGCAGAACCTGAGGGCAACTGCAAACATGACTGGTGAATAACTTGAAGTGGTGCTTTGATTTTCAGTGGCAGGTGATACAAGGTAAGATTATTAAATGGGAGAGTTGCTCAAGTCTCGACAATATGAAGAGGGAAGGAAAGAGAGCCCCAGTGCCACTTTGTGTGGGAGCCTCCTCCAATGGCTGAAGTTACTGGGGAAAAGCTTCTGGCTCACCAGAAAGATCAGATGAGCTTGAGGTGAGGTGGGTGAGGAGGGCACAGGGTGAGAAAACTGATGAGGGAGAGTGAAAACGCTTCAGATACCTCATATGTCACTGAACCTATAACAATCCAGCAGTCTGGTAATGCATGAATGTCTGTTGATAAATCGATACTTCTTGGTATGAGGATAAAATATTTGAATGATTCAATTGAAGTTCCTTATCACTTAGAAGGATAGGCCTGCAGAAATGAAAGACTGAAACAATTAAACATATTGAGTAAGGGTCCAGAGGAAATAAGATTGTAGGAGCTGGACAGAGAATAAAATTAAGGCATAAAGAGAGGACAGGCTGAACATAGAAATAAACAAGAAGAAAAAAAAAAGATACGAAAATAATGATAAAATAAGGTGTATCAACTTATGATAGCATTTGGAATATTTCCTCCCACACATGCATCCAGAAGAGACTAGAAATCTGGGGGCCATTTCTGTCCCTTAATTGATAAATCCATCTTTTTCAGTGTCATATTTAAGCAGTCTGTGTATGCACTAATAAACCATGTAACCCTTGTAATGCAAAAACATATAGTGTGAATTTGTTGTTCAATGTACCAATAAGGATTTGAGAACACTGAGGTGAAGGTCTTAATGTCTTTCACAACTGGATGATACAACATTTCATAACATTTGGTTAATTAAAGTACTCCTTTACAATCAGGTGTGTACCAAGGTGCTCAGGAGTTGCTACTTGTTGCTTGCAAACACTCCAGTTTTTGTAAGTATTGGTCCTTAGTGACCTACAACTGCATCCTTGGTGTACTTCTATATCAAACAATGTCGTCTCTTCATGGTTGCAGCTTTCCTCTTGGTGCAGCACCTGCTTCAAACTAGGCAACCAAAGAACACTCCTTATGAACCAGTTGAAGGTAACACCCTGACTTTCCCTCAAATTCTCTTATTTGGTCATGAAAAGGGGCACCAGTCTCTTCCTTTTGTTGTGTATTCTGCTGCCATCATGTGGCTATTTCTTTTCATTCACATCAAGATTTATCATAAAATACTTGGTTTTGCACCTCATGCAAATTGTAGGTTCCGCGCTCTGTCCTCAAATATCTATAAAACTTGTCTCTCAGAAATGTACTCCTTAATTTTGTATTTATTGATAATAGAGGCAGCTGGCCAACACTTGCAGAATAAGCATTTCAGAGGTTTTCAGCTGGATCGCAAAAGTTATTAGGTGAAAATACACAGAATTTTCTGCAGTGAATAGTAACATTGACTGCACATATCATATTACAGTTCAGTAACTTTGCTCACATGCTGCTTTCCAGTGAGATGACATAAAGTGAACTGTTCATAATGGCACCTTGAGTTTTCTCAGACAAATTCTACCTTTTTTTCCACTTACTGAGTTTGACTTTGATGTCCAATCATTGAAGAAACCCTCTGATTTTTAAAATTTTTTGTCTTGAATGATGCATTTGGAGAGATGAAAGAATTTTTTTTCTCTGAGCCTTTTTCCTCTGGATTTAGGTCTTGTATGAAAGTGAAGATGGCTTGCTGGTGAACATGGTGGTGGTGCTAGGTCAACAATTGGTCTTGATGATCTTAAAGGTGCTTTCCAAACTTAATGATTATGTGATTCTAAGGTGTAATCAAGGTAGAAACCTCTTCCTGGCCTCTCAGGTAGATCATGTAGCTTGTAATATCATCAGTCTTCCCGCGTTTCACAAAATGACTTTAGTAGTTTAATGGGTCTTGGTTTTATTCGGAATCCCCTTTCCAGGGGAAGAATAGGCTTCTGATCCCACTGGCCTAAACAGGAAATAAAAGAACTTCATCAATTGCAGTGGACCAGCTCTTCAGCTGTTGGTGAAGTGTGCCTGATAATGCCTCTCAACATACACATATGCCTGAAGCACAGGCAGCATTGTATTATTTAGAATGTGCAGACACCATCCCATGGAGTCTGCTTTGTCTGTAATGCCTTTTGCACACACTTCTTTGTGTCTCTTTGATGCTCTCTGGCCACTGCCCCCTCATCAGGTCAGACATGTACCGTGAAAATCTGTAGGGAGGATGGGTATGTGACTTCACTGAGGATAGCACACTTCAATGTATTAGTTTTATTTAAAGGGGTAGAGGGTATAAGGGGGCATTTTCCACTTCTGTAGTTTTCAGATTTTTGCCTTAAGCACCAAATACACATTTGTGTTACCAAACCCTTCCTGAAACATGAACATATTACCTAACATGGCAGTTTTAAAGACATAAATTATAGTGGTTTAAGCAAATATTAAGATACATAGGGCTGTTAAGAACAATAGTCCATGATAACAGAATTAATAGAACTTCTAGCTTCTGCTTAACACGCTTGGGTATGCTGTAGTGCCTAAGTTTTAATTTATCAATATGCGTAAATGCTGAAAATTCTGCTGTTCTTTCTGCCTAGAAGCGTTGCCATCTTGATGAAGTTGAGCACTGCAGCACCTACTCTATGCCTAACACATTTGGGAATTACAAATTGCCTGACACTCCCCAAGAGCATTGAATGCAGTATAGATCTAGAGGGGAAAGGATGCTTTTCATAATATGGAAAGCAGAACTTTATAATCCTTACACGTTTGCAATTCCTAAATTAAGATATAATTGCCTTTTGCTTTACTCTGAGATCTCTGAAGTGACAAGCACAAGGAGCCTTGCAGGTTAAAGTTAGATGCCTCATTCTGCTGTGGCAATGCAACTTTTCCTCCCATTTCTTTATAACTGTGCCACATTCCATAGGGGCAGAAATTTTCCACATTTTATATTAGTTTAGGTGGTAAATAATTTTAAAAGTTTAATCTCACACACTTGTCTGTATATGTCTTAAGTACATGTGCCAAGCGAAGGAAGAGGATTTGTCTGTTTTTAATCAGTCAGAAACTGTAATGCAACATCTGAACTAAATTTTGCTAAACTGGTATCTTCATAGTATCAGCTTGAAATCTAAAGTTGAGCATGAAGGACAAAAGTTAAGCTGACAGAATATCTAAAGTGTATGCATACAGAGCAGGATTTTTCTCATCACACTTGGGAATGAGAATATAACGCTCACTGACACAGGAGAATTTCAGGGTTTTTTCTGCTCATTTTAAAGTGACTGTAAGTATTGGCTGCTCTGAGAAATATTTTAACTTCTAAGATCTCAGCTTCAGAGCAGAGAGTAAACAGAAGCAAGAAAGGGAGAAAAAACATGCTCTCAAATTTTGAATCGTAGGTTTCCAATAACATCTAGACACAATTAGTAATACTTGCAAAATGTAGAGATTATCCCATCATTTTAACACCATGATGTTGAACTCTGTCTGGTGAAATGGTCTGCTTTTAGCAGGACAAGACAGATTTGTGTGGACAGCAAAAGCTTTTAGAATCTGTTGAAGCATTTTGTTTGGTTACCTGTTTATTTTGTCCCAGCAGAGTCAAACTCTTGTGCTTTGTCCAGAACAAGTGTATGCTAGACAAGCATTTTACAGGAAGCCAACATTTCAGACACTGGCTAAGAAGTTATGGACAGCATTACAAGGGGCAGGGAATGAAGTTAATGGTATTTCAAACATCTGTTTGGGAGCAGATCTCTTTAATCATTAATAGTTTTCATCCAGTTTTGTTCTGCTTGCATGTGCACATTTTGCAGTGATGAATCTCTTGATAGTTGTAATCCACCATTCAAAGAAAATGAAATCTTAGCATCCTGGAGATCACTGAAATTTGATTAATAGGGAGGGATGAGTAGCAATCATCTTGCTTGACATAGTACTTATTGAAAAGAAAGCTAAAAACGCCTGTAATTTTGAGTTGTGTAAATTATTTAACTTTTTACTAGGAATCAAATTGAAGGAGCAGTAAGAAGATGGGAATTTTCCAGTCAGCAGCTCTTTATTATCACTGTGTCTTGATAGGTCACACACAGATTTTGTAATTACTTCAACTATGGTATATTAGTTTTCCGACAAGATACTGACACAGGCAACATAACATTATGATGTTTTTCTGTCTTGATCAAAACTCCTTGGTCATATTTCTTTCCAGGGTATTGCATGCAACCATAAAAATTTTCTTTATACTGATAGGCAACTACAGAAGGCTAATGTGAAGGTGAAAATGTTCTCATTATTATAGCTGCAGTTAAACAGGAAAGAATTCAAAAGCATTTTAAATCTAAAATGAGAATGGAAGTTGAAGTGTGAAGTATTACTGTATTTCATCACAGAAACAACAATTCTCATTACAGTAGTGAAGATATTCAAAAGATGGATAGAAAAAAAATATTTGGCTAAATTTAAAATCTGTATGTAAAGAGCTGTGTACAGCATAGGGAAGGCAGTATACCTAATCCTCAGAAACTCATCTTTTCCTCATTGACTGAGGCATTGAATTACAGGGTGGGAGACTGAGAGAATTTGTCCAATGAAGAATAGTTTTGCGGAGGAGAATATGAGTGTTATCCACATTACTTAGTGTAGCGAGAAGTTCAAACAATTGAGCTAGGCTATGACACTACCACAGCCCGTGCTGTCTTCATTCATAGATAAGGAAAAGGAAGCAGATGGAGCCAGAGGAAGGTCACCTTAGCACAACAAAAAGACTTATAAAATGTCAGAATTATGTCACATCAGTCCAAGTTTCTAAAAGAAGATAGCTATGAGTGCCCAAGCTCCCCTTACAGTCAATGCATAAGTAGTCTATGACTGGCAGAGCATGGAAAGCTGGCCCCCAGCTATACAGCTTAGTGTGGGATGCATCGCTCCGCATGTTCCTTTGAGTTGAGTGACCGGGGCAGAATGCATTTGCCTAAATGCTGTTTGCCATTTTATACTCTCTTGCAATGACGCCTCTACAATTGTGACAAATGAAGAGTTGTGGCATCAGGCTACTCAGTAATTCTGTAGCCTGCTGAGTACTGAGCTTAAATCGTTGAGTCCTCAACACAAAACTATCCTTACCTGCTATGTTCAGTTTGGGGTTAAACTATTCTTTTTCCTCAAAAAATGAAAATTTGTGTTTTCTTCTCCACATGTACCAGAATAAGAGGTAGTATGAAAACATTGTGATAAAATATCCATCTGCCTTGGAACTATAAAGATGAACTTAAAAAAGAGTTCCGTAAGATTATTAGACCTATTCCTGTCTGCATAGGCAAGAAAGCCAGCCCTGTGTGTCTGAGGCAGCACAGCATCTCTGCAAACACTTGTGAAACCCTCTTCTTTGTGGAGTGTGCTGGAAACCCACGAGAAAAACCTGTCCTCATTGCACTCTTTGCAGAGTTCTCAAAGTTCACATTGCGGATGATGAGCCACCACTTACGAATTAGCATATTATATAAATCATGCTTGATTATAAGGGTAATTCCCACTCCTTCACCAGCACAATGAAAATAGAACAGGAAAAAAGAACTGTATGACTGTTTTATTTACGTAAAGACATGTCATTAAAATTCTTTTGATTTTCCTGAAGGCAATTTTTTTACATTAGTAGGAATACAGATCTGGCCTAATTTCCTATCTGCAAATTAATGAGGATTGGAGATATTTAAATTACAGTCAGTGAACTCAGATATTTAGAAAAGGGAATATCTTTGGTGAAAGAGATGTGTGAGGAAAAATACTGCAATGAAGTTGGAAAAGAGAACTTTGGGTACATTGGGTGTATGACAATTTTCAATATATAGTGTTTTTTATTTGGAGCTGCAAGTTAAAATAAGTATTGCAATAGAAACAAAAATAGAAGCTTGTCAGAGCTGGTCAGAGTTGGATTTTTCTTAAAAGTAAGAAACTGTCTTACTTTTTCTCCTCTTTTGCCTTCATTGCTGTATGAGGTTTGCAGTCAGGGTTACATATCCGCCCTAATCTGAACTGTCACCGACATCAAACCGTATACTTTAACTGCCCAGTAGGGTACTGGACCTGATATGGCAGAGCTGCACAAAGTGAGCTGGTTCCTAGAGGCAGTGCTGGTCAGGGTAGGAGGTGGTGGGCAGTTGAAGAACTTGTATAACAGCTGAATCAAATGCAGCCTCATGCAAACACAGGCCCCCTCCCTATCAACATCAATGCCTACAAATTCTCTGTGCTCCGTGGGGAGCCATGGAGGACACGTGCTGCTCAAGCACACTTGTATATTGTGCTGGCTGTATCCTCTTTCCTTACAACGCGTTCTTGAACCTACTGCAATCACAGGCTTTTTTTTTAATTTTTAAAAATTAAAATTATTTCATTTTTTCTCTCTTCTTCTTTACTGTTGTTTTCTGAAATGTTTGGGGAGGCATGCCTGCAGAAACACTGGTAATTTAAAACCTACAAATATTTGAAGTTAGAAATTTGTGACTTTCTAATGTTACAAATTTTCAATTTGATAAAGAAAGCTTAAACTTTTAACAAAAAAAATATTAAATTAGCTGTAATATTGATTTTGATTTTTTTTTCAGTTGATAATTATATTAATTTAATTCCTAAATATATCTACTGAGAATGTACATTTCCTTGACGTTTTTGTCTTGAGGGCTTCAGAGTAGTACCTTGCTGACAGCCCACTTCATGCCGTTAAATCTTCTACTATTAAATCTGTTGTGCAAAATAATTACTGCATTCTTGGAAACTGACTGGAAAGAAAGGATTGATCAAGTGAAACTTGAGGACTGGGTTAAAAGCGGAGGGGTGATGACAGAAGAAGAAAGTGGATAAAATAATTTTTTATTGCGCACCCAAAAAATAAACTTATTTGAAATTTTTCCAACTCTGAATTTCTGCCCAAGGGCCTGGTTGATGGCTGACCCCATTTCCTGCAGTACTCTCTGCTGTCAGGCAGTTCCTCAGCCACTTACTGAAAACAGGGAGAATGGTGGCAAAGCTGAATTAATTTAACTAAAAACCTAAAACCCCCATGGGCTAAAAGAGGCCAGTCTTTGCCAAGACACAAAAGGTCCTTCCAGCCCATGTTTTCTAAGGATTTAATGGAAGTCCTGCCACAAACAGCAAAGTATGTCTGGACACTTTCTGGCCACACAGACTGAATTCATGACTTCTGCCTAAGTTCCCCCAAAAGAGTGTTAGTTACAACCTCTATGGAGATGTGATGCTGCTTCAGTGCCCTGGTCTGGAGTAGATCTCCGAAGGTCTAAATTTCACTTATCCAATATATTGTTTGTATCTGTACAGATTTTGTTCACCTGACCCCTAAAAATTTTAGTACAGCATCTCCATATTGGCAGGTGAGAAGAGGTTTTTATTGAATCATGAAAGAAAGCTGATGGCATTTCTCAGTCTTCAGGAGTGAACACTCAGTAATTAATTGTGGCTTTTGCTGCTGATGACATGTGGCAAAAAGGTTACGTATACATATTAAGATCAGCAGGAGGATGGGTTGGCAAAGATTTTTTTGACCAGTATGTGCTCAACTTGCCAATTTCAACCTGCCAGCATCAAAGAAAATGAAAATAAACCCTTGCAAAAATCATCCCTTTCTGAACAAAGTCTTTAATCCAAAGGGTTCTTATAATCCTCTTCATATGTCAAACTGGTGTTACACTCTTGCCTGGCATCCTCTACTGTATGGTTTCTGCATGATACAAATATAAATGTAAGGTAAAAAAAAATTCAATAAAGTAAATTTGTATGATTGAGTTTGATATCTTTATCACTTTTAGCTTTGGAAACTTAAACTAAATTTTTTATTACAACTGAATATAAGACTTAATAGAGTTAAGCCAGTCAGAGAGCAGAGAGAATGGGTAAGGGGAAACTAATGCAAAAATTCTCTGTTGTACTCATGAAGAATTCACCATGAAGATCTTAAATTTTCTCTAGAGATACATTGAGCTATCAAACATGCTTTTACAGCTGAAATACATTTTTATATCTTTCAGGAAAAAGTCTTCCTCAAAAACCACATATATTTATGAAATGAAAACCGAATGGTGAGAAGTTCACTGAGCTTGGGGGACAATCTTTTAACTGTCTATTTAGATGACCTCTGGCAATAAAATAACAACTGTTGTAGTCAGAGTTCCTAGACATTGAAATAGTTACATATGTTTGTTTATTTAATTTTTTTAATAAACATTTATAAGCATGATACCTCTGACTCACTAAAGAGCTCAAAATCATGTTTACATCCATCTTTACCTGGAAATTCAGTTATAGTCACTTATAATGCATCAGCCAGGTAGAAAGGTATCATCAATTGTTTGAAAAGAGAAAAAATTTACTTTCAAGTGTCACAGGAAATTAAAATATATTGAACTGGAAACACTGGTAAGTGGAGACTATAATATGTCCAGAGGATTCAAGAGGAATCAAGATACTGAGAAGAAAGAACTTAGAGCCTGATGCAACAAAAGCTGTCCTAGAGAGCTATGGAAAATGAAGCCCATGACAAGAGCAGCCAGGAGCCCCATCTCCTCCTGCCCAAGCAGGCAACTGAGCACAGAGCTCAGAGAGGCTGCTACTGTCCCCTTTCTCTCTAAGTCACATGGGCAAAGTGTGTTTGGGAAGTGTCAATTTACCGTATTCATGACAAATAAAATCACGAATTCAGTGGATCTACAGATCTTATTAACCTTGGATCCCAGTCTTCCAGTTTTCCTGTCTCGTAACAGACCCTTTCCATCCAACTGTAGATGGCAGAAAATGGGGACAATACCTATTAGTGGCTGCTATCAGCTGGATGGATGCTAGCAGAGTTTCAGCATATGTATTTGAAGATACTGATCTTATTTCAAATGACTTAATTCCTCCTGTATAAAATTGGATGGATGGTAAAACATACTTTACAAAAGTTAAGAAACCGGTGTTTTCTTTTTAGATATAAATCCTGCTGTTTTTAAAAGAGTTTACTATAATAGGTGGGCTTAGCATTTGTAGCTGTTGAGTCACTAAGTGAAGTCAATGGTGGTTAGAGGTTGGGTGATCATTCTTCACTAGCAGCTGATCTGCCTTGCCAGCTGATATTTCATACTAGATTGTAGTGCCCCTATTTCACTAAAATGAATTGCAGTGTATATTCTACATTTGCCTCATGTCCTGTAGTCAGCGCATTGCGAGACTGCACGAATCGAGAGTGAGGGAAGCAGCTGTTATATCTGTGCTCTTCAATACAGACAATATATTTGCAAGTAATTACTTTTCAGCATTTTTTCTGAGTTCATATCCTCCATGCTCATCAGAGATGACAAATGAATTGAGTGAGTAGAATAATGTCATAAGAAACTAAGCATCTTCAAAAACTAGGGGTCAGTTTGGGGGACTTTAGGTTTTGTTTTCCTAAATAAAAAAGAACAAAGTTTTAAAAGTTATTTCTCTCTCTGTTTTTTTTTTTTTCTTTTCTTTAAGAAGGACTTCCCATATAAGCTACCTTTTGTTTTTGTTTCTTTTAATTTGTAGAGATGGAAGGCTAAATGTCCACTCTGGGACAGAAGACACCACTCACCTAATCACAAAAGCATCACAAGAACAAGCGTAAACCTACCTATCCAAAATTTAGTACTTCCTTTCACAACTAGTTCTGAATTTCATAAGATCTTTCTGAAACCTATTATGGCAGTTTTGTCTTTCTTGCTACCTTCCTTGTCATCTTACCAGCTGGGCCTTGCCATGCTGGGAAAGAGAGGTGATATGGGAACAGGGGTCTCTATGGTTTTCCACAGACAAAAAGTAAGTCAGATTTTGAGTCATACAGCTTCATTGACTTCAGATATGCTGAGTTACATTGCTGAAGGAACTTGATTAGGTTGAATCCATATTTGGTCTCAAAGAAATTAAAAGGAACACCCCAAAATCACTCAACTTGCACCAATGTATAGATAGCTAGGGGTACCATGATTGGTCTTCAGCATTTTTTCCTGTTCTTGTGGCAACTGACCTCTTTATTATCTGCTGCGAGTTTCGGTATAATATTGTTGACCTGAGAAGAGTCCATCTGCCAAGGCAGAGTTTAAGGTAAAATAACAGGTCTAGGATCTAGACAAGAAATACAAATATGGAAAAGTCCTGATCAGCACTTTTCCGGGGTGGGTGTCCAGTCCATCTTTGGGTGATCAGGCATCACAAGGCGCATTGTTACTGCAATTTAGTGAACTTCAAAAATCTTGGTTAGAAGTCAATTATTTTTAATCTTTTCAACACTCTGGGTGCTTGCCTTGTTCAGCTGTCTTCATGATGATTGCCTAGTTGTTACAATTTGTTACATTATTTCTCTGCCATCTAATTACAAACTCTATGACTTGAGAAAACTCACCATTCAATTTCCTATTTCACATTCTAGCAGACAAAAGTAGCATGTAGATGTTTATACATACGAGTAATTTTTCTACAGCCTCTCTCAGCATCTAAGATCTGAAAACTAGAACAGAAAATCATGGCAGTATTCTAAGGTTTGGTCTTTGCTTTAAAGTTCCTATCATTTCATCGTTGTGTTGTGTTATATCAGTCCTGAGGGTAGTTGCAGACGAAGCCTAAAAGAAAGGCACAATAGGAATTTACCAACTTTAGACTTGTTTCTGTTAAAATTAATGCCAAGGTTCTTTCTGATATGGATACTCTTTCTCAGCTAATGTGCTTTTAGCACATTTTCATCTGATCTTTTTATTGATAATTCTACTGTTTGCTTACCCAGAAGAATAGTTGCAGTAACCAGAGCCATGATCCCCTCTTTGCTAGTCAGTAGTAACCAGAAAATATATTTTTCTTATTTTATTTTATTTTATTTTATTTTATTTTATTTTATTTTATTTTATTTTATTTTATTTTATTTTATTTTATTTTTCTTCCTAATTCCTCCTCAGATTCCTTAGTTTCCCCCTGTAGGTTGTTGAGAAAATATGATGTTTAATCACTAAAAAAAAAAAACCAAAAAAATTTCTAAAAAGAAAACAAGATACACAATTCCATAAATGCCGGAGTGGATGGTAATGAAAACCTTTCATTTATGTGTAACATTAATAGCTGAGTACCTAGGTCCTTTCTCGGGGGAAGAATTGAATTACAAAAAACGGAGGAGGTGTGATTTCATTTCCTTTTTACATCTGCAGAACATTGTGGGGTCAAGAGTCTTTATTTTATTTGCTTAGTGAATGATATAGAAAATGTGCTTTCTAAAGAACATGAACACACCAGAAAAACAAAGATCCATACAAACTGAATGAATGCTTTTTCAAAATGAAACTCCTCAAAATGTTTTCCTCCTATTTGGTTAAAATTCTGCATAAGCCATGCCAAAGGTTAGAAATACAAGAAGCAATTAGGCATATATTAGTTTTTTGCTTTGTTATCTATTCTGCAGAATAAAAATGATATCTTCTTTATTTACTACAAACATGCAGACTGCAGACTGCCTTGCTATAATCCAGCCTGAATTCACAGAGCTAAATCAGTGGAAGCTGTTAGTGAAAAACAACAGGGAACAAAACCACTGCAAATACCAGGTCCTTCAAAGAACAAAGATGAGCTGCTATTTATCCTGAAGTGGCACTGGAGAACAGCAGAGACAGAAGCAGAATAATCTGTGTCCAAACAAGCTAGTGGCCTGCAGCCTCATCATCCCCGAATTTAGAATCAAAACAAATTTTAAAATCTTACAGATGCTGAGGTAGGCAGAAGTGCGAGTGAGTGGGTTTTAAATAAGCTGACAGACACTGGGAGCAAGGGAAAACCTGCAGCAGCTTGCAGCCAGACTCACAAAAGCAGGGAAGCAAGCAACTGGGTGAACAAAGCTTACAGATACTGGCCAGGAAATATTGGGGTGCAGTTTTAATCATCAATATTGATGTTTTAATCATTTTGCTTTATGCACTGCAGACATAGAGGCATGTAACAAACAACATTTTTGCTTTAGAGAAACTGGTTTTGAGACTGAAGTCAAGTGTTATTTGATTTATTGAATGTATTTGTCATTGCCACAAGTGTTTGCTGCATTGTGCAGGAAACAGAGTTGGCTGAATGCAGTTCCTTTCCTGCTCTCATCAGGCAGTGTTACTTGAAGTTGCACCTGTCTGGTTGTGCTCTTGATATAAACAGAAGATATAACCCTCCCAAATAACTGCAACTGTGACACTTCCCCATATAATCCTTCAGAGAAGGAGTGGTGGAATTCCAGTCCCAGATTTTCTCAGGTGAGAAAAAATACCCTCTCTTGGTCCCAATTACGGATGTTTGGCACTTCATCAGGCCTTTGATGAAAGAAAATGCTACAGTTGAACAAAAAAACAGGTGAATTTTCATTCCTAAAGGGTTCTTTCTTTTTTTTTTAATTTGCCAATGTGTTTGTAGTAATGTGTTATTATCAGGAATATGTTCTACACTTGGTCCTTCATATCGAAGGTGAACTCTCAGTGTTAATAGGACTGTTCAAGTGAATTTTGAACCACTTGAAGGCCTTTAATTGTGCTAATTTTTCAGTGCAAGCCAAAACTTTATTCTAGTCATATCAAAATCAGAAAAACTGAACTAGTTCATGAATTGCACTCACTATTATAGAATCACAGTAAATACATGCTATGCTACTTTTATCTGGAAAAATGTATAGTAGAACACTGCACAAGTCCTTCTTTTAACTGTTTATACACAGTGTCCTCTGGAGGAATTCAATATATTTTTTCACTTAGCCCAGTCATGATTCAATTTCTCGCATTCTGAACAGCAGGCACAGATCTATATTTCTTTTCTTTATTTCATTACTAGATGATAATTTTATTGTATTTCATTTTGAGATTCTTCTCATGAACACAGCATGTGTTTTGCATTTAGCTAGATCTTTCTTATTTTTAGATCTTGCCTGATTCACAGTAAGCTTAAAAAAAAGTCAGTCACCCAGCAGCTTTTGTTCTTGCAACCATTTAAAATCAATTTGTGATCCTTTCCACGCAATCTTTTTCTTTAAAACCGATAATATTTTCTGCATGAAAAATTGCTGAGTTGAGAACAGTAATATGTGTTAAAACCACATATGCATTTTTCTTTTTAATTGGTTTTATTAGATCTGTACATTTTCTTATCATCTTCTTCAAAGATGGGATTGTATCATGAGAAGCTCTGTACAAAAGAACAAATAAAGGGCCCACTCATTCCCTCTGTGACTGCACATACTGGAATAGAGATCTCAGCTTGGGCAGTCATGTGAAAAGCTTTCCATCTTCCCTTTTTCAGTCTAAAGTAAAAGTCTTGGATTTTGCTCTCTAAGGTTCTGGGGAGGAATAGGGGTGAGAAGTATTTTCTTCTTGTTATGTACAGCCTGTCAAGGCAGACACTTCATCTTCTAACTCACGAAGACTTCTCAGTCTTGTCTGCAACAAAGCCTTCTAAATCATGGGTCTGGTGAGGGCCCTTTGGGAATTTCTAAACTGAACATAACCACTGAGTGTCCCATCTGTAACATGCTAGCAACAGCCTGAATGCTAGTTTGGGGATATCCCAAGACGCACATCTGCAGCAGCCAGAGCAGCTAAACACGTGATCCGTGATGACATTTACTTCCACAAGGACTACCGCCAGACTGTCTCTGAATTTTGTCTCAATTTGATGTTTATTCCAATACTCAAAGCTCAAAATATCTACTGTTACATGGAGGAAAACAAGATACAAGTTTAGATGTCAAGGTATTTTCTGCTTTTTTTCCAATCTGTAAAATAGTCATATAATATTTGGGACTGGAATAGAAAGTGAATTAGAAATGGAGCCACAAAATTCTCTTTGATTCTCATACAGGAAATTTGCACTACAGGCAAACACTACAAGAAAGTAATACTGATATGAAATGTTTGAAATACTAAAATACAAAGTACTTCAAACTTCTTTTTTTTTTTTTTATATCCAGGTGTTCTTTTTGTCACATGGCTTGACATTACATTTTATTCATATATGGTAAGTGTTTTAGTATTTAATATTCTTCAAATGCCTGGCAAGGATAAAATTTCTTTTAGGTTAATGTATCAATGCAATCACAGAGGAAAGCATGCCTTGGATTCCAGAGTTCTTACCAGCAGCTAAGATTATGACTCAGAATCTATATATCCTTTCATACTTACACTGAGATCAAGCTGATACAACAATGAAAAAAGTGAACAAGTATACAGAAATACATTTTCTGGAAGGTATTATCTTTCCTCATAAATTTATCTGATTTTTCAGTTCTTCCTTGCAATCCCCCAAATTGTTAACTGTTGCTTTTAATCTGCCAGCACACAGTACCATATATATCTCTGTGAGGTCTCACGCATATAGAGGCCCATGAGGCTGTAACATTCTGTTTGGACACCAGCAAGCTTATGTGGTTTTTTCTGGGTCTAGCATTTGGAACTCTGCAAGGGCAAAACTGAGAAGCTTACACAATATTTTCAGACCAAGGGCATGGGCTTTGTACCTTTGTTCAGCCCTTCTTTACCATACGTATTCATAGTCTTTGAATTCTTTGGCACACTTGTACACAGAAAAACACTCTGCAGAAATAATATAAAGAAGCCAGCCATGTGAACAAACAGAAGTCTGATGCTTAAATGCTCTCCTTGTTTTACTTAGCAATATACAGACACAACCTGTACCTCCCGGAGGACCTGATAGGTGGCTTCAAAGAATCACTGTGCTTTGGCATAGAAAAGTCTTTCAACTAACTTGTGGAAAGAGACATTGAGTACATGCTTTAGAATTTATGATTCTGAATTTTATTCCCCATTTTTTTTTGTCTTATAAAGATAGTCTTTCATCTTTCATATATATAAAAGGATCAAAATGAGATTTTGGTTGCAGAGACACCAATAATCATAGGAGCTTAGTTGTCCAGTGTTGCAAATTGATTCTTTTATTGTAGAAAATATAACTTCTGATGGGAAAAAAAAAGTATGGTGAACTATGTAATCCAAGTTGTTACTTGCTATTCAGGCCTTTGTCTCTATCAACTGTTGTCAATGGTATCACTCAGTAAGAACATCTGTAAACATTTGAAGATGTAAATAACGAAATAATGTAGTCAGTTGCTTCCAAAACAGAAAAATAGGGGTTTTTATCTTTCATGTGGCTGTTTCAAAGGTCTATTGAACTCAGGGCTGTGTATCTTGGCTGATTATATCTACTATACCTGTTTGCTGTAAGCTTACAATCATTTTTAACTCCTGCACAGAGAAGCAGATGTTTAAAAAAAATGTTTGAACAGCAAGCTGAGTGTAGCCACATTACTGCATGGCATTCACCTGTGTAAGGTTACAGAGTTTTTGATGCACTGGAAACTGACGGCATAGATTGTCTTGCATATAAACCGTGTAAGAAGAAATCACATACTCAGAACTGCAACTGTGGTAGCTTTAATGTTTCTGTAAAATTCTTGTTTCTGCCGTATCAGGGCATCCCTATCAAATGTCAAGGGAATTTAAAATGAAAAAAACTTTAAGTGAAAGAAAGCTCTAGGACAGATTTGTGTTACAGAACTTTTATATGTTAATTGTACTTTATTTGACTTCTTAATGTTAGTGCATGACCTCAGTGGAAAGAATTTAAAGACCATGTTATGGGGAAAATATAAGAAATATATGAGTAAATATTATAAGGGAGAAAGAGGGGAAGTTCTCCTAGGGAAGGAAAATCAGAGACTCTCAGATCTTCAATGCAATCTCCTAGTGAATGAGCTCTGTTCAAAATTCTTCCAGAGTCCCTGTGGTACTAGGATTTGTTTCTATACAAGCAGTGCTAGACAAGCAGTACTGGGAGAGGGACCTGTCGTTTTGTGAGAATGTGAACAGTGAACAGGATGAATGGTAGGTTTTCTGGGAATAACCAGAGAAAAATCTTGATCTAATATAGCTTCAGTAAAATGTAGTGAACATTGAGCATTTTACATTCTTAAGTGTGTCCTTTTTTGCATTCATTTACCTTTAAAATTAAAACTGTTTAGCTTTGGGATTTTTCACTCTTTTTTTTTTTTTTTTGGCAACACATAGTTATCAGTGTTTTACATCAATCCCTAATCTGGATTATGCCTTCTAAGTAGTGTTAGAGCATAACAGTTAAATAGAGATTATACAGCAATCATATCTTTCTCAAATACTACTTAAGATATAAATATAGTATATGCAGATGGACCATCATATCTCTGGGGGGTTGATCACTTTCTACTTTGATTGACATTTCCTATTGATACAAATGACACAGTTTACATATCTGAAATGTGGCATGGACATGTGAATTCTGAGCATGATTTGCCAATATAAAATTTTAATAAGAGTCTTAGCCTAGCCTACATTGCATCTTCAAGTATATTGTCCTAGGCCAGTAATTACAGTCTTTTATACAAGACCTATTTTAGGATACTGTTTTTATATAATGTATATTTTTATCTTGACTTTGAAAGATCAGATCCTGTTTGTCATGTAAATTCTGCCTTGTGAATGCTTCAGTGACTTAAAGGAACATCTCAGATCCCAAGAAATTGAAGCAGCAGTATTTTTCCTGTGATTGCCATGTATATGCAGTTTTCCTCCAAATTCTTCTGACTGAAATAAAGGTGATGGGGGAAGGGGGAAGAAGATGTTATGACAAACTTAAAGTCCGTTCACAAATGGAACAATTCAAATAGATTGTATGTAGCTCTACCCAGAGTCAAAATAATTTTTTAAAAAATCAAGTATTTACAATATGCAAGCTGAGTACTCTGCTCCAACACAAAAATTAATGGAGATCCTTTTTCTCCTCAGCCTTCCACCTGGGTAAATTTGAACACAGGAAGCTCAACCAAGGTATCCTGTCATGAGTCACTGGCACAGATCTCCCTGCCCAGGATCCCTTTGGCTTTTAGGAAATTTGCTTCAGTCCTGTTGGGATCACGCAGGTCTGTGAGCTGCAAATGGTACTATAAAAAGACAAACAAGTGATATTTAAAACAGTTGTTTTAAATCAAGAAAATTGGATATCCAAAATCACGCCATAAAGAAATTGTTCAAGAGGGAGGAATTCTCATATGTTTTACCAGTTTTTACCAGATATTTTTCATGTCTTCCAATAATGTACTCTGTTTTCCTTTCACTCTGCATACAGAATCTGTTTGGAATAAAAGTACGTGACAATTGTAGAAGCCCTTGTGTTCCTAAGTTCAGCAGCTGTCTTGAGATGTATACACACTACTTGCTTTTGAACATGCAAAACTACTGGAAGGAGAGCAGAGGAAAACAAAGGATTCAAAGTGATTACCAGAATACATTATAAATAAGATGTTAAAGAATGGTATGCAAATGTACCATGGTATATAATACATTGCCACAAAAACTTTTTATTTAATTCCGGACCACGGAAAGTGAGTCTCCAAAACCAGGCAGAATTTTAGACACAGTTAAATAATGCTTTAATGTTTCATAAAGGGGGCAACTGCATCCTCACCTCCTGTTGTGAAGGCAAACTTAAGGTTAAAAAAGGACATTAGAGTAACAAAACTTTTCCACTGGTGAACAAAGTAAGGAGTCTGGACAAAAATCACATAATTTCCTCTGCATATCCAGGATTTGGGATCAATCTCTCAGTTTTAGAAAAAGTGGCCAGTTTCACAAGTAAATTACTACCTGTCCCAGAAACCTATGGGATTATATACATTTATGCTTCAGTCTCACAGTAATGTCTTCATAAGGATCATCCAGCAACAATGGTACTATTGAAAGTGAACTGCCGAAGTGACAAAAAAATTCAAGATTTCAACAATTTGGCCATTACATTAAAATTATGCAGACTGAACTCTGCATACATCTTAAGTTATATAGCCAGTTAACTCAGAAAATGTATTCTGTATAAAAAGATTTCTCTGATATATGTAAAGTAAAACAATGTGAAAGGCACGTGTATTAATGTAAGAATGAAAGTACAATAGTTTTTACCACATGAAATATAACTCAACAAGCATATAGTTCTTATTTCACACAAGCCTTTTAGTTCTCTTCCAGTTTAGGAAAATTGATTTGAAATATGGGTGACACTATTTATACAATCTTGGGTCCATCTATGTATTCATTATTTGAGTTCTTTTTTATGTTATTTTTTATTGCAAAACAGTCAGAGCGGATTAAGTCTTTCAGAAGATGAAATCCACATGTTGGTAAATTAGGCTGTTACATTTCCTACTTTTTCAGAGTTAATTACTGATCAATTCATATGACAGAATTAAAACTAATAGTGAAGTTGACAGTCTGATGCCTCAGCTACTATCAGTAAATTTGAAATATAAGCTGCATTTTATGTAAGTCTGTGGGAGTAGGCATTGTCCAGAGAACTTTTTTATATTATTAGCATCACTCAATAATTAATTTTGATGACTAATCATCTTTTTCTCTCTCTCTTTTTTTTTTACTCTATTGTAGGGTATGAAGACTCGTGAATACTCAAACAGAAAGCCTGTCTGTGTATGAAAGAGAGGAATCCTTTTCACTAGCACTTTTAAGTATAGATTTAAACCCAGAAGTCAGATCACTGCTCTACCGCACTTTGAATTTGAAAGACCATGTAGGATATGCTAGCATGATATTACTAAAGCTTTTTTGAAGAATATTTTCTTCCTGCGCTCCATTTTATCTCTGCCAGTTATAAGTCATTTCAAACTGGAGTTGACTGTCTGTAGCTCCTGAGGCACACCAGCTGCCATGCTGCAGTGCAGAATTGACCTCTGTGTTCTGGATGACTCCAACAGAATTGTTCAAGTCATTTGACATTAAAATAATGTTCAGTGACTCTGTCATTTTCAACCAATTTCCTGAATAATTTCAAATCTATTAATATACAGGAAACTGCTGCTTGACAAAGGTTGGATTCTGCGAATGCAGGAGCACCAGTTAATTTTTAACTTCCCTTATTATCTGAAATGAAACCTGATATGACAGACTAATTTTCAATACCAGATAGTGAGGAAGATGGAAGCAATGCACACAAGTGACATCCTTGTATGAAAAATTACAATGATCTTTTATTTTCCTTGTAGTCCAATGTTTTACAAGAAAAGAAGAAAGCTAAGCTAAAAATATAATGCTCCTGCACCAGACTTAAGAGACTTTGCTCCAAAAACTCATGGAAATTCAGGAGAAGAAATTTGAGTTTAAATATGAATTTTGCCTTTACATTTGTTGTTTTTTAACTGATCCTCTTAATTACAGTTACAAAAAGACTAGTAACATTTTCTTTCTTTATCAGGCTTCTTGGCTGGAATAAAAACAGAAGAGCTAACTAATCAGTAATAGGCACAATCTAGATCTTGTTACTGCTTCTTTCACTGCTACCACCATTTTTATTTTCATCGTGTTATCTAATGACAATATTAAACAACAAAAATAAGCCAACATTTAGCCTGACACTTTCAGGTGCTGAGTTCCCTTAAAAATTATGCTCAATGCATTTTTAACTTACCTGTTACATTTTACACAGGTAACAAATCCAGCTGTGAAGTGAACACCTAATTATTTTTTTCATGACATCTTAGAGTATATCCACTAAAGGGTGTCTGTGCCAAGCTACTTAAAGCTTGGTGAAGAGATTATTGCTCTGCTGAAGTGACTGACTACATATTGTGAGCCAGTAAGAACTGAATCATTAAAGAGTTTATTTTCAGCAGACAGAAAAAGGAATGATGTTGCTGGATTGAAAGATATGACATACTGTTTTACTTTGATGAATATTGAAGATTGTCTCTTAAAGAAAAATTGAAGACCGCAGATCTTCCCATGTCAAAAAATAGATAAGCCCAAGGGGAAAAAGGAAAGGGAACCACGAGCTAAAAACTGAACTGTTGAAATGTGGTGATCATTGTAGTCATTATACTGCTGTCAATTAGATTAGCAAGTAGCTCTGCAAATGGTATTGGATGACAAAGTAATGGAAAACTTATTTTGACTGCAACCAATCGGCTTACAGCAAATTAGCTAATGAGTGTCTTGAATTTTCAACTCAAAAGTGGATTTCTCAAACTGATCTTCTGGATAAATGCCTAAAATAAGTCAGATCATTATCTTCTTACAAGTAATATCTCTGGAACACAGATAACAAACAGCTCTATTGAATTTTCCACAAATACTACTGAAGAAATGGAAAACGTACATCTCTCTCTTCCTTTGAAGTAAGTAGACTCAGAATACTCCTTTCCAGCAATTCCCAACACTCACAGAGTGCAGCACTCTTTCAGACAGGAGGCCAGCATTTGGTGCAAGGAAAAGAACAATTGCAGAACAGGACATCTTTTGAGTAGAGAAAGTCTGGTCCCAGTCCCCAGCTCTCTGGACAAAAGCCTGGGACCATGTGAAAAAAATGTGACCATGTGAAAGGAAGTGACAAATTTGCTTTGTGGTTTTCAAAGCATGGCTCATCTCTTTCTTTACCCTCTATGCATGCTGGGTACAATTTGGTTTCTGGAAGAAGTTAGACATCATGTTTCCGTTCAGTCCTAACAGCCTGATCCATTATTTTTAATCCAGTGGAAAAAAGATAATTTCCATTTAACACTGCTAAACAAAATATGGTAGTTATTCAGCATAGGCAGTTAATGTTAGGTATGTAAGAAGTGGGAAAATGTGCCAGAGGTACAGAAAAGCTGTTAAAACATGACTTAATTCCTCATCTCTAGTCAAAGTTGAGACAATCTACATAAAGTTTATGCCATGATTTCAAAAAAGAGAGTGTTTTTAGGCATATTCTTAATCTAGTCACAACACGACAGATATGAAGGCCCATTAGCTCAGTTCTTTATATAGAGCTAATTGATGTAAACCAGTCTGAAATTAAAACACACGTATCCATACAGGCCTTGCATATACATAGTTAAGATATTTTTCAAGTAATATAAGTTAAATTGATGCATCTTTTAATACAGGAAACCTTACTTTGTAGTTTAAGGCATTGAATGGCTGAATTTTGGTGTGGTTTTTTTGCACAGAGTAGGAAAGGAAAGCAGTAATAATAGCCATGAGTCAAAGCTGTGGTAGCAGGTTTCAGACTGGAACCTCTGTATATGTTCACTAAAAATATGGCTCTAATAATTTCAAGATTGTTCTGTCCAGTATTTATTACAGTGATGATGTGCTGATGACACAGTACAGTTTTATAAAACCCAGACTCCTTAATCCATTTTTCTTGCCTCTTTGGATGGTGGCCATACTTCAGATGCACTGCACTGCTGACAAATGAGTGGAGAATGCAGAATGCCTTTTCTGTCAGTAGCTTTGCAGAAGGGTAGTCTATTTTTTACTGTAGATTAAAAAAACTTTGCATGAATGTGCAGCCGTGCTGGAGACAGGAAACCTGAACGGCTTTCCTATAGCTTGCATGAGACTAATTCAGTCAGGTGATAAAGAGTTTTCATTTCATTTGTCTCATTTTTGAGGATTCCACTTATTCTGTAAAAATGCAGGTCATGAAGATATTTTACTAACTGTGGAGATGGAGAAGCAGAAGAGTTTATTTAGAATATAAACCCATTTTAGCTGTGAATTCTTAACTCTTTTTTTTTTTACTATTCTGGTTTTTACTGAATTTTTGTAATCACTTTTCCTATCTCTTACCTTTTTTTTTTTTTTTTTTTTTTGTGTTACTGCTTGAGTTTATTTTTTTAGAAGAATCAAGAAAATATACCTTTTAGGATACCCTATCCTAAAGTACCCCAAATCCTCAGCAGGCAAGAATTACGTGCACTAAGATCACTAACAGTCTTGCTGAGCAGCTTTTCGAGTTGTCTGTGTCGTCTGGGACTGAGGAGTGTCTTTATCCTACATACTTCTGAACAACACTTAGTACACAGATGTTCAGCACCTAGCAGAACAGTTCCATAAAATGTAAAGCTTAATAATATATAATTATATATATAATATCAAAATATAATATATAATATCTACATACCTAGCGAACAACAGTATTGTGATCACCTGTAACAAAAATACAGGAATTTTTACAAATTTTACTTACAAAGAATATCTACAGTTATGTCTTGATTATCTGTACAAATAAAAAAGGTGATAGTAATCAAGTTTGCACTGAAAAGGATGGTAAAGGAAACGGTCTTCTTTTTCATCTTTTATGGAATGAAAAACATGCCATTACTATGGCAAGCAAAAAGGTCCTTCACAGGAGAACAGTAGTAGCTCTTCGGGAATAAGGAGAACATTGTGCTTTACTCTACATGGAATGACTTTTACAAAAATTACTTTTTACTTAAACTTTACTTTTTACTGACGTATTCAGATGAGTTAATACTGGACATATACAATTCTTAAAAGAATATTAACATGTAAGCACGAGGGCAATAAAAAATATACCCTAACATATGATCCAATCCAATTCCAACAGAAAGACTTTCACTTAGAAAACATTCACTCAAGCCATTAGGGAGGCAGGCTTTTGAAGTTCAAGTGGTTTGCTATTAGAACAAAATTTTCAAACCATTCCTAAATTAAAAAAAAAAAAAAAAAAGCAGCAGTTAAATAAACAGCAGAAAACCTGCAGCAAAGGCTGGTAATCCGAGGGCAATTTTAAAATCACATTTAACTGCAGCAGATAACACAATTGATGAAACACAGTCCATCATATAATTATTTCTTATTACTGATATGGTTGAAACAGAACAGTAACTGTACACTTCTGCCACTTCTCTGCCCAAACACTGTCTCTAAAATACTATGGGCTTCTAATATAACACAGACTACTTACCTCTAACCAGCCATGCTGTAGGAACTCTGGAGCTGCCCAAACAGAGCAGTTTATCTCTCCAGCCACTAATGATGACATATACATGATTAGGGGAAGACAGGCTGCTTCCACTGCTTGGTGGTGCTTCTGGTCCAAATTGCACAAATACTTCTGGATTGCATGAATTCCTTTTCAGAGAGGAAAAGGGAGTTATTTGATCTATTTCCTGAAAACAGTCATCAGCTTAAAATAGCACCAGAAACTTGCTTGAAGGGTCCAGAGCATTAATGTCAGGATCTCTTCAAACATTTCTCTTTAAGACAGAATTTCAGTTCTATGAAATTATTACCCAGGAGCTAGATCATGAAAAATGCCTGTTTGTGCAAAAACTGCAAAGTCAGTGGTGAAATTATTTATTTAATAAATTATTAATTATAATAAGGATCTATACAATAACCAGCCAGTATAATAAATAATAAAATTATTCATTAATTAAACTTTTTCAGACAATGGGAGGTTTTCAGTTACCTACAACCTGAACTAATTACAGTTCCTTATTCTGCAAGGAGTGAGGGAGAGGAAAACTGCATCACAGAGCAAGGAAAAATATTCAGTTATTCTGGATTTATACCAAGCTAAATTTTTCAAAAGGCAGAATATTGAGTTCTCGCTGATGGTCTTAGTAAGAACCTGTCTAATAGCACCCCTTTGTAGGAGTTCTGATTATGTATAGTGTGCAATCAAATAAATTAGATAATCACTTTCTCTTAATGGTCTTGTAGTGATTGTAGTGATTGAAGACTCACACGTTTTCAGATATTCTGTATGTTTGGTTTGTAGTGTAAAAATAGTAGGCAAACTCTGCATTGCTTCAGACTGTTCCAAGGATGAAGACATGATATAAGCTTGGCATACTTTCTGGATTTAACTTGACTTATAGCAGTTTCTCATCATTTAGGTAGTATAAGGATAGGGAAAGTGAGGGGAGGGTGCCACTACATTTCTTCAGAAAAATGGTTAGGAATAAATCTGTATTATACCATTTACTCGGTTCTTTTGTCCTCCAATTCAATTTGTGTGCGCAGCACTTCAGACTGTTTATTCCCCTAATCAAGCTAATAGGCCAATTAACTGAAAGTAAAGGTAAATTAGACATTGTAAATATAGCATAATTAGATTTACTGACAATTAATGAACTGCTGTAGATACAGCACATCCACAAAGGAATATCAGGAAGAGGAGTAAAAAGACTGATCTGAAAGTATAATTTGTTAAATATTTTTATGCTAGAAAAGATTGGTTTTATTCTTCTTTCTTTAGATTACTATCAACATTGCTATGTTATTATCAATAACAATCTGTATATAAGTGAGCAAAAAATTATTGTCTTTTCTAAAATATAGGCAGTCTTGCTGAGCATCAGAGCTTTACTACTGATAACTTCAGTACTGTACGCTGTTGACACCATTCAATCTGCGCAGTAGTTAGCAGTCATTGTGAAGATCAAAATGGAAAATTAGGATTGCCAACAACAGGAATTTCAAGATATGGCTAAGTATCTTTGGTCGTTTGCTACAAACATTGAAAGTCTTGAAAGCAAACTCACAGATTACAAAAATGGTTAGAGATTCCTTCCTTTCATCCTTTTCCCTTCTCCACCCTCATTTCTCTCAGCTTTTAGCAACAAATCCATCAAACATCCTGGTTCTACCCCTACTGCTTTTGAAACATTCAATGCTTGCTAGACATAGAGCTTGGATGACGTCATAAATGGAATTCAAAAATCAAAGGGGTCTCATTGCCATTTTAGATGCCCTGGTACCATTTGAATCGGATTACCAATGGCAGATAGAAGCTACAGAAGAGCACTCATGGTGCCTAAAATAGCACCAAATCCTTTCTATAGGCAAATGAATCAAATCTCTCATATCACTTCATGCATCTAAGAATATGAGCTGGAATCCAGTTTGAAGTTAAGGTGGGACTTAAATTCTGCACCTAGAGTCAGGAGTATAGGTAAGTGTCAGATGCCCTTGCTCCCTTTCCAGTCACTGGGCTTGACTTAGCTGTCAGTATGCCGTGACAGCCACTCTGAGGTGTAAGTCCTGGCCTCCATCTGCTGCTCCGAAAGGTGTGTGTCTCATCTGGTTCTGCTGCATCTATTTGCGCTGTTGTATAAAGCTGTATAGAGTGCCACAGACATTACAAATGGCAGCAAGCAGGTGTGTACATGGACAGCTGAGCTGGACATTAGCTGGCCTTTTCACATGCATATGTAGTCAGAGCAGCTGCTTTGAACTGAATCCTGCTGTGAGAATCTGTGTGAAATTATTGTGGTCCTCTTAAAGTCAGCAAGGAAATGTGGCCCTTCTAGAGAAGGGTTCATGCTGAAAATTTCACTTCAGAGCATCAGCATTACTTCTTACTTTGAGGAGGACCCAGTTCTGAAGCAGCCTGCAGCTCCTGCACTGGAGCTGACAGCTCAGGTGGGTGTCTCAGGTGGCACATGGCTCTAGACCATCTGTGTGATCAGCTGAGTCATGGGCTACCCCAACCTAACGATGAGCAGGCAGGGGCAGACACAAGTATAAGCGGTGGCTGAGTCTGGGAGAAGGTCCAAAGCTCATGGGAATCTACAGGCTCAGGGCCCAAAGACAAGGTGCTTCCCCAGCTGATCAGCCATCTCAGCTGAGAATAGCAGAAAGGGTGTGATGAAGTAAAATCTTTTGATATTTTGCACCGTCCTCTGTGAGGCTGCCCTGAGCCATTGTCTAGTCAGCACCAGTCAGCTGTTGCCTGCTCAGCCTGTCAGGGACTGTGGGAGGACGCTTAATCTATTCTTAATTTTGAGCAGTCAGAGCAGTTCCTGTGCTGGAATGTAATTCCAGTAGGAATTAAAAGCTTAGGTTGTAATGCTAAGTTAAAAGGTTGACTTTAGCAGGCCAACATTACCTATGCATTGCCATAGGTATTCAGTGTTTGGCCAATTTTATAAAAGTACTTAGTGGCCTAATATATTTGAGTGGATTTTGTTTAATTTTAATCCCACAAAACCGCTTAAAAATTTTACCATATACCCTTCAAAATTAAGTCTTCAACTCATGTGACAGGACATAACGATACATATTCCATTACAGAGTGTTCTTTGTGGATAAATGCATTGAAGATTGTGAAGTTAGCCATATTGTATGTTTGATAATTGTCATAGTTATTTACTGAATGCAAATGCATTTTCTTTAGAAACTCATATTTTCAGAGTACACATTCAATCTTCATACAATTCAAATGGGAAAAAAAAGAAAGACAAGAAAGGAACCCTACGATTCTACTAGTCTAATATTATTATTGCAGCAAATTTGTTTCTTGCTTATATTAGTGTCATCCACCAATTCAAGAGTTAATATATGTCCTGGTAATTTCAGAAATTCTCATTAACTCTCATGGTGCTGTTTCAAAATATAAATTACAATGTTTGTATAGCTGAGCCTCATAATTATATTCTGTTAACATAAAGCACTTGTGTTAGGTATGTTGTGGGAGTCAGAAGCAAATTCTAAAACTAACATTATGTCAGTGTAAAGGCCCCTTTCCCCAAAGAAAAACTCCTGCCTATATTTAGTATTATCTGGAGATATCTGCAAATGTCATATATGACTTCTGTTTTTACTTGACCACTTCAAGCTACATACAAGGTAAACATTTAGCTAAACGCTTTTCCACTTTTATGAATCCAAACCACTTCCTGCCCAAAGCCCACCTTGAAGTCTCTGCAAATATTTCCCTGTCTGTCTGTGCAAAGAGCTTTACCTGACTGCAGTTTAATAAATTTTTACTCACCTCTTTCAAAACATAAAGGTCATTAGTGTGCTCTTTCTTCTTTTCCCCCCTGAGATAAAAATTACTCTGAGGACAAATTTAAACCAAAAACCAAAAGAATAATATGACTTAGGGCTCCAATATTTAGCTAAAGCTATTAAACGCTTTTTGTTTCACCCATCTCGGAATTTTAGATATAGAGAGAATTCTACCCAGCAGCTGGTGAACTCTGATGCCATTCTCTAAAATCAAGAGGAGTTTTAGGATCACAGGGAAATTCAATATGGAAGGGATCTCAGGGGGTCTTGTAGTTCAATATTCTCAGGGTAGGGTCAGCTGTGACATTTTCCCCCTGGTGAGGACCTTCTGATCTGGACCATAGCTGACCAGTTCAACAAGGGCTCAGCCTTCTGAAGATCCAAGCTACCCAAATTCTTTTGAAATGAGCTGGTGGTAAAGAACTTCTACCAGCCCCCACAGATTTCAATAGGGAATTAAAGGTACTCAGCCGCTTACAGGCTCAACCCAGATAAAAGAATAAAGCATAGCATCTGTAGGGGAGAAGTTTCTTACAGGGGAATTATTATTTTTTTTGTACACTCACCAATTAAGAAGCTCTCCCCTGGGCTACCAGAAGCACTGAAAATCTTGTGAGCCTGTGTCCTTTCAGCAAATGAAGAAATACATAGGGGGCTTGCTCCAGAAAGCCAAATCAATTTCAAACTTAGTGACTCATGAGCCTTTGTTGGATTTAGCGCAAGAACAAACAGTTGTTTCAAGGAAATAAACAGCACAATTGAAAGTACAAGCTTTAAATCATTAAAAAGAAAAAGAATTGCTCTCTGCATGGTTGTTATTCTTTTTTGATTCTTTAAAATCATAACATAAGAGTTTAGAGGATGGTAATGTCAGGGCCTGGACTCTGCTGTGCCTCTATGGGCTGTGTAGTTTTGAAGAATCTGCATAACTCTTCATCTAATCATCAGCTAGAGTTACCCAATGCCTTCTTTTGATTTCACTGGAACTGATGCTAGCAGAAGATGGTTATACTGGCAAAGTACAGGTACCTCAACAGTGAGACACTGAACAAAATAGTCTCTGAATTGCCACCTTCATTTCATAATATAAAAAGGACCTGGTTTTGTAGCCTTTAACAAATTTTACTAGAAAATAATGCAGTTGTAATAAATGCTTCCCCTAGAATAAATACATCAAATCCCAAAGAAAATTCTCTTCCTCAGAATAAAAAAAAATGTTCCCTTATGCCTTCCAGAATTCAATAAAATATTCATTGATGTTGAAAGGGTGGAAGGGAAAATCTCATCACTTGTGTTTGCTCTTTTTCCTTAACTCTTACTTCTCATACTCTTTTCTCAAAGATAAAGAACACTTATGCTGATTCTTTTATTTAATTTTAGCTTTAAAAAATGAATTTACTTGCCATTTAGAAAAAATATATTAGCTGAATTCCTGTTGTTTTCACTCTGTGTCCATAGAGTTATGATGTCTTTATACAGGTTGCAAATGAGAGACCCCAGGATAGCTTTGTAAAAAAGCAGTGGAGAGTAGTGGAGAGTATTTTCAGAGTTGAAAGGGACCCACAAGGATCATCAATTCCAACTCATATTTGAATGGCCTATGACTAAGCTATGACTGTGGAAATATGTGATATGATGTAATCATGACAGCATGATGTAATAGAATTCTATAGATCATGACAAAAGCAAAATTTAACCGATTGTATCCCTAGTGGGCTAGGAAGAAATTAATACCTCTGCCTGAAAAGTTAGTGTCCTCTTATCTGAAGACAAACAGAGTGGCCCTTCATCTCAAATTTGAAATCTAATGTGCTCAGTAATTCCTCATAAATTAATTTTTTGGCCTCAGCTCTATTCTCTTCTCCCTTGAAACACAGTGCCTTTATCTAGACACTTTGGCTGAGCAGACAACTAACACAAGTACTATGAGCTCTGTCTTTTCATGATCTCTATTACAAGACCTGATCTCAAAATTAAATTTGTCTGGGTAGATCCTTTATGTGTAGCCCAACTGGCCTAATTCATCATATGCAGCTGTAACCAATGGGTTTCAGTGAGACATGACATAGAATTTCTTCTAGAAAGCATTCCTTTCCCTATCAGGCCTGACCTTGAATTTATGTACTTGTTTTAAAATTTAGCATTCTTACACTACTGCTTTAATTTTACGTCCGTGTTATATATTAGTATGCAAGAATATTGAAATGGCAGGGGGAAATATATGGGTTAAAAGGCTTGAATGGACTAATCCAGTGCTTCCCACAGCTATGCTTAGGTATAATTCTTAAGTAAGCAAATTTCTGAACTTTTACAGGCAGCCAACATATTAACAAAGTAACTATGTTCTATTTATGATTCTATGGAATATTTGTCATTCTTTCAGTTTTACTCTCTGTCCATACTTTCTGTTCTTCTGTACTCTCTGTTTACTTTCTGTTCCATACAGAAATCTGATTTTAGTCCCAGGAAAGCTTGTGGAATATTCACATTATTTTTCATTAAAAATTTTCAAACAATTTATGACAAAATGTGAAAAAAAATCTCGTTTAGATTTCTAGCAGAAATGTTTTGTAGAGAGAGATTTTAGTTTTAACTCATTTTTGCAGTAACTATGTAGAGAGTCTTATGAGAAAGGCTAGGGAGGGCCTACTTCCATCCAGGTGGAAGAGCGGGAGGACCAGTTTTACTGGACTGTGCGGATCAGCACATTGGCACATTGGACCACATGAGCATGAGGCTCTAGGGGACAAAAGTGCACAGTGCAGCCTAATGCCATGAGTCATGCAGGGGAGGAACCCACTTGTATGTCTGCAGTGACAAGGGGACCCCAACAGCTGACTGTTTTGGAGACTGATATCAGCCTGACAAGGAATGAGTGGCAAAAAAACCAACAGAGACTGGCTCAGAGGTTCTGTGCATCGTTCATAGAATCATAGAATCATAGAATCATAGAATCATAGAATCATAGAATCGTAGAATCATAGAATATGCTGAGTTGGAAGGGACTCATCAGGACCATCGAGTCCAACTTCTAACCCTGCACAAGACACCTCAAGAATCACACCCTGTCCCTGAGAGCATTGTGCAAACACTTCTTGAACTCAGACAGGCTCTGTGCTGTGATCCGTTCCCTGGGGAATCTGTACCAGTGCTCAACCAGCCTTTGGACGAAAAGCCTTTTCCTGATATCCAGCCCAACCTCCCCTGACTCAGCTTCAGGCCATTCCCTCAGGTCCTGTCACTGGCCTCAAAAATGAAAACATTAGTTCGCCCCTTGGCTTCCCAGGGCAAGTAAGTTGCAGACTGCAACAAGGTTTCCCCTCAGTTTCCTGCAGGTTGAACAAATCAAGTGACCTCAACCACTCCTTGTAAGGCTTCACCATCCTTGTGGCCTCCTTTGGATGCTCTCTAAAAGTTTAATGTCTTTTTTATATTGTGGCACCCGGAACTGCCCCCAGCACTCAAGGTGAAGCTGCCCCAGTGCAGAACAGAGCAGGACAATCCCCTCCCTTGCCCAGCAGGCAGCAGAGTGCAGAGCACTGTTTACTTTCCCCCTGGAGGGGCACCCAATACGCCTGGAGATCTCTGCCCCAGGGATAGAAACACAGCTCTCCTCTCTGCCATGGACCGATCCAGACTGCACTGGATCAGGGTGAAGCTCCAGAACACCTGTGCTGCATTGCTGATATCATTGTGGGGGGCAAGTCTGAAGCAGTTTTTGAAAAAGGGAAGCAAATAGTCAAAATCCATGTGAAAACTGGTTTTTACGTATAAAAATTTAAAAAAAAAAAGCCAACAAAATATCTAGTTTTTAGGAATAAAATGTCAAGATGGACATCATCAGATCCCACTGGATGTGATCAACACAAAACCAGCTATGTCTCCACCAACTAATAAAAGCTTTCTTTAGCATCATGGGTTTTTAGAGAATGCAGGTTCCAAATGACAGTCTGATTGCCAGCCCTCTCTATCAAGTGACCTGGAAGAAGAATGATTTCAAAAAGTGCCCTGAGCAATGACAAGCCTTTGAAAATCAGACAGGAGATAGTTCAGTTCAGGTGAATCCCAGCTGAAGAGGCCCCAGTGTATAATAAATTAATAGAGAGTGAGAAGCAATATGCCTTTTTTACTGGCGGTTTCCTACTGCCATGTTGTAGGAAAGCCTTGGAGGTGGAAATCATCTGTATGGAGTGCTCCATGCCAAGTCTCAGAAACGGCTGAAGAAGGGAAATCAAGTCAGTTTGCAGAGGTGAAAGCTACCCACCTGGCTTTAGACATTACTGAAGGAGAAAAATGGCCAATACCTTGTCTGTATACTGACCTCAAGGAGGAGATGGAACATATGGATAGGCTCATGACTGAGGGGTGAAGTTGACAAGAATGTGAAACCTGCACTGCAATTAGTGAGGCAATCAGTTAAAGCCCATGAGAGATGAAGGACAATGGCTAAAATAGAAATATGGGGAGGCCTGGAAGATTGACTCTGTCACACTCCCACACACGTGCCTAGTCATGGTGCTTGCCTTCACCACTTTGGATTCAGGGATCTCAATCCAGCTCCCCTTCAATCACACTACCAAGGGTATTACAGTAAAAATCACCCATATTAATGAAAAATTAATTTTGATGAAACCACACAGTCTCAGAGGTGGTGGAATCAGATTTGACTTCAGCAGGCAACAATCCAACACCATACACCATCATTTCTGCTCTGAAAGACTGTTATGACCGATGGTGTCCAAAATCATGGACTAAAACTCAATACATATTTTACAGGGATTTATCTGTAGACTAAGGGAATGCTATCGGTGTATATATATCACAAGACAGGAAAGGTGATGGTGGTTAACCAGGGCATACTAGAAACTGTGGGTCGTGGGCATAACTTCAGTGCTATAGAATAACAGGTAGACCTGTCCTGGTTTTGTCTGGGAGAGAGTTATTTTTCTTCCTAGTAGCTGATAGAGTTTGGTGTGTTTAGATTATGAGAATAGTATTGATAATACACTCATGTTTTGGTGGTTGCTGAGTAGAACATACCTGAAGTCAAGTACATTTCAATTTCCCATGTTCTGCCAGTGGGGAGGTGCACAAAAAGCCAGGAGGGAACACAGTCAGGACAGCTGATTCAAACTGTTCGGAGGGATATTCCATACCATAAAGCATCATGTTCAGTATGTGGACTGGAGGTTATTGACAGGGAGGGGCCAATCCCTGCTCGGTGACAGGCTGGGCATCTGTCGGCAGGTGGTGAGCAATTGTATTTAGCATCACTTGTTTTTCTCGGGCTTTGTTCTTCTTGTTCTTCTTGTTACCTCCTTAATCATTTTTACAGATATATCTCACTTTATTTCAATTATTAAACTGTTCTTATCTCAACCCATATGTTTTGCCTTTTTCCAGTTCTCCTCCCCATACCACTGGGGTGGGATGTGGAGGGCAGTGAGCTGTGTGGCACTTACTTTGCTGCTGTCTGGCATTAAGCCATGACAGGAGGAAACCCTGTAAAAAAAGAGTGTTTGCAATGTGCAGAGGACATGGGAAAAGAAATTTCAGCATTTCAAATGAAATTTAGGAAAAATAAGTTCTTAAATTTTATTATCATGGTAATCACAATAATATATTATTACTATTACAATTTCATAAAATCAAGTAAGTGCTTTTCAAACATAGCATGGAAATAAAATAATTGACATTTGATTGAGTTTTGTTCTGCATATTGACATCACAATCACACTTCTTTTTGTCACTCTTGAATGTCAATTCTGTTTTCATTTGACTGTTGAGAATATCCAGTTTAAGGCTGAATAAGGCTGATTTCCTGGTTATCTGGTATACCTAAAATATATGTCGGGAAAACACATTTCAGGAGAACTATTATATGATAATTTATAGGTTAATATCTGATGCTTTTCCCATTTTATAGGATCTTTGTAACATTAAATGCTGCACAAAGGGGAAATAATTTCTAATGCTATCTTACATTAAGTAGATTAATTTTAAGTAAATAGTGCTATAATTTATTCTTCTAATACCAGGTGTTGCAGAGAGTTAAAGTTCACATCAACTCATAAAAACACTGAAAAGCTTTAACAGAGTTTAGCCTACGACAGCACTGGTACCAATACAACCTAGTTATAGCCCAATGGAATTGCCCATTACATTCTGAGGTTGGTTTACCTATCTTTATTATTCTCTATAAATGTTCATATTGCACTGCCACTTTTTGGTGACCTTTCTAACACTTGGCCTGGTGCATGCTGATGATCTTTCCCCTCATGTTAATGAAATAGCTTGGTGGTCTCAAATGTTACCTATTTACAAATTTATCAAATTCATTCAACTTGTCAGAGACATCAAGAAATATTTACAACCTTATATTAACTGTGAAAAAATGTCTTAATATTCCAAGCAAAGTTTAGTTTTGCAGCTTTTGTGTTTCCATATATCTTCAAGGCTGCCTCTTTTTTCTGTGAACTCTCTGTAGATGTTTATAACATTCTCATGAATGTGTCACCAGAGACTAGTTGCATGAGAATATGACTCTTGTGATCCTCTGATATACTTAAAAGAGTGTTGTCTTAGGCTCTAGATAGCTGGGAAATATTTCTGTTTATTACTGGTTTAAATAATTGTATAAATAAACTGACTGTTTATATTTTTATTCACTAGGAAAAATCTATAACTGAGATTCTTGTATTTTAATGAAGATATTTTGGTTAAGAAAATGGTCCGTCCTTTTTCAGTGTGAATCCTTCACAATCTGCTTTCACTTCCTCAGGCTGCATAAACAAGAGGTGAACACTGGGGAAATATTCCTCAAGTGCTGGTCAAAAGCAGGAATGTTGCTAAACTTGATATCTGTCCTACTAAAGGAGCAGTAACAACCCTCTTAAAACAAGGGTGGAAACTCCAAATGTGTAACTCAAACTGTTATTTGTTCACTCTGTTAAATCAGCAGCTCCTAACGCTAGCCCATGGTTCACTATCTCATGGTTCAAGAATACACAGCTGGATTCTATGATTTGAGGGAAAGATGTGTCATTAGAATGTAAAATGAAAGAAATGCAAGCAGCATGGGTAACAGAGGTTGAAGCTCTCTTTTCCCATTAAGATACCCTTTAGAAAGAGTATCTCTGGTGGGCACTGAAAGGTGAAGAAACTCTACAAACTTTGGACACATTTACAAATTGAAGTAGGAAAAAATTTTATTAGTCTTATAATTCCAAATAAATTTTTATTTAAATATACCATTATTCCCAGACACCATTTTAACAGGAAAGGTCTTTCCATCTCTCCTAACATCTAGTTAGCAGCCAATTGTTGGATTTCATTTCTCTTGCAATTGCTGACATTTATGCAACTCTCCTTTACTTCTTGATCTGAAAAACTATACTGGATTGTTCTGTTCAAATATCTCATTTGCAAAAATTCTTCAAACAAAAGTGTTTGATTTTTCATTTCATAAGTAGACCTTCCTGCATACTCAAGATTTCACATCCTCATGTGACATAGCCTGAATTATCAGGGAGGCGATGGCCCAAGATAACATTCCCACACAACTGAGGTCTGCACATCCCTGTGGTTGTGGGAGTCTCTTTCTTTTTCATGCTGCACAGTATAAAAATCATGTGTAACGTGTTTGTTCTGAAGGCAAGGACGCTTGTATGGCTCAGAGCAGGCTCTTCACATCGCTGTGATGTAACAACTATTCAGGGCATGCTTAAATTAAGAAGTTTCCTAAATTTGTTTCTACATCAAACTGTTAGCATCCCACAGAACAGCTGATCCCCACAGGTCAGTTGGATGAGGAGTATTTTCAGTGGTATTGGAGGGTGAAGAACAAGTGTAACTACACAACAAAAAACTGACTCGAAGAGGACGGCTTTCAATCTGCGTTCAAGACACACCTCATCCACTGTGCTTTCACTGACAACACCTGAAGAAGTATTTACCTACTCTTGCCCAGCTGTTGGTAATTGCAAAACATCTGAAATCAAATCATGGAGACTTAACTTTTCTTGTTTTTATTAGAGAAATAAAAAGACTGTTTATTCTTAAACAGGTTCTGGCTGAGAAATTTTGGAATGTGCATATCTAAATGAAAACTTGCACAAATTTCTAGAGTGCTGTAGGACTGTAAGATGAACTGCAAGGACATAAAGGAAATTGAGTTAAACACAGGCACACAGGCTGAAGGCTCTCATTAGCACAGCTGGGAACACACAGTGAAATAAAATGTAGAAGCTATTGTTTTATAACAGCATTTTGCCTATTTTGCACAGGACTCTGCATTTGTCCTTGTTGAACCTCATTAGGTTTCTCTCTGCCCAACTCTGCAGCCTATCAAGGTCACTGCCACAGTTTTGTATCATCAGCAAACTTGCCGAGGGTCCATTCTATCCCTTCATCAAGTTGAGTGAGACTGCACTCAGCATTATTCCCTGGGGAACACCACTGAATACGGGCCTCTATCTGGATTCTACCCCTCTGATCATGACCCCCTGAGCTCTGCCTTCAGCCAGTTCTTGATCTATCTCACTGTCCTTTCGTCTAACCCATAGTTCCTGAGCTCACCTGTGAGGATGTTATGGGAGATAGTGTCAAAAGCCTTGCTGAAGTCGAGGTAGATGATATCCACTGCCTCCCCTTGTTGGCCCATCCTGCCATCCCATCATAGACTATCAGATTGGTCAAGTGTGACTTGGTACATCTATGCTGACTATTCCTGGTGACCTTTTCTTCTACATGCTTGCTGATGGCTTCCAGAATGTCCTGTTCCATCACCTTTTCAGGGATGGAGGTGAGGCTGGCTGGCTGGGACTTTCCTGGCTCCTCCTTCTTGCCCTATCAAACCCGTCTTTGTTAAGCTGAGCTTTTCAAGCAGTGATGCCTAAAGCATCAGAAGAGTTACAGCTTTTAAATCATATTAGATGAAAAGTGAAAAGTGCAGAGCTAATACTTTATCAGAAGTAAGCAAGGGTTATAGTGAACAGTGGAAACTGCAGGAAGGACATGCAAACGAGGATAGTTAATGGCTATATTAAGATATGTGTTTTGTGCACATGGGATATGTGAGTGCAGCATAGGAAGGTATATCAGCCATTTTCAGTCTAGTTAGTACGAGTATGAAATACAGCAGTGCCATGAGTCACAGATTTAGTGCAAGATAGAAAGAAGTATGCAGATGTAAGTTCTCCAAACCCATCCTGAAGGTGGTGTCACTGTTTTTCCGTGATTACCTGTACAGGCAATGTGGCTGTTCTCTACTTGTGTTAGTCATGCCTACAGTTGCAGTGAATATATGCTCTTATGATAAGCCTTATGCATTAATGCAATCAAACCTCACAATTTCATGACAGACACACCTTAATGCTGCAATTCAGCACTCTCAGTGAGACTATCTCACATGCCAAGAGGCTGGGTAGAAACTCGTTGCCTCAGGTGTTGCACTGAATTTGATACCTCCAGGCATCCACCTCTTTTTCTGCAGCTTCGTGTGTCTCCTTGCAGTTAGCAGTTGCTAATGGTAGGATGTGCTCTCTTCTCACAAGGGCAGACAGTCTTGTTAATGTATTTTATTTGTACCATCTGGCTTTGTAGCTTCATCTGAGAAACATATGGGCAACTTCAGAACAAGTGAAAATAAAACATTATGTGCAACAGGCTGTGGAAACAATCTGCCACACTTCCTTGGCAGATCCCTCCCACCAGGAAATGTCATTCAGGAGTGTAGCTGTCAAGTCAAATGGTGTCTGATGCAGCCCCAGGTGCCAGGCACTGAGCGTGTCTGTGGGTGTCAGGAAATGTGGTGTGCAGGTGGGCTCTGCAGCTGCTCCAGGTCAGCTGCTGGAGCAGTTCCTCTGTCCTGAGAGGGCACTGCGAAATGCAGGACTGTCTTTGCTCTGGAGGGAATAACAGGTGGGGAAAAACTACGGTCTATCACAACTCGGCTTCCTCATAAATCCTTCTGAACTGATGCAAAAACTTTATCCAGATTTATTCCCTGAAGCCTATCTGTTATTAAACTCTGTGTGAAAAGTTAAGTTTTTTGGCAATAGATAAACAATTGGCAGAGTTCTGAGCTCTGTTTCTGAAAATCTCTGTAAGACATGTCAGCAGAAGAGCAGAATGAAACTCTCAGCTTGGTTCTCATCTCTCAGAAAGTTTGAAAGGCCAAAGCAGTGCTCAGATTCACACGTATGTTTTCGTTTACATATACATGCATTTATTAAATTTGTATAAATGTACAAATAATTGCAAAGACAGATGAGGAAACAGGGGCAAAAATAGCCCTTCGCTCTGCTGTTGGAAAAAGACTGTGGTTGAAGGCAAAGAGGTATTGTAGACTTTCCCTTTCTAGCTAAGATTTGGCAGGGGCTGCCCTTGGGGCTCTAGTGGTGAAGCTGGGTAGCGCTGACCTCTTTTCTTCCTTTCCTGGGACCAGAAAACGCTTGGAATCCCTTTGCTTTGACTCCAGGGCACTGCATGAGAAGTACTGTTAATTCTTTTCCCTGGTCTCAGGGACAGCAGCAGCGCCTGAATTTCTTGCACTTCCTCATGAGCCTCTGGCATCTTGACATTTATTCAGAGTTTGGTTGACCTCTGCTGCCTTTATGTATCTTTAAAGTTCATTCCTGTGCAACTGTCAATACATCTATTTTGTAGCTTTGAAATAAGAAGCTTTAGGGTGACTAAAAGGATGCTTGTAACTGTTCAGTCAAGTGTGGTTGTGATTTTAAAGACCTTGCTGTTTTCGGTTGACTTTTTACTAAAATTGTATCTATTTTCATCAACATCTTTGGAAAATATATTGCATTTTCTAACCACTTTACCTTTTGTTTCATGAAGCAAGTTATAAGGTAGAAATAAAAGTATTTTTGGGATCAAAATTGATCCCCAAAAAAATTCTTGGAGTAAACTTTTGTTTACCCTTCAATCCTTTATAATCATAAAATCAGGTTTTAGCAGAATGGTTGAAGCAGTGTTATCATAAAGCAGAAAGTAGACCTTAAGTAGTATAAAATATTTTTAATATGATACTAAAACAGAAGTAAGAAGTGCAGACTATATAAAATGTACCAGCAATTGAGCACTGAGATTGAGGTTAAGTTCTAGAAGAGTTTCCAAGGAAATAGCAGGATAGAATGGGTCATTTTAATTCTCTGCTGAAAACAGACATGACTCTTATGCAATTTGCTACATTGTATGTGACATTCTCATCTGGATAGAGCTGCAGGAGTTGTAGCACCAGCTCTATTTCTGTTTGTCCATTATATGTCAGTGCAATAGCATGATAAGTCTAATGCAAACATTTCAGGGTATCTTTTCCTCTTTAGGACCACAAAAAACCCACTGCGCTTTACCTTTTTCATTCCCATGCAAGAAGTCAATTGAAAACCTCAGGTGGGGTGCAGTAAGCTCAGCTGTTCCAGCTCAGAACAAGACACATTTTGGTCTCTAATCTATAGCACAAGATACATGTAGGCTGGACAGATAGCTTGAAAGGAAATTAAAAAGGACATATTTGTTGCATAAAATGACAATTTTATCATCAGAAACCCTTGCCTTTTAAAGCAGTGTTTACAATGTAAAGTGGTGTTGTTTTCCATCTCCTTGGGTGATTTTTACTGCAAGGGGAGTCAAAGGACCAACTGTAGACTATTTAATAATTAAAAAAAAATAAATTTTTGCCAGTCTGGAAATGTAACTCTGTTGTGGACAGCTGTGCTCTGCAGTAGCAGAAGATGGCTAAGGTGCACCTCATCGGAAACTGTGAAAATCAAACCTGGAGATGGTGCAATCACAAGTCTCATTGCTAACTAAGGAGAGTCAGTCTTGACTCTGAAATTTTAAAAAAGTGCAGTTCCCAATGACTTATGCCATCTGGTTGCCACAAGCCCTGGGGACTGAGCAGATGTCTCAGGAGGTTCAGCTCACCAGGAGCATGCCAGGCTGCCCCTCCTTTCAGCAAGGCATGCTTCAGGGACATTTCCCATTGTACCAGGCTGTGCAGACCACCAGTGCCCAGTCTATCTGCTGACCACATTCATTTTTTTTAAACCAGAGTACCTCTACTGACATTCTCATACAAATATTTGGTTAGGTATATGGTTTTTCCACCTCATATGGCTGCTCTTATTATTTGATGACTTCTACTTTTTACCAAAATATATTCTTTTGTAGCATAGAAAATTTCCTTTCATCTTTTCTCTTTCTCCCTGGTATTAAATCTGATTTTTTCTTCTAATTTTTTGTTTATGTTCACACTTCCCCTCATCCTTTTTGATATTTCCATTCTCCTCTTTCCCTGTTTCTATGTTTGCATTCTCACAATTCTCTTTGCTCCCTTCTTTTTCCCACTTTTCATTTTTCTCATTTCTCCTGGAGAAAAGGAGGCTTAAGGGTGACCTTATCACTTTCTACTCCCAAGTAAAAAGTGATATTACAAGATGAAATGGCCTCAAGTTGCATAGGAGGAGGTTTACATTGGATATTAAGGAAAAATTTCTTCACTGAAGGAGTTGCAAACCATTGGAACAGGCTTCCCAGTGAAATTTTTGAGTCCATATCCCTGAAGGTTTTTAAAAAAGCTGTAGATGTGGCGCTCAGGGACATGGTTCAAGGATTAGGGACATAGTTTAGACAGGACAGTGTTGGGTTAATGGTTGGACTCAATTATCTTAGTGGTCTTTTCCAACCTAAGTGATTCTATGATTAATAACTTCTCATGTCTTTCTTCTTGATCAGATTGTTAGCACTACATTGTGGTGTTGGATTAATCTATTTTTCAGTGACATTTCAAGGCTGAGAATTTAAATAAAACTAATTAATCTACTATGAATATAAAACTGTGGTAAGAAGTCTTTTATATGAAACCCTGAAGAAACCTGATCTTCAAATCTAACTTCTTTAGTTAAAGGCAAACTCTGAATTTACAATTAATCCTCTCCCACTCATACATCCCATTTCATTACACACCTTTCCTTTGTTATTAGGTCACCACAAAAGCTTTGTCCCTGAACTTCACAGTCCGGAGTCTATTGCTTTTGGGATTCTTTTCCTACTCCTGAAGAGTTGTTTAGTTTGTGAGCAATATTTTTTTTCATGCTAATTGAAGAAGGATATTGTTTTACATCACATGGTAGTTGCACAATCTCTCAATCAGCATCAAGCAAACCAGAAACTTAAAGAGTTCATTAAGTTTGTTGAAAAGTTATTCACTTTTGAAGGCCCTTTACCAAAAGCAATAGCTAAAATGACAATTTTCCAACAAATACATTTTCCTTTCTCTTGAAACAAAACACTAGCAACAGTCAGGTAGATGTCAAAGTTTAATACTGGTCTTCAGTTTCCTGATGTCAATGATTTAAAGAGGACATTGCATTTCTGTAGTTTTAGTGGGATCTCTAAAGGACTTAGCAAATAGATGGTGGTCAAAAAAGCTGCATAATACAACCTAAGCTCATGTGAATGACAAATCTGGGTGTCTGTGTCCTTTCAGAAACCCTCAAAGTCCTCATCTGACAGGAGTGAGATTAGCTGTCATCTTTAAATCATCGAAGCCTGAGATCAAGCAAGGCTCCTAATCTTAACAATTCTTTTCCTGCACATCTTGGTGTAGCCGTCAAGGTCAGAACCTGCAGCTGTAGTGTTTGCTCCTAATACACTAGTGAAGGAAGTTGCAAATGGATGGGCAGTGCAGGCTGGGCAATGGAGAGAGAAATCTGAGTCTTGCAGACAAGGGAACACAAATCTTCAGATATTCTATGTATTTTGCACCTGGAAAACAGAGTCGAAACCTCATCCAAGTACTGAGTAACAAATAGAAGCTTTTTGTCCCTTCTATCAACATTTCTTAACACTTTGCCCTACATTGGTTTATACCTACTTACATTAGACAAAGATTTTCTCTTATCTTATTCTCTCTTACTATGTTGTGTTTCATTATAAGCTACACAGCGCAATGAGGGGCAGTTACAACTAAATTATTATGTTTATGACGTGTCTGCTTGGCACAGTGAGGATTGCTTTCTGATAGCCCAGGTTCAGACAAATGTCTTCTGGAGATCTCTACCCCTCACTCTGAGCAAGGGCTGCCTGTGACTGCTCTTGTTCCCAGGAGGGCCCACAGCAGCTGAGGGAAGGAAGAGGACTCACATGTCCTTATATTAGGCTGAAATAGCTCTTCAAGACTTAATATTTACTGGCAAACTCTATTTCCAGTGTTGAAGTGTCCCACATTGAAAATGAAGGGTGGGGTCAGGCATTTTATGTCTAAGTGGTGGGTTTGAAGTAGAATAAATTTTCAAAATCAAATTAGTGCAAATTTCCTGCTGCATGGGACAAGTCTGGCAGGTAACTCTTTTGTTGAATGAATGTTGCACTCAATTTCTTTACATTCCTCTGGTTGGAATTCATGGTAATCCCTATAGTACAGCGATTTCCAGACTTTTTTGGTCAAGGTAAAAACTTTTGAGTACACATTCTCCGTGCACCTACGTTTATTTATTCATAAATTATGTGCACTCACAATGTGCTATATACAATTCACATTCTAAATTGTACAAAAGAATAGAAATTTTTGAAAGGGTGAAATAAAGACAAAATAAAAGCTATTTTTAATTTAAAAAATATTCTATCTTTCTTATTAATGCCACAAAAAACATTTTCTTCTTGCACCCCAAAGGATTACCTTGCACACCTCCTGGGTTTTATGCACCTCACCACACTTTGGAGACCACTGTTTTAATCGATGTGCTATGTGTGGACTGAGTACCTTCTCAGTAGCAGTAATAACAGCAGCAGGAACACAGTGTAATCTATCCACAGAGCAGACACTTGATTTTAATGTCACATTCATTTGAATTTTTCAGTCTTTCAAATCTAATTCATCTTCTGCTTTGAGTCTTCTGGAATATCTGTGGCTGGTTTGAATTAGAAACACTGTTCTTATGGTATTAGGAAGTGGTGAAGACTTGACCATAGCTGTCTGCTCACTTCCTTTTGAATAGAATCACAGAAATTAAATAAGAGAGTGTTTGTCACTTATTTAATTGTTTGGAAATGACTGTTTATTAAAAAGTACTGGAAGATGGCTGATGTATTTCCAGTATTGGCTTCAGTGCCTGAATCAACATTGTAATCTGAAATACTGTTGCATTTAGACCTGAATTAATGATATATAATTTATCTAGGAGCGTAGCATGAAATTAACATTAAAACAAATTAATGAACTTAATGAATTAATCCAAATTCTGGAAATATTTTAAATTTTTCTTTGAACTTCCAACTTTAAATATTATATAAATCCTGTACAAATCATTGTTGCTTTTTTGTTTGTTTTTATGAAGGTCAAACATTTGAACCCCACAATTTTGCCAGTAACAGAATATAGAAGGAGAGCCACCAACTGTTCTTCCCCAAAACAGGACTCTGAAGGTGACCTGGGCTGGACTGAACTGCTGCTGTAAAGAACAGACTTCAGGCCTCTGATCTGCTGTCTCTGACACACACATCACTGAAGCAGCAATCTTCCAGAAAAACTACAATTTCAGAACTTTTCTAGAAAAAAAAGACCTTTAACATTTATACCAAATAATAAAAATTGTAACCAATAAATTTTGAAAGCCTGTTTTCTATCCCTCAGAAAATCATATGTGGTGTTTAGTTTACTATTTTTCTCACTGTAATGTCCATACCCCTTGCCAAGTTGTAGTGGTCTGGAGACTGTCACAGCTGCCCTTAGGTATTATTAGGGAGTTTCTGAACCCCAGCATGTGGGAAAACATGGATAGCATTGAAGCTTGTTGAGAATCCCTTTTCCTGTTTGAAACAAGTAACATGCAAACCATGTAAATCGCTGACACATAACTGCTCTGATTATGCCACATTTCTGCCACTCTTGATTTTTCCTTCTCCAGTTTAAAACTGTTAAAGGAGTAACCATGCATTATCTCTGCCTTGCAATAGCAACATTGTCCCTCACTTACAGCTAGAAGCTATTATCTTGCCAAATTAAGGAAATCTCCTAGAGATTCCATGGATGGGATGGCCACTTATTCATCCCTCTCTTGACTTTTATCAGTAAAAAGATATTCATGCTTCTCTAGAGTCTCTTCAACAGCAAAGAGCCTGATCTGTTCATATTTAAGTAAAAAGTTCCCACAGAGTTAATTGGAAATAGAGAGTAGACCACGGTCAGAAGTACTGTAGTGTACAGACATCACAGCAGCACCTAGCTGGCAAGAAGATTAGCAAGCACATCTGTTCTGAACCATTAAAATGATATAAAGAAATTGCCTTTAAACCACCTGCAGGACAGTAATTTCATACAATCATTATAGAGTCATTAAAAGTTAATGTAGATAAAACACCTGTGGGAAATGCAATCTTCTTCTGTGTTTACTAGATGTTCCAAAAATGGGAGCAGATAACAGTCTGAAAACTATTGTGTCAGATGATTATGCCTTGTCTCCAGAATATGTTGTCTCTAATACTTCTTTTGCCACAGATTAGACTACTTTCTACATTTTCAAGCCATACTGAAAATTTCCATGTTGGATGTAATGTGCACAGGGCAACAGGATTGGGAACCCTGTTGAGAAGATAGTCTTGAATTCTGAAAGTGGTATTGGCATCTGAATGTCAGCTTTTGAAATCCTTTTATTCAAAATAGAAGCACCAGGATGGGTATAAGCAATATGGACATAAAGAAAGATGTGCTAAAATTGAGGAAGGGCCATAGTTATTTACACCAGGATCAAAGCAAGACTAGAGAGAAAAAAGCATGGGAGAATGAAAAAAGGAACCTAATGTTTTATATCAAAAAAAGAGATATGCATTAAGTGATGTAACAGCACATTGTGATTAAATACTAGAATGTTTTCTTTTAATCCTTTATTACATAGATAACATGAATGTGAAGGAGCTATCAAGGGAGTCATGGAAAGAAGAAATATTGCCTACAAACGCATTCATCTGCTTTGAGGGACAGAATGTTGTCAATGACAGACCAGGCTGGAAAGACATATCTGGAAAGCACTATCAGTTGACTTTGTTAAGACATTGATGCTGTCCCCCACAACAGCCTTGTAAACTATGGAAATATAAATTTGGACAAAACCATTGGGACCAGGAAAGATCCATGCACATGAGGAAGACAGTATCTGATGTAGAATCACAAGTATGGCCCCATTAATCACAAAGCTATATTGCGTGGAGTATTTTCCTTAATGAATGAAAGAGAGAATAGAAAATCTTATTAATTGCAAATAGGATTAGAGGCAAAGGAGCTGCATGCACATTGGAAGGAAAAAAAAGAATGAAAAATGAACAAATTGGAGGAAAGGCTTGAAATCAAAAGCATGTAATTTAAGAGGAATAAGCTCTGGATATTGTAATGACTTAATTTAAAAAGTACATGATATTGAGATGTGTAAGGGAGTCAATTCTAACTGTAAAATATACAGTATGAAAAGTTTGTGAAGTAATCTTTTAAATCTACCAAAATCCACTTGGGTTATTTTTTCTTTACTTTCTTTATTTTTTCCTTTATTTTTTCTTTTTCAAGAAAGTTATGTCAGAGGCATAATCTCTACAAAAAAAATCCAGAAAAAAAAGAGTGGTTAGAAATATTGAAAATACAATTGACACAGAAAAACAAGGGGACTTGTAATGGAGAAAACTGAAAGGTGACATACTAACTATTAACGAAACACAGTCTGTAAGTTTGAAGTGCTGATTTTGAAAAATTCAAATGCAATAAGATGTTCCCCACACCTGCTGGATAGGGCATGAAAAAAAATACCTCAATTGCAGCAAACAATGGAGAGGTTGGCTATTAGGGAAACAATCCATTAGGATCCTGGTATAACAGCAGATGCTTTGCACAGAAGTTCTGAAATTCCCATCACTGGAATTTTTTACGACATTGGTTTGTCAAACATCAGTCAGGGAAATACTGATGTAATTGACTTCTCATTCAGTCAGAATAATGGCTGATATCTCGGACCCTTCCCCCACCACCCTATAGTGTAGCAACTCCCTGGAGTTTTGGAATAAAGTCATTTGTCCAATCCATAACTAACGTCAGAGGGACATAATTTTGCCATTTGGCTGCTGAAGAGAGGGGAGGACTGGAGTGGAAGGAGGAGTGAAAGGAGGGTAGAAACAGCCAATAGTAGTCTGGGAAGCAGAGTGCCAGATAATCAAAAAGATCACTTAAAAATGTGTAATTTTAAATATGTCATCAAAAGGTAAATTTACAAATGCAATAAAATAATCAAAGGAAATAGATATTTCTGTAGCAAAAATATGGTCTTATGTCATTTAAATACACAAGCAAAAAGCCAATCAAGTATTCTGTGAAGCCACTGAGGGATATATAGAAAGTGGGAAGTAAGTTAATGACGTTAGTATTGCTCTGAGCCTGAATAAATTCTCTGCTTTCGTCTTCGTGAAATAAGCCAAAGGTCAGATTCTGAGGATTGGGATATTTTCCCAAGTGGGAGGGAAGGGAATGGAAGCGTTGAAAGACTTTATGAGTACATCAAAGCAGTGAGGCAATTAGAGCTGATAAAAGTTCACATAGAAGCAGATAGAGATAAAATGCATCCCAGATTTTTTTTAACCTAGCAAGTTGTAGAAAGATGTAGAGGTTTCCAGCTCATAAGCTCTAGGAAAGCATAATATATATATTGGATTCAAGAGAATAGAGATTCAAGAGCCAAATTGGGGCAACCATGATACTGAAGTTCATTTATTTGATGATTTATATTTTTGTATATTTACCATCTGAGTGAGACATAAGGGAAAGACTCTATAATGAGACTCGGTGAAGTGAGTTATACATTGGCAAAGGAATGAGACAGCAGTAAGCATTGATGTTAAATAATTACTGTGCTGTTTTCAAAGTAATTTCCACTTTGCACAGTCTCAGGTGTTTGTTACTACTGAAGTTGTTTTCTTAGTGTCTTATATTTCAATCAAACATATCTGAGTTATTTGCTATAGAATTATAACAGAAGATAATTCACCAATATTCTGTTATGATGTCCTCAAATATAATTTGTTCACATAATTTTAGCTCTCCTGAGTGAATGAGTAACATTTGCTGACTTCTTCGGCCTGCTTCAGCTTTGCTCTGTTGGACCATCCTATACAGAATATTACTGTGTCCGTTATAAACCAAAACCCGGGAGAACAGGTGAGAGGAGAGAGTTAAAAAGAAGTGTGTGGCCTCCCAGATAACATGAGTTAGTGTACTGTCAAATGCGTTCAGTAGAGGGGACTATACTGATTTAGAGAAAGAAACTGTGGGAAACCTATAGCATCACCTGATGTCTTTATGCTAACACACACAGACACTGTGTTGTGCCCTTCTGTTTAAGTGAGTCCTGTATAGCTCACAAAGGAGTATTCTATTTTCAGTATTATTCATAACCTTTTAGTCTTTCTGCTCCCTCCTTTATGGCACCCTGCAACCTGCTGGAAACAACTTGGCAGAAGAAAGGTGTAAAGTGGTTTTCTTTGATTAATAAAAAGCCAAGATTGATCAGACGTTTAGATCCAGTTATATGTATATATCAGATCCAGTATAAATCCAGAGGTTCGGGTCCAGTCTGACCGCAAAATACTAGCATAAAAATAATAATTATAAGATTTCTATTACTAACTGGTCTTCTGAATACATTAAAAAAATCAAACAAAAAAAATTGGCATCTCAGTCAAAAGCCTGCCTTGTAATGCATAAGCGCTTAGCATAAGTTTAGTAAGAGAAGTAATAGACAACAAGCTGAAAAAATTTGCACAGGAGATCCCTTTTCCACAAAACGGTTACAGTACACCAAAAAGCAGTTTCCAGTGAAAATGGCAAAGGGAAAGATAAAAGCTAAGGAAAACTTTAATACCTCTGTCACAAATGGCTTCAGACATTCTTGGCAGCGGTAAAGATGGTTCTGGTTAGAACTGACTGGATTCAGGCAGCTCTTGTGTTTTCAGAAGTGGTAATAAAAAATCCTAATTGAGAAAAAAATTACTTTTTAAGCCTTTTCTTTTCAGGAGATAAAATATCAAGTATATTTAAAGTTGAAAGAAGTATTTTTTTAAAGCATTATATAAATATGATATATGTGATTATAAAAAAATGCATATTTAAATGAGCTTTAAAATACTGAAATGCTGTATAGCTCTTTTTGTACGGTTTATTGGAAAAACATTCTCATTTAAAATGTAATGTTTAAACAAACCAAAATGAAGATTTTATTCAGAATACCATTCTGAAATTGTGTAAATCTGTCTTATAGTTTTCAAAATACTTTTGTTAGACTTTTAATCACTTCTTGTTGCAGGCTTTTGAACTTACTTTATTAAAAGTGTAGCTTTGAACAGAAAACATATGCAACAATGAAAACAAATTTTACAAGGAAATTAAAATATACAAAACCTAGTGTTGAGGAATTTAATTTTTAATTCTGAATATC